>OX336340.1:107500-707500 GCA_946902875.1 Nematopogon swammerdamellus
GGCGTCACCCACTAGTCGCACGGCTCGACGCTGGATTGAGTCCAGAGGCGCAAGCTGGTATTTGGCAGAGCCATCCCACAGGTGCGAGCAGTACTCCAAGCAGGACCTGATCTGCGATTTATACAGAAGCAGCTTTTGGTCCGTCGTGAAGTACCGTCGCATCTTATTGGCTGACCTTAGTCTAAACATTATCAATGGAGAATTGAAGCAAGTGCCCGTGCGACCGGTACATTAGGCCTCTAATATCAAACATGGCTTTGTCCAATTTTGGAATTTTACAGTAGAGCATGAAAACGTTCTGAGTGATGAGTGTAAATTATATACTGCCTACTATCAGGCCACGAACTGGATGTTAAAAAAATGGCCAGATAGGCCGGATACCGGATAGTAACCGGATATCCGCGGCAACACTAGTTAAAACCACTTCCCGGAAACAGGATTTGAAAAATATATCCTGGTAGTGATATTAGATAGTAACTTTTGACACTTGTAACATGCTGTAATGTATGAATACCTTATTTAAAAACCTGCTACCCTTCTCCGCGAAGCCATAAAAAGTTAAATGGTACGCCTTCAATATGGTGATGGATGACGTTGTAATAGGTGGGGGGGAGCGGGGGGGGTGCGTGGGCGCGCGTGCTGTTGCCGCTGGCGACGGTGGCGCCGCCGCTGCTGCTCACGCTGCTCGTGGAGGATGTGGGAGTGCTGATCGACGTCACGGGCTCGGTGGCGGGAGTGGGTACGTCCTCAATCTACGAGCATCTTCTACTAGCTCTTACATCGTCACTGTTTTCTTACAATAAACAATCTGCTATTTTTATTTATTAATCTTTAATAGAAGCAGTTAACAATACATTTAAATTAACTTAAGACTAATACCTAAACCGGTAAAGTTATTAATAACGTCAACAGAACTGAGATACTTGTATATAACCTATAGACAAATATAAAGCAGGGCATCTCAATTTAATTTTCTCTAATACATTTTGCGACCGACAGAATGAATTTATAATTTTGGAAAGAAAGGTAATATGCTATTTATCTCTAAGCGCAAAACTGTCTTGAGGACTGTTACGCAGAATTCAATAACCAACGTACAGACCGCGCGCGAGCTCCGAGGAAGTTTAAGGAATGTTGACGTAATGACCTAGTGCAGTGATTTAGTCGATATTAGGTATGTTATCAATATAAATTATAAAATCATTCTATAATTAGTTACTTACCAATCTTCACACTTCGAAAAATGTGTTTTACCATTTCGTTGGGTTGGCTACGAATTATAATCAACTTTGTTTTCTCCCTGTTCTCATTGCTCGTGCTGGCAATTTCTTCTATCTATATATATTTCTACATCTATATTAAATCGCTATTTGTACACATAAAATGAAATCGGTTAATAACTTAGGCCCAATTGCGCCAACACGAATTTAGAGTTAAGTAGCGAGTTATGGATTTAAACGCGGTTCCCACAGTCAACGGGTACTAGCTTAACGAGTTAAACTGGTTTATATCGTTAAATTCGTGTTGGCGCAAGTGGGCCTTAAAGAGTAACGAATTAACACACCATTGACTAATACGCGCGCGTATTACGAATACGGCATCGATAAGCGTGCTCTCGCGTCAAGGCCAACACTCGTACTGGGAGCGCGCGGGGGTGTGAAGCGACGGTCGGGAGAGGCGCACACCCGCCCGCTTCCCCGATTCCTCGGAGCTCGCGCGCGGACCTTATTTGAAAAAAATCTTTTGAATGCGCTCCATTTCCTCAATATAAATATTGACCAAACGTTAATGGAGTAAAGCAGTTGGAATGTGGACAGTTGTTCACGTTACGGACTGTGAATGATGTTGTCAAAACTGTCTTAATAAATATCCGTTTCACAGAAGCCTCTCTTTCTAATACGCAGAAGAGAGCCAACTGAGAGAACATACTAATGTTACCTATAGCTGCCGAGTGAGCGACGAGCGTGCGATCGGAAGTGTTACGCGTCGCTGCCTATTAGTAATAAATAAATACTTGTGTTTACTTGACAGGCATCCAGTACGTGATCCCGGCGCAGCTGGTGGTGGCGGCGCGGCGGCGCGCGCGCGCCGAGCTGCCCCCGCGCGCGCGCAACCCGCACGCTAGCGCGCTGCGCCACCGCGCCGGCCCCTATCTCCTGCTCGCCTGGGCCGCGCTCTGCGTCGCGCTCGCCCTCGCCCGCTCCCTCCGCCAACTACAACAACACTACAACCAACTACATGCATAAACAACTATTGCAGCATAACAGCTCATGTGCATTAACATTATATGATAAAGCTTAATGCTTGAGCTAATATTATAATCACTTACCACATGAACTGAGAACCCTACCGCTGCCACGATTTAGAAAATCTCTAAAATCTATTTTATAGTATTAATGAATTTTTAGTTCATGTATTTTAATCGATTTTATGTTTATTGTGACTATGTTTTAAATTATTATTTAAGAAATTTTATGACAACTGTAGAAGGCTCAATTAAATTTAAATTTTTTACAAAATGTCTCTCTCTCTCACATATTACAAATTATAAACAACTTTAAAACAGGTTAAGTCTTTCCGTAATGAAAGTAGACTGATGTGATGAGTTATATGTTCATACAAACCACGTGCAAAATAAGTTGTGGCGGGCGGACACACAAGCAACAGTAGCGACACCTAGCCACAGCCGAACGAAAGTCGAGAACCGCTTACAACGCTACTCAACAGAGGCAACAGAAAGACTCACGAGCACACCACCAGATGGCACAGAAGCCCTAATATCTAGCATTCATACTTTCGCACAACACACTCTCGAATTAACAAATGAAGGGCACAAGGGAAGAACTAGCTCAGTAAATTTTTTGCTAAAACGAATTATTGATGTCGTTTTGTAGACAATTTCGGTTACTATCCTTTGGTCGAGCGCAACTGGCGATAAAGTGGCCCAGTCCGCCACAATCGGCGTGGGAAAAAACCCTATACAGGGGAATAAGGAGCTTTGTCCACAATTTATAAAGCGTGAATGGCAAGATAATTTTATTTTTAACACTGGCAACTAAATAATGAATTGTAATTTCGTACTGTCACTTGCGTCAAAATCAGCTGTTATTTGTGGATGCGGTTTGTGAAAGTATTTTCTCACCATTTCAAGGAAAATAGAAAATAATATGAATCTGGTTCAAGATATTAGGAGGGTTTTCAGTATATAAGTAAATATTGCCGTAATTGGTAGTTGCTTTAATTTCTATAATAAAAAAATATGAAAATATACACAAACTTTTATTTTCATATAAATTAACTTCAATTTACAGGGGATAAACAGGTTTGGTCCAGGGACTTAGCCTGTTTTTTCCCACAGAGTTAAGGAATTAAGGTACAAACAATTTTTTTTCTAGTAAACCATAAAGAATGATTCCAAATCTATAATCAAATTTAAAACTAGATTAGACATGCCAATACCTGACCAAATATTAAGTGTGTAATTCAAACGCTTGATTTTTTATTACCGTTTCAATCCTTTAAAATGCTCTCCTGTAAACTTTACTTTTTGTGACTGAGCTCGTTCTTCCCCTGTGCCCTTCAAATACATTCTGCATATATACAATTAGCTCACTGAGAGCCTTGGGTAGTAGCCCACACACAACATCAGCTGCGCAGCCACCCAGAGTTACGCATATCCTCGTAATCTGTAAGCTTTCAGGTATCCATTAAAAAAAAATCAGGTCCCAAAAAGCAAATATATTAAATTAAAGGAGACGGGGATGTTTGGGCCTGATTATAATAAAATTAGGTATGGTTCAAAAAAAGGGTTATATTTTTCTATTTCAAACTAAAATATTAACCCAATTCTTAATCTAGAAAACGAGAAATCTTAAAAAAAGTGTAAAAACGATTACGATTAAACTAAAAATCGATAACACACGACTGCTCTCATTTCTCACACTTTAGGAACCTTATTAAATTATCATGATAACATAGGTTAAGTAATGTTTTGTAATTGTTGATTTTATAATAAAGCTAGATTTGAATAAAAATCTTAAAAACTCTTACAATTATTTTATTATTTCAACACTTTTTCATTCTAATTGGCTGTAAATGTCTTATATACAGGACATAAAACTGTTCTAAATATATCAATAGTCTTCATTTGTCCTAGTGGTAGGACATAGAGAAAACCCCTTTTTTCCGGGGCTTGATTTTTTTCAGTATTTTTTTAGTTAGAAAGTTACCCTTAAAGAACCTAAATTATGAATTTCATTTGAATCTAAGAAAAAAAGGGGCCTCAGTAGTGAGGAGGTTAAAATATACAAGTCTCGAACATACTGTGGTTCTGACTAAATTGACTATGAAAGTAGTCTCAAAAATAATGATAGTCTTTAACAACAATCTGCTAAACAAAATAAGCAAAAAAATAAACTAAAACAAAGTTGTTTTTTTATAGCAAACTCAATGTCTGCATTGATTTTGTTTAGAGCTATGCTGTGGGAAGTGCTCAGCCTTTCTTTGGCGTTTAGCTTTGGTTGGTATAGGAATTTTATCAGTTTTACATTTCATATGTTTCGGCAAAAGTTCTCCAAACTCATCTGTTGTGTCATCGTCATCTGTAGAATCAATGTTACCAGAAATGGAGTTCTCACCAAGTTCAATTTTGAATTCCCGAATACCCGTGATATTCTCAACGCCATTTACCTGCTCCCTATGTTTGAATTGAAGGTAAGAGTTGGCAACAGCCAGGTCTATCATATGAGATGAGACTCGTATTGCCAACTTTTTCGTTCTGCTACGTGTTGGACATACAGCCAGCATTCTGTTTATCAAATCAACTCCCCTAATATTTTCGTTGTATTGCTTTATAATTTCAGCCCGTTTTACTTTTTTATTATACCTTGTTTTTCTTCGACCATCTTCCGATATAAACTTTCAACTCCTTGACAGTAAGTCCAAGTGAAAAGAATAGCTGTCCTGCTTGTGCATTCTAGGATATTCAAGATAGTTTTTTCGTCGATATATTGTTCAAAGAACTATTCAAAGGTCCATCCATCGTCGGCATCGTGGGCATGCAGGTTGGTTCATGAAGATTTATTTCAATTGGCTCAAATGATTCAGACCATTGATCGACTACATCAGGTTGAGATCTTGATGCTGGTAGAATCGGCCTTCGACCTGATTGTGCTGATCTACGAGAACCACGAGATCTTCTTCCTCGTCGCAATCCTCTGCCGATTGGTCGAGTTACAAATGAAGTGTTGGACATTGCAGGACTAGCAGGTGGCGGCGAGTTGTCTGACTCTGAGCTACTTGATGAATCACTCGAATAAATCCTTTGATGCCCTCGCGTGGTGTTTTCTGGTGGTTCTTGGACCATCTGCACAGTTCTTGGACGACATTCTTATTATAATTAAAGAAGAATAATTAATATTAAAACAAACAAGTATTTTATTTTTATCATGTGAGTTTATTAACAGCTTCCTACTTTATAAATAAAGACTTCGATTTCTGCTAACAACACCACAGACTAAGAAGCGATACAACGTACGCGTGAACGGGTGAAACGCGAGACGGTCATCTGGCAACACTGTGGCGGCGTTAGTTCCGCTGTCAGCCACGTTCATTTCAAGCCTTGTCGCACTGCACTTTATGCATGGAGACTGCAGACTATGTAGGGCACTATGGGGAAGGCTACACGCTCAATAAATACTGTGATATTTACTGATGGATCACAGTATTTATTGTGCGATCCGTCAAAACACTACCAAAAACTATCAGTAAATACCACGATATGTGGTATTTACTGATGGATCACAGTATTTATTGAGCGTGTAGCCAGGGCTCACGCACTATATGTACTCGCGCGCGATAACTACCTACCGCCCGCCGGGCCGCCGCGCCGGCGACCCATAATTCATTGGGCTGCCGACAGCCGCGTGGAGCTAACTACTCGAGCGCGCGCTCACGCTACTGCTTCGTACGGTCGTACCTACCTATATCCAAAGAGTTTCTTTGCCTATATCTTAATTCAAGTTGACATGGCTTCTGTTAGTAGTGGCAGTTTATGTGCAGTAGATGGATGTAAATCCAGCAAAAGGAGAGATAAAAATCTTTCTTTTTTCCATTTACCTGCTGATGAAGAAATTTGAGTATATTGTTTTTGTTGAGCAATAATTATTCAAAAAAACCGGACAAGTGCGAGTCGGACTCGCACACGAAGGGTCGCACAAGATTTAACACTATGTACATACTTTATTTTTTATATTTTTACTATTTGTTGTTATAGCGGTAATAGAAATACAGCCCGCTGACAGACGGACGGACAGACGGACGGCGGGGCTTAGTAATAGGGTCCCGTTGGCACCCTTTAGGTACGAAACACGGAAATAGGTATTTTGGTTTATGTTGTGTTTCGCTTGAGTTTCGGTATGTTCGATATATCTGTCTGTTTGTTTGTCTATCACAGTCACTTTACGATTTGTGTGCATACAGCTGACATTTTGTAGTTGTTGAGGCAATTGTAAGACTACGTACGACGCAACGGAACGGAAAATAACGTCCGTGAAGATGGGGAAATTTGAAAATAGGGGGGGGGGGGGTCTGGTTTGCAGAAGTTACACGTGACGTAGGAGGGGGGGGGGGGGGGGGGGAGTCTGGCCAAAACTGACATCATTCTTACAAATACGAATAATCCCAAAATATGACATATTAATTCTAGCTGTGCACGCGCGGCGCGCGACACTTTGAAGAAAGCTAGCGGCATGTGCTAGCGGCGCGTAGCGGTATGCGGTTCGCTTGTCGGCTTCCTTTGACTCTTTTAGTTGGTGCGCCGCGCCACGCCGCCGTAACACGCCGCCGCCGCCGTTCAGTCTAATAAGACCGACACGTGCGGTCCGCGCTTTCATCTGCTTTAAAGCAAACGTCGGCTTCCTTATATAATAAGTCCGCCTTCTGCCAAGCAGAAAGGTGTATGTAAAGGTCGACTGGAAGTAATTTCCGCCGGCAATAAGTCCGGATTCGCTTGGCAGATGTATTTTTAATCTATACTGAATAAAATCAGTTAGATAAGCATGCGTACAGGTAACAATAATAACATTACAGGGGGGTAGTAGGTAGGTAGGTAGGATTACCTGAAGTATTTTCGGGCTGAACTAATTTCTTCCTCTAATATATTTTAACGAGGGCGAAGCCGCCGGCATAAGTTAGTAGTAGCCTATATGTTAAACCAAAAAAAAAGATAGGTACCTATCTAACAGTAAAAAAACATTTTTAAATCTGTGCTGTAGTTCGCGAACAAACATTCACACTTAATTCCTCTTTACAATATAATGCATTGATATTTTTATCGAAAGTAAAGGCCCTAGCGTCACAGAGTTTGCTTCAAGGCCCCGCGTCCGCGCGCAGCTGCAAAGCAATAATCACTTTAAGCTCTTTCGTTTAGGTACATTTTCGCACCAATACACTTGGTGACGAGGGTCTGATGATGGAGTCAGGAGGTGTACAGTGGAACTCTTCAACCTTTACTAGTAACCCCCTCGAGTTTGGGTTCATTTGGTTTGTTTGCACGAGTGTCCCATACTTCTACCAATACACTTGGTGACGAGGGTCTAATGATGGTGTCAGGAGGTGGACAGTGGAACTCTTCAACCGTTACTAGTAACCCCCTCGAGTTTTGGCTCATTTGGTTTGTTTGCACGAGTGTCCCATACTTCTACCAATACACTTGGTGACGAGGGTCTGATGATGGAGTCAGGAGATGGACAGTGGAACTCTTCAACCGTTACTAGTAACCCCTTCGAGTTTGGGCTCATTTGGTTGGTTTGGACGAGTGTCCCATACTTCTACCAATACACTTGGTGACGAGGGTCTGATGATGGAGTCAGGAGGTGGGCAGTGGAACTCTTCAACCGTTACTAGTAACCCCCTCGAGTTTGGGCTCATATGGTTTGTTTGGACAAGTGTCCCATACTTCTACCAATACACTTGGTGACGAGGGTCTGATGATGGAGTCAGGAGGTGTACAGTGGAACTCTTCAACCGTTACTAGTAACCCCTCGAGTTTGGGCTCATTTGGTTGGTTTGGACGAGTGTTCCATACTTCTACCAATACACTTGGTGACGAGGGTCTGATGATGGAGTCAGGAGGTGTACAGTGGAACTCTTCAACTGTTACTAGTAACCCCTTCGAATTTGGGCTCATTTGGTTTGTTTTGACGAGTGTCCTATACTTCTACCAATACACTTGGTGACGAGGGTCTAATGATGGAGTCAGGAGGTGGACAGTGGAACTCTTCAACCGTTACTTGTAACCCCCTCGAGTTTGGGCTCATTTGGTTGGTTTGGACGAGTGTCCTATACTTCTACCAATACACTTGGTGACGAGGGTCTGATGATGGAGTCAGGAGGTGTACAGTGCAACTCTTCAACCGTTACTAGTAACCCCCTCGAGTTTGGGCTCATATGGTTGGTTTGGACGAGTGTCCCATACTTCTACCAATACACTTGGTGACGAGGGTCTGATGATGGAGTCAGGAGGTGTATAGTGGAACTCTTCAACCGTTACTAGTAACCCCCTCGAGTTTGGGCTCATTTGGTTGGTTTGGACGAGTGTCCCATACTTCTACCAATACACTTGGTGACGAGGGTCTGATGATGCAGTCAGGAGGTGTACAGTGGAACTCTTCAACCGTTACTAGTAACCCCCTCGAGTTTGGGTTCATTTGGTTTGTTTGGACGAGTGTCCCATACTTGTCGAACGCAAATGTACCTATGAAACAGACATACCATCTGTTCAAATTGATTTTGAAAGGGACGGCGGACACCTTATCCATCCTAAAGCCATACAGTTTCCAGCAAAGTTTAATTATGGAACAGCTGAGAGACGGATATTACCGATAATTTTGTCATGGGCCTCCACTGTCCATAAAATGAAGGGCAGTACTGTTGACCATTCTGTCGTGTATTTGGGCTCCAGACTATTTGAGGAGGGTCAAGCGTATGTTGCATTGAGTCGCGTAAAGTCTTTAGAAGGGCTATGTATTGAGGAGCTTCATTGTGAGAAATTGACAGGTAAGAAACCGAGTAACAAAGATGCAATGAGAGAGTTGGAAAGGATGAGGAGATTGCGTAATGAATGATAATGAGCCAAAAATCAAACTAAAAACGAGTAAATAAAAAAATAGGTAAAAAAAACTTTTAAGTTAAACGGTTTTATTAAAAAAAAAACCAGAAAAAAACATCAGGTGTACAAAAAACTAGAAAATAATAAGGACAACAACCTGGGCCTTCTTAAGATTTTACGTCTGGGTAAAAAATCGTGCAGTACTAGCGTGCTGTCTTCTCATGTCGGATGCCAAAGGGCAATTTTTGTCGCTGCGTCAGCGGAATAAGTAATAAATTGAGACTTTTAACAGACTAATATAAAAACGTGGGGCGTATAATATGCGTAATAACATGCGCCCCACGGTTTTATATTAGTCTGCTATAAGTCTTAATTTATTACATAATCCGCTGACGCAACGACACAAGTTGCCCTTTGGCATCCGACATGAGAAGACAGCACGCTAGTACTGCACGATTTTTTACCCAGACGTAAAATCTTAAGAAGGCCCAGGTTGTTGTCCTTATTATTTTCTAGTTTTTTGTACACCTGATGTTTTTTTCTGGTTTTTTTTTAATAAAGCCGTTTAATTAAAAGTTTTTTTTACCTATTTTTTTTTATAGTGGCAACATGTCGTGTCTTGCTTGCGTCAAAAATTTTGACATCAAATGTCAAAATCAAATCGAACAACAAAAGCAGATTGCTGACCTACAAGCAAATAATCAAAGAATTACCAATAATCATTATAAATTATAATACAAGCAAATCATAGAGTAACGGGGGGAATCATTCCTAAAATCCACAGACAGTACTTCGTTTGCTTGCTCAAACCCAACCAGCCTGCCATGCCAGACATCACCGCCAACTGAAGACCTACCTACTTCTTTCCTGCATCCATCCAGATCCATCACCATCTAATCTTCAGAGAATATCCCAACACCATCGCTCCGTTTCGCCCTGGGACAAGATACGGAGTGGAAATGTGGGTCGTCACTTGTGCGGCACTCGCTTTGCTCTCGACAGAGTCCGCTCTGGCGGAGTGTGGTTGCGGGACTAGTCGCAGCGCTGTCGCCTCCTCGCTACAGTTTTACGAGCGAGTGCGCGAGATCCACGTCGGTCCCGCAGGCGAGAGAGAGCAGTGTCCGGCGCCGGCGAGTCGGCACGGCTCGTCCCCGCCTGAGGAGATGGTGTTGGTGCCCGAAGGGGAGTACCAAGTGGGCACGGATGAGGTGGTGATCGCCGCCGACCGCGAGGGCCCCAGCCGCTTGGTGCGGCTGCGAGGCTTCTACCTCGACCGGTACGAGGTGTCGAACGAGCGGTTCGCAGAGTTCGTGCGTGCGAGCGCGCACCGCACCGAGGCGGAGAGCTACGGCGACAGCTTCGTGTTCGCGCTGCAACTGAACGAGTCGGCGCGCGCTCAGCTGAGCGCCGTGCGCGCCGCCGCTGCACCCTGGTGGTACAAGGTGAGCGGCGCCAGCTGGCGTCGCCCCGACGGGCCCGACTCGACGTTGGCAGGTGCGGAGCGCGCGGGACGGGGGGGCGGTGCGGGCGCGTGGGGAGGGTGCGACGTGACGGGTGTGTGTGCGCAGGGCGCTGGCGACACCCGGCGGTGCACGTGTCGTGGCGGGACGCGCGCGCGTACTGCGCGTGGCGCGGGGGGCGGCTGCCGCGCGAGGCGGAGTGGGAGGCGGGGTGCAGGGCGGGCGCGCGCCGCACGCGCTACCCGTGGGGCGACCAGCTCTACCCGCACCGCACGCACATGTCAGTGAGCACTCTCTCGCCCATCCCTCTACCCCCTCCCTCCCTCCCTCCTTACATTCTTATGTATTTTTGACAAAACAATAGATAATGATTAGACAGAATTCTCTGTCGATAGTTATATTATATTATATATTAGTTTATTCGTTTATTTACACATTTTCTATTTTATATTAAATTTACATATAAAACTGAAATTTAAAATTAATACAAAATAACAAAATGGAGTTTCCACCACCGGCGGCGGGGCGAACCCAGGCTATCGATGGTCGGACCCGAGAGAGAGAAACCACCGGACAATTCGAGCTGTGTCGAGCAAGACCGCCTTCTGCATCTGACCCTTGATCCAAGCAAGTGGCTCTAGCGAGAGCCTCTTGAGATGATGGTCGAGGCTCTTCGCTATGAGCCCATGCGCAGATACGACTATGGGCACAATGATCGTCGAGTCCACGGGTCACATGTCGGTAACCTCACGAGATAGATCGATGTATTTTAACATCTTGTCTTTTTCTGCCTTCACAAGGTTCTCGTATATTATTATTATTATTAACCACTGGAGCGTCGGTGTTCCAGCATATGGAACAGCGCAAATAGTACGTCAAGCGTCGCATTCCATATGCTGGAACAGCAACTTTGGCTTTGAAATATGCACTCTTATAATATGAGGATGAGGTTCAATTATACTTCTAATTGCCCTCCTTTGCGTCGTGCAGTCGGGTAAAAATAGGTGAAGATTTGTCCTCCTCGATATGATTCAATATTGCAAGAAATAGTGATGCCTCTCGGCGGAAAAAAATATATCTCAACGGTCGCGCTGAGTCGTGCTCCGTCAGTCGCCATTGTTGTTAGTGAAGTGTGTTTTTGTGGACGTGTGACCATGAATCGCGGGTGTTTTTTCGTATTTTCGTAGTAGTAATTTTTAGTATTTTCGTTCTGTTCTGTCTCTGTGCCTAATTTTGGCCACATAGTGAATTATTTGTATGACAGGGGGAAGGTGTAGAACTCAGCTTGCGATGGCTTCACCGAACATATCCGGGCCCATCGGCAGTAGAGGAGGGTGTTAATCGAGGTCGGGACTAGCGAGTGGCCACTCTAAATTTCCCGCGCATGCTTCACGTTTCGGCTCGCATCAAGCCCTCGTCAGCTAGTCTACGTTGACTAGGACGCGGGGAAACCATCAGTCCCGCTCTCGACCTCCCTCTCTCTACCTATCTATATTCTGTAGGATGCTTCCAGTGACGTTTTCGAAGCTCTCTCCATATATGAGCTTAGCGTCGATCTTGGCAGCCCTAGATTCTTGAAGGGACTGTAGAGCGACTTCGCTGGTAGTCCTCTTGCTCCGACTTCTACAGTGAAGAGATCAGTCTTGAATCCGTTTCTCACAATTTGGTCTACTAAGTTGTGCAGTACTTGTTAAGTTTGATGTTGTGGTCCTTCGGTATGTTACTTTCCCATGGAACTGTACTACAAGTACTACATGCTTTGTCGCTTTTGAGAATATGAGTATATCCGGTCTTAATGTGGTGGTACAGATTTCCGAAGGCATTTGGTAATGCTTCCCATGTGTGTCCATCAACAATTCCCAATCCTTTGCTGCTCCCAAAATTGAAGAAGGTTTAGTCCTATCTTTGGGCAGCTTATTGGCTCCAGGTTTCACAAAGTTGACCTTCTGGAAGCCGCTACTGGTTTGCCCTTTCCTGGTCCGTGCAATTGACAGTTTGATGGCCTCTCTGATGATTTGGAGGACTTTATCATGACGGTAGGAATACTGGCCTCGCTCAAGTAGTATTTTGCACCCGCGTAACAAATGTTTGGCCGTGCCTACGAACGCCTTACAATGACGGGCATAGTCTATTTGTAGATTTCCCCCATCTACTCGGGTCGGGGGAGTAAGCTGGAATGCATTTAAGTAGAACTTAAGCAGCTCAGGGGACCAGTTGTATATTATGGATTTCCACTTCAATGCAGGAGGGATGCAGAAGTCGCCCACTGTTAGCCAATCATTCTGCATTTCTAGGTTTAAGGCGTGAAGTTTGAAACCTTGTTCCATGCCCTCCTGAGCAAAACCTTTCAGTATATCTTTATCAGACTTTGCTGTTTCTATGCCCGGTCCAGATCTATTGGCGCGTGTACCAACTTGGAATGATTTGTAGAAGTCGAGTCTCGATTCCGGTTCGAGTTCAGTCCAAAGTTATTGTGAGATCTGTACAGCGTTGACGAGTCAGCCGGGTGAGCCAGTCCAAACCATGATTTCAGGAATCTGGTCACATAAGAGTCTAATTTAGTCAGGTTTTGCTTTGTGAAGTCGTAGACGAGAAATGGCCATGGAAGTTTTGATGTCAGATAGTTATCGTAAATCCATGCCTTTTGTGTACCCAGGAGAGGAAGATTGTCAGTTTGGCGGAGGCTCTCTTCGAAAAGTTGGACAATATCATCAGTAGAATGCTCCTTTCCTCTGCTGGTGATCCTTTTGCCCAAGAATTTAAAAGGGGCTTCATCAGCCACGGTTGCGATTGGTTTTCCGGCTACTGTCAGACCTGGATTGCTCGAGGTAAACTTTGAACCTTTCCTGGTTAAGCTCAAACAGTAGCACTTCGCTGGTTTTATCTTCATCCCTTTCGTCCATTCACAATAGTCATGTACAACACACAATACAATGGTAGACCATTGGAAAGGGCGTAAACTAGCGAATTTTTTAAAAGAAAATAAAGCTATCAATTGCTGTTAGTTTTTTTTTTAAATGAATTAAGAAATTATGATTCTGTCATATTTTTACTCGTTCTCGGGACTTTGGGAGGTCTAAGACCTTTTCATGGTATTAACTTCATCAAATAGTATTTTTTTTCTAGAACAAGGATACATCGTAAAATTCAATAAAGTTTATTTCGTTCTGATACAATCATAAAAAAAAAAGTTACAAGGGTTTAAAGCTGGGATTTTGGTAATTTTCAAAAATAAAGAAAAAAAATCGTATCTTTATACCACGTGACATCTGACAAAATGTATCATGGGTGAAAACGTTGCAAATGACCCCACTTACCTACAAAAAAATTTTGTCGGTCGATGTGCCGAACAGCCTGTATATTTGTTTTTGTTTTTTTATTTATTTATGACTTAATGTATTTTTTTATGCTTGTCCAGTTTTTTTTTTATTATTATTCACGGACACATCATTTACAACTTCACTGGGTAGACTTTCCAAGATTCTACTACTCTGTTGGTGAGAAAGTGTCGTCGAGGGATAGGGCTCTAAAAATTGTACTGAAAAGATGGTGTGTATTTGAATGCGTGTGGGACGGTTTCAGGGCCAACATATGGCAGGGCAGCTTCCCCACAGTGAACTCAGCTAAGGATGGTTTCGTGGGGACGAACCCGGTAGAGCTGTTCCCCCAGAATGTGCTCGGGCTGCACAACATGGTCGGCAACGTGTGGGAGTGGACAGAGGACGCCTGGACCAACACACGCGTGAGTATACACCACATCACACCTACACTACCACTTCTTAACCTACATTATACACGGTGTTAACTTTAATGGGCGACATTCCCGAAAGGGGGTCATTCTGGGTCACATACTGATGCCGAAAAAGGGGGTAAGGTTTTTTTTTGAGCTTTGGTTTTAAAATTTTCAATTTCTATATTTGGTATAAAAACATGGTATTTCGTAATAGGAATCGCACTGCATTACCAAAAAAATCGAAAGCTGGGTAATTTTTCAAATAAACCAAAAAAATCACATTCATATCGACACGATACAACAGCTAGCGCGCGACACGTCGTCAGTCAGCTGGGTACGCACGGTCGCACTTCGCAGGCGCGCGGCGGCGCTCGCTACACCATTCCAAAGAGAAATTGTCGTTGAGGTAAAATTATTAATAAAATATGCAATTTTTTTAAAACTATTTTAGATTTTATTTTAATGTACCACAAAATAATCAGTATATGAAATGGTTTATTATTCAGTAATAAAATTGAAATGTCGCGCAAAAAGTTAACACCGTGTATATAACTTAACAAGCAACGCCTGTAAACTGGCTCAGAGCTCCTTGACACGCAACTCCCTCGATCTGAGCTCGGTGCGCGTTGCTCGCGCGACCTCTGACAGCGATAGAGTAGAGGTGACTGTGTTGTGTGCTGCAGGCGGAGAAGGTGAAGAAAGGGGGCTCGTTCCCGTGCCACCGGTCGTACTGCTTCCGCTAACGCTGCTTTGCGTCAGTGGTGGTTATCCAGGTGAAGCAAGTGAGGCACCACCTCACTTAATTATCTTGAAGGTTAAGAAAAAAAAAACATTCAAAATATCATGAAAGAAAATTTTAAAAAGTATCAGAACCTTAATAGATGACACGCAAACGGCCGCGCGGTAGCAGCGGTGTGGCGCGGGGAGGTGGTGCGAGGGGGTATTTAGAGGCGATGAAATACTTCGCTTGTGCGCCAAAGGTGTGTTATTTGCATACAAGACACACATAATTGTCCACGCGTGTGTTGGCCGAAATGCCGACAGCACCATACACAACACGCACACGTACACAGACGTTAGTTGAGGCGCCGAATGGCTTCGGTTCATATCGCTTCACTGCATAGTTTGACCTTGAAATCTTTGAATGTAGGTAGCAACTGAGGCGCTGATAAATCCCGCCTATGAACGAGGCAACCTATATCCAAAAGATGAAGAGCGAGATGAGGCGATAATTTATTATTCACGTGTTTTGGTCAAGTCGGGATGTTTTCCCTCTGGGGTTGGGATGTTTTTTAAAATCAACTAATGATTACCGCTAGGGATATTTGGTTTATATGTTAGTGTTGCAACGGATAGTGGATTTTTCATTCATCAGGGAGGTCTTGCTTGGATAGCGTAAGCGATACTGAACACCAACCGGCCGCCGCGCGCGCTCGCCGATTAGTGAATTATATTTCGTCGTAGAGAGAGGTTGACTTCACGTCTCGGCTCACCTGACCAAATAGATTGCTCGCGCTTTTGACTTTCTTTTAACTAAAACTATGCTTATCTTGTCATCATCTCTAGATATTTTTATTTTATTTTAAAATTTATATTTGCACGAATTTTAAGTGTTAAATTGGAAACACTTTCGTTCGAGCGTTTCGTAGTTTAGAACCTAGGGTTTATTGATAAGTTTTTATGAAGTTTTATTAGTCATTTTCATGTTATATATAATTACAAGCTGTGCCCGCGGCTCCGCTCGCTCTCATATTTCACTTCACTGCTAACCTCATAAGCCATTTAGCGTGATAGTAAGTTGATGGGAAGAATCAAGCTATCCGTAGAATTTTGTTTATTAAAATCGGTTCAGTGGTTCTCGAGTTACAAGCGGACAGACAGACACTCAGACAGAAAGCAGACGTTGGATTTTATTATAGGTAAGGAAAACAATCAACATGGATGTTTATTTATTGCTGGATTGTTGAGTCGTGTCCTCGAAATGAAAACTGAAATATATACACTAAAATAATAGCTAGCGGATGTTACATTTATTGAAATTACATTAATAAAATAATACGAGGGTGAATCCAAACCTTCTAAGCCCGACCATGAAATTGAAAGAAAAGTAATAACTTTGTTGGTCGACAAAACGACCTTAGCCTTCTTCGGAGTGGGTGAGCCAGATCTTTTCCACTTCTTTGTTGTTTCGATTCAGGAGTATGGCAGTGAACCCAGCTTTCATGCATGGTAACGAAACGGGACAAAAAATTCTCGGGATCTGCCTCTAAAAGTTCAAAACAATCCCGGGAAATTGTGAAGCGAACTCGTTTTTGTTCAGCTGAAAGCAATCTTGGGACCCAACGAGCAGAAACCATAAGGAACCCCAATTCCTCCGATATAATGTTTTGTACCTGGCCATATCTAATGCCTGTGATCTCAGGTATCTTATTGATGGTCAATCTTCGGTCACTCAGTATCAGATCACATATTTTATTGACGTTTTTCTTTGTGGTAGACATCGAAGGCCTTCCGCTCCTAGGGTCATCTTGATTGCTCTCCCGACCCCGCTTAAACTCAGCTACCCACTTTTTGACACTGGAATACGATGGAGCAGATTCCCCCAATGTGTTCACCATATCTTGATGGATATCTTTTGGTGACATGCCTTTTTTATGGAGGTACTTCATCACTGCTCGGTGTTCAATTTTCTCCATTATTAAAAATCTTGTCAGATAGCATTAAACAAATAATCACGAAAAAAATATGGCTTGCAGTATCGGAACCAAACTTTGCACATTTGTTACTGAAGAATCGTACTAACTAACTAATGAGGGTAGATTTAAAAAAATTTCATGGCTCTTCTATGTTAGGCCACGAACTTTTGGATCTAACCTCGTAGCTAGTGTATTTTTAGTCGTCTCACTAAAATGTATTGGTCAAAGCCGCCACTGCTCTACGTGCGCCCAAATCTCCCTCGACTCGAGCGCCACCAACCTCGGCTTCCGATGTGCGCGCGACCTCTGACAGCAGTAGAGTAGAGGTGACTGTGTTGTGTGCTGCAGGCGGAGGAGAAAGTGAAGAAGGGGGACTCGTTCCTGTGCCACCGGTCGTACTGCTTCCGCTACCGCTGCTCTGCACGTGCACACAACTCCCTCGACTCGAGCGCCGCCAACCTCGGCTGGCTTCCGGTGTGCGCGCGACCTCTGACAGCAGTAGAGTAGAGGTGACTGTGTTGTGTGCTGCAGGCGGAGGAGAAAGTGAAGAAGGGGGACTCGTTCCTGTGCCACCGGTCGTACTGCTTCCGCTACCGCTGCTCTGCACGTGCACACAACTCCCTCGACTCGAGCGCCGCCAACCTCGGCTGGCTTCCGGTTTGCGCGCGACCTCTGACAGCAGTAGAGTAGAGGTGACTGTGTTGTGTGCTGCAGGCGGAGGAGAAAGTGAAGAAGGGGGACTCGTTCCTGTGCCACCGGTCGTACTGCTTCCGCATACCGCTGCTCTGCACGTGCACACAACTCCCTCGACTCGAGCGCCGCCAACCTCGGCTGGCTTCCGGTGTGCGCGCGACCTCTGACAGCAGTAGAGTAGAGGTGACTGTGTTGTGTGCTGCAGGCGGAGGAGAAAGTGAAGAAGGGGGACTCGTTCCTGTGCCACCGGTCGTACTGCTTCCGCTACCGCTGCTCTGCACGTGCACACAACTCCCTCGACTCGAGCGCCGCCAACCTCGGCTGGCTTCCGGTTTGCGCGCGACCTCTGACAGCAGTAGAGTAGAGGTGACTGTGTTGTGTGCTGCAGGCGGAGGAGAAAGTGAAGAAGGGGGACTCGTTCCTGTGCCACCGGTCGTACTGCTTCCGCATACCGCTGCTCTGCACGTGCACACAACTCCCTCGACTCGAGCGCCGCCAACCTCGGCTGGCTTCCGGTGTGCGCGCGACCTCTGACAGCAGTAGAGTAGAGGTGACTGTGTTGTGTGCTGCAGGCGGAGGAGAAAGTGAAGAAGGGGGACTCGTTCCTGTGCCACCGGTCGTACTGCTTCCGCTACCGCTGCTCTGCACGTGCACACAACTCCCTTGACTCGAGCGCCGCCAACCTCGGCTGGCTTCCGGTGTGCGCGCGACCTCTGACAGCAGTAGAGTAGAGGTGACTGTGTTGTGTGCTGCAGGCGGAGGAGAAAGTGAAGAAGGGGGGCTCGTTCCTGTGCCACCGGTCGTACTGCTTCCGCTACCGCTGCTCTGCACGTGCACACAACTCCCTCGACTCGAGCGCCGCCAACCTCGGCTGGCTTCCGGTGTGCGCGCGACCTCTGACAGCAGTAGAGTAGAGGTGACTGTGTTGTGTGCTGCAGGCGGAGGAGAAAGTGAAGAAGGGGGGCTCGTTCCTGTGCCACCGGTCATACTGCTACCGCTGCCGCTGCTCTGCACGTGCACACAACTCCCTCGACTCGAGCGCCGCCAACCTCGGCTTCCGGTGTGCGCGCGACCTCTGACAGCAGTAGAGTAGAGGTGACTGTGTTGTGTGCTGCAGGCGGAGGAGAAAGTGAAGAAGGGGGGCTCGTTCCTGTGCCACCGGTCGTACTGCTTCCGCTACCGCTGCTCTGCACGTGCACACAACTCCCTCGACTCGAGCGCCGCCAACCTCGGCTTCCGGTGTGCGCGCGACCTCTGACAGCAGTAGAGTAGAGGTGACTGTGTTGTGTGCTGCAGGCGGAGGAGAAAGTGAAGAAGGGGGGCTCGTTCCTGTGCCACCGGTCATACTGCTTCCGCTACCGCTGCTCTGCACGTGCACACAACTCCCTCGACTCGAGCGCCGCCAACCTCGGCTTCCGGTGTGCGCGCGACCTCTGACGCCGCACCACCACACACACCGTCACCTTTTTGAAATTATGCGATAACACAGGCGGTAACAAATTCTTACTTACCTATATTTTGTTGATTTTATATCCATTAAGAAAACAGCGCAAGCGTCGACTGAGGGTTGTGGGGGTAGTTAGCTGAACGTGTGAGAGATGAGCGGCGGCGGGTGGCTGAGTGGTTTGGGCATCAGCTTCTCATGCGAGACATCCGAGGTTCGAATCCAGTCGTCGTGTACCAATGAGTTTTTTTCTGACGAAAAAAACTCATTGGTATACCGTTCGGAACCAGTGTAAAACTGTAGGTCCCTTCCCTTGCCCCGCACTAGGTGGTAGGCTCAAATTGTAGCGGACTGTGTTGGTACCACCGTACTGGATGTAAGATGGCCGCATAGCAGCCTCGGTTGTGTTCTTCTCTAGTCCAGTATAGCCAGCAATCCAGGGAGGTCTCCGGTATGGCACCTACCTTCTCGGTGGGCGATATTGGCTGGTCAGATCTCTTTGGCCTTTGGCTTAGGCCCCTCCGACTAAGCCAACATATCGGATTACATAAAAAAAAAAAAGTTCAGACGGAACAAAGCATAATTCGCCCTCTATAGTGTCTAGACGACACTGAACTCTTGTAGTATTTAACTAGAGATTGATATTTATTGTCGCCACAGTGAGCGGGAACTAATCAATCACAGATTTTGACAAAATAAATTGAGTTTTGACAAATTCAGTTGCACGAGGGCTGCATTTTTAAGTCATGTTGTTTAAAAACCCCATAAACAATTTAAAGCTGAAATACCATTTATTGTTTTTCAAAGAACTCGTCGCAATATTTGATACACTTTTCCATTTGCTCGAACCAGTTTTGAAAACACTTATTCCACTCCGAAGTTAGGGTGGCCAAAATAGCCTATTAGAAATAGGCAATTTTGGCCAACTATAGTTCCAACTGCTTCTTCTAGTGTGCGGAAACATTGCACCAGCTTGCATTGTCATGGTGTTGTGTCATACGGCATCTTGAGTTGTTTTTCCGGAATTCAGTGATAACTTGTGGCAGACTGTGATATACCAGTCAGCGTTAACTGTGTTGCGATGTTCAAGCATGATGGTGACAACGGGGCCAGTCTTTGTCACGAACGAGACAACAATTTTCTTGGAAGTGCTCCAGAACATGTTAAACATTGCCTAATGCTGTAATGCTGTCGTTAGGTATATGGATTATATAGCAGATTTTGTAAATTTGTCTGAAATCAAACTACATACCACACACTGTATCTTGACTCCTGACAATCGGGGTAAGCAGAGCAATCGAGTGTTGCGCTGCAAGTACTCTTGTACATTACAGCACAACAACACCGAATTAATGAAAACCAAAATAGCCAGGTATCCCATTAAAATTTATAGGTAAACGTCATAATATATAGGTACTACTGTCCCTACTGAAGGTGCCCGCTGGGCTTGACAGAAATATGGAAGTAGCAGTTGGACACCCACCACTGACCTACAACATTTGTGATGTCAGCCCATAACACCTTTGTGAACTAGGCGCCATGTTAGTGCTTTCCTTCTGTCGTGGCTACACTGGATGGAAAACACGAACTATTTACATAGCCGTTTCAACCGACCTTTCATCAGTGCGGTTGTACCAATCCGGGCGGGTTGAACCCTAACACCTAGTAAGGTAAGAAGGGAAGGAAGGAGGGCGTGGAACTAAGCTTGCGATGGCTTCACCGCACATATCCGGGCCCATCGGCAGTAGAGGAGGGTGTTAATCGAGGTCGGGACTAGCGAGTGGACACTTTCCCACGCATGCTTCACGTTTCGGCTCGCATCAAGCCCTCGTCAGCTAGTCTGCGTTGACTAGGACGCGGGGAAACACCTAAAAACTATAGTTTTATGTGGAATCCGAACCACGGTCAGCCTCCAAAAGTCGAGCAGTCACCCATCCAAGTACTGACCGCACCCAGGCGTGCTTATCATCACGACCGACAGTTGACTGATCGCACCACTTGACTTTGACTTGACTCTGACTGATCATCAGTGATCATCACACATTGTTTATAAAACAGTTTGTTCAATCAAAAACTGTTCTTTTGTTTTCAGCTTCTAAATTTAAAAAGTTTAAATGCTAAAGTTATTTTACGGCTGAACGAACGAAAGGCTGCCTGCATATTCCAGTTTGCGTGGTGCAAATACAATCACAGTCATATACTTACTTTACTTTTAACTTTGGCTTAAATTACTAGATTGATATTTATGTCGCCACAGTGAACGGGAACTAACCGGTTCAACAACATTGAACCAGATTTAAATGTATGAGCCGTGGCTGCCTATGTAAAATAAATAAGTAAATAATTATAAACACTAAAATATACAGAGACGATCCGCACAATGAAAAGATGCCATTTGCATTAAATGCAGCGACGTGACGTGGTGCGTTATGTATGGATAACTAACACTAATCAAATTACTTGAATGTAGAAGTAATTCATGATCGCACATCACATCACTCATTCATTAAATGTCAACATTAGTTTCCCGGGCGCTCACTACCCCTATCAGAATATAGATATTGATATGTAGCAACTCTAGCATACTAGTTGTTGTTGTTATTGTCGACAGCTGCCGACGCTTTTAACGCACTCGACACGAGGCCGTTGTGCTCAGTAACCCGGCTATGGGGTCACTGTAGCCAGCCAAGTTCATTCACAAAACGCAGCAGCCCGTTGGGATCCTTCCACGCCTGTGGTGTGGGTCGCCCCTTCCAGAACTGAAAATCACCGAGCAAAATGTCTCTAGATGTTACATTCCATGACTATGTGTACCGGTGTCTCCTCTGCCTCCAAGCAGGCCCTGCAGGGGGGACTGTCTAGCATACTAGTAGTATATATTTTTGCACTCTCGAGGTGTATCACATGTTTATAAACTAATTAATTGCCATGATCAAGTTAAAATGAGTGCCCAAATGATCTGAAGTGGATGTTCCTAGAAGTACAGATTGTATGTGAGATCATAGAGAGTGTGTGGAGGTGCGCGTCGACACCGCCGCTGAATGCATGAAACAGCCGGACGGCCGGCACGTGACCCATTCTATCACATTTATAGGCCCTAAAAACGAATTTATTGTACTTACCTATATGTACCTACTAACTTAATAATTGTCTTCCTATAATTTTAAGCATAGGTACTTAAGCATGCATGCTATGCATAGATTTAGGCATATTAAATGCACCAAATACGGACCACAGATACAGGATTTAACTATTAACCAGTGAGAGGAATGACTCAGCACACGTATCTCGAGCTTAAATTACATATTGCCTACCCTAGATCCGAACTCCCAGGTCCTGCCCAAATACAACAACGGCAAATACTGAGTATACGAGAACGTAGAGAGTGTGTGGAGGTGCGCACCGACACTGCCGCTGAGTATACGAGAACGTAGAAAGTGTGTGGAGGTACGCGTCGACGCCGCCGCTGAGTCTACGAGAACGTAGAGAGTGTGTGGAGGTGCGCGCCGACACCGCCGCTGAGTATACGAGAACGTAGTGAGTGTGTGGAGGTACGCGCCGACACCGGCGCTGAGTATACGAGAACGTAGAGAGTGTGTGGAGGTGCGCGCCGACACCGCCGCTGAGTATACGAGAACGTAGAGAGTGTGTGGAGGTGCGCGCCGACACCGCCGCTGAGTATACGAGAACGTAGAGAGTGTGTGGAGGTGCGCGCCGACACCGGCGCTGAGTATACGAGAACGTAGAGAGTGTGTGGAGGTGCGCGCCGACACCGGCGCTGAGTATACGAGAACGTAGAGAGTGTGTGGAGGTGCGCGCCGACACCGCCGTAAATGAAACATGTCCTACTTATAATATGTGTACAGTGGAGTATGTATGTACTATTATGATGTATTATTTTGTTAGTTGTATAACTAGTTGCATGCAGGTATGTTTGCAATTTTCTGTACTTAATTAAACTAACTTAAGTAAACTAAGTTGAGACGAAAAAGGGAACTTAAATAATAGGATACGGCTCAGAAATATAAATTTATCGTTTATTTCATAAAACACAATATACGATGTAAAAAGACAGGGTGTGAGTTATCAGAATCACTTGAGCATCGTAGGGGTGACGACCGAGCTAATCGATTAGAGCTATAATTCTGTCCGAGAACTTAGCTTCGGAAGGGGAGACGAAGGTCTTCGCAGGAAGGCCGACACGAAGTCTCCGACGCGTCGCTCGATCTCCACCCTCTTCACAAGGTTCTGCTTCGGAACAGCCGGACGAGGAGTAGGGCCCAGGTGGCTCGTACCGGCTATGCCGTCGCAGATGATGCAGGCGTCCTCGGACGGAGAACGTAGAACGGGGAAGTCTACGTGTAATCGTAGCAGGATCTACGTGCAGACGTAGAAGGATCTACGTGCAGACGTAGAAGCTGTTCACACACACACACAAACACACCCACATTAAATAATGCACACATATCAAGGTGCCCTGTGGATGGGAAGAGAGAAAATACACGGATGGGCGTTAAACGTTTTGTGCGTGAAGCGCAACGACAACCGCTAGGCCGGCGGTGTCTCACAAGCGACAGGCAAGGCAGAGCTGAAGAGATTATAATGTTACCCGTAACCCTGGCTGTGGGGACTCCTCTCTCAACGCTGAGATGAACGGCTGGAAGCGTCCGACGGCGGCGGCGGTACAGCGCCGCGGCTCGTTGACAGTGGCACGGTCGCGAGGGAAACTAGTGTAACTCACGGCGGCAGATCGAGCGCGTTATATTTTATCTTGTAGCGGAGAATTATTTAACAGAAGAAGTGAAGTCTGGTTTCACTGAGACCCGCTTTTATAGACGGCAGCGCGCGTTTGTGGTGTGGCTGCGGAATGAAGTCGGCTAGCACGCAATGACGCGCACTGTACGTGGTTACCTGAATCTAAGTGGCTGAAGGCCTGTAACTCCATTAGTTGATAATATTGGACCTCTACTAGGGGTCCTCCGATGATGTCTGAATTAAAATGTAAGATAAATACAACCGAGGTGAATGTGAATTCCCGTCTATTTGGGATATATTTTAACCGCCTGGCAACCCATTAATCAACACCGCGATGTGCGATGTTGCCAAATACAGCGAACAGAAATTCCATACCGACGCTCGCTATCTTTTTCGTTACGTCAAACAATATATAATTTTAGTATGGGCTGACAGCGGAAAGAGATCGTGGAAATTCACGCTCGGTAAATGATGCAAGAATGTGTGCTCGGTTACGTAGTGAGAGTGTAGTACGCCGAGATATGTGTGATTGAGTTTTCAAAAATGTAGGTTGGCAGTAATAATCTTCAAAATAACGGACGTCTCACGTGTAGCGTAGCCTTAGTACGGAGTATTTTCCTCCGTACTGGCAATGTGTCTCTGACACTTCGGTAAACGGCATTTCGACAGTCCGCTATTAAAATTCACTACGTGACAGTACCCCCTCGGCCCGTTGAAAATTTTCTGGCATCAGAAAATTTTATCCGGTGAAGGCGTACTGCACACGTGCGAAAATAAAAAAAAAAAAATGTAAATATGTGTTGAGTGTGTGCATGAAAAAAAATTACAAATGATTACTACGGCAATATAGGGGAAAAATAAAAAATTGAAAATAAAATGAATTTAACTAAAATGTTGTTTACCTACTTTTGTACCTGTGTTCCCTATGTCCTGCATTCTCATCTTTCATACATCATCTCTCTTTCCTCATCATTCCTGAACCCATCTACTCATTCATACTTCGCATACAAAGGTCGCATTCATACCATGGCATACCCCGCAATCGGTGCCTAGCACTCGCAGCTGAGTAGCCTCCTCACAAACCAGAGTGCGCTCCGAACATAAGTACAAGGCGCGCACTCACCACAGACAACCCAAATACTAAGAAGGAAACCGGTAGTTGGCTCGGCTTACGGTCTGACATCGAGAGAACATAACTCCTTGGCTTATAGTTTTCAGTCTGTCGAGCTCCCGCAGACTAGGTGAAGGCATATTTAGAGTGTCACTAACCGCACTTGGTGTCTTAGGGCTTAATTTTACGAGTAACCAACCGCTCGCATGTGAGTCTGTCTTTGCCAAACCCCAACCGGCCAACACCTTGAGAAAATGAAATAAAAAAAAAATTTCAAGTGACAAAAAAAATAAAAAAAATATTCGAGGAACAAGCTGAGTTGACAACCCTAATTGCCGAGTAAGAAAAATCAAAAAAACAAATGAAAGAATGTTGCAGTTACATGTTTGTGCGACATGTAGGTACCATGTCGGTACCATGTCGAACCATGACTGCGAACAAACAAAAAAACAAAACTATATACACACTATGTATGTATGTATGTATGTGCACTATGTGTGATTCAACAAAATATAAAAAAATCGATCAATGGTCACTTCATCTCGTAACACATTAATCTGTATCTCCCAAAAACATACACCGGTGGTCATAAAAAATTATGAAAAAGGCCGCAGGGAGATTCCAAACTATTTAAAGTTTCGAACAAACGTGACTACAGCAGCATTTATCTGAACTGTAGCCTCGAGTTCACTCCTCGGGTAACCCAACCGGTAAGTATAAATGTACCAAGCATGAAGACTGACGTGTCCATCGTACTTGGTAACTTAGTGCCATGTACACCCCTACTGAAGGACCTGTACATGCAACACACACAAAATATGGAGATACTAAAAAACAAACAACATAAAAAAAAATCATTGAACCACACAAGTGTATGTATAACTGATGTTGTTGTACAAGTTATATATTATATGAAAGTAATAATATATACTGTCAATGTAAAATGTTACAAATAAAACTTTAAGTTGTGTTGTTGCACGTCACACAAAAAATATAGGTGTTCATGATAAATAACTGTATGTATGGGCATGACACCTAGATGTGACAATAAGTTTTAATACAAAATAAGCACTTTAAAAGTTGCTTCCGGAATGCCGGTAACTAGTATAAATAAAAAATCTTTAATGGACATGGCACCTAGTTGTGACTAGCCATTTTAAAAATAAAAGAAAGGGACAATAGCCTTTAAGAGTAGCGTTCTGAATTGCCGATACTAAAAACATTAAAAAAATTATGTTTGGCATGGCACTTAGTTGTGACCAACCATTTTAAAAGAAAGAAAGGGATATAAACGGTTTAAATGCTGCGTTCCGAATTGCCGTTAACTAAAAACCTTAAAAAAAATTATGTTTGGGCATGGCACTTAGTTGTGACCAGCCATTTTAAAAAGAAAAGAAATGCAGCTAGGCCATTTAAATGTTGCCTCCGATTAGTCGGTGCCTAATAGAAATTATATATTAGCCAGTATCTACTAAAATTGAGAAATTTGCGAGAGCTGCGGTAACTGTGAAGCAGTTATCGCGTTGTACCTACACGGAATGGTGTGGACTATACATTTAGATATACCCACGGGGAATAATAAAACCTGAACATGGGACCTGGCTCGAGTGCTCTCCTCTCCAGCCCGTGCAGTGCCTCTCGCTTGCTGGAGGACAAACAGTTGGTGTGCCGATCCATTCTAAACATAAAAGTTGACGTTAGAATATTTTAAATTTACAAAATTCAATTATGTTGACAAGAAGATAATGTTGACCGTTGATTTCGAAAAGGTTAAAATTACTATAACAAACTGACTAGGTATTGTTTATTACAACGGTCCGTTGAGTTGGGATTCTACGTCTAAAAGAAGGTAACGAGTTGACATGTATGTGCGTTGTGCTGGCATGAAACATCAAATTATTTTTCGATAGGTTGCCTAACTGAACTATATTCACCTAATGTTTGCGATTAAAAAAACGTTGGCTAAAAACTTGTTGTTACACAAACACAATATAAAATATAAAACTAACCAACGACCCTGCGGATCAAGTCCACATGAGTACAACAAAAACTTTCACAAACACTGGTGTGGGTAATTTCATTACCTATAAGTGAAAAAATAAATTATTTTTCTGCAATCTATTATCCAATATGAAAAAATATGATGGACGTGGAGACTACCTCTCAGGTTTGGAGGTATCTACTAAATTTTAAAAAAATTACACAACAATAGAACGCACAATACAAAACAAATGAAAATTTAGCTCGCTCGTCACAATATAAGCTTATAAGGCAGCATTATAGCTCCTTATAGCTTAATAAAACCCAAAAAAGCCTAACAATTTACCCAAAAAAACCCGCCGAAGAACTAGGGATACTGCACAAATTGCACAAAAACTACAAGTTATAATAAAAAAATTGCACAAAAAAAAAATAAAAAAAATAAACTACTTCCCTAGCCACAGTACCGATTACAAAGATAGATGAAGTCTATACTTTGAATATGTTCGGGCGTTGCTAGCCAACTACTGTGTGAAAATGTAAGTACACAATATCTAAGCCTACCTACTGCTCAAGTGATTCTTTACCGGTAGGCGCCACTGAGACGAAAAAGGGAACTTAAATAATAGGATACGGCTCAGAAATATAAATTTATCGTTTATTTCATAAAACACAATATACGATGTAAAAAGACAGGGTGTGAGTTATCAGAATCACTTGAGCATCGTAGGGGTGACGACCGAGCTAATCGATTAGAGCTATAATTCTGTCCGAGAACTTAGCTTCGGAAGGGGAGACGAAGGTCTTCGCAGGAAGGCCGACACGAAGTCTCCGACGCGTCGCTCGATCTCCACCCTCTTCACAATGTTCTGCTTCGGAACAGCCGGACGAGGAGTAGGGCCCAGGTGGCTCGTACCGGCTATGCCGTCGCAGATGATGCAGGCGTCCTCGGACGGAGAACGTAGAACGGGGAAGTCTACGTGTAATCGTAGCAGGATCTACGTGCAGACGTAGAAGGATCTACGTGCAGACGTAGAAGCTGTTCACACACACACACAAACACACCCACATTAAATAATGCACACATATCAAGGTGCCCTGTGGATGGGAAGAGAGAAAATACACGGATGGGCGTTAAACGTTTTGTGCGTGAAGCGCAACGACAACCGCTAGGCCGGCGGTGTCTCACAAGCGACAGGCAAGGCAGAGCTGAAGAGATTATAATGTTACCCGTAACCCTGGCTGTGGGGACTCCTCTCTCAACGCTGAGATGAACGGCTGGAAGCGTCCGACGGCGGCGGCGGTACAGCGCCGCGGCTCGTTGACAGTGGCACGGTCGCGAGGGAAACTAGTGTAACTCACGGCGGCAGATCGAGCGCGTTATATTTTATCTTGTAGCGGAGAATTATTTAACAGAAGAAGTGAAGTCTGGTTTCACTGAGACCCGCTTTTATAGACGGCAGCGCGCGTTTGTGGTGTGGCTGCGGAATGAAGTCGGCTAGCACGCAATGACGCGCACTGTACGTGGTTACCTGAATCTAAGTGGCTGAAGGCCTGTAACTCCATTAGTTGATAATATTGGACCTCTACTAGGGGTCCTCCGATGATGTCTGAATTAAAATGTAAGATAAATACAACCGAGGTGAATGTGAATTCCCGTCTATTTGGGATATATTTTAACCGCCTGGCAACCCATTAATCAACACCGCGATGTGCGATGTTGCCAAATACAGCGAACAGAAATTCCATACCGACGCTCGCTATCTTTTTCGTTACGTCAAACAATATATAATTTTAGTATGGGCTGACAGCGGAAAGAGATCGTGGAAATTCACGCTCGGTAAATGATGCAAGAATGTGTGCTCGGTTACGTAGTGAGAGTGTAGTACGCCGAGATATGTGTGATTGAGTTTTCAAAAATGTAGGTTGGCAGCATTGATTTTATAACCCTGTCGGGACAGATAGACCACTCCATATAACAAATTTGGTAACGTTGTAAATCGTAAAACCAACAGAGGGCGTTAATAATTTTTCTTGATGTTGTCGTAAAACAAACAGGTGGCGTTAATGTTTGTTAATACTTCTATACTAAGGGCGCTATCTAGTTGAAATACAACATGTATCTAGGTACCTTTAATTGTCACTAGGCTGTAGAATTACTGCTACTAGACAAAAGATGGCGCTTTCATTTATATTTATAAAGAACATTATTTATGTAAATTCCAAAATTTTTAATTATATTTGAATAATAAAATTATGACAATTTACAATTAAACTAACACAAGAAGTGTTAGTTTAATTGTCATAATCAAATTAAATAAAATAAAAAAATGTTTTGAAAATTATTTGGTATACGGAACAAAATATTATTATGATTGTAATTTCCTGTTTGTGCGCTTTTAATAGATAGATCCACACAGAGCACGGAATACCCCCGCGCGCGCGCGCGCGGTATTCCGTGCTCTGTGGATAGAACGTATTTATTTAGTTGAACAGTTAAACAAATACTCGTCACTCTTCATTCTAATAATGTCAGCATTGTATGTAAAAAAAAAATATGAAAACTGCCTTAAAAAATTTATGAAATTAAAAAAATCGAACCCTAGAGTTGAAGGCGGTGCTAAAGAAGGCTACACAAATCACAAAGGATATCATCCACGCATGTTTTCTTTCATGTATCATTTTTGCTTGCTTTAGCACCGCCTTCAACTCTAGGGTTCGATTTTTTTTATTTCATACATTTTTGAAGGCGGTTTTTATATATTTTTTTAAATAGTTTTTTATTTCACAGTTTTTTTTGGAATTTTTTGCTATTAATGTACTCGGCGGAATCGCTCGACCTTCGGCCTCGCGATTCCGCCTCGCTTTCCAATCTGATCTCGACCAAATTAAAATGGAACCACGTCATGGTTATCCCCTTTCAAACAAAAAAAAAGAATTTTCAAAATCGGCCCACAATAATTGACGGAGTAATCGCGTAACAAACATCAAAAAAAAGAAAACATACCGTCGAATTGAGAATCTCCTAGGTCTAAAGTAAATTGCTCGTGATGACAAATTCAACGAGCCCAAACACGATGGGTTTATCATGTGTAGTTTAGGAGTTCCTATGGCCACCTTCCGTCTCCATCATCAGACCAGCTCGATGGTACTCGTACTCGTATTATAATATATTAAACGCATCTGGCCGGTCGGAAAAGATTTCAAATTTAGAATATTCATGAAACAAGGGTCCGAATATGAATGACAATATCGATTCATGTATTTCAATACAATGACAGAGAAAATTTCAAAATATTAGGTACCTATTCTACCTATTTAATACTTTTTAGTTCTAGTTTATTTTTTTTAAGTCGGTTTTATATTTTTAAAACAATATTACATAAAAAACAATAATCGAAATCGAATAATCGAAATCGGTTGAAGTGGTACAGAATTATTCGCCATGTGTCAAACTGCAAATTGCTGAAAAAGCCCACATCACAAAAGTTTTGCTGAAGGTAACCACACACCAATAGTATTTTGTTGCTTTTTCATAAACCGCTCAATCAATTTCAATAAAATTTCAATGGGAGCACCTCTGAAGTATGACCTACCAAACAAAAAAAGAATTTTCAAAATCAGCCCACAATTAACACGTTGAACGCCATACGACCCACCGGTGGGCCTAGCGTACTTTTCGGTTCGGGCCAAGCCAAACTCATTATATCCGTAATTTTCATCAACTTGAGATTTTCATCACAAAGTTTATAAAATGCGGTAATTTGTAAGGAAAATAAAAATTTGCGACTTTTACCGTCTAATTTTCGAGATATAGCAGAAGGCTCACGGGTGGATCGTGTGGCCTCCTATGAAGGATTTGTATTTTTCTGTTGGCTGGGGCCGCGGGGTCACGCCGCGGCCCACCCGTTGCGCGCGCGCCGCGGACGCAGCGATCAATCCCGGTCCGGCTGCGTCGACAATTGAGGATGTTTTACGCTTTTCTCGCCAAAAATGATTATTTTGAAGATTTCGAGTTAACACAAGAAGCGCTAACGCAGTTAGAAAACATCGAGATAGATCTTCTGAACCGTAGTTTCGGAATAGATTCTATGAAGACGTAGTTCAACCAACGAAAAGAAGATGCTGTCGAATTCTTTTGTCGGAGAGTGAGGATAGCGACTATGAAATGCATATAGAAAGACGGAAGAGAATGAAACACACTCTGGAAAGGAAAGAGGGATTGGCCAGAAAAGTGAGAAGAACATGTCACCAATGTTATGCAAAGAACGTACCAATAATGGGTAGCAAACAGGCTAAAACCAAGTCGAAAAAAGTATCCACTTATTGCCAAAGCAGCCCAACTAAACCATTCCTTTGTTTGCCTTGTTTTAACATGACTCACGGATAATTCTTTATTGTTTATGGTTAAACCCTTTGAAGAAGTGTGATAATGTTGTGATTGTTCAATTTCATAAATATTTTGTTTTGTTCAATTTCATAAATTATTTTCGTAATAAATAATGTCTTCTTATTTGGCAATGAAGAAAATTTTATGTTCATTTTTATTTTGACGAATATTTTCTTATTATTTTCTGGTTTTATTAATTCTATTAATACAAATATTATTTTCTACCTTATCGTTAAGAGCAGCCCTAGCATCGTTACAATTAACTTAATAAAAAACTACAAGTTTCTATTGGATTTGAAAACCACGCCGTCCGCTTCGACTACAAGGCCATGCGGCTCACTTCCATATTGGCTTTGTAGCTGCGCTCTGTGGCTTGTAGGAAGCGTTTACGTAGGCCCTCTCACGCGGCTCACCGGTGACCCCCATGCCCTGAATGGTTCAGTAAGGAAAGGCTCACCGGTGAGCGGTGAGCCCCGTGGCCCAAACGGAAATACTGGATTTTTCATGTGGCGTTGAACGTGTAAGATTGTAATTTCCTGTTTGCGGTTTTACTCCGGTCCAAAGAATTTACAAACTCTTTGGTTGTACTTGGGTTGTACCTAGCTCCGCTTATTTGTTGTTATATCCGCTATAGTAACACATATTCTGTGAAAATTTCAACGGGCTTCCTATTACGGTTCAAGAGATACAGCCCTCGGATAGACAAACGGACGGACGGACAGACAGACTGCGGAGGCTTAGTAATAGGCTTCCGTACAGGGATACGGAAACCTAAAAATAAGGGGTGAAATAGGGGTGAAAGTTTTTGTATGGGGAATCCATGATTTCTCTAGGTAAGGATATGAAAATTTATTATCTAGGCTTTTGGCACAGATTACTCAATAGTTACTGCTTTTGGTAAGAAATAATGAATAATGGTCAGGAAGAGGAAGGGGGAGAGAAAAGAAGGGGGAGTGGGTGGGAGGTACGTTTGTCAGCCTGGGTAGCTCAGTGGTGCAGGCAACCCTGGGCGCGGTCAACACTTGGATGGGTGACCGCTCGACCATTTGAGGCTGACCGTGGTTCGGATTCCACGTAAAACTGTAGCACCCTTCCCTTCTTACCTTACTAGGGTTGGTACCACCGCACTGAATAAAACGTATGTCGAAACGGCTATGTAAATCAAAGAGATTTGATGTAAATAGTTTTTTCGTTTTTTTTCGTCCAGTTCAGTATAGCCGGCACGACATGTCCGACATCACGGATGTTGTAGGTGATGTATCCAACCATGTCAGTTTCCATAAAAAAAAGAAGAAGAGGAGGAGAGGTATGGAGGGAGGAAGGGTTAGTGAATGAGGGTAGGTGTGGGGGAGGGAGGTAGTAGAGGGAACGAGGAGGAATGGATATCGAGGGAGTGAGAGGTTGAAAGGGGGAAGGGGCGGGGTAAGAGGGGGTTGCGGACAGGATGAGGGGTAGTAGGGGAGGAATGGAATGCGAGGGTGATGGGAAGGAGGGGTGACATGAGGGGAGGAAGGGAAGTAGGGAGAGAGGGAGGGAATGGGCGAAAGGGAAGGTGGCAAAGAGGGGGTCCGTGAAGGGTGAGGGGAAGGAGGGGAGGAAGGCGGGATCGAGGAGAGAAGACCGGGAGAGAGGTGAGTGAGAGATGGGCGAGGAAGGAATCCCTTCCTTCCTCCCGAAAAAGATAGAGAATATAAGAGAAGCGATGGTTTATTATCAATTTTGCATTTAAATCAGATTTACTATTTTTTTATTTTATTCGTTGTCGTGTCGTCGTCGGTAAAATCTACAATTTTACAATTTTATATAAAATATCATTGACTTATATATTCTGTAAAGCTTATCACAAATACATTAAACCCACCCTCTTTTAATCTCTTTGGTATAACACCACCAGCAGCATCGTAGATGGAAAAAATAGCCCTGGACTCAACTTTTTTTAATTCGGTGCCTGGACTCCCTACTTCATACTCAAAGACATTTTGTTCATACTTCAACTATTACTAAAACGAGACACCGCGATTATGGTAGTGTGCGTATCGCGTGAATACAGAACCGACCGTCTCAAGAGATCGCATCGATATTGTGTCATCCTTTTTCCACGCGCAGTAACCCGTATCGCTTGCCTGCACGCTCCACGCAAACATTTGCGTGTTCCAAAACAAGCGAACGTCGCGCGTCGATCGATAAATTACCGCAACGGCTAAAAACTATGGAGGTGGCTTTTTACTTTCGAGCGACTGTAAGGAGAAAGGAAGTATTGTGATCGTCCAAAATGTCGAAGTTGAGAATGCGACTGATTTTTTTTTTTTTTATTGAAACTGACACGGTTGGCTACATCACCTACAACATCCGTGATGTCAGCCCATAACACCGGGTGAACTTGGTGCCACGTCAGTGCTTCCCTTCGGTCGTGCCGACTACACTGAACTGGACGGAAAACACAAACTATTTACATAGCCGTTTGGACCGACCTTTCATTCAGTGCGGTGGTACCAACCCGGGCGGGTTAAACCCTACCACCTAGTAATATAAGAAGGGGGTCATATCCCTTAGTCGCCTTTTACGACATACACGGGGAGAGATGCAGTGGGGCTATTCTTTTAAAGTACCGGCCCCACACAGTACAGATTTGGGCTATATATCTGTCAACGATCCCAAAAAAGTGGTTTTGAGAAACATGTATGTGTGTGTGTGTGTGTGTGTGTGTGTCCGTCCAGCGACCTTGTGCCTAAACTGCTCAACCGATTTCGTTCAAAATTCGTATTTAGTAGTTTGAAATGATAATCTAGGGGTACCTTTTTTAGTTTTTTTTAATTAAAAAAAATAAGGGTAGCTGTCATACAAATTATTTCGTTGAGGTCGATTTTCTTATAAATGGCTAACGATTTTTATTATTATTATTATATTTAATCCATCGTGTTTGTTTCCGTTTTCAAAGGTGGTGAGGTAAAAAAATATAATTTTAAAGAAGGTATCTCCACTTTATCCTAACCGCACGCGCGTATTTGAATTGCACGCAGGTTTGGTTGGTGGGTATTTGGCAAAGACATTAAACTCACCCTCTTGGTATTTGGCAACTAAAAATATAATAAGAAATAGGCATGCCATCTATAGACAAATAGGACAACTTAACTTTGGTCTGACATCTATGATGCAGAAGCGGCGAAATTATACATTTTATCCGCCAAGCTCACGGACTGACAAAACATGAAAATATTTATTGGAAAAATTATGAAAACCTTAAAATACACTATTTTGAAATTTCTACTTAATATAAAATAATCTTTAAATTTAACTATGCTGTTCCCACTTAGCATCGTTCTATAATTAGCAGATTTAAAAATATAATAATTATTTAATTCAAATTCGATACTCCTGGCGCCATCTTAGGACATAATTGAAGACTAATTTCATGTTACCTTTAAAACATCGCTGACGGTACATCTGACTCCCCCTATAAAATCAATGGTTGGCAGTAATAATCTTCAAAATAACGGACGTCTCACGTGTAGCGTAGCCTTAGTACGGAGTATTTTCCTCCGTACTGGCAATGTGTCTCTGACACTTCGGTAAACGGCATTTCGACAGTCCGCTATTAAAATTCACTACGTGACAAAGTATTCCCTTTACAATTTAATAACTTAATATTATTATTCTACAACTTGAATATTATTATGGTCCCGATTGCATGCTAATTAGGGTTTTAAGTGTTGCCTGGCCAATGAGCGTACTCGGACGGTTCTCCCTAGTTGTTGGACGCGTGCAGTAGCTATAGACTCCCAGGTTTAGTATCAGGAAACACACTCGCCGGTAGATAATTCCTCCGTGCCGTATACTTGATGCACCTGGGTGAATTGGGTATACAGATTAGATTTGAATACTCTTTGGTATTTGAGAATAATTAGCTAATAAGTACCCTAACTGAAATGTACCTTTATCAGATCACTACTGCAATGGGTTAGAGTCATCGAAAATATTTATTTTGTGCCCCAAGGAGGAGGGAGGGAGGGGATAGATGTGAAGATAGAAGGGATAGGGGATGTTGAGGGAGGAGGAGAGAGGGATGGAGAGTGGAGAAAAGGGCGGAGGGGTGGGGTGGAGGCCGAGGAGAGGGATGTAAGGAGGGGAGGGAGGAGAAGGGAGGGCGGGAGAGAATATAAGAGAAGTGATCAAATTTGCATTTAAATCAGATTTGCTATTAAACTAAGTCTACTGCTGTGTCACAGAGCACGGAACGCCCCCCGCCCGCGCCCCCTACTAGAGGCCCTAAGCGATAATATTTGAAACCCAATAACTGGACGCAGTGGTGCTAGCGCTTCGTATGTGTGTTATGGTTCTCGTATGGTTCTCGAGTTATAACCAAAACCAAAGTTCATGAAGAAGTTTCGTCAAAAAATTCTTCTAGTTCTCACAGAAAACGGGATGAAACGGAACCCTCTTTACGCTAGCTCGACTCGAACTTGACCACTTTCCCATGATCTAAACATATTTGCCCATGATATAAAAAAAATATAAATTTCAAGGCAAAACTTTTTTTTAAGTAACACAATTGTAATAAGTAATTAATTATGTTTTATTAATCACTTTAATTAATCTACTCTATAAAATACAGAACTATATAACGAACTGGTCATTTTTGTATTTTGTCAACCACAGCTCTGCGGTCACAGTGCGGACCTGCGGTCCCTGCGGGCCTAGCTCCGCAGGACCGCACGGTGCGGTTCTCTACCCGCGCCGCACACGTGTGTCCGCAAAATTTTGCCGGGTACGTATGCCCGCGTGACCGGCGCGGGCCAAGTCCGCGGCCCGCGCGACAGCTCCGGCTCAGGGCGCCTCTGGTAGGGGGCGCGGGCGGGGGGCGTTCCGTGCTCTGTGGTATACATATTATATAAGTGTATCTACAATGTGAATGGCTGTATGTTTTCCAATATAAATAAATAAATAAAAAAATGCACATACATACTATGATACTACTTATACAATAATTTTAAGTAATACTCATGCATTATTTGTAAGTATGCCGACATGCATACTATGATACTATACAATAATTGTAAGTAATACTTCATGCATTATTTGACTATACAATAAATTGTGCTGCTATGTACGTTACGCTGCTGTATGGCAGTGCTATGTTGCGCTGCTGTGTTGCACGATGTCTGTGCTCTTATCTGATGAGCAGACTGAATAATCAAAATAACCAGACCTTTACAGCTCTCCAATGTAAAATGCAATAGTGTTGTGCTTCAATGTTTTTATTCATCAATAAATCACCGCACCGTACAAATCTATTTAAGAAAATATTAGTCTGTAGACAAATGAGAATATGAGAAAGTAGAATCCCCACTTGAGGGCGAGCGCCACCAGGGTCCGGACGAGGGGCGCGCGGGGCACTCTGCAACCCACGCATACAGTTCATTAATTACTGTAGGTATTGTGTAGTGTGCGTGCGGTGTAAATGCGGTGATACAAAATTGTTGAATATAGATAGGTAGGTACATACACTCTTTTTTACACACACCCTGACATACACAAACACACCCTCACACCCTCTCACACACACACACATGGCAACGGCTGAAAAACAGCGCCAGGAAAGGACTTCTGTCCTGCCCTGGCACATGCTGAGCCGATTGGCCAATTTTGCATAAATTAATAATTGTATATAAAATGTAAATAGGTTAAGTTAGTTATTATGCAAAATAAACGATTATCTTATCTTATCTTTTATGCCAACTTTTTTTTCTGATTTCTGGCATGATAAACAAAAAGTAAATAAAAGAAAAAAAGGATTATTTATAAAAATGTAGATATGTTTAGCGCTCTCTGTACATTTGAGCGGATGATATATGTTTGAATACACAATATGTTGCATTTGATTACTGAGCTGCTGCCAAAGAGATTTTATGTAGAATACATGATACGTCATTGGCTGCTGCCAGATTATGTTTCATGTAACACATTGTTTAGACTTAAAAGTTGAAATAAAAGTATTCTCGCGTAGATACTTTATTGTTACCTATTCAAAAATTTAAAGTACAGAGACTTAAAATAATGTAGTCAAGATACCTTATTTTAAAGTAAAGTTGGCAACCCTATTATTGCCAGGTTATAAGGGCGTGTAACCTATGGCAATTTTCATTATTTTTTGAGGAAATCTGATTTTTATGCTCATATTTATTATGAGTTTTCCATTCATCCCATTCAAAATAAATGATCTTGCAAATATTTTTAATTTCATTACATACTTGGTAATTTTACTTTCTAAAAAAATGCCTTTAAAAATCTTGTTCATTCAGTTATATATAACTGGAAAATATAAATTAATTAATTATGTGATTTGGCATGACCAGGCTACACTACACGCCTAGTGTACAGCAGTCGTGTAGTTCGCGTGGTGCACGCTAGGAATGCGAGAATGCCATGAGGGTGTGTATGTGTTGGAATGTGTAGGGCGCACAGACGACAGGGCGGAGGCGAACGAGAGGGGCAGTATGCAGCCTACTCTTGTTCACTTCTTATGGTTAATTTAAAAAAGATGCACTACAGTGATACGTGGAGATCTGGCTGGATGTTTGTCGGCGGATAAGCGCGCCCAGTGAGCTATATCATGCGCAAGCTTAACCTGAGCAGGGGCATCACATCGTCCCTGGTGACGTGGCCGTACCGCGCGCGCACGCCGTCCGCGTGCCCCGCCCCCACCACGCCCAGCACGCGCGCCCGCTCCCGCCCGCGCCCCGCCGCCGCCTCGCCCTCCGCCCCGCCTCCTGCACCTCGCAACACATACACAGTTCCGGATGTTCCATATAGGCGGAGTAGGCGGCAGCCTAGGGGCCCCGTGGCATCTAGGGGCCCCGCGACAATATGGGGCAGTCAACGATCCCAAACGTAATGACTGCATTAAGTATGTATCTAGGTGTCTTATGATAACAAATGCCACTGGTGTGGTGAACGATCCTTTTCGAAGTTAAAACTTCTAAAAAATTGCCATCGATCGACAATGACACAAAAGCGTCTAATCTCACTGGCCATAATGGCCACGGAATATGTTACGTTCATTAGTTTAATAATTTTTTTTTATCAAAACTGACACGGTTGGCTACATCACCTACAACATCCATCTGCCCATAACACCGGCCGGGTGACCTTGGTGCCACGTCAGTGCTTCCTTTCGGTCGTGCCGGCTACACTGAACTGGACGGAAAACAAACTATTTACATAGCCGTTTCGACCGACCTTTCATTCAGTGCGGTGGTACCAACCCGAGCGTGTTAAACCCTACCACCTAGTAATATAAGAAGGGAGTCATATTCCTTAGTCGCCTTTTACGACATACACGGGGAGAGATACAGAGGGGCTATTTTTTTAAAGTACCGGCCCCACACGGTACAAAAGTGTGTAATAAAGTTATTTTATTAAAGTGAACTCAAGTTAAAAAATTTAAATACATATAGGAGCTAATTTGCGAGGGGGCCTCGAATTTCTACAGCCTAGGGGCCTCCACGAGGTTTAATCTGGCACTGCACATACACATACACATTCCACTAGTCACCGCTAGCAGGGGTGACTATCATGTATTAAAACACTATTTACATAAATTTTATATACAGTAAAACGAAAAAAATATACAAAATTAACAAACACTATACTTAAACAAAAAACGGAAATACCGCGGGAGGCGAGCATCCACGCGCGCCGGCGCCGGCGGGTGCAGGTCGCGGTAGAAGAGCTCACCGAGACGACGCGAGACAAGCTACGAGCGATAGGTGGTGGTACTGGACTCATAGGCCCCACCACCGACACCCCATCTCGGAGAGCTCCCCTTCCTCTGAGCTGCACGGCGGCATCGCGCGGCTCTTTTACTGTTCTTGTCTCGCGCGTGCATCGCCGGGGTTCGCACTGCAGCACCTGTAAGTGGGGGCATTAGGAGGGACCCGATGGCCCCAAGCAGGCCGATGATGGACGTCGTCGCCTCCGTCGTAGATGATCGGGCGACGTCGTTGGTCGTCGTGCGCTTAGTATTCGAAGAGCGGCAACTCTCGTGTCGGCCGACCCGGGCGGCATATATCCAAAGTCCACTAGGCGAATGATGCTGATTGGTCGATGCCAGTTTGGCGGAAAATTTAAATTTCGTCTGGCTCCGCCTCCGGCACTCTCAGCGAACCTAGTGAATCCGATATTCGTTAGGACCATGGGTTCGAATCCCACAATTTTTTTTTGTTTTTTTCTTTTTTTAAGCAATGTTAGGGTGTTAAAATTAGGTTAACCTTTTGCCGTTGGAGCGGCCGATATCGGTCGCTTTATAGATTAAGGTTATTTTTTTTATAACCACCTAAAAACTGTATTTTCGAAAATACTTCCCAAATTTAAATTTCTTCCTTTTTTACTTTCGAGCGACTGTAAGGAGAAAGGAATTATTGTGATCGTCCAAAATTTCGAAGTTGAGATTTCGACTGATTTGGGCTATATATCATTCAACGATCCCAAAAAAGTGGTTTTGAGAAACATGTATGTGTGTGTGTGTGTGTGTGTGTGTGTCCATCCAGCGACCTTGCGCCTAAACCGCTCAACCGATTTCGTTCAAAATTCGTATTTAGTAGTTTGAAACGATAATCTAGGGGTACCTTTTTTTAGTTTTTCAAAATTCGAAAAAATAAGGGTAGCTGTCATACAAAATTTGCCTATGGCAATGTGTCCAGCGACGTTGCGCCTCAACCGATTTCTATTAAAATTCATATTTAGTAGTTTGAAACGATTATCTAGGGGTACCTTTTTTAGTTTTTTTTTATTCAAAAAAATAAGGGTACTAAGGGTAGCTGTCATACAAATGATTTCGATAAGGTCGATTTTCTCAAAAATGGCTATAACGATTTTTATTATATTTTCCACATAGAAACCTTATTACTAGCTTAAAAAGATACCATTATCAGTTTTTCCAGGAAAACTCAAAAAAAAGGTGGCTGTCATACAAACGAAGGTTTCTTTCTATTAAATGTTGCATACAAAATGTTTGTTGCTAGCGCCTAACTAATTCAACGGAACTGTCCTGTCAGTATATTTTGAATTTCGAACATAAAAACTTGAGTTCGCCCAACAAGCGAGAAAGTCAGTCGGGTATCACCCTACCATTTATTTTTGTTAAGTTATGTTAGGATGTTAAAATTAGGTTAAGGTTATTTTTTTATAATCACCTAAAAAAACTTTATTTTCGAAAATACTTCCGAAATTAAAATTTTCCCGCAAAACTGAGAACGACCAATCAGAGCACTTCGCCTAGTGGACTTTGGAAATATGCACCCGGGCGAAGGAAGGCAGTGCGATGTGGTGGGCGGAGGCAGTGCTGCTGCGGCGGCGGCCGGCTGTCGCTGCAGAGCTCGCCCTCCCCTCACGCGGGTCGTGCCCCGAGTCGTCTGCAGCCGCTTCTGTCGCCTGGCATGTCGAGCTGGTGGGGTAGCGTGGACGCCGAGAGGCTAATTTTGTAATGTTAGGTATTTTTAATATGTACAAAATTAGTTTTAAGTAAATGTGTAAATAAAGAGATAAGATAATACACTTTATCCTACTTAATGTGTGGCCTTAGGCAATTTCCTCCAATCAACCCGGTGGACATATAAATGTTTACATGAAATCCGAACCCTGGAGTTGCTGGTTTAAGTTTATTGTAGGACTTCTATACAGTCTACATAGGAAACGGCGTGAGTTGGCCACCCGTTTTATGCACCAGTTTACCGCTTGGCACCCTGAATAAAACACGCATTCATAAAAGAGTATCTTTATTGAAAATAAGAAAACAAAACGACAATCTTCTTAGGGCACAATATAAAAAAACAATACTTTTTGAGATTAATTTATAATAAAATGGTTTTTGCTTGGGCTAATAAAATGAAATACAAAAGTTTCTACTTACATCACAGCACTAAAACAACACGAAACGAGGATCAGTATGAAATATTTTGAAACAGTTTGATACAGAGAGCTGGTTTTCATGGCAAACTGCACACACATAGTGTGACTCTTTGCGACGTTTTTCTTTCGTGCATACACAACAAGGTTTGCCAGGAAAAGCTTTCTTTTCAGTGGGTGGCAGTTTTTCCAAGTAATAGAAATTTTCAGGAGAAACTCGGGTTACAATATTGGATCAAGAGGTCTGAAACTGGTCTGGTCTGAGGAGTTTGAGGGTCTGTGTCCGAGTAGCTAACTCCTAAGAGATGAAACGCGAAGTCTTCGCGAAATTTTAGTAAACAAATTTTTTAATCGCTATTTTGTTTCAAAGAACCACTTCTTTGTGGCGTTTTGGATAAAAACGTCGAAAATATGGAGAGCTAACTTCGGGGCAGCGGGGCGTACCCCGGCCAGCACAGCGTACCCGCGCGTGTGTCACTCAGGCCGAGTGCTTCTAGCTAGGCGATCTTCATAGGATCTATTTCTCAGGGCTGGTACCACCAGAAGCTAAGCTTCATAGAACCGCGCTGTGATAGGTACACTACTACAAGCTTGAGGGGCGTGTGTACGTTTCCCACTGGCGGCTCATTCATCACGTACGAGGGGAAACCGGTTTATACCGGCTCCACCAGTGGGCAAACTCAGGGCGTGCACAACGCACGTCAGTCGTTTTCGTTCCATGTATTAAATCACTATTATTAATAAATAATATTGTTTTAATATAAAAAAAGTGTAAATATGGTTATTAAATGTACAGTGTGTATGAACAATTATAGAAAGAATAAAAACATATCATATTTTAATTATCCGAGTACCTACATAAAAACTTAATTATAATTTTTACGGTTCCGTGTCCCGTACGGGACCCTATTATTAAGCCTACGCCGTCTGTCCGTCTGTCCGTCCGTCCGTCTTCATTTGGTCATATCTCGAGACCCACTGGCTTTAGACACATCGTGTTGGTACTCAAACTTGACGTCTCGATGAGATCTACCCATCTGTCATTCGAACATTTGTTTTGATCATATCTCGAGAACCACTGGTCTTAGACCCATCGTGTTGGTACACAAACTAGACGTCTCGGTGAGATCTACCTACCCATCTGTCATGCGAACATTTGTTTTGATCATATCTCGAGAACCACTGGTCTTAGACCCATCGTGTTGTACTCAACTCGACGTCTCGATGAGATCTACCCATTTGTCACATAAACATTTGTTTTGATCATATCTCGAGAACCACTGGTCTTAGACCCATCGTGTTGGTACTCAAACTAGACGTCTCGATGAGATCTACCATAGCCGACTATCATTGTCTCCCTCTACGGAGACCAAGCCATGCTGCATCGTCATAGCCCCACTGCGACGTTGCTATCGCTTACTCGCTCACGCTTGCCTACCGATGACAGGAGCGAGAGAGAAAAAGAAGATTTCGTCGGTCGCTTGATGAAGGGTGAGCGATTTCATGTTTCTCTCTCGCCCCTGTCATCGGTAGGCAAGCGAGAGCGAGTAAGCGATAGCAACGTCGCAGTGGGGCTATGACGATGCAGCATGGCTTGTCTCCGTAGAGGGAGACAATGACAGTCGGCTCTGGATCTACCCATCCATCTGTCACATGAACATTTGTTTTGGTCATATTTCGAGAACCACTGGTCATAGACCAATCGTGTTGGTATCGAAAACGGAGTGTGGAAAGACCACCCACTAGGTGGGACGACAATATTATCAAGTAGGTACGTAGGCGGAAAGCAGTGATTCCGTTCGCAGTGGTTGCATACACGTCCACTGACTGCATAAATGAATGTTCCACGTTTAGTTCATCTTTTATTAGCTTTGTTCCGAAGGTTGGCTTATTTTCTTTTTGTAAACTCATTTGTCCCACATGATAAATCGCAAGGTCACCCTATGTATAAGAAAGGGACAGATCCCCCTCCCTGCATGCTCGCTCACCAGCGATCCTTTTGATTCCCAAGTAAGTATATGGTGTTTATGTATGGTTGATAGTTGTCTAGTCTATGGTGTTAATGCACGGTTGACAGCTGTCTAACGCATTTCCGTCGCATGACGTCACTTCTTTAAAAAAATATAGGTATTTCATAAAAAACTGATAAATATTTTGATTATTTAATGTTATCCTCCTGTGCCAACCCTACCAAAATAGGTAAATATTTTGAACGCTCCTTAGCACCTTTCTCTCTGGTCCCTTCGTGTGCTGGTACCATCTTGGTAGCCTGTCGTTACTCTCTCCAGGAGGTCAAGGTCCTTCCTGGAGTTACGGACTCCAAATCTGATAAGAGTAAGTACTCCAGGAGAAGAAATAGATCTGCACTGATGTAGGAGAGCCTTCCTTATCAAGTAGAGGAACGAGTTGGCTCTATTGAAAACTCCCACTATGTGTGTTTCTAACTTCCCTTCGAAATGCTCACTCCGAGGTCCTGTTGCGATTTTACTGCCTGCACCGTGTTTGCAACAATTAAATATTTCTGGTATCAGTTCTTAGCTCCAACGTGTGGTATGGTGCATTTTGTGACGTTGAGCGATAATAATCACGTTTTCGTCACTCCAAAGATTCTATCAAGTGTGTCCTGAATTTCATGGTGGGCTACGATTGGATCGGCGAAAAACTTGGTATCATGGACAGAGTGAGGAAGAGCCCTTTATTATTGTGCCCAGGTCAGACAGGAATATTCCGAAGGCCACCGGGCCGATAAGTGATCCTTGTGGTGCACCGCTCAGCATGGTGGGACTCCGAAATATCTTCACCCACTCGCACCCAAAATTGTCTATTGCTGAGAAAATCCTGGAACCACAATAAAAGTTTTCCACGGAAACCGAAGTGCTCTCTAATTTGTCTAGCTAGAAGGCATTTTATGGGAACTCTATCAAAAGCTTTCTCGTAGTCCAAGTAAATGATGCCAGTGGCTCGTGTATATATACACGTCTGTTAATCAAAGCTGGCACGTGCACAGTACTCACACCAATGCAATTGTGCAAGTGCGAATGAGACAGATCAGGCGTATGCAGTGCGACGTCACCCGTGCGCTTACACCCAGACACTACGCGATAGTGTTACTACGTGCCAGCTTTGATTAACAGACCTGTATGAACATGTTCGCACTCTTACCTCTGAGATCAAGATGATATATACATACTCCTACGTACATTAATGTAGATATATGTATGTGTGCGTGGTTGTGTGTTTTTAGTTTTAGTGTGTAGTGAGTGAGTGTGTAGGTACTGACCGGCGGCGGCGCGCACACACTCCTGCAGCGAGTAGGCGAGGCACACGTCGCGCTCCTGCACCAGCACTCTCAATATCTTGCGGAAGTGTGTAGGTACTGACCGGCGGCGGCGGCGGCGCGCACTCCTGCAGCGAGTAGGCGAGGCACATGTCGCGCTCCTGCACCAGCACTCTCAATATCTTGCGGAAGTGTGTAGGTACTGACCGGCGGCGGCGGCGGCGCGCACGCACTCCTGCAGCGAGTAGGCGAGGCACATGTCGCGCTCCTGCACCAGCACTCTCAATATCTTGCGGAAGTGTGTAGGTACTGACCGGCGGCGGCGGCGGCGCGCACGCACTCCTGCAGCGAGTAGGCGAGGCACATGTCGCGCTCCTGCACCAGCACTCTCAATATCTTGCGGAAGTGTGTAGGTACTGACCGGCGGCGGCGGCGGCGCGCACGCACTCCTGCAGCGAGTAGGCGAGGCACATGTCGCGCTCCTGCACCAGCACTCTCAATATCTTGCGGAAGTGTGTAGGTACTGACCGGCGGCGGCGCGCACACACTCCTGCAGCGAGTAGGCGAGGCACACGTCGCGCTCCTGCACCAGCACTCTCAATATCTTGCGGAAGTGTGTAGGTACTGACCGGCGGCGGCGCGCACACACTCCTGCAGCGAGTAGGCGAGGCACATGTCGCGCTCCTGCACCAGCACTCTCAATATCTTGCGGAAGTGTGTAGGTACTGACCGGCGGCGGCGCGCACACACTCCTGCAGCGAGTAGGCGAGGCACACGTCGCGCTCCTGCACCAGCACTCTCAATATCTTGCGGAAGTGTGTAGGTACTGACCGGCGGCGGCGGCGCGCACACACTCCTGCAGCGAGTAGGCGAGGCACACGTCGCGCTCCTGCACCAGCACTCTCAATATCTTGCGGAAGTGTGTAGGTACTGACCGGCGGCGGCGGCGCGCACACACTCCTGCAGCGAGTAGGCGAGGCACACGTCGCGCTCCTGCACCAGCACTCTTAATATCTTGCGGAAGTGTGTAGGTACTGACCGGCGGCGGCGGCGCGCACACACTCCTGCAGCGAGTAGGCGAGGCACACGTCGCGCTCCTGCACCAGCACTCTCAATATCTTGCGGAAGTGTGTAGGTACTGACCGGCGGCGGCGGCGCGCACACACTCCTGCAGCGAGTAGGCGAGGCACACGTCGCGCTCCTGCACCAGCACTCTTAATATCTTGCGGAAGTGTGTAGGTACTGACCGGCGGCGGCGGCGCGCACACACTCCTGCAGCGAGTAGGCGAGGCACACGTCGCGCTCCTGCACCAGCACTCTCAATATCTTGCGGAAGTGTGTAGGTACTGACCGGCGGCGGCGGCGGCGCGCACACACTCCTGCAGCGAGTAGGCGAGGCACACGTCGCGCTCCTGCACCAGCACTCTCAATATCTTGCGGAAGTGTGTAGGTACTGACCGGCGGCGGCGGCGCGCACACACTCCTGCAGCGAGTAGGCGAGGCACACGTCGCGCTCCTGCACCAGCACTCTCAATATCTTGCGGAAGTGTGTAGGTACTGACCGGCGGCGGCGGCGGCGCGCACACACTCCTGCAGCGAGTAGGCGAGGCACACGTCGCGCTCCTGCACCAGCACTCTCAATATCTTGCGGAAGTGTGTAGGCACTGACCGGCGGCGGCGGCGCGCACACACTCCTGCAGCGAGTAGGCGAGGCACACGTCGCGCTCCTGCACCAGCACTCTCAATATCTTGCGGAAGTGTGTAGGTACTGACCGGCGACGGCGGCGCGCACACACTCCTGCAGCGAGTAGGCGAGGCACACGTCGCGCTCCTGCACCAGCACTCTTAATATCTTGCGGAAGGCGTGTAGGTACTGACCGGCGGCGGCGGCGCGCACACACTCCTGCAGCGAGTAGGCGAGGCACACGTCGCGCTCCTGCAACAGCACTCTTAATATCTTGCGGAAGTGTGTAGGTACTGACCGGCGGCGGCGGCGCGCACACACTCCTGCAGCGAGTAGGCGAGGCACACGTCGCGCTCCTGCACCAGCACTCTCAATATCTTGCGGAAGTGTGTAGGTACTGACCGGCGGCGGCGGCGCGCACACACTCCTGCAGCGAGTAGGCGAGGCACACGTCGCGCTCCTGCACCAGCACTCTCAATATCTTGCGGAAGTGTGTAGGTACTGACCGGCGGCGGCGGCGCGCACACACTCCTGCAGCGAGTAGGCGAGGCACACGTCGCGCTCCTGCACCAGCACTCTCAATATCTTGCGGAAGTGTGTAGGTACTGACCGGCGGCGGCGGCGCGCACACTCCTGCAGCGAGTAGGCGAGACACACGTCGCGCTCCTCCACCAGCACTCTTAATATCTTGCGGAAGTGTGTAGGTACTGACCGGCGGCGGCGGCGCGCACGCACTCCTGCAGCGAGTAGGCGAGGCACACGTCGCGCTCCTGCACCATCACTCTCAATATCTTGCGGAAGTGTGTAGGTACTGACCGGCGGCGGCGGCGCGCACACACTCCTGCAGCGAGTATGCGAGGCACACGTCGCGCTCCTGCACCAGCACTCTCAATATCTTGCGGAAGTGTGTAGGTACTGACCGGCGGCGGCGGCGCGCACACACTCCTGCAGCGAGTAGGCGAGGCACACGTCGCGCTCCTGCACCAGCACTCTCAATATCTTGCGGAAGTGTGTAGGTACTGACCGGCGGCGGCGGCGCGCACACACTCCTGCAGCGAGTAGGCGAGGCACACGTCGCGCTCCTGCACCAGCACTCTCAATATCTTGCGGAAGTGTGTAGGTACTGACCGGCGGCGGCGGCGCGCACACTCCTGCAGCGAGTAGGCGAGACACACGTCGCGCTCCTCCACCAGCACTCTTAATATCTTGCGGAAGTGTGTAGGTACTGACCGGCGGCGGCGGCGCGCACGCACTCCTGCAGCGAGTAGGCGAGGCACACGTCGCGCTCCTGCACCATCACTCTCAATATCTTGCGGAAGTGTGTAGGTACTGACCGGCGGCGGCGGCGGCGCGCACACTCCTGCAGCGAGTAGGCGAGACACACGTCGCGCTCCTCCACCAGCACTCTTAATATCTTGCGGAAGTGTGTAGGTACTGACCGGCGGCGGCGGCGGCGCGCACGCACTCCTGCAGCGAGTAGGCGAGGCACACGTCGCGCTCCTCCACCAGCACTCTCAATATCTTGCGGAAGTGTGTAGGTACTGACCGGCGGCGGCGGCGGCGCGCACACTCCTGCAGCGAGTAGGCGAGACACACGTCGCGCTCCTCCACCAGCACTCTTAATATCTTGCGGAAGTGTGTAGGTACTGACCGGCGGCGGCGGCGCGCACGCACTCCTGCAGCGAGTAGGCGAGGCACACGTCGCGCTCCTGCACCATCACTCTCAATATCTTGCGGAAGTGTGTAGGTACTGACCGGCGGCGGCGGCGGCGCGCACACTCCTGCAGCGAGTAGGCGAGACACACGTCGCGCTCCTCCACCAGCACTCTTAATATCTTGCGGAAGTGTGTAGGTACTGACCGGCGGCGGCGGCGGCGCGCACGCACTCCTGCAGCGAGTAGGCGAGGCACACGTCGCGCTCCTGCACCAGCACTCTTAATATCTTGCGGAAGTGTGTAGGTACTGACCGGCGGCGGCGGCGCGCACACTCCTGCAGCGAGTAGGCGAGACACACGTCGCGCTCCTCCACCAGCACTCTTAATATCTTGCGGAAGTGTGTAGGTACTGACCGGCGGCGGCGGCGGCGCGCACGCACTCCTGCAGCGAGTAGGCGAGGCACACGTCGCGCTCCTGCACCAGCACTCTTAATATCTTGCGGAAGTGTGTAGGTACTGACCGGCGGCGGCGGCGCGCACGCACTCCTGCAGCGAGTAGGCGAGGCACACGTCGCGCTCCTGCACCAGCACTCTCAATATCTTGCGGAAGGCCGGCACCTCACGCTCGATCTCTTTCAACTGGCTATTCATAAATGCCTTGTCCTTGTACTTCTCAAGTTGTTCTGTACTGAAACATTCCGTTTTTTATTGATCCAATGGACGAGCATTCCATTGACCCGATAGTAGTAATTGTGTTGCGCTGCATAGATATAACTGCAGTATTTTGGATAGCGTGAGAAATCAGTATAACATGACTCTAGAAATTAAAGTTTTTTTTTGTTCAAATCTTACTGATATTAAAATTTCAGTTGCGATTGATATCTGGATCATTGGTTTGAGAGCAACATTTTAACGCAACAGAGGAAGGATGGTATCTATCTGGTCGTATCTTATCTGGTTAAGTGACCAACGGCGTTACTCACTCGCCGATGTGAGTATGAGAAACGATCTCACTCAACCAATCAGCAGGCGTTCGGTGAGGCATCCGGCCCGGCTATTGGTTGAAATATGCGAGTAGGAAGGTTGCTATCATTGGACCCCCTAACTTCCTTGCCTATTATCTCGTAAAGTATTCGTGATAACTTAAAACCATTTGGTGATTTTTATGTATTACTAACGCTATTATTACGAGCCTTTTATATATTAAAAAAACTGTAATGGTTTTTGAGAAAAAGCAAGAAAACTATTTTTCGTACTGTCTCCTTCTTTGGACCATGGTCGCCTTGATTGGACTACTAGGTTGCTATGAATGGACTTAGGCGAATTTATGCCTGTGGTCCAATCAAAGCGACCCATGATAAATTTACGTTTGGGAAAATAAAATAAATAACTTGAGTTAAAAGTATATTTGTTAGTATTAAGAAATTTACTATTTAAAAAACTAATCATAAAACCTGACTTCGAAAATAACATTAAACTGACTTCAAAAAACCACTACAACTAAAACGTATGGAATAATATTTCCTCGATAAGTAAAGCAGTTCAATACATATCCGGAACCTTGAGTTGAAACCGGCACATAAGCATAAAAGGTTTTCATCCACTCGTGTTTCTAACCTTTTTAAATTGTTATATAGCTTATGTATATACACCCGGACCATAATAACGAATTTATTGACACCTCATTCATTAAAATCAGATGAATAATTTAGGCGCTACGATAAAACATATGTAATCCAAACATACATACATAGTCTGCTAAACTCATAACCCTTCCTTTTGACTTCGCCGTAGTCGGCTAATATGTCAATTTAACATAAAAAATGTAACGTTTAAAATAACTTTACGTTGAAAATTCAATAGTTGCCATGATTGGACCGGTTCAATGATAGGGATACCCATGCGGTCCATTGATAGCAACTGGCTACTAAGTCAAGTTTTTTTTTATAAAAAAAAACCTGAACGAATAGTCTCAATATCACATCACAGATTCTATCACAAAGAAACTATCTCATGTTTTATAGCAATACACTCAAGCATAACTAACAACAATGATACTTACATTCACTTTATTGTTGCTCGATTTTTATATTTTCGACTTCGAAAACGCTCTCGCACGCGTCGGTCCGTGCCGCGTGTCGTGCGTGGCTGCCCTGAGGTTTCCGCGGGGCGCGGCGGGAGCAGTGGCGATACTTTGTGACTTAATAGAATGTTGCCAGTAAGCGGGGTTATGGAAATATTTAGTTGGTCCAATGAAAGAACTGGTCCAATGATAGCAACCTTCCCCTAATTAGCGAGTGAGTTAACGCCGGGAGACTCGCAAGTCTGTTCAATAATTGTTTTTATATTTTTTCATAGCCATTGAGCCGAACCTGCGATGTGTGCGGTGGTATCAATTCGGACTGGGTTAACCTACCATGTAGTAATATTCAGAGAAGGGGCATCGAGTGAGTATTTCTACACTTATTCGGCTACCTACTTGATGTTACCTGAGCGGTTCCGATTTGCCCCAAAGTAGATGAATCACAATTCGTCCCAGTTCGAAGAGTGTGAGCGAACGGAACGCCCTGGCTATTGTTATTTGAATGGGACGATCTCCGAGGAACAACTTGCAGCCAGGAATGTTCTTCATCTGCAAGCGAGACCGACACCGGTCAGGTTGGGATCACCACACGCTGTGCGAGTGTGTGGGCAGCAGAAACTACACAAGAGTTGTAGGAGTTGTCGGTGGTATATCAGTGTGCGGGGAGTGGCGGGGGATTGATGCAGTGTGTTGGTGGTGCCTACTGTGGTGACAGTGGTGATACTGTGGGGTGCTCACCTCGCGATACGCCTGGCGGAACTCTGCGCCCGGCGCGACGCCCAGCTCGCGCGACATGTCCGCGTAGGTCTTGAGCAGCACCGCGTGCAGCGCGCCCGACCACACGTCGCTGCCTTTCATCGCTTCTCTGTATTTTACTGATAGTCAGTTTCGGTTAGGCGTGAGCTATATTCATTTTTTAAGTAATCCGATATGGATAGCTGAATCAGAGACGGAGGTTACACGCTAGGTTTTTCATCAGTTCAGTCCATCAGTCTGGTTAAACCATGGTCCAGACTGACCGTTTAATCTACATACTTTGATGGATGGATGGTTTGGAATGATGGACCAGACTGATGGATTTTAAAATATTTTGGACTGATGGCAGACTGAAAGTGCGAATGCATTTTACGTCTGGCGTCAGTCTGGCGTCAATCTGGTCGTGACCAAGGTCACGGACTGAACTGATGCCAAACCTAGCGTGTAACCTCCGTCAGAGGGACCACAGCACATACGCACATAGGGTAGGCTTTAAAATCAGAAACAATGTTATAACCCGTCATAACATTGTAAAATCTGTGCCTACATCCTTTTTCATTAATTTTAAGTTACCTACCTTAAGGGGCGGGTGGCCGAGTGGTTTGAGCATCGGCTTCTCATGCGGGAGGTCCGAGGTTCGAATCCGGTCGGCGTGTACCAATGAGTTTTTTCTGACGAAAAAATTTACGTGCATACCTACACCTGCTGCTTCACCGTTCGGAACCGGTGTAAAACTGTAGGTCCCTTCCCTTGCCCCTTACTAGGTGGTAGGCTCAAATTGTAGCCGACTGGGTTGATACCACCGTACTGGATGTAAGATGGCCGCATAGCAGCCTCGGTTGTGTTCTCTCTAGTCCAGTATAGCCAACAATCCAGGGAAGTCTCCGGTATGGCACCTACCTTCTCGGAGGTGATATTGGCTAGTCAGAGCATGTGCTTTGGCCCCTCTGTCTCAGCAACCCATATTGGATCACATAAAAAAAAACCTACCATAGTTAAATTGTTTTGTAGTATGATATACTTATGAATGTGTGAAATAAATGGTTTATTTATTTACATACTCCGATCAGTCGAATATCACCTCCGAGAAGATGCCATAGTGAACACTTCTCTTTGGATTACTGGCTAAACTGGACTAGAGGAGAACACAGCCGAGGCTGCTATGTTGCCATCTTACGTTCACGCACGGTGATCTACATCCATGTGTGCTCAGCGGTTGTCCATTCTGGTTGAACCGACTATTCACGTCGAGGGACCGTGCCGTACTTTGTGGGAGAGTGGGGCATAGCAACGTTACACCCCAATGTCACATGCGCAAGGCGTGACCTTCCATCCAGGTGAAAGTGGCGGTCTCCACTATGAAAAGACGGAAGCTCCTGAGCGAAGTGCTCCCTGGGCAATTGTTAGTGACTTCGTAACATAATGTTTGATCTTACTAACAATTGGCGAAACAATCATCTAAAACCCAAGCCAAGGTGTCAACCGATCCGAGACGAGGGGTGAATGGCAGGGGCAGGGGTGAAAGGGGAATTGAGTTGCAATGGAGGATCCCTGGAACCAGGCAATTTTTTTTTTCTAATTTTTGAAATAGGGCTTATCGTAACTACTAAACAATCTCTAGCCTCTGAGGGCTAGAGATGCTTGGAAAAATTTAGTGAGTATTTTCCTTTTTTCTGTGAGGGAATCACCTAACGCCCTGTGGATAGCAAAAAATAAATTTAATCGGTCCGTCTTTAAATCTTTGATAAAGAGCATTTCTTAAATTAGTTTTTTTTTTCTTTTTTTTTACTGACACGTTGACTACATCACCTACAACATCCGTGATGTCAGCCCATAAATAACACCAGGTGAACTAGGTGCCATGTCAGTGCTTCCCTTCATTTCATGTCGGCTAGTATTCCGTTCACACTCCAATAAAACATGGAATTGATCTTCGACTTTAGCGCAAAAGTTACAATTTGGTGAATCAATTTGTACCGTGTGGGGTCGGTACTTAAAAAGAATAGCCCCACTGCATCTCTCCCCGTCGCATGTCGTAAAAGTCGACTAAGGGATCTTCAACCTCGGCAGCTTAATGGTGCGGTCAGTTATTGGATGGATGACCGCCCGACTGTTGGAGGCTGACCGTGGTTCGGATTCCACGTTAAACTGTAGGTCCCTTCCCTTCTTACCTTACTAGGTGGTAGGGTTTATCCCGGCCGGGTTGGTACCACCGCACTGAGCGAAACGTCGGTCGAAACGGCTATGTAAATAGTTCGTGTTTTCCGTCCAGTTCAGTGTAGCCGGCGCGAAATGAAGGGAAGCACTGACATGGCACCTAGTTCACCCGGTGTTATGGGCTGACATCACGGATGTTGTAGGTGATGTAGCCAACAGTGTCAAGTTTCCATAACAAAAAAAGAATCAATTTTCCTCATCATGTGAGCGCTTTTGTTAAGGAGTGTGTCCAGAACGGAGTCTTAATATTAACTTAATGCTTGAACGTGAGAGACGTGAGCCCATAAACCATGGCTGCCGAAGCGGTTCCGCATTTTGGGGTCACTATTCGTAAGAAGCACTACGGGGCTGAACCAATTTCTTCCAAACTCGTGGAAATCAAATTACAATGACTTTCAATGAAATGATAAACAATTTCATCAATTTATATTCAAGAGAGATTCACCGAAGATGGCTCCTGTGGAGACAAAGGTACATGACCCCAAGTTCGAGAAGAATGCGCCTAGGACGACCACACCTGGTCGTCCTGGTCGTGAAGTCGACAGGACAGTTGGACCAAACAAACATATGTTGAAACAACTACCAAACATATTATATGAGCTATAACTGTTGAGAGATCACAATAGTTCTATCTAGGTTGCAGTGATAAGAAGGCTCAGAGGCCCTGCTGCTCACACTCAAATCATAATCATCTTACGTCCAGTACGGTGGTACCAATCCAGACGGCTACAATTTGAGCCTACCAGCTACCTACCGTTTTACAGTTGACCTACGGTTTTACACCAGTTCCAAACAGTGAAGCAGCAGGTGTAGGTTAGGTTAGGTTAGTTGAACATCAGCGGGATTGGAAGCCCGGACCTTGAGATCAAGAGTGGTTACAACTAAGACTGCGCTTGTCGTGCTAGTGGAACTACAAGAGTGTTGCACGACAACTCCCTTACCGGATCTTAGAGGCGTCGAAATTCTGAGCATCCCGGATAAACTTCTCGTCATCTAGCTCCAGCAGGCCCATCCTGCGGCGACACAGCTCCACCATGATGACTTGCGGCCGCAGCGCCCGCGCCACCTGCACCCAGCACCCAGCTCACTCACGTGCAACACTACTTCCCAGTTCCCTCTTCCTGCGACTGTGCCCGGATGTGCTCGACTTCCACGATCAAACATCGATGTGTTACTTTCAAGTACTTCTCCGGGGTGCGGTGCACCGTCCCCCAACCCCAACATATACCGCACACACGCTGTAAAGCTGAAGAGACATACCTGCGTCACGTCCTGCACGGAAGATTTGCTGAAGTGTATCGTGCCCAGCAACACCACGTTCGCTCCGCCCGCGTCCACCAGCCGCTCTGCCGCCGCGGGCAGCCCGTCCGCGCCTCCGCCGCCTGCCTCCCACACAAACACATTAGGCAACATAATATCCACGCACGCACGCAAGGCGAGGCGTTACATAAACAAAGTAGGCATAGCCAAGACGGACACACAAGGGGGCGGTGAAGAGGAGTGGAAGCCAACAGGGCAGTGTCTCCTTCTCGGAAGTGAAAGCGTGCATTTAGTAAGAAGATAATAAGATAATATGTACAAATTACACCAGAATGCTCGCAAGTACTGGTATATTAGCAGCAGGCTACTGAGTACTGACCAAAGTAGCGCGTGATGGTCTCTGGTGGCTCACGACGCCACGGAGGCAACGAGGCGCAGCACACCGGAGCGAGACGCGGTGTGGAGAGGTGCGTGCGTGCGAGGAGCGCGCACAGCCCTGCGCCCCCGCCGCGCATGCTCACTCACCTCCTCCCTCACCCTCCACGCACACTAGTCACGTGCTCGTTCCACAAGTCCACAAACATTATCCCTCAACAGCACAGTCCTTCCATTCCATTCATAGCTTCCACTATAGTTACGTCACATAGACAGACATATATTGACATATATTTTGATGTATCTACGCATGACAGATTGAGGTTTTTAATATTTTATTTTGATTATTTTGAGATTTTAACTCGTATTCTGGAAATTAAGTAAGCACAAAATGTCCGTACAAAGATACATAATATTTGCTGAACTTTGTGTTTTTATTAGAATGAGTGAGTAGGGCTTACTTACCTACAGACACATGGAAGTTTTTGAGAAAAGGTGGAACATCAGAAATTGGTACTTACCTACTTATATTTTAATTAGGTACTTAACGGGCGCGGTGTAGCATTCGCTAGATACGGAACTGATTAGTCTGGCATTTCCAATCCCTGTGCTTCGCAGACTGTCCACGGAAATAGTAATTGTTTATGCTCGTGCGAGTAGGTAGAACGAGCCACATGTCGCTTTTCCAATAAACAAGGAGGGAAGGTGGGGAACTAAGCTTGCGATGGCTTCACCGAACATATGCGGACCCTTCGGCAGTAGAGGAGGGTGTTAATCGAGGTCGGGACTAGCGAGTGGCCACTCTAACGTTTCCAGCAAGAGATGTCGAACCTATTTTTAAGATAGTTTAAGATTATTATTCTTGTACCGTGTGGGGCCGGTACTTTAAAATAATAGCCCCACTGCATCTCTCCCCGTGTATGTCGTGAAAGCCGACTAAGGGATATGATTCCCTTCTTATATTAGGTGGTAGGGTTTAACCCGCCCGGATTGGTACCACCGCACTGAATGAAACACCGCACGTCGGTCGAAACGGCTATGTAGTTTGTTTTCCGTCCAGTTGAGTGTAGCCGGCACGACCGAAGGGAAGCACTGACGTGGCACCAAGTTCACCCGGTGTTATGGGCTGACATCACGGTTGTTTGTTAGTTCAATATACTTAATAGGTTTATATTTTATGTTATTTATTAAGTTGTTTTTACTTGTAAATTGTAATATCTTTTGTAACTAGGTACATCTATAAATAAAATATAGACAGCCAAAAAAAATATAAAAAACCAGGTGTCTCCTTCATAAGTATATGAAAAAGTTTATTATTTATGTATGAATGATATGTTCAGTGAGCCTTCAAAACAATAATTGTAGCTATGTGTAGCCTGCGCCTGCTCTGTATTGTGTGACAATGAACAATACTTGTCAACCAGTCAACTTATGCTCTTCCTTTTATTATCATTGGAAATTATTTTTAACAGAGAGGCCCCTTTTAAGCTGTGAGTGTGACGTCGCGTTTGTGTCGTGAATTATGGGGCTATGTGGATAAGTGGGGTTTCAAAAGACGCGTCTTGGCGAGGCGCATTGGATGGCGAAAAAGTGGAATACTTTTTGAGAAAAGTAAAAAAAAACATGAAAAAATCTACCATTTTTCGGTCATTTTGGAGGCTACAAAGGTTTAGGTTAGGTACCTATATAATATTATGTGTGCAGAGTATTGGAGCAAAATGTGTAGCGCATACATTGCTATTCGCGATGAGATGGCGGCGGTGCGCGCGCGCACCGCCGCCGCCCGCTTCAGTGTTGGGACTGGACATATTACAAACAAAAACAATGACGACGACGACGGCAATATACCTACTTGACTAAGTTTATGTTTTTTTGTATATAATTGGTTAACAATCTAAATATTGCATAAGAATACACACTACGGGTATCAATATGATTTTTTATTTTTAATATTTTACAAAACATCATTGGACCGTAAGCATGTAGTGATGCACAGGTGCGTGTGTGTGTGTGTGTGTATGCGACACGTGACACACACACACCCCCTGAGGTATCCAGCAAGTTCACACCACTACATGCAGATGAGTCATTTAAGTCACTTACCTATTCCATACTCCACCCAGCATTTACAATTTCACTTCACAATATTGAATGTATTATACCTGCACATAACACACTATCTACATTTACATACGCACTGAACACTAATCGAATGTCATCCCCCTACCTACCTGTACGTAGATAGAGGTAGGGAGCAGTGAGGGAACATATCCACAGTGTATCCAAATATAGTCTAAATGTTCTAAATCCAGCCAAAGGCTATAAAAGCATTATCTCATTGTTATCGGTAAATTGACCATGTGATGTCTACTGCGATGATTGGAACACAAAACATTTAAACTGGGGATCGAGAATGACATTAACAAGAGTACGAAATCTCAAAAGATGTATGGATAGCAACAATTTGAAAACAGTATCGGCCGGAGCCAACTTACTGGCGAACCGATCCGAAGAACGTTCCAGATCTACTGGCTTGCTTTGTTACAAAAGGTATAATCGAATTGTACTATAGCATTGAATCACAATTGAATCTTGCCTGGATAGTTCATCGGACCACACACCTATTATAATGTCGCTGAGCACCATGCTGGTTATACACATGGTGGCAGAAGCCTTGCACCCTCTATAACAAGAAACTGAATGGAGTGAATTTCAGGACCACCTGGAAATAAAGCATAAATTTACAAATTTCCCTTAAAACATCAAAGGAAGTTTATGGGCATCGTTAGACACCTACTTGCAGGTGAAACAATGTCACATGTCGCGCCATCCATAAAAAAAATTAATAATAATGCTGTATTCAACATCACGAAAGCTATCCAAGAATCCTCATAGAAATCGACTCCCTGTCACTTCGGTAAAACTAACGAAAATTACCCTATAGCTGGAGGTTAGGAAAAAGGTTGTAGAAAAACGTGTAGTGGCAAAATGGCAGACAAAGCAGACAGAGTAAAACTCAAGGCTAAACGAGAAGTCAAATCTTTAATCGAGAATGTGAAAAATGAGACATTGCAAAACAAACTCGAAGGACTGTCTCCGACAAGACATGATGAGCACTCCCTCTGGAAGATGGCAGAGTCCTCCGGGAAGCCTCAAAAATCTGTTCCACCTCTGAGAGGAGCTGATGATACATGGGCCAGAAGCTGACATGTTTGGTGATTTTCTGCAGCATGCGTTCCAACCCAATGTCACCAATGACAAGGCAACAGAGGCGGAGATTGATGAGTTTCTACTAAGCGACCATCACCTTGCCACTGAAACAACTCCAAAAGAAGTAGTGAGACTGATCAGGAGACTACAAAACAAACGGGCACCAGGACACGACTTGATTACAGCAGAAGTAGTTAAAAAAACTGCTAAGGAAAGCTTTAGTGTTCCTGGCTGTTTTTTTTTTCAATGCTATGCTAAGACTGCACTATTTCCCGCGACTGTGGAAAGTGTCTCAGATAATAATGAGCTACAAAGATAGAAACTAACAAATGGATTGTCCTCCTACCGACTGATCAGTCTGCTTACCATTATGTCCAAGCTAATTGATACTATTTTCCTAAGTCATCTAAAGCCAATAATGACTAAAGAAAATATCTTACCACCAATTTGGGTTCCAATCCCAATATTCGACAATCGAGCAGGAACACGCACCGTGTTGTTCGAGAAGTAAGACAAACATTCGAGAAAAGGAATACTGCTCGCCGGTGTTGCTGGAGTTCACCAGGGATCAGTCCTTGACCCGGTATTGTATACCATCGACACAGCTGACTTACTGGAATCAGATAACATCCTCAGCACACAACCTATGGAGACGACACGGCATACTTAACCTATACTGGCATCAAATATACCGCAGAAAAACCTCCACAAAGTTGATGGCTAAACAAGTGGCGTATACAAACAATCAAAGTACACACACATAACTTTCACTTTGAGGCGTGGTGACTTTCCACCAGTGCAGATGAAGGGCGAGACCCCCCTACAAAACTGTCGTCAAATGCTGGAGTTACCATCTAGCTAGACGGAGGACTTTACTGGAAGGCACACATTCATGTACTTTAATCAACAGGTACTGGCTGCTTAGTGGACGATACCGACTTTCACTGGCAAACAAACTCCTCATATACAATGTGATTGTCAAGCCTACCCCATAAAACTATGGGGGTCAGCTATCACATCCAACACGGAAAGACTCCAACTCATCCAGAACCGAGTCTTGCGATATATTAGCAAAGCTCCATGGTTCTCTCTGAATAAGGAGATCCACCAGTACCTGGAAGTGCCAACTGTAAAGGAGGAATTCCAGAATCAGTCATTAAAATAGAAGATCTGTCTCCAGGAGCATGTAAATACTCTGGCGGTGGGATTATTGCACAGAACAGATGTTGTGTCGCGACTAATCGGCAAAAGATGCTGCGCGAGCAGCTGTAATCCTGCTGATCAATTAAAAGTTTATGCTTCCATAAAGAAAAACTGGCAAATGCTATGAAGTTGCTGAAAGAAGGAGCACAGAGAAAAAAAAATTCTACTGCAGTAAAATTCAGTTTAGCAAAATAAAAAAAGATCCCTTGCATATCAATAAAGCGGTGCGAACAAAACAATAATAGAGTGTATTGTTTTATGACCTCTGGCTGTATTTAGTTAGTTAGATGATAAACTGCAGAGTAGAACTTGGGCCGTACTGCAACGTCACCACACAACACACTACACACTACAACCAGTGGCGGCTGGTCCTAAAGTGCGCTCGTGCGCCGCACTACCATACCACCAGAAGTCTTCACTTCAATCAACATAAATAATATCTTACAACATACCTACATACATTAAAACCATAAAGATCGTACTCCAAATAAATACGAATGTGAATTCGACCTTATTTTATAGAACCCCAGGCACGTTTTTCCGAGTAAACCCGTGCCATCGCCCATCGCTAGCGCTCCCCGTGCGAAATCGAAAACGCACGCGGGTCTTAATTCCTACTTTTCGAATACTTTTATTTTTATATATTTTTTTTAAGTGTTTTTGGGACATTACTACTGTTTTCTTTTTGAAAGCTGCAGTAGTGTTGTGGTCCATGGGTGTATTCATAAAGGTACTAAAAATGAGTTAAAAACTTGTTTGGATTTTTTTTTCTTGTTTTTTGCAACTCATTTAGTGTATTGAGAATATTCATACTAGGTACGTGCATAATAAAACGCAGGCGTTTAAAAAATTCGGAAGTCGCAATCTTAAAATAGCATGAGGGGAATGTGTTGGGAAATTTGGTATTTAACTAGGTAGGTACTTAGCGCACTACCGGTCACTGATGTCACTAGCCGCCACTGACTACAACATACATTTCAGTCTTGCATTTTATCATTGAACATAAACTTATTGTTGCTCTGAGAGCATTATACATAATATGTAGCTAGTTGGTTCGGTTTAAATTTTATCTTAATTTCATGCTCCATCGCTCTCCGGCCGACAATTTCGAGCCAAATACAGAGGGTACAAATACCTAGGTGAACCTCTCGCCAGCCCCATGTAAATATTAATGCAATGTTTTTATAAACCGAATACTTATCTAAATTTTCGTTAAAAAAATATTCCATAGTGTCAATAGTTATTTCTGCCTAACGCAGAGCAATTAATTTAAAACATAAGTTCAACAATATAGTTCTCTTGCATCTAGAGAACTAGACTGTTGAACTATACACATGAGCAGGTTTACAAGAGCATATATGTATTAGATACACGTGTTGCTTCGTCATGCATGAGGCTAAAGTTAGTATGAAAAAATATATATATATTGAGTGAAAAATGCAATTGTTTTACTTCAAATGTCCGGGTGAAAGATCCACCATAGGTGTTTGTACGGCCTATATAAATATACAAATATAGCACAATTCTATAATACAGGACAGCTATTGAGGCATATTGAGATGTTGGTGGAACATGAGAGAGGTGGCGACGGTCAGGGCAGCCAGCGGCGCGGCAGCAGCCGGTAGCCGGCGTAGAGCAGCGCGCCCGCGCACGCCAGCTTGAGCGAGGCGCGCAGCACGCGCGTCGACAGCGCCGGCGGCGGGATCCTGCACGCACGCACACCCACACTATGTACATATAGAGATGTTGGTGGAACATGAGAGAGGTGGCGACGGTCAGGGCAGCCAGCGGCGCGGCAGCAGCCGGTAGCCGGCGTAGAGCAGCGCGCCCGCGCACGCCAGCTTGAGCGAGGCGCGCAGCACGCGCGTCGACAGCGCCGGCGGCGGGATCCTGCACGCACGCACACCCACACTATGTACATATAGAGATGTTGGTGGAACATGAGAGAGGTGGCGACGGTCAGGGCAGCCAGCGGCGCGGCAGCAGCCGTTAGCCGGCGTAGAGCAGCGCGCCCGCGCACGCCAGCTTGAGCGAGGCGCGCAGCACGCGCGTCGACAGCGCCGGCGGCGGGATCCTGCACGCACGCACACCCACACTATGTACATATAGAGATGTTGGTGGAACATGAGAGAGGTGGCGACGGTCAGGGCAGCCAGCGGCGCGGCAGCAGCCGGTAGCCGGCGTAGAGCAGCGCGCCCGCGCACGCCAGCTTGATCGAGGCGCGCAGCACGCGCGTCGACAGCGCCGGCGGCGGGATCCTGCACGCACGCACACCCACACTATGTACATATAGAGATGTTGGTGGAACATGAGAGAGGTGGCGACGGTCAGGGCAGCCAGCGGCGCGGCAGCAGCCGGTAGCCGGCGTAGAGCAGCGCGCCCGCGCACGCCAGCTTGAGCGAGGCGCGCAGCACGCGCGTCGACAGCGCCGGCGGCGGGATCCTGCACGCACGCACGCACACGACATCATCTCTCCACAAACACTACTCCGTACTGTACAGCACCCTATTACCAAGCCTACGTCGTTTGTCCATCTCTCCGCACGTCCGTCCGTCCGGCCTTTAGAGGGCTGTATCTTTTGAACCATAATGGTAGCCGGTTAAAATTTTCACAGAATATGTGTGATTATGGCGCCTTGCGTAATCAATCAGTAATCATTAAATAATGAAAAGTTACCAATGGGTCAGGCAAACATTGGTTAAAGCTCCAAAGAAGAGAAAAAAAAAATCCCACTAATAATAGCTGTCTCTTGTAGTTGCCGTGTACGACATACTAGTTGACACTCGAGCGCCACAAACATACTCTTGTAGGGGCGTCTACCACTGCATTATATTGTAAAATTGATATCTGGTTTAGGGACACAAGAAGAAGTTGCGAATATTTCGGAAGGTCTATGTAGATTTATAATATACAATAAACAATTTGGAGCCACTTCGGAGACTTTTGGAGCTAAAGCGGGATTCTCACGATAGGAGTGCTCTCGGAGCGAGTTCGCTTGTACGAGTAGCTCGTATAGGAGTATACTCGGATTGTGGTATACACACGTTACGAGTTCAACAGCTTCCAAGTAGCATTTGTTTCAATTCAGTCGCGTCATCATGACGACCGATTTGCTGCTGCGAGGCATAGAAACGGTGGCAGATATGCTAATTGTTGAATTAAAAGAACAAAAGAAAGCCAGACAAATAATATATAATTTATATACATACAGGCTGTCCCAGTTCGACCGCATTTTCTTACCACAAAAGGATTCCTCATTTAATAAGTTTAAAAAAATGAATGGCCTTTTTTCCTAGTACTCGAGATAACCGAGGTTTTATTGCGTTAGGAAATGGTCGCCAAAACCATGTCCAACATCGGAAACTGACCTTTTAATGGTGTTTTACAAAAAATTAAACTAATCACTCTTCCTAGGCAGTTACTAGATACACATATCTTGAACAGTCAGACCGTCCATATTCAAGTTTGTAATTATACGTCGTAATGCAGCATTTCTTGCGTCTTTATTTTTGTAAGTATTGAGTTTTACATTCCACAGAACTTCTTCTGCTTCATACAACTCCACAAACTGAAGCGTCTCACGCTCAGTCCACTTTCTTTTCAATCTCGGCGCTCGCGAATTTTCATTTGACGCCATTTTTAAAATGCCAAACGTTCCGAGTCAGCTCGTATGAATACATTGTCACCCGAGTGCGCTCGGATCACCTGTTTACACGCTACGAGTTGCGTCCGAGTAGTCGTCCGAGCGCACTTGGCCCGAGTGTACTCCTATCGTGAAACCCCCGCTTAACCCCTCAGATTAGTAAAGAATTTCATGTGATGACAAAGACAACATTAAATATAGGCTTTATAAATTAGACCGAGAGAGAGAGAGGAAACATACCTCAAGAGGGGTGGGATGTCGTAGCTGGAGATCTTGCCCCAGTTGTTAGCGATGCCCTCCACGTGACCGATGCCCACCACGCCCACGATGCGACACGGCTCCTCTCCTACACACACACACATACACTTTGCGATACCACAAGCTCTCCATAATCTCTACAACTCAGCACAACCAACTAATAAGTTTGTTCCACAAACATACATACAAGTTACACATGGACAGATGGGGGTCGGTGGGCAGCGACTGCATACAGGCGAGGGAGGCGATGGCGAAGCAGGACCCCCGCAAAAGCCCCTCAACGGAGTGGGCTTAAGCTCGGAAAACGAGTCGTAAAAACATTAACAGTAATCCCTACAACTCTACGTGGGCTAGTGTACCTAGGTACTGAAATATTGCGTGTCAACCTATAGGTACACTTTACTAGGGACGCAGCATAGTATTATTATTTTTATCACTGGCGGCTGGTCCTAAAGTGCGCTCGTGCGCCGCACTACCATACCACGAGAATTCTTTACTTCACTCAAAATAAATCATATCTTACAATATACCTACATTAAAACCATAAAGATCGTACTCCAAATAAATACGAATGTGAATTCGACCTTATTTTATAGATCACAAGACACTTTTTTGCGAGTAAACGCGCGCCCCGTGCGGAATCGGAGAGCGCACGCGGGTCTCCCATGCTGAATGTATGGGATCGGCCAAACACCGCTGGCGCGTGAGACAAAAGATACTTCATAGAAACAGTATGGGCCGAAATGGAGTTCTGCGTGCGGCGCACGAGCGCCAAACAAGGACGCTATATCGTGAATAGCCGCGCGTGCGACGCGTCGCATCACGAGCGATTCATTTTGCACGAGTCCGTCTGTCCAGCTAGAGTCAGCGCGCTGTCATGTGATGTCACATACCCGTTAGCGCGCGAATATTTAAAATGGGATATGGTTAGGTTTTGTGTTTTCTGTGTGATACTGTGAATTAAGTGGTGCCGATATTTGCCAAAGCGTTGGTTAAAGGTAAGGCTTTACAATCAGGTGATCCCGGGTTCAATTCCTACTTTTCAAATGCTTAAATTTTTTTTTTATATATTTTTTTTAAGTATTTTTGGGGCATTACTACTGTTTTCTTTTTTTTAAAGCTGCAGTAGTGTTGTGGTCTATGGATGTGTTCATAAAGGTACTAAAATTAGTTAAAAAAGTTGTTTGGATTTCTTTTCTTGTTTTTTGCAACTCATTGAGTGACCTGAGAACATTCATACTAGGTACGTAAATAATTATTAAACGCAGGCGTTTAAAAAATTCGGAAGTCGCGATCTTAAAATAACACGAGGGGAATGTGTTGGGTAATTTGGTATTTAACTAGGTAGGTACTTAGCGCACTACCGGTCACTGAAGTCACTAGCCGCCACTGATTGTTATGTTTTGTTTTATTTGATGTATGAGCAGCCTGCCTGCATCGTGCATAGTAGTTAGGTCTCTACTGACACATTCTTTTCAGCTTTCATTCAGTCTGTGAAATCTGATAAAATGCGACAATTTTAATAAAAGCCAAATATATCCCTGCCCTGCCATCATCAATATTATATGTTTACACTAGCTTATTGTTTTTGGTTAGAGTTATTTATTGCACATTCAAAATGTTGAAATATTTTTTTCGGCTCCCACGGGTTATAATAATGCTTAGGCTGCCCCCTGCCCCCTTGACGCCCGGGCCACTTGCACCACGCACATAAACTCAAATATTTCATAAAATAATAAAGTCAGTTCAATAAACTCTATTTGCACTTAGTTATAGCAAATGAAATTACCCACAAATATATGTCAAATAAGTCATGATTTATTTATTTAGAAGCCCGGACGGTTTTTTTTAACTCCAGGAAAAACAAAACACGTCCGACATTTTATCTGAATGTTTTCTAACCTAAAATTGTCAATTCCCCTTTACATGTCATATACTAAATTGTAGGTCAAGAAAGCTACAAATAAAACGCCGAACAACATACGTATGAGGCCATTGAATCTTATCCACCAAAAATAAAGAAAAAACAAGGACAAATAAAAAAAGAAATGCCAGAGTTTTTTTTCCTGTTTGAGTGCGGAATTCCTTGTAGGTGTGTTTCAGTGGAATGGTTTCTTAATCAACGATGTAAAGTGCTCTTCGTTCTAATAAGGCAAATTTACTTCAATATTACTTTTTTTTATGTAATCCGGTATATGGGTGGCTGAGTCGGAGGGGCCAAGCGCATGCTCCGACCAGCCAATATCACCTCCGAGAAGGTAGGTGCCATACCGGAGACTTCCCTGGATTGCTGGCTATACTGGACTAGAGGAGAACACAGCCGAGGCTGCTATGCGGCCATATTACATCCAGTATGGTGGTACCAACCCAGTCGGCTACAATTTGAGCCTACCACCTAGTAAGGGGCAAGGGAAGGGACCTACAGTTTTATACCGGTTCCGAACGGTGAAGCAGCAGGTGTAGGTATGCACGTAAATTTTGTCGTCAGAAAAAACTCATTGGTACACGCCGACCGGATTCGAACCGAGGACCTCTCGCATGAGAAGCCGATGCCCAAAAAACTCGGCCACCCGCCGCTTAACTAGACGAAAACCCGCGCGTATACAGACGGGAGCGCGGAGTGTGTAGTGTGTAGTGTGGAGTGAGAAGTGGTACTAGAGAGAGGGAAGTGCTCACGTCTCTGCATGGCGGCGAGCTGGAGGGAGTGGCACAGGTAGACGTCGCGCTCCTCCACGAACACCCGCTTGAGCGTGGGGAACTCCTCCGCCATCTCCTCCAGCATGTCCTCCAGCATCTTCTTCTGCTTACACTTCTCCACCTCCTCCGCACTGTGCACAACCACGCCACCACGTCACCACCACCTCACCACGTCACCACACTCTCATGTACTAACTGAACAGTAACTACATTGCAATAATTGCTTGAGAGTTATTTTTGTAAATTGTGAATTAAATTTTCACCACTTTGACGCTGACAGCCACAGTGAGCGCACCGGGAACAAATTTAAAGATGGGACAGTATAACAAAAGAAATCTGTAAAAACTTTGTTCATCACTAAATTAAATGTCAAATCTAGTTCCCGAGGAGCTCACTTTTTTTTCTTTTTATGGAAAGTGAAATTTTTGGCTACAGCACCTACAACATCCGTCATGTCAGCCCATAACACGGGGTGAACTAGGTGCCATGTCAGTGCTTCCCTTCGGTCGTGCCGGCTACACTGACTATTTACATAGCCGTTTCGACCGACGTTTCATTCAGTGCGGTGGTACCAAACCGGGCGGGTTGAACCCTACCACCTAGTAAGGTAAGAAGGGAAGTAGCTACAGCTATTAGCGGCAAAATGGCAATTCAATGAAATTGGCACAAAAATTAGCTGCAATTTAGTGAGGTGTAATATAAGAGAGCAGAATACTAGTATCGAGCGAGCGAGACTCACCTGATGTCCATGTCGGAGGTGAGGAGGTGCCAGATGAGATGGAAGCTCTGCCGCCAGGAGAGCGAGGAGAGTGCGCGCTGCAGGGTCACATCGATGTAACAATAGCAGAATACTAGTATCGAGCGAGCGAGACTCACCTGATGTCCATGTCGGAGGTGAGGAGGTGCCAGATGAGATGGAAGCTCTGCCGCCAGGAGAGCGAGGAGAGTGCGCGCTGCAGGGTCACATCGATGTAACAATAGCAGAATACTAGTATCGAGCGAGCGAGACTCACCTGATGTCCATGTCGGAGGTGAGGAGGTGCCAGATGAGATGGAAGCTCTGCCGCCAGGAGAGCGAGGAGAGTGCGCGCTGCAGGGTCACATCGATGTAACAATAGCAGAATACTAGTATCGAGCGAGCGAGACTCACCTGATGTCCATGTCGGAGGTGAGGAGGTGCCAGATGAGATGGAAGCTCTGCCGCCAGGAGAGCGAGGAGAGTGCGCGCTGCAGGGTCACATCGATGTAACAATAGCAGAATACTAGTATCGAGCGAGCGAGACTCACCTGATGTCCATGTCGGAGGTGAGGAGGTGCCAGATGAGATGGAAGCTCTGCCGCCAGGAGAGCGAGGAGAGTGCGCGCTGCAGGGTCACATCGATGTAACAATAGCAGAATACTAGTATCGAGCGAGCGAGACTCACCTGATGTCCATGTCGGAGGTGAGGAGGTGCCAGATGAGATGGAAGCTCTGCCGCCAGGAGAGCGAGGAGAGTGCGCGCTGCAGGGTCACATCGATGTAACAATAGCAGAATACTAGTATCGAGCGAGCGAGACTCACCTGATGTCCATGTCGGAGGTGAGGAGGTGCCAGATGAGATGGAAGCTCTGCCGCCAGGAGAGCGAGGAGAGTGCGCGCTGCAGGGTGACGTCGATGTAACAATAGCAGAATACTAGTATCGAGCGAGCGAGACTCACCTGATGTCCATGTCGGAGGTGAGGAGGTGCCAGATGAGATGGAAGCTCTGCCGCCAGGAGAGCGAGGAGAGTGCGCGCTGCAGGGTGACGTCGATGTAACAATAGCAGAATACTAGTATCGAGCGAGCGAGACTCACCTGATGTCCATGTCGGAGGTGAGGAGGTGCCAGATGAGATGGAAGCTCTGCCGCCAGGAGAGCGAGGAGAGTGCGCGCTGCAGGGTCACATCGATGTAACAATAGCAGAATACTAGTATCGAGCGAGCGAGACTCACCTGATGTCCATGTCGGAGGTGAGGAGGTGCCAGATGAGATGGAAGCTCTGCCGCCAGGAGAGCGAGGAGAGTGCGCGCTGCAGGGTCACATCGATGTAACAATAGCAGAATACTAGTATCGAGCGAGCGAGACTCACCTGATGTCCATGTCGGAGGTGAGGAGGTGCCAGATGAGATGGAAGCTCTGCCGCCAGGAGAGCGAGGAGAGTGCGCGCTGCAGGGTCACATCGATGTAACAATAGCAGAATACTAGTATCGAGCGAGCGAGACTCACCTGATGTCCATGTCGGAGGTGAGGAGGTGCCAGATGAGATGGAAGCTCTGCCGCCAGGAGAGCGAGGAGAGTGCGCGCTGCAGGGTCACATCGATGGCGCGGTCGCCGAGCTGCACCGTGCAGTTGGGAAGCTTCTTCGCCTGCACACAGTACACACTGTCAGCTCCACCTCCCCCGAGACAGAGTCGGCGGAGTCACTGGACTTAGTTCATTTGAGCAAATATGTCACATAGGTACAAGAAAATATTATAAGTACAAGAGTGGAGGATGAATTCTCCGCTCCGGACTAAACTCAACTATTGACGCATAATATGTCTTTATTTTGGGTTGTAATATGTAGGGGCTATAGGTTGGCATACGGGAGAAATCGAGAAACGGAAATGAGGTGTGAAATGCTATAATGATAAAATTATTTATTTATTTGTATACGCTAGCAGGTTGCAGCTGATGTGTCTACATGTACATATGTCTGACGGGACAGCTGCATAGGCGGGATGATGTTGTGTCAGTAGTATGTGTGTTACTCACACAAGCCTGCTTGGTTATGAAGGTAGTGTGAGCGTAGTGAGTGTAGTGAGTGGAGTAGGTAGGTGAGCGCGTATAACCTCGTGGAGCGCGGTGCGGAACTCGCCGCCGGGCGCCATGCCGAGCTCGCGGGTGATATGCGCGGACATGTTGAGCAGCAGGATGTACATCAGCCCGTTGAACACGCCCGACTGAGCGATCGACGACCTGCCCGTTCATACATCACTTTAGCTCACTTCCGTCCGTTACATACCTACCTACATTACATACTAGCTAGGTGTGTCAAGTGCTGAAGGTCTGTCAAAATTGGAGTGAAAAAGATTTAGACTTTACTGTTTAGTTCAGTGTATACGACTCAACACAGAGGAAGCCTCGGAACGGCACCCAATTCTAATGAGTGAGTTGGTGAGCAAATTATTTTGAAATAGTTTCGAGATGCGACAAAAAGGAGAGAGTGAATAGAAGAAAAGAGGAGAGAATAGAAGAGAGTTGACCTAATCTTGTGTATGTCGATGCTCTTGGCCTCGCGCAGGATGGTCTCCTCGTCCACGAGCAGGATGTTGGTGCGCTGCTCGCAGAGCTCCACCATCACCACGTGCGGGCACACCTCCCGGATCACCTGCCACCGCACACACAACCTCACCTCACCACCCAGTACTCACCCACCAAGCCCGCTTGCAGCGTTCATCGAGGGCTTTTATACCGGCGTCCAACCGACCGAGAGGGACACCAGCCAGTTGGCCTGCGCCCGCAATAAGTATTTGCGATAACAACAACATTCGTTTTTAGGTATCCGTACCCGTGCGGAAGCCTATTACTAAGCCTATGCCGCCGTCCGTTTGTCCGTCCGTCAGTCTGTGCTACCTTTAAAGGGCTATATCTCTTGAATGGTAATAGGTGCGTTGCCATAAGGACAAGAAACATTTTTTTGGATTTGCTCTATCATAAAAACGGTAATACACTTTATATACACTGCGGACGATTGCCGGGACATTATGGTGCACTGTTTTTATTAGCTCGCTAAATTCACAACAATGATTTGAACTGTGATAAAATTTGAATTCACTGAACTCGAAATGGAGAAATGTACTTTTAATTCACATTGAAAGGAAATAAACATGATATCATTGCATAAGTATCTACGTTGAGAATAATTAATTTGTGGTTTTAATTAAATTGTGTGACAATTGTGTTAATTTGGTGACTGGAAATTCGATCTATTCCTTGAAAGGGGTTATACCAGTGGTGGTTCCCCAGGTGAAGCAAGTGAAGCACCGCCTCACTTAATTATCTTGAAAGTAAAGAAAAAAAAAACATTTCAAAATATCAAGAAAGAAAACTTAAAAAAGTCAAGTATATCCGATCCGAACTGATCACAATATTAGCGCGGCGGCGCGCAGCGCGGCGCGGAGGAGCGGAGGCGGCTGGTGCGACGCGCGCGACGAAATACGTTAAAGATGTGTTAGTGCATCAACACCACCAACACAGCACGCACACACACACAGACGTGACGTGTGACGTGTCACGTACGGCATGGCATATGGTGACTCACCCCGGTCCGGTGCGGCGACGAATCGCTTATTTTGATATCGCTTCACCAAGCGTAAAGACAACAGGTTGACCTTGGAGGCTTTGGATGTAGGGAGCAGCTGAGGCTCTGATAAATGGCGCCGGACGAGACATCTATATCCAATTAAAAGAATGCAGAGCGAGATGGGGCGATTCACGTTTTCTATAAGTCGGTTTGTTTTACCTCCGTGATTAATATGATGGCGAAATTCGCACTAGTTACGGTAAGTTTCATAGCTCAATGGTATATGCTTCGCTTTTCAATCTAGTGACGTTGGTTCAAATCTCACTTTTGCGAATTCTTTTTTTTTTGTTTTTAGGGTTCCGTATCCGGTACGGGACCCTATTACTAAGCCTACGCCGTCTGTCTGTCTGTCTGTCTGTCTGTCCGTCCGTCAGTCTGTCTTTTTTTTTATGTAATCCGGTATGGGTGGCTGAGCCGGAGGGGCCAAAGCGCATGCTCCGACCAGCCAATATCACCTCCGAGAAGGTAGGTGCCATACCGGAGACTTCCCTGGATTGCTGGCTATACTAGACTAGAGAACACAGCCGGGGCTGCTATGCGGCAGCAGCAGGTATAGGTATGCATACACGTAAATTTTTTCGTCAGAAAAAACTCATTGTTACACGCCGACCGGATTCGAACCTCGCACCTCTCGCATTTGAAGCCAATGCCCAAACCACTCGGCCACCCGCCGCTTGTCTGTCCGTCCGTCTGTCCGAGGCCTGTATCTCTTGAACCATAATTTGGTAGCCCGTTGAAATGTTCACAGAAAATGTGTTAATACTCCAATCAATGAAGCATTTCGACACGACGTAATTCCTCTGTCGCTGAATCTTTGCAGTGTGATAAAGTAGGGTTTAAAATACACGTTTGACAAATTATCTAGGATTTTTGATGTTTGGAAGTTAGGTATTTATACCTAAAGATGAAAATCGCTTATAACTGCTGGTGAAAAATTGCTCCGTCCGAAGTTCCTTCGGTATATGATATTATATATTAATAAGAGTATATATATAACATTATCTATGAAAATTTCGATTTCGAATAGGCAGAAATTTGAAAATACCTATTTTGCATTACAACTTCTTAAGAAAAATTGCTCTGTCAATTTTTATTTTATTATATGTCTTAATTTATTTATATATATCGCTTTAGACAAGTATCTAGGAAATTTTCCTTATCGATCACACCTTTACAGATTTTGGGCAATAATTCGCTGTGAAAAATTGCTCCGTCCAAAATTCTTTCGGAATATGATATTATATATTAATAAGAGTATATATATAACATTATCTAGGAAAATTTCGATTTCGAACAGGCAGAAATTTAATTTAATTTAATTTAATTTAAATATATCGCTTTTCACAATTATCTAGGAAATTTTCCTTATCGATCACACCTTTACATATTTTTGGCAATAACCCAAGCACTGTGAAAAATTGCTTCGTCTGTTTTTATTAACTTATTAGACACAGAACATCAAAATATAATATAATTGTATATTATCCAATAAAATTTCTCCATTAAACATGAACTTTCGAGTAGTTTCGAGTATCGCAATATAATAAAACAACGTTTGAAAAGCGCGCGCTCGCACTACCACTGAACTCGGGCTGCGGGAGGGTTGCGGGGAGTGGGGAAGAATAAGCCCGCCCGCCCGCGCGCCAGCAGCTCATCGTCCCGCACCGCGACCGACGAGACGACACGCGAGCGTCGTCGATGCTCGCGGCTCGCTATTCCGCCCGCCACCTCTGTCGTCCCACTACAACGCCGCTCCGCCGCGCCGTCCTGCCGCCTATGGAACGAAAATGTAGGGCCTATATAGTATTAGGAACTTTTAAAATTTAACTTTCGTTCTGTAATTTAATTTGTATGACAGTATGTCGAAACAACTTATTAAACATATTTCATGCACGTACAGTCTGTATGTAAATAAAGTGTATACATTTTTGTAAAAAAACGATTTAAAAAATTAAAAACCGCCTTCAAAAATGTATGAAATTAAAAAAAATCTAACCCTAGAGTTGAAGGCGGTCGGTTATTTTTGCTTGCTTTAGCACCGCCTTCAACTTTAGGGTTCGATTTTTTTTATTTCATAAATTTTTGAAGGCGGTTTTTATATTTTTTTTAATAGTTTTTTATTTCAGTTTTTTTAGTAATTTTTTGCTATTAATGTACTCGGCGGAATCGCTCGGCCTTTGGCTTCGCGAATCCGCCTCGCTTTCCAATCCGATCTTGATGAAATTGAAATGGGACCACACAGAAAGCACCAGCTTTCAAATAAAAAAAGAATCATCAAAATCGGTTCGCTTGGGGACGGAGTCGCGTGTGTCCGCCTGTAAGTATCTACAGGTCGCACTCAGACGACGCGGGGACAGCTCGATTGTTCGAGCACTTGAGTAGAGCGGCAGATGAAGTGCATGTAGTTTCCCTATATATATATATATCCGCGGATATGGTTCTGCTTGGGGATTTTAATGCCCATCACGAGGAGTGGCTGGGCTCCGGGAGAACTGACTTCGAGGGGAGAGCCGCCTACGACTTCGCCCTGACGCATGACCTGCCTCAACTGATAGACCAACCTACCAAAGTGCCAGACATGGACGGTCATGCACCCTCTCTGCTGGATCTTCTGCTGACGACGAACCCTGCTGGATACAAAGTCACAGTGAGCACTCCTCTTGGCTTCTCTGACCACTGTTTAGTGGGGTCCACGGTGCCATTTTTGCCTCCTTAGTCTCGTACTGGAGGAATGCGTCCAATTTGGCACTACGTGTCAGCGGATTGGGACGGGATGCGAGAATACATCACATCCTACCCATGGAGAGAGCTATGCTTCAGTTCGGATGATCTACACCTCGGATGATCTACACCTTGGCTACGGCATTGGCGCATTCCGGCAGAATGCGCCAATGCCGTAGCCGAGGTGGTTCTGGGGGGAATGGAGATGTTCATTCCCAGCGCCCTCGTGCGCCTCGGTGGTAAAAGCCAGGCCTGGTACAGCCGCGACTGTGGTGAAGCTGTCGCAGCTAATGGCGCAGCTTATCGTGCATGGTCGTGCGCTCGTGCCAGACGCGATCCTAATGTATCCGAACTGAAGAAAGAATACAACCGCCTCTCCAGATCCTGCAAGAGGGCTATCGCCAGAGCCAAATTCGAGCATATCGGCAGAGTTGGTGATAGGCTGAACCAGCACCCAACTGGGAGCCGTGAGTTTTGGTCTCTCGCCAAATCTGTCGTATCGATTTTCTACCGCTCCTCCCTTCCACCTCTACAGTGTCCTGGGGGCTCACTTGCCCACTCCGCAAATGTAAATGCTCTCTTTGCGTAGAACTCCACCCTGGACGATGGGGTGCCATCCCCCCATCCATAACTAGGTGTGAGAACTCCATGCCGGAAGTACAGTTCCGACAACGAACTGTGCGGGCGGAGCTTATCTCCCTAGACACCAGGAAGGCGAGTGGGCCGGATATGATTCCTGCATTGGTGCTGAAACGGTGTGAATTGGTCTCGATATTGCCAAGGCATTCGAATGGGTTTGGCACAAATCGCTTCTGGGCTAGCTTCCGTCGTACGGACTTCCTTCTGGCCTCTGCGACTGGGTCGCCGACTTCCTACATGGGCGTAGCATTCAGGTCCTAGTGGACGGTTGCTCTTCGGACGCCCTGTCAGTGAATGCCGGCGTACCGCAGGGATTTGCGCTTCGTGATAGGATTAGTTTGGCGTAGCGTCTGGATCCGTCTGGCTGACTTCGGAAATTCGCTTAGGTGTCGGGCTCCGTCTGGATGGCGTCGGGGAACGCAGGGCAGTATCGGGCTCCGTCGGGATGGCGTCGGGGGACGTAGGGCAGTGTCGGGCTCCTTCCGAGCTGCGTCGGGATTCGTCGGACTGGCTTCGAGGCTCGCTTAGATGTCAGACCGCGTCTGGATGGCGTCGGGGGAACGCAGGGGCAGTGTCGGACTCCTTCTGAGCCGCGTCGGGATTCGTCGGGCTGGTTTAGGAGCTCGCTTAGATGTCGGACTGCGTCTGGATGGCGTCGGGGGAACGCAGGGCAGTGTCGGACTCCTTCTGAGCAGCGTCGGGATTCGTCGGACTGGTTTCAGAGCTCGCTTAGATGTCGGACTGCGTCTGGGTGGCGTCGGGGGAACGCAGGGCAGTGTCGGACTCCTTCTGAGCAGCGTCGGGATTCGTCGGACTAGCTTTGAGGCTTACTTGGATGTCGGGCTCCGTCTGTATTGTGTCGGGGAACCCCAGGGCAGTGTCGGGCTCTTTCTTAGCAGCGTCGGGATTCGTCGGACTAGCTTCCGAGCTCACTTAGATGTCGGACTCCGTCTGAATGGCGTCGTGGGAACGCAGGGCAATGTTGGACTCCTTCTGAGCAGCTTCGGGATTCGTCAGACTAGCTTCCGAGCTCACGTAGATGTCGGACTGCGTCTGGATGGCGTCGGGGGAACACAGGGAAATGTTGGACTCCTTCTGAGAAGCGTCGGGATTCGTCGGACTAGCTTCGAGGTGTAGCGCAAAGTGTGTGGTGGTGTGGTACCTACTACCTGGATGTTGATGTCTCCGCCCGCAGCCGCACCTTCGATAGCTCGGTCCTTCAGGTGGTGGTCGTCGATCGGCACGGAAACGTCCCGGTGTCCGAGGATCTGCTGGGCCCAGCTACGCACACACTTCGGAAGCTACACTCACTATACTTATGCCGTATTAGGTCGCAACAAGCCCTGAGAGCCCGTGCCGCGCTCGATCAGGGTGGATTTTATCTTTTCCAGAGCAAAATGTTTGAACAAAACCGCCCGCTCCCGCTTGTATTTTCGGACGTGTCAGATCACAACAGTCCTTCGCCTAGGCAACCGGACTCTTCTCCTTTCCGCCAGGAGGCGCTGTGTGCTTCTTGCATGAAGACCGCTGCAGGTAGAGTCTTGAGGCGAAGAGAATGGAGGAACGTTTTTTTTTTTTTATTGAAAGCGCGACATATGGCGCCGAGCCACCCATAAGGTGTCTAACGACGCCCATGGACATTCGGTCGTATGCGGGGGTTGCGAATGCCATGCCGGCCTGACAGGTGCCCATTCACGCCCCTCTTGAAGGGCCCGAGACTGTACTTGGGGGGAAATATATGAGCAGGGAGAGCATTCCAGAGTTTACCGGTTCTGTAGAGGAATGATCTGCAGAATCGATTAGTACGCATCCGCGGTAAGTCCAGCGTATAGGGATGCAATCCCTGCCCAGTTCATGTGGTGCGGAGATGGAAAGGGGACGGCGGGATTGCGTTAAACAGCTCCTCCGAGTACTCCCCATGGAATAAGCGATAGAACACACTTAGGGAGCCGACATCCCTACGGTGTTGCAGTGGTTTTAGATCGCGGGACACTGCGGGGTCACCCACTAGTTGCACGGCTCGACGCTGGATCGAGTCCAGAGGCGCAAGCTGGTATTTGGCAGAGCCATCCCACAGGTGCGAGCAGTACTCCAAGCAGGACCTGATCTGCGATTTATACAAAAGCAGCCTTTGGTCCGGCGTGAAGTACCGTCGCACCTTATTGAGTACGCCCAGCTTTTTAGAAGCCAGCTTGGCCTTCACCTCGATATGGCGACGAAAGTTCAAGTCGTGCGACAGTTCGACTCCGAGGACCCCGAGGTGTTCGCTTAATTTAAGCGACGTGCCTTGGAATGAAGGAGCCGGTGTGAACGCCGCTCTCTTCGCACTTAACGCGCAAACTTGTGTCTTGGAAGCGTTGAACTCGACCAAATTGCTACGGCCCCATTCGGAAATAGAGCCGAGTATGTGTTCGAGCTCAGACACAAGTCTTCGCCTCTTCTCATCCACAATATCCCGACTGGCTGAAGGGTGACTGGTGTAGGATCCGTGTGCCGTACTGTCATCCGCATAACAATGTATGTTGCCCAGAGACAGCATATCATTGATATGCAGAAGAAACAGCGTGGGTGACAACACAGATCCTTGTGGTACGCCGGCGTTCACTGACATGGCGTCCGACGAGCAACCGTCCACTAGGACCTGAATGCTACGCCCATGTAGGAAGTCGGCGACCCAGTCACAGAGGCCAGAAGGAAATCCGTAAGCCGGCAATTTGCCCAAGAGCGACTTGTGCCAAAGCCGATCAAATGCCTTGGCAATATCAAGGCCAATTGCCAAGTATTTTTCATTTCATTTTTCATTTATTCATTTCCATCTTAGGTACCATCGGTACACTTGAGTTCGTCACATTTTAGTTTACCAAATTTACAATTGAAACTGTCTGGGTCTAGCCATGGTAAGGGACTAATAATTAGCAATAATATAGGTACATAACTAAAAATTATAAGAATACAGAGAAAAAAAAAACTGTTTTGTGCATGAAAGGCAATTAAAACTAGAGCTAAATTAAAATACTTCGCATCAATAGAATTGTCAAAGGTTAAAAATTCAATTATGTCAATATAAAAAAATATAAAATTAAAATAAAATTAAAATAAATTAAAATTCAAAATTAAAATAGGTAGCATCAATTCACCATGACCTTCAAGCGATTCCCCCCAAAGGTGAGTGACGTACGCTAGGAGATCACCAGCAGATCGTTTTGGCCGGAAGCTGTATTGCCGATCGCTGATGAGGTCATTCTCCAGGTACTTCATGAGCTGCGTATTGATAATGCGCTCCATCACCTTACAGAAAAGGGAGGTAATCGCTATAGGTCGGTAGTTTGACGGGTTTGAGCGGTCACCCTTTTTAGGGACCGCTTGCAAAAACGCAGATTTCCAGGCCGCCGGCACACGGCAATTGGAGTAGGAGAGACGGAATAGGCGCGTCAGCACTGGGGCCAGCTCGGGAGCACACCTTTTTAACACCAATGCAGGAATCCTATCCGGCCCACTCGCCTTCCTGACGTCTAGGGAGAGAAGTTCCGCCCGTACAGTCCGTTGTCGAAACTGCACTTCCGACATGGAGTTCTCACACCTAGGTATGGATGGGGGAGTGGCACCCCCATCGTCCAGGTTGGAGTTCCCCGCAAAGAGAGATACCAGTAAGTCGGCTTTCTTCTTTGCGGAGTGAGCAAGTGAGCCTCCAGGACACTGCAGAGGTGGAAGAGAGGAGTGGCAGAAATTTGACTCGACATATTTAGCGAGAGACCAGAACTCACGGCTCCCAGTTGGGTGCTGGTTCAGTCTATCGCCGATTCTGCCGATGTGGTCAAATTTGGCCCTGGCAATAACCTTTTTGCAGGATCTGGAGAGGCGGTTGTATTCCTTCTTCAGTTAGGATGCGTTCGGATCACGTCCGGCACGAGCGCGCGACCATGCCCGATAAGCTGCGCATTTAGCTGCGACAGCATCAGCACAGTCGCGGCTGTACCATGGTTGGCTTTTACCACCGAGGTAGACAGAGGCGCTGCGAATAAACATTTCCATTGCTCCCAGAACCACCTCGGCAACGGTATTAGCGCATTGCGACGGATCGCCCGAACTGAAGCAGATCTCTCTCCAAGGGTAGGATGTGAAGTGTTCTCGCATCCCATCCCAATCTGCTGACGCGTAGTGCCAAATTCGACGCGTTCCTCCAGTACGGGACTGAGGAGGCGAAGATGGCACCGTGGACCACACTAAACAATGATCAGAGGAACCCAGCGGGGCTCTCACTGCGACCTTATATCCAGTGGGGTTCGTTGTCAGCAGAAGATCCAGCAGAGAGGGTTCATGACCGTCTATATCTGGCAGCCTGGTGGGCTGGTCTACCAGTTGAGACAGGTCATGCGTCAGGGCGAAGTCGTAGGCGGCTCTCCCCGCAAAGTCAGTTCTCCTGGAGCCTAGCCATGCCTCGTGATGGGCATTGAAGTCTCCAAGAAGAACCAAATCCGCGGTAGGGAACCGCTCTTGGACTTTGTCTGCCGCTCCACTCAGGTACTCAAATAACCGAGCTGTCTCTGCATCACCAGAGTGCGACCTGTACAGACAGGCGTACACCCGCGAGACCGTTCCCAGATCCTCGTGGACCCAAAGTACTGATAGCTCGGAGTCCTCAAGGCAGCGCAGGCGACGACAGCAAATATCTGCCCTGACAAACAAGCAAACCCCGGCTCGCGACCGGAAGGCTTCTTCCAGGGTGTAGCCGGGGTAGTGCAGGTCGATATATTTGTGATTCCGTCAGGAAAAGCAAGGCCGGCTTCTTCGTCTCCAGGTGGTGATAGACGGCATTCAAATTGGTATGCAACCCCCGCACGTTGGTCGAGTCAACGCTAAATAGTGGTGTAATGGTGTGCACCGCTGATTGAACCTTTTTTTCCTTTTTTTTCGCTGCCATGATTTTTGTAATAGGGAGGGAAAGAGCATGAAAGGGTGGCTGTGGTGATTCACGGGCAAAGCGTGGACCCTAGCTTCATCGCTTACTACTCAGGTTAGTGTTGCGCCGACACGGAAGACGGAAAGGCCCCCGGTCCCCCCCGGAAGTGGCCGCCGGAACCCCTACTCCGGTCGCCAACCGGCACGACGGACCACTCCGGGATTATGCGCCGGTTGACCGGGGCAGCCTCTCGCGTTGGTTAGACGCGATTGGGCTCCTGTACTACCCGGCGGGCGGCCAGCGGAATAACCGTTTAACCGGGTCTCCCTGTCAACCGTGTCGATGCGTCACCTCTGAACAGCGAATCCGCGTCGGGATCACTGGCCTACTCCTCACCACAGCCAACCCCACCTGCTACTGGGTCCCCGGGAAGTACACCGGAACACAGCGAACTGTTATGCCGGTGTAATTGTTTCTCCCGGGGTGTGGTGGCGAACCCAGCCGATCCGAAGATCTCCCACACGCTGATTGCTGTTCTTTTGGCACCACCCAGGAGGCACGTGTGACTTTTATATCGGATTTCTATTATTAATAATTTTAATTTTAATAGGATTCATTTATTATGTTACATATTATTTTATTTTCTAAATAGAAAAATTTTAAAATGTGTGAATGTTAGTTTGTGACTTGTATATGTTATACAAATAAATATTCTATTCTATTCTATCTTCAATGGTTACGTTATGCGGCGCGGCTTAGGCACCTGCTTGGACGACGACGTCGAACTACACTCTGACGATATGTCGCGATCACTACGTAGTAGGTACATTGAGCCACGTCGAAAACAGCAATTTACTTTACCTCGCGGTCGTGAACTGACACATTCGTCGCGGTAGTGAACTGAACTGAACTTATTTATTATTAGGCGTTCTGTTTCATAGAACGTAGACATGTTTGATTTTATTTTTAGAATAAGAACTCTTATTTCCAATGAAATAAGACTCACTATAGGTCCCCAAAGGCAAACCAACCACATAAATTGATTCCATTTTTGCAATATACCGTTTGTTTTTATTATAAATGCCAAAAAGAACCACATAAATTGGTTCCACTTTGCGATATACAGTTTGTTTTTATTATATAATGCCAAAAAGAACCAGATATCTTGGCTCTGTTTTGATAAATACTTTTAGCGTACTTCATTAAAAACAAAAAAGTCCATCTCGCTTGGATCTTTTACGCAAAAAAAAATCTGACCAGTTAGCTAGTACCAAGTAGCATAATTCTTTTCTGCTGTTGCGATATACCTCAATTGGGCGGATGGTTCTTAGACGAATGTGTAGAAACCTATTATCAAGTATATAGTATCATACCAAGTAGCCTGCCTGGGTCTTTTCTGCAAAAAATAGAGGGTTGATTAGCTCTCGATTGGTATATTTAACTCATTTTTAACCAATTTGTGGGTTGGTGCCTTTTGGCATTTATATGGGCAATTTTCTGAAGAAGTTGTGATACAAAATAGGTATTTTCAAAATTTCTGCCTATTCGAAATCGAAATTTTCCTAGATAATGTTGTATGTATACTCTTATTAATATATAATATCATATTCTGAAGGAATTTCGGACGGAGCAATTTTTCACAGCGAATTATTGCCGAAAATCTGTAAAGGTGTGATCGATATGGAAAATTTCCTAGATAATTGTCAAAAGCGATATATTTAAATAAATTAAGACATATAAAAAAATTAAAATTGACAGAGCAATTTTTCTGAAGAAGTTGTGATACAAAATAGATATTTTCAAATTTCTGCCTATTCGAAATCGAAATTTTCCTAGATAATGTTAATATATACTCATATTAATATATAATATCATATACCGAAGGAATTTCGGACGGAGCAATTTTTCATCAGCAGTTATAAGCAATTTTCATCTTTAGGCATTCATTCATTTTAATACCTAACTTCCAAACATAAAAAATCCTAGATAATTTGTCAAACGTATATTTTAAACCCTACTCTATCACACTGCAAAGTTTCAGCGACAGAGGAATTAGTCCGAAGAGCCCATACAAGGAATTTCCTCGTTTCCTGGACTATAATATGGCCGATATAACAAAAAATAATGAAAATAAGAAAAAGTAAAAAACTCACGGGGGTTCCCATAGATGGCGCGCGCGCATACACTTTTTGGTTTCAAAAAGTGTATGCGCGCGCGCCATCTACCAAATAGATGATGAATCATTTTCTAATCGTGACTAACTAATATGAAGTATTTCATAACACGCCATCTAGATGGCGTGGCGTGTTATGAAATTCATCTGGCGCTAGCCGTGACATGGCGATACGGTACTCGGTGCGCGATTCGATAGTAGTTTTTGGTTAAGTATTGTTAGGGCCAAAAAAAATTAGGTTTAGGTTTTTCAATTTATCATAAAGTAATAGCAATGTAGGTGGATTTTTTAGTCGCCTCACTAAGATTTATAGGTCAAAGCCGCCACTGGGTTATACTAGAGGTTATTTGGAACAATTTAACCCCCCCCCATCAACTGTATTTTTACATGAAATTTTTTTTTTTTAAATAACAAAAATTGTCAATTAGTTATGACCTTTTATTTCTGAGATATTGAGAATTTTGGGCCTATATTTTTATTTGAAATGATTGGTAGCTTACCAGCTTTCAGAAAAATATTAATGGAGTCCCCAAAAATAAGGATATTTTTTACACCTTTTTTTTCGACTACACATTTGACGACCGCTACATTTGATTTTATCGAAATGTTTATCCATTTATTTTGTTACACTGTCCCATTTCTAAATTAGTTCCCGGGGCCTTGCTACATAATAGTACAGCTGTCATACCTGCCTCAAGCAATTCGAGAGAGAGAGAGAGAGGGCACTAGTGTAATATATTGGCACGGGCGCAAGTTGCAGCGGCTAGCGCTACACCACTAGAGATACTCGCCCGCGCGACATCGTCCTGCGACTGGCGGCTGAAGTGTGCGGTGCCCACCAGGTAGACCTTGCCGCCGCGCGCCGCCTCCAGCACGCGCACCGTACTCGGCAGCCCCTCGTCCAGCGGCAGCTCCTCCACACCTGCTCACACACACACACACACACACACACACACCTTGAGACATATGTACTACAGGTCGGTTAACCAAAGCTGGCGCGTGCACAGTACCACAGATTACTTAATAGTTACTTCGTAACAGATAAATCACTCCATAGAAAATGTTCCTACCTTCGGGCTTTAATAGCCTACTGTTTCACATCGGCAATCGCTGCGTGCGAAAATGTACCTTAACGATCGAGTGTAAAGTGTTTATTGCTTTGCAGCTGCGCGCAGTTGCGTGGGCGAGCGTCTATGTATACTTCGCACGGCTGACGAATTTGTACTGAAAAAGACCGCCGGCGGCCCGTCGGGGGATAGGTAGTTAGCGCGCGCAAGTACATAGAGTGCGTGAGGCCTGACAGTACTCACACCAATGCAATTGTGCAAGTGCGAGTGAGACCGATCGGGGCATACGCATCACGAAAACCCGATCTGTCTCATTCGCGCTTGCACAATTGAATTGGTGTGAGTACTGTGCACGCGCCAGCTTTGGTTAACCGACCTGTAGCTGGATTATTCTTTTATGGAAACTGATACGGTTGGCTACATCACCTACAACATCCGTGATGTCAGCCCATAACACCGGGTGAACTTGGTGCCGTGTCAGTGCTTCCCTTCATTTCATATTGAAAGAAAGGGATTGAAAATGGCGGCATTCCTATTTGCCTCCCACTCACACAGTATTGTCGACTAACAAAAATAAAGCAACTGTTCGAAGACAAAAATTTACAAATAAAAAAAATACTGTGCAAAAAAATATTTGCATGCCGACTGTACAGCTGTAAAACGCCGCCATTTTCAATCCCTTTCTTTAAATAACCAGGTTATACCAGACGCACAGAGAAGTAACGAAAAGAACAGAGGTACTTGTCGGTAATGAAAGCTTATAAGATGGGATTGTTAGTGCGCGGCGCAACGGCGAAGCGTCACGCCATCGGGGCAACTCACCTTCCATGTCACATTCGGGGTTGGAGTCGGCCTTGAGCGGCTCCGAGGCGGCGTCGGCGCGCGTCTCCGGAGTCCGCACTCCCTCCCGCCCGCTCCTCTCTGCAACCGCGCTCCAGTCAGCACCAAGTTTATACAGTCAGTCAGCGTGTAAGTGACCACTGCTGGACATACGCCTCTCCAATTTTCCTCAAGTCCTCCCGGCCTTCAGAGGTACGGAACCACTGCTTTCCGCCGACGTACTTGATGTCGTCGTCCCACCTGGCGGGTGCTCTTCCCACACTCCGTTTTCCAGTCCACAGCCGCCAGTTTAGGACACGGTTACTCCAATGATCGTCGTCACTTCAGCTAACGTGCCCAGCCCACTGCCACTTGAGCTTAGCCACCCGGTGTCCAATATCGATTACTTTGGTGCGTCGGCGGATTGCCTCGTTACGCACCATATCACGTAGCGATATTCCCAGTTTATACACCAACATACAATTATTCCACGTCGGCACATATTAATCTATTGTTACGAATGTAAAGGCTATACTCACGGGCGTTCTCGAGCAATGTTACTCGACAGTTCGACCTATCATCATGCCTATCAGCCCTGCGGCGGCGGCGACGCGCGACGAGTGCGTTGAGCAACACGCTCGTAGCTCATGAAGGACGGCGAGTAAAGCCGCAACATTTGTAACAATGTATATTAGCCACGGTAATTAAAACTAGTAGGTACAGATATGGACATCAGAGATTGTCGACCAAGGCGACGTACACAGTAGATCTACTCACAAGCGGATATATTATAACAATATAACATGTACGCACAATAAACAATTAGAAAAGTATTGTCTATACGTGTTGGTACAACGATCCAAACTTACTTTTCCTCGGCACTCGTTTTCGTTTTAAAGACATGTTTAAGGAAATCCGGTTGGCAAGGACAGTGATGATGTTGTGCTGACTGAGCGGAGCCGAGCGGCGGAATGGCGCGGTGGGGAATGGGGGGAGACACGGTGTGGACTCCAGCTCGCTTGTGGCCCGTCTCCGCTCGGGGAAACCTCGCAAGTGCTACTTTCGAATTTGCAGAGTTGCGAGCGAGTGTATTTTTAAAATTGGATTACAAGAGGTGTACTCGTGCGTAACTTGCCTCCTGCGGCGCCCTCCCTCTCCCCCCCAACACACCATTCCAATTAAACCTAAGTAGGTACTAGCACATTTTTTTTAATAAAACGGTTGCCTACATCACTTACAACACTTGTAATGCCATCCCATAACACCTTAGTGAACTAGGTGCCATGTCAGTAATTCCATTTGGTCGTGCTAGCTTCACTTAACTGGATAGAAAACACGAATTATTTACATACAAACTTTCATTCAGTACGGTCGTACCAACCCGGGCGGGTTAAACTCTGGTAGGGTAGTACTAGGTAAGGGTAGTAAAGGACCTACAGTTTTACATGAAATCTGAACCACGGTCAGCCTCCAAAGGCTGATCACCTATCCTAGTCTGCGACTGTGCGCCAGGTCGGAGCCAATTTCCCTTCTTAGCAATAATATCGTCAGCGAGTCTACAACGCACAGTTCTCGCATCTCCACCGTGACTATAGACTATGTATGTGGCAGTGTTCGAGAGTTCCTGAAAGTATATTTAAATATGTGTCTGTCAGTGGTGAGTGAGAGTGAGAGGGTGAGAGGTACCGTTGGTGAAGGTGAGCAGGTCTCTGGTGGGCGTGTGCGTGTGCGCGTCGCCGCCCCCGCGCTCCACCGCCGCCGCGGGGAATGCCTCCATAACACAACTCGGCGTCGCCGCCCGCGCTGCGCTACTCACACCGAATACACAAACTGTTATATTCCTGTGTCGATTGCGACACTTGAGCCTCGCGTATATCGCGTCTCTGAGAGAAACTGCATAGACTAGATAAGCTGTGGCTAGTAGTGCGTTTGTTTTAGGTATTATTTGGAGTTAAGAACTTCAAAGTGTTCAATAGACTTGAAGTCTACCTACTAAGTATCATATTTTATTAGTTTTTTTTTAGTACTGACTGTAGGTACTAAGCATGAACGCTGTGGGTTACAAAACGGACACCGGACAAGCAACTAATTGGTGGGCAAGTATAATAGTGTCACTATTTAGGAACACGTAGGTGTCATTTTGGAAGTTATACTTCTTTAGGGGTGTCATGAAAATTGGGAGTAAACTCAGAAAAATACCTCATTGTCATCGTCACTGCATACAAATTATTTAAGTAATACTTCGTTAGCCCGCATACAAATTATTTGCATGAGCTTTTATTTTTGTTTTAATTACACCAAAGAAGTGCCTACACTTCTAACCCGTATAACAAAAAAAAATATTCCAAGATTATTCCTTCATTTTACTATACATTATTATGCATATTATTATTCCATATTCCCGCTCAGGGGTGACATTTTATTTCTTTCCATTAATTATGATTTATAGTATGAGAACATTTGATTCCAGTCTCTGCCTGGCTATCTGACAAGATAATATATACTTATACTCAAATCAAAACAAATGTGCAGTTCGCATAATAAAGTTTTATGGCTTAGTGAAGAGAATCTCCCTTCACTAAGCCATAAAATTTTGTTGTGCGAGCTGCATGTTTGTTTTGATTTGAGAATATATGTTTTTGTCAGAGAACGATATCCACTGGTTATACCTATGTAGTCAATGATCGCGTAGTTACCTACATTTCATCTTGGAAAAAATGAGACATATTTCCCAAGACGTGCTGCTGCACCCTTGACTTTACGCCCCGGTTGATTTCTTTTCCTTCCCCCTTTTTTTTTTTTTTTTTTTTTTTTTTTTTATTGTTAGCTCGACATATGGCGCCGAGGCACCCATAAGGTGTCTAACGGCGCCCATGGACATTCGGTCGTATTCGGGGGTTGCGAATGCCATGCCGGCCTGACAGGTGCCCATTCACGCCCCTCTTGAAGGACCCGAGACTGTACTTGGGGGGAAATATATGAGCAGGGAGAGCGTTCCAGAGTTTACCGGTTCTGTACAGGAAAGATCTGCAGAATCGATTGGTACGCATGCGCGGTAAGTCCAGCGTATATGGATGCAATCCCTGCCCAGTGCGCGTGGTGCGGAGGTGGAAAGGGGACGGCGGGATCGCGTTAAACAGCTCCTCCGAGCACTCCCCATGGAATAAGCGATAGAACACACTTAGGGAGCCGACATCCCTACGGTGTTGCAGTGGTTCCAGATCACGGGACACTTCGGGGTCACCCACTAGTCGCACGGCTCGACGCTGGATCGAGTCCAGAGGCGCAAGCTGGTATTTGGCAGAGCCATCCCACAGGTGCGAGCAGTACTCCAAGCAAGACCTGATCTGCGATTTATACAGCAGCAGCCCTTACAACCTTTCCCCCATAATTTAATATCATTTGTAAGGGGACACCCCACAAAATTATGTCCCTCCACCCACGTAAATTCCACGTCACAAAAAAATAGACAATCAAATTGTAGAGCGTCGTCCCTGTCGCACAAACTCGCATGCCTCTGTCCAACAGGGATGACCGCTCTACAACCGGATTGTCTCTTTGTCTCAATATTCATGTTCATTATTTACTGCCGCGTACTGTATACGTACAGAGTTAGATACCTAGCTAACTAAATGCAAAGCCAAAAATAAAGATAAACATTAATGCAAGAGAAACGCTAGATACATATATGTAAACCTTACCTAAATACAAACAAGGAGTTGAGTCAAAACTCGGCGAATTGTTGTTGCTACTTTGAGGAAATTGTATTCATATAGAAAATTAAAACGTAGCAGGCACAGCGGCGAACGAGAACGTTTAGGTACTGCAGTTTTCGCTGTGCTCGAACTCCGAGCGACCAACCGAGTTCCACCGTGGCAAAATAAGTAGGTAAACCACCCACCGCAACTTTGATTTGATCGGACCGTGATCGGACACTCACTAGTGACATTGACAGTGACAGGTAACTGACGCGTACGTTTTTAAATGTTGTTACATGGATTCTAGTCCAGTTTCTATTATCACTTTTGTCATAATTATTTAAGATAAAAGTGATATTAAAAACTGTGACATATTATGTCGTACCATCACTATGGTTAAAATTTGGACACAATTTGTTGTATCCCACATTATGGTCAACTAAATAGCGAGTAAAATGTCACAATCCTGTCCCTTTAGAATAAATGAAGAAAAATGTTGAATTGGCTGTGCGGTTCATGATCTTTGCCTTTCTACCAAAGGCGATAAAAATAACAATAGCAGAATCTATTCTATATACAGAATGTAAAAACGGCGAGTACATTAAATTTAGGAAATGATTATTGGGATCAAGAGTAACAAAAAAGTCAAACAACTTTTTTCTGAATTCCCTTTAAATAAAAAGTTACAGTTTTCATACAAACTATTTGATTATTTTAGTGTAAAAATGATCTAATCACAACAGGGCGGGGCGGAGGGGGGAAGAGCGGGTGAGGCTTATGCGCCTCGGACGGAGGTGTTGGCGGGAGGGGCGGGGGTTAGCTTTGTGAGTGGAGGACTGGAGGTCGGCAGGCGTAGGGTGCGGCGGAGCGCCAACAACGCGTTAAATTACACTAGACGAAAACATACATTTCAAAAATTCATACCTCGAAAACTAGACACTTTAGAAAAAAACTTTATTTACTTTTTTGTCTAGGAAAAACATGAGGATTGTGCTGGCGAAATTAATGTACTCGCCGTCTTAACACCCTGTAGAATATATTATGTGTTATATTAATGTAAATAATAAACAGGGTCGGGCCCAGAACACTACCTTGCGGCACTCCGTAAGTAACGTTGAGGTCCTCACTAACTGTTTTACCTATTCTTACGCGTTGAGTTCTGTCAGAAAGATAGCTTTTAAACCACTGTAGTGCTATTCCCCTGATACCCAGCCGGCATTCCATTTTCTTTAAGAGTATGGGTATAGAGACAGTATCGAATGCCTTAGCCAGGTCCAGGAACACACCAACACAATGGCGGCCTTGGTCTAGATTTCTTGACAGATGCTCTGTAAGGTCTTCAACAGCGTCAGCAGTACATCTCTTATTTCGGAAACCGAATTGGTTTGTTGCGAGTCAATTATGGTGTTCGAAAAAGTCATTCAACCTGTTTTTTGTGATTTTTTCTAAAATTTAAGATAGTATCGACAGTGGGAACGTGGGAACTGCCCATGGATCGTGGAAGCGGCCGAGAAGAGTGCTCCACTTCATGAAAGAGCTCGGGTGGCTGGAGTAGCACTACCCGAGCGCCAACGTACAACGGACCGTCTTGAGGTCTCAGTGCGGAGAATGGCCCACCCGCCTTCCCAAGAGGCTGGGCAGCAAACCACAACCACCAGATTTTTCCAAGACACGTCGCTAAAATTTAAGCGACCACCTCGGGGTCCTCCCTCGGAGTCGAACTGTCGCACGACCTAGACTTTCGGCGCCATATCGAGGGCAAGGCCAAGCTGGCTTCTAAAAAGCTGGGCGTACCTACGATACTTCACGCCGGGCCAAAGGCTGCTTTTGCATAAATCGCAGATTAGGTCCTACTTGGAGTACTGCTAGCACTTGTGGGATGGCTCAGCTAAATACCAGCTTGCGCCTTTGATTAGGACGTGGGTGGACAGGAAACAATAATAAAAGAGATCAAATAATTTCGATTAACGTCGTTATCATTTATTTTGTGTTGTGGGTAGCTGTCTCGTTACGAGTCGGAGTACTCTAGTTACAGTAGGTACACGTACGTATTAACGCTATGTTTACGAAACTTTAAATACTGATATCGGTGAGGAGCAGCTCGCGCGGCCCCGGGCGGCCGGCGCGCGCGCGGGGGCGAGCGAGCGCGCTCCTCGCAACGCAAACGACCGTAAGCGATGAGCGTGCGGCGTGCGGACGAGCTACCAGCTACTGCAGTACTGCCTACTCCGTCTCCTCCCGCGTTCTCCGCTACCGACTACCGCTCGCTACATGATATGTGGTCTGATAATGTCGCGGCGGCGCAGCGCTGCTTCTCTCACTAGTGCTGTCCGATACTAATCGACCATATTATGTACAACATTCGCTAGGGCTCGGCGGGCGGCGCGCAAGTATACAATCTTCACAATATACATAAATCGCTCTATAATAAACATCTCTCGTACTGCGCATCGCGTACTTCGATAACATAATATACGGCGGAATCGTAGCACGCTTTCGATTCGATAAAAATTGACTAGAAAATTCGCAATTCACTAAATGTCGTAGTAGGTGATAACTAGGCGTCATCGGTGCGACGCGGCTCGCGGGGCGAGCGCGGCGAGAGCGGCGGCGGCGCGGCCGGCGGCGCCGAGAACAGGTCGGCGGCGCGCCAGGGCGCCTCGGCCACCTCCTCCTCCGCGTCGTACTGCTGCAGGAAGGGGTTGGTGGAGCTGTAGCTCGGCAGCGCGAAGGAGGCGTACGGCGCGCTCACCGCGCTCGAGCTCACCGGCGCCATCTTGTGGCCGTGTCCGTGTGCGTAGCCGGCGTAGGGGTCGTCGTTGAGCGTGACGGCGAGGCCGGCGCTGGTGCCGGGGATGGCGGCGGCGCGGGGCGCGGCGCGCGGCGACGCGGGCGCCGCGGGCGAGGCGGCCGGCTGGCGCAGGATCGAGGACATGGACCCGCCGTGCTTGATGGTGTCCGCGCCCGAGTGGCTGTCGGAGCTACTGGTGGGCGAGCCGGGGGAGGAGGCCGTCGCCGGCCGGGAGCGAGGCGGCGGCGGCGCGGGCAGCGGGCCTCGCAGCGGCGACTGAGGACGATATTGGCCGCCCTTGACCGATGAGAGAGCCTGGACAAGCACACATCTGTTACAAGGCGAAACCTAACTAAGTGTTTGCTCTCTTATATTTAGACCAAGATTTTAAATGAAGTATTAGATAATTACCTAGTTCCTTCCCGAACTAGAATTTATTCAGTTATTATTTGAATTAGGCTCACGAATTAGGCCCATTGGAGTTTAAATAAAATTCAAGGGGAATAGTTATACCGGATAATTTTTCTCGGATATTGTTTAATGATCGGTACGGTGAAGATGTACCTAGTGTAGTGAATATTGTTTAATGATCGGTACGGTGAAGATGTACCTAGTGTAGTGAATACTGTTTAATGATCGGTACGGCGAAGATGTACCTAGTGCAGTGAATATTGTTTAATGATCGGTACGGTGAAGATGTACCTAGTGTAGTGAATATTGTTTAATGATCGGTACGGTGAAGATGCACCTAGTGTAGTGAATATTGTTTAATGATCGGTACGGTGAAGATGCACCTAGTGTAGTGAATATTGTTTAATGATCGGTACGGTGAAGATGCACCTAGTGTAGTGAATATTGTTTAATGATCGGTACGGTGAAGATGTACCTAGTGTAGTGAATATTGTTTAATGATCGGTACGGTGAAGATGTACCTAGTGCAGTAAATATTGTTTAATGATCGGTACGGTGAAGATGCACCTAGTGTAGTGAATATTGTTTAATGATCGGTACGGTGAAGATGCACCTAGTGTAGTGAATATTGTTTAATGATCGGTACGGTGAAGATGTACCTAGTGCAGTGAATATTGTTTAATGATCGGTACGGTGTACATGCAAATAGTGCAGGGAATATTGAGCGGTCGGTGCGGTAGATAGGTACTCGTAGGTCGGCAGGTAGGTAGACGGGTGGAGGGGTGGAGGGGTGGAGTATAGAGTAGTCATGGTATGCGGGTACCGACATGTGCGGGCGGCGAGGGGCCGGCCTCGAGTCGAGCCGAGAGAGCTGGCTGCGGAGATACTGCTGATGCTGCCGCTGGAGGCCGATATGGACTGGCTGAGAGCGGAGCTCGGCCTGCGGTTGCGGGAAGCCACACACATCCATGTTTGAAAAAATATATCCGTAATCACTACTCAACCACACAAATTGTGCGAGCCCAGGCAAGCAGGCGATGTTATATATGTAAATTTGTTTTCCCACATTTCCCAACAAGTAGGTACGGTACATTCATCATAAAACAATTCTGTACCTTGCGGGAGGGTGTGTAGCGCCGCTGGCGACGCACTGGCTCTGCTTCCACGCGGCCCGGGCGCTGGCTCGCCGCGCCGAACTGTCTACAAACAAACACGCGTTAGAGCACCGTCATAATTTCATTTTCATTTCATAGTCAGCGCAGCATCCCTAGAAGCGCGGGAGCGTGTGCGATGTGGTGACGCACTGGATCTCCTTACACACGGCCCGGGCGCTGCAGCTGGCTCACCGCGCCGAACTGTCTACAAACAAACACGCGTTAGATAGAGCACCGCCATCTCAGCATCCCTCGACGCGCTTGAGCCTGTGGCATGTGGTGACGCACTGGCTCTCCTTACACACGGCCCGGGCGCTGCAGCTGGCTCATCGTGCCGAACTGTCTACAAACAAACACGCGTTAGAGCACCGTCAGTTCAGCATCCCTCGACGCGCTTGAGCTTGTGCGATGTGGTGACTCACTGGCTCTCCTTACACGCCAGCTGCGTGAGCCAGTGAGTCACCACATCAAGCAGGTCACCGCAAACAAGCAGGTGTTAGTGTTTGTGCTAACGTATCGAGGTGAATAAATAATATAAATGTAAGAACGTAGTGGGGGACATTACCTGAACGCTTGGGAGGAGGCCAGATCTGCAGGAGATACTTGAGTAGCTGTATGGGCTGGTGGTAGTCGAGGTGGTGGGAGGCGGTGCGCTCGTGCGGCGCGTGCAGCATGAGCGGCGGCGCGAGCGCGGTGGCTAGGTTCAGCGGCGACATCTTGTTGCGGTCCGCCGCCGCCGCCACCAGCGCCAGGTGGTCCAGCAGGAACACGAGCGTGGCGCGCGCCGCGCGCGGCAAACACTCCACCACCGACGCCATCAGCCGCGCGTTCCCCTCCGGCTCGTCCGGCAAGCACACCCCTGCGAGCACACCGCATCGCATCTCAGTCACCCACCTCACCACGCTCGCGTGTCCGTCTTGCTTGTTACTTTCACGAGAAATAGCAATATGGGGCGGGTAGTATCGCTCCACTACCGTAGCCTTTTTTGCGTAAAACTGTCGAACATCGGCGCAGCATTATGTCAAGTCCTAAGGCGCCTCACGCGTTCTGTAGAATACTTCTTGGGCTTGTTCGATTCCGATTCCGGTTTTGTAGCGGAGCTACGAGTGATACTAATGAGTGAATGATGGTTGAACAGAATATTCACTATTGAGATCTCTTTTCATCCCAATTCGTCTTATGATTATATATGTACGTACATCTTGTCGGTATATAATATTAGTTCTTAGTGTTACTATGATTGGAGTATGATGAGAGGTGGTATCCAGACTACTTTCTAGAAATGCCTTTAATGACAATGAGATAAAGTAGTTCTGGGAGTTTATGCGGATGGGTTGGCCAGTAAGTTGGTTCTCCGGTTACAAGAATTTGAAGTGTAATCTCAGTTAAGATTTGCTCAGAGCGCGCCCCTAGTTGTCGTAAATCTTGAGCCAAATGACACATGCTTACCTAGAGTCCCAGTCGCCTCCTGCAATAAATCCGCTTCCCAATGTCTTAAGGAATTTCTTGAATGTGTCTTTTGTTGTCAGCATTTTTTGAAGCTTATTAAATGCGGAATCCTGCGGTGGTAAGCAAATCCCGTCGAACTGGGACACGCTTTTGATATATAGAAGAGTGCACAGTGTCATCAGCTCTCACCCAAGGCGTCGAAGGTCATCTGGTAGAGGCAGCGGCTGAAGAGCGGCTGCGGCAGCTCGCGCAGGTAGTCCTTGAGCAGGCCGGTGATGACGTTGATGTCGGGCACCGCGTCCGGCGCGAGCTCCACGCCGCGCGCGTTCCGCTCGAACGCCTCGCGCAGGATCCGCTTCTTGCTCGCCGAGCCGCACAGCCGGTACAGACCTGCGCACACCACACAACCACCACCACCGCCAAGTCAACAAACCACTTCTACAGCGCCATTCAACAATCATCATTACCAACATTTGAAGGGGTTGCTGGAGCTTAAATTTAAACATCCATAAGTCCCAAAATATTTCTCAAGTTACTGCCACAAACTGATGTAGCCTCTGTGTCAGCCGACTCTAATGACTCTTTGAAAGATCTTTGTACACGTGGCTAAGAAATGATAATGATAGGTCGATAGTTTTTAACTTCGCTCTATCCCCCTTCTTCTGCATGAAACAGATCAACGACACTATTTCGCCATGCAGCGGGAACGGCACCGTTTTCAAGAACTGTGGTATGCTCAGCAAGCGTAGGTAATATAGAGGTGGTGTGGGGGTACTCGCCGATAATGTCGAGGCCGCGACGCTCGATCTCCTCGACGCAGCGACGCAGGATGAGGGGGACGGGCGGCGCGTGCGCGGGGCGAGGCTCGCGCGCCACCACCGCCTCCAGCTCGGCGCCGAAGAGCGGCGCGGAGGGGGCGCTGAGGCGCGCGAGCGCCGGCCGCCGCCGGTACAGCTCCGCCGGCTCCGTGTGCCGCACGCGGATGTACAGCGTGCCGCGCGGCTCCATCTGCGTTCAGTGAGCGGTGAGTAGGAGCGCACCGAGCTGGGGAGTCGGGGGGAGACGGAGCGGAGGCGCAGGTAGAGGTACCTTGAGAGCGAGCTGGTGGGAGACGGAGCGCGCGAGCAGCTCGGGCAGCAGCACGGCGCCGCGGTAGCATAGCTTGTGGCGGTGCTGCGGGTCCCACGAGTACACCAGCAGGTCCAGCTGCCGGTTCTCCACCAGGTCCAGCTCGAACGTAGTAGGTACCTTGAGAGCGAGCTGGTGGGAGACGGAGCGCGCGAGCAGCTCGGGCAGCAGCACGGCGCCGCGGTAGCAGAGCTTGTGGCGGTGCTGCGGGTCCCACGAGTACACCAGCAAGTTCAGCTGCCGGTTCTCCACCAGGTCCAGCTCGAACGTAGTAGGTACCTTGAGAGCGAGCTGGTGGGAGACGGAGCGCGCGAGCAGCTCGGGCAGCAGCACGGCGCCGCGGTAGCATAGCTTGTGGCGGTGCTGCGGGTCCCACGAGTACACCAGCAGGTCCAGCTGCCGGTTCTCCACCAGGTCCAGCTCGAACGTAGTAGGTACCTTGAGAGCGAGCTGGTGGGAGACGGAGCGCGCGAGCAGCTCGGGCAGCAGCACGGCGCCGCGGTAGCATAGCTTGTGGCGGTGCTGCGGGTCCCACGAGTACACCAGCAGGTCCAGCTGCCGGTTCTCCACCAGGTCCAGCTCGAACGTAGTAGGTACCTTGAGAGCGAGCTGGTGGGAGACGGAGCGCGCGAGCAGCTCGGGCAGCAGCACGGCGCCGCGGTAGCAGAGCTTGTGGCGGTGCTGCGGGTCCCACAAGTACACAAGCAGGTCCAGCTGCCGGTTCTCCACCAGGTCCAGCTCGAACGTAGTAGGTACCTTGAGAGCGAGCTGGTGGGAGACGGAGCGCGCGAGCAGCTCGGGCAGCAGCACGGCGCCGCGGTAGCAAAGCTTGTGGCGGTGCTGCGGGTCCCACGAGTACACCAGCAGGTCCAGCTGCCGGTTCTCCACCAGGTCCAGCTCGAACGTAGTAGGTACCTTGAGAGCGAGCTGGTGGGAGACGGAGCGCGCGAGCAGCTCGGGCAGCAGCACGGCGCCGCGGTAGCATAGCTTGTGGCGGTGCTGCGGGTCCCACGAGTACACCAGCAGGTCCAGCTGCCGGTTCTCCACCAGGTCCAGCTCGAACGACTCGTCCCAGTCGAACTGTAGCTCGCCCGTCCGCACCTGCACACCATCACCGTCTACATCTCCTTCCACCCTCACACCGTGTAACACACGTACATAACATTAACTAGGTACGCGACAATTAATTATTATGTATGCATTCGCTCGGGAATGCCCTTACACCATAGACGTATTATGCCTTACACACATGTACTAGTACGCTGAAAAGGCTTTATCTTACAAAACGACAGCATTTTTTTATGCACTGTTATGTTTGCGCAGCGGCCATCCATGGAACTGGATTTAACATTTAGAGAGTTGTTTTTTTTTTATGTAAACCAACAGAGGCGCCATGCCAGCAGATTTGCGGACATGGTGCTAGGCTGTCTAGCCCGTTGTATGTTTATGATTGATTACGAATAATTTCTACATTGGTATGCACAATCGTGCATTACTAAATTGAATTAAATTGGCCGTGGAGTGGATCGCTATAAGGTGATCGAAATAAAGTTTTCAATTCGATCTCCAAATCCGCAATGAATGGACTAATGGAGTAATATAACCTAATCACGAGATTTAACCTACACCGCGTACTACGCTACGCTGTGTTCTTCCCATCATTTTGTATGGAGAAACGAAGTTCGCAAATCTATCAATAAAGGCGCTGCTCCGTTTTCTCCATACAAATGATGCGGAGAACACGGCGTAGCGTAGTACGCGGTGTAGGTTAAATCCCGTGATAAGGGTACCGGTACCCTAATAAGCGCCGTTCCCGCGGCCGCGTAGCACTTCACCGGCCCGTCTGTGAAACCTTAAACGCACAATACTGAGCGGGCACTCGTAGATTGGACAAACTGATGTCCACTTCGCGTTTATCCCGCACTTTTCACAAAACGTGTCGTGCCCAACTTTACTACGCCGCCCGCCGCGTGACATGACGTTAGTATCATACATAGAGTCTACAAACTCAGTATCTCATAAAACAAAGTAACTTACTCCATGACCTATTAATAATAATTTCTTTATTGCAGACTAACATTATATAGTAAACAAAATAATAAAATCAATTTTAAGAAAAACCATATGTAACTTGTACACTTGTGCATACACTCCTCCCGAGCAGTGCGTGTCGTTCAGTGCGCTAGGCTGTGCCTAGCCAGCCAGCCTAGCGTGCGCGCGCGCACGACGCAGCCCGGCGCGCGCGCACAACGCAGCCCGGCGCGCGCGCACAGTGCGGGCGGGCACACTTGTTTTGGACACAAATGACGCCCAAGCGACAGCTCTAGCGCCTCATCACCACGAACGCGAGCTTTCTTTAGGTAGCATGGTTATACACTGGTAGTTGTAGTATGTAGTAGGATGACGGGGGAGCAGGCTCACTCACCACGGTGCGCGCCTTGTGCACGCGGTCGCACTCGAGCACGCAGTAGAGGTCGCGGGGCGGGGGCGGCGGGTGCGCGGGGTGGGGGGGCTGGTGCGCGGGCGGCGTGCCCGGCGAGCCGGCGCCCGCGCCGCCGCCCGGCCGCAGCCCGCGCCCCGCTAGCAGGTGCACCCACAGCATGCCCGACACGCCCCCGCCGCCGCCGCCCCCGCCCGCACCCGCACCCCCGCCGCCCAGCCCCGACAGCCCCGACATCGACGCAGACAGCCCCGCGCTCTTCTCCACCTTGTACTTGAGGAATTCTGAAAACGACGGACACTCATCTTCATTGCCAGCTAGCTAGCGCTCCAGTCCAGTCATATGTTCGAAAAAAATATGAAGATATGAGGAGCAAGCAAGAGGACTACCAGCGAAGTCGCTGTACAGTCCAAGATCGACGCTAAGCTCATAATATGAAGAGAGCTTCGAAAACGTCACTGGAAGCATCCTATAGAATATGGATAGGTAGAGAGAAGGAGGTCGAGAGCGGGACTGGTGGTTCCCCGCGTCCTAGTCAACGCAAACTAGCTGACGAGGGCTTGATGCGAGCCGAAACGTGAAGCATGCGCGGGAAATTCAGAGTGACCATTCGCTAGTCCCGACCTCGATTAACACCCTTCTCTACTGCCGATGGGCCCGGATATGTTCGGTGAAGCCATCGCAAGCTTAGTTCAACACCTTCCTTCTGACTGGCGCGGCGGGCTGAGGACCGAACCTTCTCCTCCCGCTATCGGCCGCCATATTGAAAAAAAGGTGGAAAGAGCTTTTAATGATACCTACATATTAGCCTAGCCGTAAAGCCAGCAAGTAAAAAAGAGACGTACAATTGAGATAGAGCAATTGGAGAAGAATGAGAGAGAAAGCAGTAAAAGACTCCTGAGCCTAAACTGCGAGAATGAATCCAAATGAATGAATGAAATGAATTGGGTTAGCCGTCAAGAGGAGGCCGGAGTGTTACCAGCATGTTGTGTAGAGCTGGTTTGTAGTTAATTAAATTATAAAAAATGTGTATCAATACATTTTCACGTATCATAAAAGTTGTATTAGCCTGAAAGATGAATATGGCGACTAGCGGCCGCATTGTGGTGGGGGTGGGTGGCGATAGCGACCCAGAGAACTGTATGTATACTCTTTATTTGAATGGCAGTGATGCTACAGCTCCTAGGACAAGGTGTGGCGCAGCGCAGGCGCAGGCCTTCCTGGATTCGTATACGAGTGCGACAAGGGTAGAGAGAGAATGTAGCTCACCCGAGGGGTTGATGTCGAGATGCCGCGCGTGGTGGTGCTTGGAGCCGGGGGTGGGCACGGGGCTCGGGTTGGGGCAGGTGAAGCGCGAGCCGAGCTCGAGGAGCTGGCGCACGCGGCGCGCGGAGGGCGAGCCGCCCGCGCCGCCCGCGCCGCCCAGCTGCTGCGTGGAGAGCGAGCGCGCGGGCAGGTGGCGCGGCCGCTCCGCGCGCCGCCCCCCCGCCGCGCCCGCCCCGCTCAGCGCCAGCGACGAGCCGAACCGGCCGCTCACACTCTCCAGCTGCAACCCCGCGTCACACACCGCGCGTCACAACACAACAGTAACCAACTACATACATATGTTAATGTGGGGACATCCGCAACTACGGAGGAGTAGAGACAAGCTGTCGCTAGCTATAATAATATTAAAACAGCGTGTCGCCAGCGCGGGGAGTGGTCCGCCAATCAAATAACGCAACACTCCACGTGCGATCACCTCACAGTCGCAACTGATGCTACGTTACAACCGCACTACTAAGTACTAAGGGTATAGCGCGAAAAAATGGCGACAATAAAATCAGCACAAAAATAGCTGCCTCAAGCGGTTCCAGCGCAGTATGCAGGTAGGTTAGGTACACGTATTAGACGTCTGTTTCTGGTTTGCACTTACCTCGGCCCGCGCTTCCGCACTTCGCGCCTCACGCTACACCCGCTGACGCCTAGCATTTCCTCCAAGGCTGAGCGTCAGCGGGTGAAGCGTGAGGCGCGAAGTGCGGAAGCGCAGGCCGAGGTAAGTGCAAACCAGAAACAGACTAGTAATAGTATGGGAGCATGTGGGTGGAGTGAGCGGGCGGATGGTGCGAGAGAGGCGGACTCACGTTCTTGAGTGCGTCGTGGATGTTCTCGGCGGAGTAGTGTGTGGGGAGGCGCGGGCGCAGCACGTCGTAGAGTGCGCTGGTGGAGGGCGCGCGCGAGAGCCACGCGCGGTACTCGTTGGACGTGAACACGGACGGCGACGACGGCAGCCGACCTGCGCATCCACACCCGCCCCCGCCACAACATTGTCATCACCTTCCAGGCTAACCGAGCTAGACTAACTGTAGCTACAACAAACTATAAATACAATATTTTCAAAACCGCTCGACCGTTGGAGGTTGACCCTGCTTCGGATTCCGCGTTAAACTGTAGGTCCCTTCCCTTCTTACCTTACCAGGTGGTAGGGTTTATCCCGCCCGGATTGGTACCAACGCACTAAACGGAACGTCGCGTCGAAATGGCTCCTAGTTCACCCGCGGTGTTATTGGTTGTAATCACGGATGTTGTAGGTGATGTATCCAACCGTGTCAGTTTCCATAAAAAAAACCACTGATGCTTAACAGCTCGACTTTTTCTATGAAACATACCTAGTTAAGAACCTTCTCGTAATTAATCGCCTGATTAAATAAAAACCGCATCGAAATCGGTCATTATCCCATTAGGCGATAGTTTTACACAACCCGATAAACACACACACACACCCTCACATGCTCCTCAGAGGATTCAAATGTATATCAGCCGTCTTTTTACATCGAGGGTTCAAAAGAATAGTCTCACTACGTAAGAGGCGACTAAGGGTAAGTAGGTATATGAGGACAAGAAGGCGCGTGCTAAAGTGAGATGGGTTGCCCATCTGTGATGTTGGCACGATGCTTCTACCGAGCGCCGAGTGCGCAGGTAGGCAAGTCGTGTGTATGCAGTGTGTAGGTAGGCAGACAGGTATACCGCGTGAGGCGCGCAGGTCGAGGCGGGAGGAGAGCGGCGGCGGCTCCGGCGGCTCCGGCTCGTCCGGCAGCAGCGCGCCCAGCCGCCGGCCCAGGTTCAACTTATACTCGTGTGAGTGAGTGAGGGTGGAGAGGGTGTGTGTATGTGTGTGTAGGTAGGTAGGCAGACAGGTATACCGCGGGAGGCGCGCAGGTCGAGGCGGGAGGAGAGCGGCGGCGGCTCCGGCGGCTCCGGCTCGTCCGGCAGCAGCGCGCCCAGCCGCCGGCCCAGGTTCAACTTATACTCGTGTGAGTGAGTGAGGGTGGAGTGTGTGTGTATGTGTGTGCAGTGTATAGGTAGGCAGACAGGTATACCGCGTGAGGCGCGCAGGTCGAGGCGGGAGGAGAGCGGCGGCGGCTCCGGCGGCTCCGGCTCGTCCGGCAGCAGCGCGCCCAGCCGCCGGCCCAGGTTCAACTTATACTCGTGTGAGTGAGTGAGGGTGGAGTGTGTGTGTATGTGTGTGTAGGTAGGTAGGCAGACAGGTATACCGCGTGAGGCGCGCAGGTCGAGGCGGGAGGAGAGCGGCGGCGGCTCCGGCGGCTCCGGCTCGTCCGGCAGCAGCGCGCCCAGCCGCCGGCCCAGGTTCAACCTGCGTCGCAACACGCACGCACACATTACTCCTTATAGGTAGGACTCTCATCCCAGCAGCACAGAATCCAGCAGGCATATTACCCACTTACAGACACTCGTAACCGTAAACTCGTGTCGGGTGCTCGAATCGAGGCCACGTACAAGCAAACGTAGCGTGGGACGCCCCCCGGCTAGGTGGACAGATGACCTAAAAAAGGTAGCCGGGAGTGGATGGATGAGAAGAGCGGACGACCGCGTGTGGTGGCGTGCCTTGGGAGAGGCCTATGTCTAGCAGTGGACAGATACAGGCTGATGATGATGATGATGACAGACACTCATTTATTGTTTATTGTATAATCTCGCATCCACAGTAGTGTAGTAAATGAGTGCTCAAATAAGGGGTGTAGCCGGAAAGCCCGAAAGCAGGAAGTTTGACTTCGGAACTTTGTTCTGACTAGTTTAGTTTAGTATGTTTACCTCCTAGGTAAACATACTAAAAGTCCCCACCAAGGGGGGCACAAAGAAAGTCCCATTTTTCGGTTTTTCGCTTATATCTCGAAAAATGTGCATCATACGAAAAATTGTTCAATTACGGAATAAGAGGTGATAAAATTCTCTACAATTTTGATATTATACACTTTTTACCAATTCTCAATCGTTGTCGAGATATAAGGTCCGAAAAAAGGCCGATTTTCAAAAATGAGTTTTTACCTCACGTTTTTTGTCATACATTGGTTTTATTTGCAAATAAAATCGCCCCTTTTTTCGGCGCGCCGCGCCGGGGAGAGGCGTACACCGAGAGTGGGTGATGGTATTTATAGTTGGCGCAGAAGCCCGGAACGGAGGTGGCTATCGCGAACAGCTCAGGTGTGCTGGGGACGCGGGACGCGGGAGCTGGGCTCGCGCGGCCGGAGTAGCTCGCGGCTCACCTCGTGTTGGCGCGGACGTCGCGCGGCAGCGAGTTGAACTTTGTGCTGACGTCTCGTCCGAGCGCACCGCCGCCGCCGCCGCCCCCGCCTCCGCCGCTTCTGTAAACCGGCATACCGGAGCACCAATCAGTTTTTCTGATTCAAAAATGTTCCTGTTTTCCGTCCAGTTCAGTGTAACCGAGATGAAATGAAGGGAAGCACTGACATGGCACCTATTTCATCGCGGTGTTATGGGCTGACATCACAGATGTTGTAGGTGATGTAGCCAACCGCGTCAGTTTCGATAAAAAAACCTACGTGATCTCTACAACTGATGTTGTTTCACCGTTCGGAACTGGCGTACTAGTTGTAGGGCCTTTGTCTTACACATTACCAGGGCGTAAGCTCAAATTGTAGCCAACTGGATTGATATCACCACACTGGACGAAAGATGGCCGCACAGCAGCCTCGGCTGTGCTCTCCTCTTGTCCAGTTTAGCCAACATAATAATCCAAAGGCAAGTGTTCGGTGCGAGGGGTCAGTCACTTAGGGAATCTGGTGTACAATTATTGATAATATCAGGTAACCTTAGGTGGGAGTCGGAGGAATATGCAAATCTTAGGCAGTTTCGAGTAATCCCAGGGAATCTAGGAATCCCAAAGAAATCATTGGCAATCTTATCCAAATCTTGGTAATCTTAGGTGGATTGGAAGTCTCTAGGAATCTTTAATGGTCTCTAGAATTCTTTTAAAGTCCCGGAATCTTCGGTAGTCCGAAATTTTTTTTGGTAATCCCTTAACAATCCTGGTAAACCCTAGAATTATTTGGTAGTCTCTAGAAATCTTTGGTAATCCCTAGGAATCTTTGGTGGTCCTTAGAAATTTTACGAAATCCTGGAATCTTTGGTACTTAATCCTAGAAATCTTTGGTAATCCCTTAGAAATCTTCGGTCGTCCTTAAATAATCTTGGAAATCCCCAGGAATCTTTGGAATCCTTCGGAATCTGGAAATCACAAGGTAATCCTGGTTATCTTCCCTACCGGCAATCTGGTGTACACTTTTTGCTCTAGTGACTAACCCCTCGGTTCGGTGTGACAGCTTCTCGGAGGTGATATCGGCCGGTCGGAGCATGTGCTCTGGCCTCTCTGACTCGGACATGCGCACGGGACTAGCTAGCTAGCTAGAGGTGAGTGTAGGTGCGAGTAGAGTAGAGTAGAGTATGTGACCTGTAGCCGAGGTAGTAGGGTGTGCGTGCGGGGCAGGAGGCCTCCGTGTCGGAGGAGTAGTCGAGGCTGCGGTTGCGGCGCGCCGGCGCGGCGGACGAGGAGGCGAACTTGCCGCCGTACGTGGAGGCGGAGAGGCCGGCGTACCCGCCGAGAGTCGAGCCGAGCGTGGAGCCCGCGAGCCCGGAGCTCGCGAGGGCCGAGCCCGCGAGCCCGCCCGCCCCCGTACCGCCCGCGCCGCCGTAGCGCTGGTGCGCGCCGCCGTACCGCGACAGCGTCGACCCTGCGCCCCGTCTTAATCTTTGAAGGGACGCTCAGACCTCTTACAATAAGTTTTATTTTATTAACCGACTTCCCAAAAGGAGGAGGTTCTCAATTAGACTGTATGTTTTTTTGTATGTTGGTTACGCGATTACTTCGTCAATTGTGGGCTGATTTTTAAAATTCTTTTTTTGATTGGTCATACTTCAGAAGTGGTCCCATATAAATTTTATCGAAATTGATTCACCGGTTTTTTAAAAATCAACAAAATACTATGGTGTGTAGTTACCTTCAGCCAAACTTGTGATGCGGACTTTTTCAGCAATTTTCAGTTTGACACATGGCGAATAATTTTGTACCACTTCAACCGATTTCGATTATTTGGGTAGAGCGGAAAAGGTTAGAATAGTTAATTTGGGTAGAGCGGGAGCGGTTAGAATAGTGAATTTGGGTAAAGAGGGAGCGGTTAGAATAGTGAATTTTGGTAGAGCGGGAGCGGTTAGAATAGTGAATTTGGGTAGAGCGGGAGCGGTTAGAATAGTGAATTTGGGTAGAGCGGGAACTGTTAGAATAGTGAATTTGGGTAGAGCGGGAACTGTTAGAATAGTGAATTTGGGTGGAATAGAAAAGGTTAGAATAGTGGATCTGGATAGGAGCTGCAAGGAGCGTTAGAAGCGCGTACCGGCAATGGTGTTGGTGGCGGCGGAGGCGGCCTTGAGGCTGGAGCGGAGGAGCGAGTGGCGACCGAAGTCGGAGTGCGTCTCGGCGCGCGGCAGCTGCTGCTCCGAGCCCGAGCGCGGCACGCGCGACCCGAACCTGCGCACACCGCCACGCTCACTTATGTACTCACACACACACCAACACAGTAGCTACATACAAGCGCGCTGCGATACGTGCACTACTACACGCGTGACCTCTCACCGACGCGTTCGCCTACGCGCTAGACAAAACCCAGTATACGCCGGCTCGGCCAGTGGACAATCATCACGCACACACCGCCGCGCCATGTACTCAGTGTACCTATCGCGAGGTGCTTGTATGAAGCTTGCTGTCGGCGCGCCGGGGCCTTCCTTCTGGACCCTATGGTGGGTCGGCAAATGCAGAAAAAAATCAGAGGGGGGGTGAAAAGAGAGAGAGAGAGAGAGAGAGAGCGAGAGAGAGAGAGAGAGAGAGAGAGAGAGAGAGAGAGAGAGAGAGAGAGAGAGAGAGAGAGAGAGAGAGAGAGAGAGAGAGAGAGAGAGAGAGAGAGAGAGAGAGAGAGAGAGAGAGAGAGAGAGAGAGAGAGAGAGAGAGAGAGAGAGAGAGAGAGGTAGGGAGAGAGAGGTACCTGGTGTGGTCGGCGGGGTAGAAGGAGTGCACCTTCTCTGCGAGGCTCTCGAGGGTGTTGTTGTAGCTGCGCTCGTAGGGCACGAAGTGTGTCGCCGCAGACTTGGGCTGCTCCGTGATGACGGGCGGCGGCGGCTGGTAGCTGCCCGCACACACGCACACACATCGTATCACACACAACACGCCACGCCACGTCGAGACCGCATACACCGCACACTCAGCGTGCAGCTCGACTAAGCGCCGCCGAGACAGCCTCTATAGCTCAGTGGTGCAGACAGTCTACTGTCGCTATTGATTGTTAAGCAACGAATGGGCCGGTCAGTACTTGGACGGGTGACCGCTCGACCGTTGGAGGCTGAACGTGGTTCGGATTCCACGTTAAACTGTAGGTCCTTTCCCTTCTTACCTTACTAGGTTGATAGGGTTGAACCCGCCGGGTTGATACCACCGCACTGAACGAAACGTCGGTCAAAACAGCTATGTAAATAGTTCGTGTTTTTCGTCCAGTTCAGTGTAGCCGGCACGACCGAAGAGAAGCACTGACGCGGCACCTAGTTCACCCGGCGTTATGGGCTGACATCACGGATGTTGTAGGTGATGTAGCCAACCGTGTCAGTTTCCAGAAATGTTTTTTTAAAAAAAGACAGTATTTCTCAGATGATGCAAAAATGTTGCGTTTTGCCTAGCATTGTACATGATAGTAATATTTTGTGTGCATAGGTAATGGAAATTGTTATCCAGTCTTGGTTTTGTACTTATTTGAAGTGAAAAATAAATAAATATTTCTTATTCTTATTCTTATTCTTAAATGTACATCTAAACTCAGAATGAGATTACGTAGTTACGACACTGTGTTCAAGGATTGCTATTGAGCGCATCGTGTTTGGACTTGCTACAGGCGGACTGACCTCCAGGCGGAGTGGTCGGAGGGCGGGCGCGAGTTGTAGTAGAGGTCGAGCGCGCTCGAGTCCGGCGAGAGCGGGCCGAGCGCGAGCCGGCTGCGCTCCTCGCGGCCGTCGCCGCCCGCGCGCACCGCGCCCGACCGCAGCGTGCCCTGCCTGCGCACACACACACACCTCTACACCACACGAGTACTCAGCTAGAGACTGACTGCGAGTAGAGCACTTCCCACAGCTGCGAGAACACACGAGTACTCAGGTAGAGACTGACTGCAAGTAGAGCACTTCCCACAGCTGCGAGAACACACGAGTACTCAGGTAGAGACTGACTGCGAGTAGAGCACTTCCCACAGCTACGAGAACACACGAGTACTCAGGTAGAGACTGACTGCGAATAGAGCACTTCCCACAGCTGCGAGAACACACGAGTACTCAGCTAGAGACTGACTGCGAGTAGAGCACTTCCCACAGCTGCGAGAACACACGAGTACTCAGGTAGAGACTGACTGCGAGTAAAGCACTTCCCACAGCTGCGAGAACACACGAGTACTCAGGTAGAGACTGACTGCGAGTAGAGCACTTCCCACAGCTGCGAGAACACACGAGTACTCAGGTAGAGACTGACTGCGAGTAGAGCACTACCCACAGCTGCGAGAACACACGAGTACTCAGGTAAAGACTGACTGCGAGTAGAGGTTGTTGGGCCGGTCGCGGTCGCGCTCGTCGTCGCGCTCGTCGCGGCAGTCTCGCTTCAGCACGACCACGGGCGGCGGCTTGGTGTGCTCCGCGCGCGGCATGCACGGAGACCCCGCGCCCGCCTTGCCTGCGTCACAACCACACCAGTTATAGCGCATACAGTTCAAGCTTCATACAACCACCTCGCGGTAGGTGTGTGCGTGACTCCCTGCGACTGTCCACTAGCCGAGCCGGCGTAAACTGGTTTTGTCCACTGGCAACGCGTAGGCGAACGCGTCGGTGAGAGGTTACGCACACAACGCGGTGGTATATATTAGTAGTTTACCTGTTGCACGCACTCTGTACGCTCTAGTTCCAGCCACAACTCGGCAGCTGCCGTCGCTTCACGGCCTAGGCGGACCGTGGGGCGATGGACGAGCACATACAACAAATAGTTAATAGGAATCGGTGTACTCCGAGCGGAGTTCCTCCCGAGAAGAAGCCGGAGCGTATTCGGTGCTGGGTGCACCGAATACTTAACATATTTTGAGTAAATGCTCAGCAGTCTTCTATTGATTATTGGTCATTTGAACATTAGACGATAACTGCACTGCAACGACCGCGGCACGACCACACGGCTGTAGTGGATGCAAATATGTAGAAGTGCCGTGACATCGTGTCGTCACCGTCGCCGGTGAGTGCGAAAGCTGTTCATATATTTTCATACGTTTACTGGTTCCGTGCCAAGGTCGTGGCGTTATCGTCGAGTGCGCAAGCGAAGCGGTCATAAGCTGTGCACGCGTGCTCTGCCCCACAGGCTGCTGGTGCGCTCGTGAAGGGGCTCCGGTTGGCGGCAGGCCGCGCCTCGCTCGGCGAGCGCTCAGGAGACAGACTCACCCTTGCGCTGCCTGGTGGCGAGCAGGAGCCGGCGCGGGATGGACATGATGATGACGACGTCGTCGAGCGACATGCGCCGCACGTCCACCAGGTTCACGGCCAGGATCTCGTCGCCCACCTTCAGGCAGCCGCTGTTGTACACAGCGCTCTCCAGCGCTGCACGTCAACACACAACTCGCCTCAATACGCTCGCAGTAGTGCGGAAACACTCGTCGGCAAATCATTTTACACCCAAGCAGTACGAGGGAGAAATTATGTTCTTCTACTCTGTTGTGGCTCTTAAATTGTTATGTCAACAACAGTGTTGAGATTCCCTGCGGCGAGTGCTGCGGAAATAGGTTGGGTGGTATAGAGCAAGAAACCGCCGCGTCGCGCGCTCTCCGTAGAGCCGATCGCTGTTCTGTGTTGGGTGACAACTGTGGCAAGGAGTAAGGGATGCAAGTTCGTAGCAGCGTCCATGGTGTACCTATCTGTAGAACAACTGGACTGGAGTGACCCTATAAATCATCTCAGAAACTCTAGCTAGACCATCGCATCGGTGAGTTTCGGGTCTCCAACAAGACGGACGGTTCGGCGCTGTATTGAGTTCAAGGACGTCAGCAGGTACTGTGGACTGCCTTCCCATATATGGCTGCAGTAGTGCATCAGCTTCATAATCTGTGGTTTGTGGGATGTGGTGTGTAACGGCGGCGTAGCGTACCTATCCTGGAGATGAAAACGCCGTCCGCTCGCGCGCCGCCGTCGCCCTCGCGGATGTAGAGGCCGAGCGTCTGCCCGGGCCGCTTCACGATCTCAACCAACTGCACCGTGTGCTTGCCATCCTGCAAAAACAAGACACGCCTTCAACCTGGCGGTCTTCAAGTGTCGTCGCAGCGACAAGTTGGCCAGCCCTAAAATATTCCGCTAATCTGCTGCTGTGTTGCCTAGGTGAGCGGTGTTTCGCGAGGGGAGGTAGAATAGGCTGTGTCAAGCAACTTTGGTCCCTCGGTACACCTACCAATATGTACAGATTTTCATAAAATGCACTGTTTCATAACAGGTGTGACGAACTAATAATTTTGGTTCCATGTTACAGATAGTTCAATACAGAAGACGCGCCCCACTACTTTTTGTGCGGGGGGGGGGGGGGGGCGGGGGTCGCGCGGTGCGTGCGGGGGGTGTGGAGAGTTTGACCCGAGCACAGTTGACACGTGACGCTCTCTCGTGATTGGCCAATTCGTCTTATTGTCCGTGTGCACTCATAATCGTAGCGTAGTCGTGTGTAACGATAGAACTAACACACTAGCAGCAGGTTGCACACTTGCACTGTAAGCGCTTAGGAGTAAGGGTGGGGAGCGCCTTCGTGGATTGAACTATCTGTCTGCATGTTCGTCGAAAATAAATCGTGATGGCGGCGGCGGTGCGCTCGCGCTGAGGGGAGGGAGTGCTGACCTGCAACGCGAAGAACTTCTTGGCGGCCTCGATGTTGTTGCGTCCCACCTGCCGCAGCTCCAGTATGCGCACGATCATCTCGCCGCGACGCTCCACCGCCTGCCGACATCACACACCGTGCTCAACATACATCTACTCTGCAACCAGCACACATTGCGCACGCACGAGGGAAGGAGATGGCGGCGTGCAGCGGTTGAGCGGAGAGCTCACGGGTTGTTACCTCGAGCGCCGCGGCGGTGGTGGCGTCGTGCTCGTTCTCGACGAGCTCTATCTGCCGGAAGATCTCTGAGCTGACGCCGGAAACCTTGCGGAAGTCCGGCTGCAGCACGCAGCCGGCGCCGGGCGGCGCGGCCGGCTCCTTGAGCCGCGCGGGCGGCGGCGGCGCGCGGCCCGGCGACGCCGTCAGGTCCGGCACGCTGCGCCCGTTCTCCTGCGCACCCACCAGCACGCTACATCTATACCTGTCCACGCGAGACTCTACACCTCAGTGCGGGGAGTAGCCGGTCCGCCGCCGGGGAGACAACACTCCGTAGTTCCTCGATAACAAACCATTTCACCGCGGACGCGACCGATGCAATATCACACCCATAACGTGTGCCCCCCCCCTGTCGGTGGCGACGTACCTAGTTCGCTTAGACCGACATCCTCTCCTCCGTGCACTGCCCGACCACCACCGGCCCGAGTGGAGCGGCAACACGGTTCGTGTACACGGCGGCGTTTCATAAATACAGGCTGTCCCGGTTCAACCGGACTTGCCACACGACAGGATTGCACATTGAATAAACTTCAAAAAAAAAAGCTCAGTATATCTGACAGTTTTTCCTAGTCCCTGTATTTTCGAGATAATCGAGGTTTTATGCGTTAGGAACGGGTCGTCAATAAATACCACATGCAAAAACGGAAACTGACCTTTTAATGGTGACTATCTGAAAAATACGAGTCCTAGCAATGATATTTTAGGAAAGATAGGTTATCTATATCAAAGATTTAAATAGTTAGATACAGCTTCGCCATACCCGGCACGCTATCAAACACGTTAGCATGAAATGTATGGCATGCAACTCATTAATATTAGACAGCAACATACGCAATCCATTAGTGCGACAGAGATAGTTATTCGTTCGAGCGCTTTTATTGTTCGCATTTTTGGTGACGAGTGCTAGCGTCCTATTAGGAATCTAAACTATTTAAATCTTTGATCTATATGACATTCAGTGCTCACACATGGCATGTCCTTGAAAACTTGGAACTATAAAGTGATGCGCCGACTCGAATAGTCTTATTCCAATTATTAGAATTAGTGCAGAATCTCATTACACACGACGGCATTTTCGATGTGTCAGCGGCTCGTGGTTAGCGGTCCGAACGCGTGCGTAGTTGGTGGGCGACTAACTTCAGACAGGACTGTGGTCTTGGGTCTTGTATTTAATGTGCCGCTTGGGAGCTCAGATAACCTATCTACCTCCTTTTAACTTATAATATAATTGAGTCCTAGATATAATATTTTACGGAGCTTTTTTTAAACTTATTCAGCGAGGAATCCGTTGCGATTCGGCCGAACTGAACTGAACTGGTATAGGTGGAAGGATCCGAATTGACTCTAAACATGAAAGGAAAAAAGTGCGTTATGTGTGAACGTTGTTCACATGCAGAGGGTTCCGTAGCTATTCCCTTCTTACACGCGTGAGTGCGTGCGCGGTTGCTTCGTGCTTCGTACGTATTGCTGCCACTCACCCGGCGCCAGGCCTCATGCACTCTATGTACTTGCGCGCGCTAACTACCTACCGCCTGGCGGGCCGCCGGCGAGCCTAATTCAGTGGAAATTCGTCAGACGCGCGCCCACGCAACTGCGCGCAGCTGCAAAACAATAATCACTTTACACTCGATCGTTTAGGTACATTTTCGCACGCATCGATTGGCGACGTGAAGCATTAGGCTATTAAAGCCGTAGGTATGGAACATTTTCTATGGAGAGATTTATCTGTCTGTGCCGGCGCACCCCGCGCAGCGACAGCGCCGCGCCGTCCACGTGAGACCTCTCTCTCTACGCTTAGAATAATGTTATTTTTCTCTATAACCGTTTAAGAACCAAACTTCAAAATAGTAAATATACTATGTACTAAAAAATTTTTTTTAGATTTATACAGGGTGTTCGGCACATGGACCGACAAATTTTTTTTGTAGGTAAGTGGGGTAATTTGCAAGGTTTTGACCTATGACACCTTTTGTCTGGTGTCACGTGGTATCGAGATACGATTTTTTTTCTTTATTTTTGGAAATAACCAAAATCTCAGCTTTAACCCCTTGTAACTTTTTTGTTTATGATTATATCTGCACGAAATAAAATGTATTTGATTTTACGGTGTATCCTTGTTCTAAGAAAAATATCATTTGATGAAGTTGATACCATGAAAAGGACTTATGACCTCCCAAAGTCCCAAAGACGAGTAAAAATATGACAGAATCTTAATTTCTTAATTCATTAAAAAAAACGGACAGCAATTGAGAGCTTCATTTTCATTTAAAAAGTTCGCTAGTTTATGCCCTTTCCAACGATATACCACATGTCATACAAATCATTCACTATGTGGCCAAAATTAGGGATAATTTGCAAGAGTCTAAACATTAACAATAGAAGCAGTAGTAGTTGGGTGTGATGCGAACTCCCACAACGAGGTGTGGGGTAGTACGGACACTAATGCGAGAGGAGAGGCACTTCTCGAATTTGTAGTAAGTAACAATCTAGATTTACTCAATGTGGGCAATGAGCCAACATTTGTAACAAGATCACGCAAAGAGGTGCTGGACATAACACTGGCATCCGAAGAAATAACAAAATATTTATAAAGAATGTTAAGTAGAGGCAGAGGACTCTATGTCAGACCACAGACGAATAACTTTTCAATAACTTTTCAATGACATAGAACAATGTGTGGTTCGCAACCCCCGAAAGACAAACTGGATAAAATACGAGGAGGAACTAGATAGTAAACTACACGCAGAGACGAACCTAAGAATAGTAAGCACCGTAGAACTAGAGAATGAAGTCAGAACCACATGTGAGGCTATAATAGCGGCTTTCGAGGAGTCATGTCCACCCAGGAAATTAAAAACAAATAAAACACCATGGTGGAACAAACAACTCGCGAAAGCAAGGAAGGAATGCAGAAGGGTGCACCGATTAGCGATGAAGAGAAATGAAGTGGGACTCTGGAGTCAGTACACAGAACTGAGAAGCTCCTATAGCAAACTACTGCGCAGATCAAAAAGAGAGACTTGGGGGAACTACTGTGAGCATATAAAGACAAGCCCAGAGGTAGCGCGTTTAGCGAAGATTCTCTCAACAGATAAACCAAGCCAGTTAGGTATGATAAAAAAGCCGACGGCAGCATGAAAGGCTCACCAAAAGAGGCACTACAAACAATGATGGAAGTGCACTTTCCAGAATTTGAAGAGTATCAGCCTAGCAATATCACGTTATTATCAGAGGAGGAGACATTTCCAGAAGAAGAATCGAAATGGACCACGGCGAGGAGAATAGCCAACAGAGAAACAGTGGAATGGGCAATAAACAGCTTCAAGCCGTTTAAAGCCCCAGGACCTGACGGTATTATTCCTATCTTCTTACAAAAAAGAGGACAGCGCATAATATCGAAGCTTACAAGTATATTCCAGGCGAGTATTGCCCTAACCTACATTCCGATCCAATGGAGAGAAGTTAAGGCGATATTCATACCAAAAGCCGGCAAAAAGACATACACAGAAGCAAAATCGTTCAGAAGCATAAGCCTATCTTCATTCATCCTCAAAACATTGGAAAAACTGATGGATAAAGACATAACAACTAGAATAAGCAATTGCATGCCCCTAAATGTAAATCAGCATGCATATATCATAGGTAAGTCAACAGAAACCGCACTACACAATCTTGTGGTACGCATAGAAAGGGCCTTTGAAAACAAAGAATATGCGCTAGGATGCTTCTTCGACATCGAGGGAGCCTTCGATTGCGCGACCTTTAACGTGATTGGCAAAGCTCTAAGAAGAAACGGCATAGAAGTAGCAGTGGCAGACTGGACCACAACAATGATAGGTGGGCGTAGAGTAACGGCACACCTAGGGAAATCCACACACACTGTGAAAGTCAAAAGGAGATTTCCACAAGGAGGATGTCTCTCACCTCTAATGTGGTGTCTTCTAATAGATGAACTAATAAGTACAATAAATCAGAAGGGGATATATCTTCAGGCATACTCGGATGATGGAGTAATCCTTATAGTGGGGAAAGACTTAAGCACAATAAGCTATCTAATGCAAAATGCCTTAAACAAAACACTTAAATGGTGTAAAGACAAGGGACTAGGACTAAACCCAAAGAAGAAAGAACTGGTTCTGTTCACAAAGAAACGGAAAATACCCGAATTAAAGCTGCCAACTATAGCAGGCGAACGTTTGCAGCTAAGTCACAATGTGAGATTTCTGGGCGTTGAACTAACAAGCAAGCTCAGTTGGGAAAGACATATAACAGTACAATGCAGTAAAGCCAAAATAGCATTATGGCAGTGCAGAAGAGCGGTGGGGAAAACCTGGGGCCTAAGACCCAAGATGGTAAACTGGATCTACACTGCCATAATCAAACCAAGAATCTTATATGCGTCCCTGATCTGGTGGCCACGCATGAAGCTAATAACCGCAAGAAAGGAACTATAGAGAAAGTACAAAGACTAGCATGCCTCATGACGACTGGGGCACCTTCAAACCCACCGCCTCCCGAGCGCACCATCCTTGCGGATATAGCACTCGCATCGTGTTGTCATCGCTCGTCAAAGCAAGTTATCATCCGAGTCCGATGCACGCACAGGGATTGCATTCCTGACGACTGGGGCAATGAGAAGTGCACCAACGGCCGCACTCGAAGTGATCATAGGACTAAATCCACTGCACATAGAAGTGGAGAAGCAAGCGTCAATAAGCTGGTACAGACTGTCTGTACTGGGACAATGGAAAGGCCGACCCTGGGACAAGGGCCACGCGGAAATAGAGAAAAGAAGAATAACGGACCTCCCAATAGCAGGAGCTAAAGGTGACTTGATCCAGAAACAAAGAATATTTAGGAAAGAATACAGGATAAGTATAAAGGGCAGAGAAAATTGGAAAATAGAAGTCCCTGAAGACATCAGCAGATAGAATGCTACACCGACGGTTCAAGAATAAACAATACTGAACTAACGGGAGCAGGAATCTGCTTCATGAACCTAAGCAGTCCAGACAGCAGCCATAGTCTGGGTAGATATCCAAGTGTCTTTCAGGCAGAGGTCTTTGCAATTTTAAAATGCGCAGAGACACTAACAAAAGAGAATATACAAAATCGCGATGTAGTGATCTACTCAGACAGCCAAGCGGCACTAATGGCTCTGAATAGAGTGGAAACCAAATCCGCGCTCGTCCTAGAATGTAAAGAGAAACTGAATGAACTAGCCACCGGCAGAGAAGTTACCATAGGCTGGTTTCCTGGGCACAGTAACATCAAAGGCAACGAGCTGGCAGATGAACTCGCCAGGAAAGGATCAGACACGACCTTCATTGGCCCGGAACCGGGAATTCCTATCTCGGGAAGAGCAATTCTAGAATCCATCAACAGCTGGGCTAAGGAAAAAAGCAAAATTAGATGGAAATCCCAAGAAGGATGTAGACAATCCAAGCTATTTATAGAGTCAATCAATGGCAAAAGAACAAGATGGCTGCTGGGATTGAGCCGATAAAATGTACGAAAAATCACAGGCATAGTTACGGGGCACAACTGTCTCAAAAGACATCTCCACATAATGGGCCTTAGTGACGACCCACTGTGCGCTCAATGTAGGGAGGCAGAAACCTGCCTCCCCACATTGTGCTCACTACGTCGGTCAGTGCACCATGTATGCAGGACCGAGATGGAAGACACTGGGGAAAGACCACTACCGTGAGGAAGAACTTCGAGGAATCGACTGGAAGAAATTATTGGAGTACATAGCGAAGACGGGCAGACTGGACCACCATGAGAAGGGAGTACACGACGGCAGCAGGTAATTCCCCCAGCCCCTCCGGGATAGGCGATATAGTCCCAACATAGTGGACCTGATCGCCGGACTGACCCCGCCAGTCCTCCCACCAAGAACTATATATATATATACATAGGGCACACTAAAAGTTTCCGGAATTGGCCACTTACATAAACAATATTTAAAAAGTAATTACAACATTTGAAAATGGAACTCTTTGGCTGTAGAATGCAGTTTGTTTCATCTGACTGTCAATTGTTTTTCCATTGTGGCGCCATTTTAAAAATTGCGTGTCTACATTAACATAAATTTAACCCGGGAAAATTTTCGTGGTATGATTTTCTACGATTTTAAGTGTAATTTTACAGCTCATCAGAGCCTCGCTCGGCTTCAATCTGCTTTTGGCGATGAAGCACCATGCAAGACGACTATTTATTGCTGGTTTGCAGAATTCAAGCGCGGTCGTGTCAATCTCAGTGACGAATCTCGGGATGGTCGCCCGTTCACCGCTGTGAACAACAAAAACATCGATGCTGTGCGCCGTATGATCGAAACAGACAGGCATGTGACCTACCATGAGATTCGGGCATCCTTAGACATAGGCATGAGTCAAATACAATCAATCCTACACAAACATTTGGGTGTGAGAAAGCTGTGCTCGCGGTGGATCCCACACAATTTGACCGAGGCTCAAAAAACGCACCGCGTCACTTGGTGCAATGCCATGCTTACCAGATTCAACAAAGGCGCCTCAAATTTGGTGTGGGACATAGTAACAGATGACGGCACCTTGTGACTTTTTTCTGTTCCCAAAAATTAAGAACCAATTACGCGGTCAACGATTTTCATCACCAGAAGAGGCTGTCGAAGAATATGAAAAACACGTTTCTGAGGTCACCACGGAGGAGTGGCACAAAAGTTTTCAAAATTGGTTTAATCGTATGAAAAAGTGCATTTACGCAAAGGGAGAATATTTTGAGAAACAATAAATTCATTTTTGACCTTTAATAGTATTTTATTCTTATTAATTCCGGAAACTTTCAGTGTGCCCCACGTAGTAGTAGTTGGAATTGGAATTGGAATTGAACAGTACCCGCGCGACCGTTACATGTTCTAAATTTGAAAATGCTCCTGAAAACGCTGTCATTAAGTCGATAAGGTGGCCCGGTTACAAAGTTATTGTCGTTCTGTTCTGGTCTCTGCCCCTAATTTTGGCCACACAGTGAAAGATTTGTATGGTAGGGAAGGTGTGGATCTAAGCTTGCGATGGCTTCACCGAACATATCCGGGCCCATCGGCAGTAGAGGAGGGTATTAATCGAGGCCGGGACTAGCGAGTGGCCACTCTAAATTTCCCGCGCATGCTTCACGTTTCGGCTCGCTTCAAGCCCTCGTCAGCTAGTCTGCGTTGACTAGGACGCGGGGAAACCACCAGTCCCGCTCTCGACCTCCCTCTCTCTACCTATCCATATTCTGTAGGATGCTTCCAGTGACGTTTTCGAAGCTCTCTCCATATATGAGCTTAGCGTCGATCTTGGGAGCCCTAGATTCTTGAAGAGACTGTAGAGCGACTTCGCTGGTAGTCCTCTTGCTCCGACTTCCACAGCGAAGAGATCAGTCTTGAATCCGTTTCTCACAATCCGGTCTACTAAGTTGCAGTACTTGTTAAGTTTGATGTTGTGGTCCTTCGGTATGTTACTTTCCCATGGAACTGTAAGTTCAACAAGTACTACATGCTTTGTCGCTTTTGAGAATATGAGTATATCCGGTCTTAATGCTGTGGTCCAGATTTCCGAAGGCATTTGGTAATGCTTCTCATGTGTGTCCATCAACAATTCCCAATCCTTTGCTGCTCCCAAAATTGAAGAAGGTTTAGTCCTATCTTTGGGCAGCTTATTGGCTCCAGGTTTCACAAAGTTGACCTTCTGGAAGCCGCTACTGGTTTGCCCTTTCCTGGTCCGTGCAATTGACAGGTTGATGGCCTCTCTGATGATTTGGAGGACTTTATCATGACGGTAGGAATACTGGCCTCGCTCAAGTAGTATTTTGCATCCGCATAACAAATGTTTGGCCGTGCCTACGAACTCCTTACATGACGGGCATAGTCTATTTGTAGATTTCCCCCATCTAACTAGGTTACTCGGGTCGGGGAGAGTAAGCTGGAATGCATTTAAGTAAAACTTAAGCAGCTCAGGGGACCAGTTGTATATTATGGATTTCCACTTCAATGCAGGAGGGATGCAGAAGTCACCCACTGTTAGCCAATCATTCTGCATTTCTAGGTTTAAGGCGTGAAGTTTGAAGCCTTGTTCCATGTCCTCCTGAGCAAAACCTTTCAGTATTTCTTTATCAGACTTTGCTGTTTCTATGCCCAATCCAGATCTATTGGTGCGTGTACCAACTTGGAATGATTTGTAGAAGTCGAGTCTCGATTCCAGTTCATCTGATAGTGATGTGTTGGGTAAGGCTTGAATAGCGCTATCATTGGAGTCTTTGAGTATACATCGTTTGGCTATTCTCGCCTTTAGATAAAATATCGACGGTTTCTTAATGTTCAGTCCAAAGTTATTGTGAGATCTGTATAGCGTTGACGAGTCAGCCGGGTGAGCCAGTCCAAACCATGATTTCAGGAATCTGGTCACATACGAGTCTAATTTAGTCAGGTTTTGCTTTGTGAAGTCGTAGACGAGAAATGGCCATGAAAGTTTTGATGTCAGGTAGTTATCGTAAATCCATGCCTTTTGTGTACCCAGGAGGGGAAGATTATCAGTTTGGCGGAGGCTCTCTTCGAAAAGTTGGACAATATCATCAGTAGGATGCTCCTTTCCTCTGCTGGTGATCCTTTTGCCCAAGAATTTAAAAGGAGCTTCATCAGCCACGGTTGCGATTGGTTTTCCGGCTACTGTCAGACCTGGATTGCTCGAGGTAAACTTTGAACCTTTCCTGGTTAAGCTCAAACAGTAGCACTTCGCTGGTTTTATCTTCATCCCTTTGGTCCATTCACAATAGTCATCTACCACTGTTCGGACTGGTTTATTTGCAAGTAAACAGATGGCGCTACTAGTGCTACCGAACTGCACTCTCACTGTTTTTTATATTTGTGTGTAAATACTCCTTACTGAAATTGTTTATCTTCTTGTTCGATTTAAAAAATATTGTTCCCACGTAGTCTCCACGTCGTTTTTTTTCTCGCTCTCCCATTAAAATCAAACGCCACACGCGAAGCAGTTCGAACCTATAACAACCCGCTGTGTTCCGCCCCTATCGAGCCGGCTCTCCGTGTTTCCATTCCTTGTTAATTGCAAAAGAAAGAGCTGCTAGGCGCGAGTTTATGTGTGCGTTGGCTGAGAGCAAAGGAAGAACAGGTGAGTCCGATCTACTTGCTTGTCCTGAAAACTCACTCTGCATTCACGACATCTGGCAGTCTTCCAGATCAACCTATGGTATTAAACATGGTCCTTCAGAGCCTAGGATGATTATCAAGACCTAGGAATTCACCTTAGTTCATTTGGAAGATTGTTAGATTCGTGAATTATTCAGCAAAAAATATTTTTTTTTCTACCCACATTTTTTATTATTGAAAATTTGTTCTCGTTTGTTTTATTATCTCATGAAATCACACTTTCGTAAATTATTTTGAATTCTCGACATTTAAAATACCCCACACACATAGTACTCTCTACTCATACTCAATTTATTTATAATTTCCGAATCCCTATTTGTTTATTTCATTGTACCAGTTATATATAAATATTGAATATTTTGTTTTGCCAGTTTCAATAATTATTGAATGCCAATATGCCGCCGTTACCTAGTGAAACAGCAGCAAGTTACAATAAATTTCGTAGAATATGTAAACTGGTGAGCCATCTAAACTCACTAACCTCTTATACTGTATCTCGTTCTTTAGAAGTAAGACACGAGATTTCTAGATTTGAGAGAACTGAGGATTTGTTCTTCCAGTTGTGTACAAACTTGAGTAGCAGTTCGTCTGATACGCCTCCAGAGTTGGTCGAAGTGGAAAAATGGTTCGATACCTACCGCTCCAATATATTTTCACTGAAAGAAAAAATGGGTTCAGATGCGAATTTAAATATTAAAACCGATGAAACAACCACTGAGAAAATTAATATTAAGTTGCCTTCCATTGCATTACCCCACTTTTCTGGTGAAGATGTGACCGCCTGGGTCGGCTACGAGTCGATATTCAAATCACTCGTGATCGACAACAAAACCCTTTGCGATGTGAAAAGACTTCACTATTTGCGCTCGTCCCTAAGCGGAGAAGCGCTTCAAATGATACAACACTTGCCCCTCACCGCTAACAATTTTGAAGTCGCTTGGTCAGAGCTGAAGTTACGCTATGCGAACATGAGACATATAGCAACAACACATTACAGACGCATAGCGAACTCTTCGATTGAAAACGCGACCCCGCAGAGTCTTTCAACATTTATCTCATCGATATCTGACAGTGTCAACGCTCTAAAGGCACTGAATTTCCCCACAAAGGAGTGGTCATTCCTCCTCCTCAATATAATCCTCGATAAACTGGACATTCAAACTCGTCGTCAATTTGAATTATTAAATCAGAGTGACATACCCACTTACAGCGAACTTATTGAATTTTTGCGTAAACGTGCTCAAGCCCTCGAGACAGCGGCACCTCCCGTACGCCCGGCTGCACACCCCGTGCGCCAGGCCGCTTCTACCCCCTCGAACTATCAATCCGGCGCCGCTCGCAAGACACCTCAGTCCTGGAGCGCACGGAACTCACACTCGCTCGGTGCCGTCACCATGCTGAACACTCAGCCGACTCGTGCCTGCCCGGCATGTAGTCAAGCTCATTCTCTGTCAAAGTGCCCAGCTTTTTTAGAGATGAGTCCAAATGAAAGGTACGACAAGGCCAAGCAGCTTCGTGTGTGCTTCAACTGCCTCGCCACCCAACACAGTATTAAAAATTGTACCTCTACTTATTCGTGTAGATCGTGCAACTCGAGAATGCACCACAGCTTGCTCCACTTTGAAAAGGTCGAAAATAATCGTTCTCCCCCAACTGTTGTCCCAAGCACTCCTTCCAGCGCTAGCGCTGCCCCAAAGGAATCTCCATCGATTAGCTCGCTTTCTACCCAGGTCAGGAGGACTGTCTTAACTTCCCCACATGTGCTTTTGGCTACTGTCCTCCTACGTGTACGTGACGGTCAAGGTCACTATCACGACGCAAGGGCACTGCTGGATACTGGCAGCCAGTGCTCGTTCGTAGTAAATGATTTTGCTGACAAATTAAAATTGAAACGTCGACCTGGCTTCACTTCCATCCACGGTCTCTCGAACTTGTCTCTCCAGGTGGACGGAGGCGCCGTGGACATAGCCATCTCGCCCCGTTCCGGCCATCCCGTGCTGAAGATATCGGCTATGTGCATACAAAAAATCACCAGTGAATTGCCCCATACTCCTCTCCCAGTTTCTCTATGGAACCACATAATTGGACTTCCGCTAGCTGATCCCAGCTTTGGAATTCCCGCACCGATTTCGATTCTTTTAGGATCAGACATCTTACAACAAATCCTACTGGGTGGCGTCAAAACCGGCCCTCCCAGTACGCCCATGGGGCTCGAAACCATATTTGGATGGGCCTTGATGGGCCCTACTTTCGATACTACCGTGCCTGCACAGACACATAACGTTCACTCCTTTCACGTGTCCCTCGACAGTATAGTCCAGCAGTTCTGGAAGGTCGAGGAGCCGCCAGAGAAAAATTTGCCCCATCCCAACGATGTAAAGTGTGAAAAATATTTCACAGAGCATACTGTACGTGACAGCACTGGAAGGTATTCAGTCGCTTTGCCTTTTAAAAATAGTCCCCCAAATTTAGGTAACTCTCGCGAAGTTGCTCTCAAACGTTTTCATTCACTCGAACGCAAATTTAAAGCGAACGCAGTCTATAAGCAAGATTATGTAGAGTTTATGGAAAATTACTTGAAAAATGGCTACATGTCTCTCTGTGCAGACACCTCACTCTCTTCGTACTATCTGCCTCACCATGCTGTTTTGAAAGACAGCACAACCACAAAACATCGTGTCGTCTTCGACGCCTCATGCCGAAGCGACAATGGAAATTCTCTGAACGATTGCCTACTCTCTGGCCCCAAATTACAAAAAAATATTGTGGATGTCATAGCTCTCTTTCGTTTGAATGAAATCGCTCTCATTGCCGACATACGGCAAATGTTTTTACAGATTAATATTCAGGAAAGCCACCAAAAATACCAAAAAATTCTCTGGCGTGCTAATGAAAATGAGCCCATTGGTGACTACACTCTGACCACTGTCACATTCGGTGTGACTAGCTCCCCATATCTAGCCATTCGTACACTGATTCAGCTGGCTATTGACGAAAAGGACAAGTATCCTCTGGCCGCTCCCGTTTTACTCGACTCAACCTACATCGATGATGTCCTCGCTGGTTCGGACTCCGTCGGTAATGCTCGTAAGCTCGTTGTCGATTTAAACTCATTGCTAAACGCTGGCGGATTCGAACTCAGAAAATGGGGCAGTAATCGTCCTGAATGTCTTGATGGTGTACCGAGTGAAAATAAACAACCCACAAATTTTTCATTCAATGGTGATGATCACACGTATTTAAAGGTTCTCGGAGTCCAGTGGGACCCAGCCTCGGATAGTTTCTCATATAAAACTCACTACACAAATCTAGTTCCCACAAAACGTGGCATTCTCTCAGACATTGCACGTATTTATGACCCTATGGGTTGGATAACGCCCCTCGTGTTCCTCTCCAAGATTATTATACAGAAATTGTGGTCATTGAAGATTGGATGGGATGACCCCATTCCACATGACTTACTGAACCAGTGGAACTCTATAAAGAATGAACTCAATCTGCTCACCCGTATCTCTATACCTCGACATTTTTCTTCAACAGAAGAGGCTGTGCGAGAGCTTCACGGCTTCTCAGATAGTTCCCTCTCTGGCTTTGCAGCAGTCGTCTATCTGCGTGTTATTAAAAATGGCACCATCTCTACCCACTTGTTGATGGCAAAGTCCAAGGTAGCCCCGCTTAAACCCATCTCACTTCCTCGACTCGAGTTATGTGCAGCTGTAATGCTCTCTCAGCTTATGTCATACACAATCAAATTGTACACTACAAAAATAAAAATTGATAAAATCCAGTGCTGGTCTGACTCTACTATAACTTTGCATTGGATTCGCTCTCATCCTAGTCGCTGGAAAATGTATGTAAGCAATAGAGTCAGCCTGATCCACGACAACACTTCTCCAGACGTCTGGCGGCACGTTCGCTCAGAGGAAAATCCGAGTGATTGCGCAAGCCGTGGTCTAACACCCTCACAACTCGTTGCTTATTCACCATGGTGGAACGGCCCAACATTTTTGTATCAGCCCAATGGTGAGTGGAATTTTGCCGAACCACCCCTGCCCCTCGATCCTGACGACAAAATTCTAGAGACGAAGTCGACCCCTCAACCACAGACACTTTTATTAACTGAAGGTGAGCCCAATTTGTTAGACAGAGTGTCGTCTCTGAATAAACTCAAACGCGTCACAGCATATTGTTTACGTTTCGGTTCTCCCAAATATCGAGCCATAATGAAAGGTTCCCCCGCTCTCACAGTTGTTGAATTAGACAATGCTTTGGCCATCTGGATAAAATTAACTCAAGCTCAGTACTTCGCAAACGATATCTACCTCGTACAGGCAAACAAACAACCGTCTAATTCTCTTCGAAAGCTGTCTCCTTTCAATGATGAATTTAATATTTTAAGAGTCGGTGGACGTCTTCAAGCGTCTCAACTCAGTTCAGAGCAGCGTCACCCAGTGCTCTTGCCGAGTAACAGTCGATTGACATATCTACTTGTCAAACATTTCCATGTCAATTTTGGTCACCCCGGACCGAATGCCTTATTGTCACTTTTGCAACGAAAGTTTTGGGTTCTTTCTGGTCGGCGAGTCGTTCGCACTATTGTTTTCCGATGCTCCAATTGTTACAGACTCCGTCCTCGTTTGCACACTCCAATCATGGGCCAGCTCCCAGAGGCCCGTGTGCAGCAGATCAAACCTTTCGCGAAGACCGGACTTGATTTTGCAGGTCCCCTATATGTTAAGACGTCAAATTTAAAAAGGGCCCCAAAATCAAAATGCTATATCTCCGTCTTCGTCTGTATGAGCACCAAGGCATGCCATCTGGAGTTGGTCAGTGAGCTGACTACTCACGCATTTCTTGCCGCTCTACAGCGTTTCGTATCGCGTCGTGGTCGATGTTCAGATTTGTACAGCGACCACGGAACCAACTTTGTTGGAGCTGATAGAGAACTCCGTCAAATTATCAAATCTCAAAATAGAGACCCTGCAATAGCCGATTATTGTAGCTCTCAAAATATCTCATTTCACTTCATTCCTCCACATGCACCCCACTTCGGGGGCTTATGGGAAGCGCTCGTCAAGTCGGTAAAAACTCATTTATCACGTGTCATAGGACAACAGATCCTCACATTCGAAGAATTATACACAGTTCTCACCAAGGTTGAGGCATGTCTAAATTCACGGCCAATCACGGCAATGAGTTCAGACCCAAGAGAATTATCTGCTCTCACCCCCGGACACTTTTTGACTATGGAACCGTTGGCTGCAGTTCCAGAGTCAAATTTTACAGAACTGAAGATTGGAACTCTAAAGAGATGGCAACTAGTCCAGAATCTGCATCAGTCATTCTGGGCTAGGTGGCACAAAGAGTACTTGAGTTCTTTGCAATCTCGACCCAAGTGGCATAAAGCTTCCGACAACCTTTCGGAAGGCATGCTCGTCGTTCTCAAGGAGGATAACTTACCTCCACTGTCCTGGCCGCTTGGTCGTATTGTCTCTACAATTGCTGGACCTGACAATATTGTCAGAGTCGTCGAAGTGCGCACCTCTACTGGTGTGTACAAGCGACCTGTAGTTAAGGTCGCCCCATTGCCCTACGCTAATTAATATTTACACTTGTTATATTGTATGTGTATATTCTATTTGTAATTTATGCATACATGTATACTAATATTATTTTGTTTGTATTTGTCCCCTGTATTCACAACTCAAATTTGTTTATTTTTTGCTGAATACGTGGATTCAGGGCCGGCAGGATGTTCGGACTGGTTTATTTGCAAGTAAACAGATGGCGCTACTAGTGCTACCGAACTGCACTCTCACTGTTTTTTATATTTGTGTGTAAATACTCCTTACTGAAATTGTTTATCTTCTTGTTCGATTTAAAAAATATTGTTCCCACGTAGTCTCCACGTCGTTTTTTTTCTCGCTCTCCCATTAAAATCAAACGCCACACGCGAAGCAGTTCGAACCTATAACAACCCGCTGTGTTCCGCCCCTATCGAGCCGGCTCTCCGTGTTTCCATTCCTTGTTAATTGCAAAAGAAAGAGCTGCTAGGCGCGAGTTTATGTGTGCGTTGGCTGAGAGCAAAGGAAGAACAGGTGAGTCCGATCTACTTGCTTGTCCTGAAAACTCACTCTGCATTCACGACATCTGGCAGTCTTCCAGATCAACCTATGGTATTAAACAACCACCTTAAGAAGCGCCTGATTTTGTTTTGGATTGCGGGTTAACAGCGTAATATCATCCGCAAATGCCAGGATGGCCGCCATATATGTGTCTCCATATTTGAACCTGTATCCCCATTTGTTTTCTTTTACGACAAGCGTATCAATTAGAATGTTGATAACAATGTTAAATGTGACAGGAGAGAGGCAGCAACCCTGGAAAAGTCCTATGCCGTAACGAATTTCCGGTGTCTTCTCCGTTTCGCCTTTTACTTGTATTACAAAGGAAAGTTTTTTGTAGTAGGAGGCTATTATATTACAGATCAGAGGTGGCACATTATACCACTCTAGCGCCTTTAATAGTAACTCATGGCGCACCGAACCGAAGGCGTTTTCAAAGTCTAACCACGTGGCAGTTAATTGTCTCTCATTCTTCCTTGCATCTCTAAGACATTCAGTCAGCAAAGAATTATGTTCGAGGCACCCTGCAACTCTTGGGAGAAAACCTTTCTGGTACTTCTTCGGTAAGTAGTCGTTGGTACACGTGTGTTTGAGTAGTCTGGCCTGTATAATGGAGAAGAATATTTTCGAAATTGTGTTCGTAAGGGCTATAGGTCTAATATCCTTGGGATCAGTAACTTCTTTCTTTTTTGGTAGAAGAACAAACACGGCTTTACCAAGACAGTCTGGCACTTCTCTGTTCGTCCAAATTCTTTTGTAGATGGTATACCGTTGGAAAGGGCGTAAACTAGCGAACTTTTTAAAGGAAAACGAAGCTTTCAATTGCTGTCAGTTTTTTTTTATGAATTAAGAAATTAAGATTCCGTCATATTTTTACTCGTCTTTGGGACTTTGGGAGATCATAAGTCCTTTTCATGGTATTAACTTCATCAATTATGATATTTTTCCTAGAACAACGATACATCGTAAAACCAAATACATTTTATTTCGTGCAGATATAATCATAAACAAAAAAGTTACAAGGGGTTAAAGCTGAGATTTTGGTAATTCTCAAATATAAAGAAAAAAAATCGTATCTCGATACCACGTGACACCAGACAAAAGGTGTCATAGGTCAAAACGTTGCAAATGACCCCACTTACCTAAAAAAAAAATTTGTCGGTCCATTTGCCGAACACCCTGTATAAGCATTTCATTTTGTAATAATTGCCCCGGACAGAGCAAATTGTACGCGTTCCTTAGTACCTTATTTACTGTTTATTTTATTCATAATTTTTTTTTTATCTACGCTTTGAAAGATCCTTTTCATCGATGTACTACTTGACCTGTTAACTGTTATTAATTCAACTTCGTATTTGCGGCGCTAATAACTGACGCCTGATATAAGAAGGCTGTGACAGACGGACGAACGGGCGGATGGACAGACACCTGATCGATTTTATAAGGCTCCCTCTGTCAACGATGCTGACCTAGCTACGGAACCCTCAGAAGGTACACCATAATGCTGTTTTGTAATAGATCACATCGCGTGGGTGTCGGCCTTGCGTCATCGGCGGGACCGGCGGCGGCGGCGCTGCGGCGACGCCGTCGTCGGTCCCGAAGCTTAGTTCGTCCATAGAGGGCGGCCGCCCTGCTGCTGAGTGAAGTTAGTATATACATGTAAGTATATACACGTGAACACAAACCGCACACCACGTAATGTACGGAGAAAGAGCTGAAATCTCGGCGCCGCGGTTTTCTTATTTCGTCACATTCCAGCGTGGGTAAGAAATAGTTGGGACTGCAAGATGCGAGCCAGCTCGGAGCGGCGGGGCGGGGCGGCGACGATCGATGGGGCGGGGCGGTGCGTGCGTGTCCTCGTGACCTACTTCCTGTACGCACCGAGCGCTTGCCCGCAAGGTCGCCGAGGCTCACCGCTCCGCAGCCTCGCGCCACCACCGCGCGTCTGCTCGCCCTCGCCCGCACACGCCCTCATCAAGCTTATACTCTTACAAGTATTCATATTTGTCAAAGGATCTTACTTCTAACGCTATAAAGAAATATAATTGGGCATTCACAGCCTGCTTGCCCAATTTCTATAGTATATTTCCGTCCGCAACCACTCAAAGCAATAATCCATTTAGAGGACATCAAAGGGCCATTTAGAGTTCCTCGCCCTTGCTACGGAGCGTGCGGTGCGGTGGGGTGGGAGGGAAGCGGCGCGGGGGGAGGGGGGGGATCCCGCCAGTGCAGCGTACCTCACCATCCAGCGGGGGTAAGTGGCATACTTACTTACACAACGACGGGGACAATGCTACCATACTAAAAGGAGACGAGTAGGGCAACTGTAGCCCGTTTTTTAAATACCTACGCTGCGCCGCCGCACAGTGGTCTGGAAATCGAGCTCCATAGACATAGAACCTTAATGTCAGGAATAAAAATAAAAACAAATTTAATGTCTCTGGTATACCTCCCTTTATTTCATATTATAGTATGAAGGGTATAAGTAGCTCCACGAGTGAGAAAAAAAAAGTTTTGTTTTTTTTTGTATGGAAGAAAACACTTAAAGTAATTTTTTTTTTAACTGAATGAAACTGAAGGGCTGGTGCTCACATCTTCTATTGCACCTTACACGGCGATCAAGATGACATACAATTCCTTCACCTTTCGGTGCCTATTTGCGCGTAGCAAACGTTTGAAATTTGGAATTTTCGATAAATTATTTTTTAAACCTTAGTCGTAATTTAATGAAGTTGCCTATCGCTTTGAATATGAAAATACTTTTCTCATGTTATTATTGTACTGAGTAGTACTGACAGTACAGTAATTAACCATATTTTATAGTAAACACAGCGTAGCCTGTTAAAATTATAAGAATAACATACAACACACACAAGCGAGCGACAACTAATTAACGAGTTAGTGAAAACCGTTTTTTCCACTCGCAGCGCGTACTAATTCCCAACAAATAACCAGTCCCATGCCTTCTTAGTTTCAGCGAAATTATTTCATTAGCTTTTAGCACTTGTGCGCTAACAACTATACTTATTACATTCTATTTGTTTTCGTGCTATGATGGAAGGTTTTGGTACCAATTTGGACATTTCGTGTTTGTGGCAAATAATAGTTGTTTCTCACAGCCCAGGGCGTTGTTTGAAGTTTTTAGGAGTGCCCTTGATCTGTCAGAAAGTGAAAAGAAAGAACTGAAACCATTCTGTCAGACTTATGTGTGTTCGTTGAGGAACAAATGGATCTCGTGTAATCGCACAAGACATGAATTCACGAAGAAGTACGAGACGTGGCTGCAAGAAAACATAAAATGGCCTGAGTTCATGAGGGAAAAGATGACACGTTCTTTAGTGTCAGTAGAGCGGCAACCATGTTCCAGTGACTTCGGTTCTCATGAACTCAGGCCATTTTCTAAATTCTATAATGCCAAAGTTTATGTTAAAGTCTGAGTTTATGTGTTCACTGTTGGACATACGCCTCTCCAATTTCCTCTAGTCCTCCCGGCTTTAAGCTGTTCGGAACCATTGATTGCCTGCGACGTACTTGATGTCGTCGTCTCGCACTCCGTCTCAGTGTCCACAACCACCAGTGCAGGATGCGTTCACTTCAATATAATACAACAATATTAATATTTATACTGTTCCGGTCATTTCCGAAAGTACAATGTTTAAAATTTAAAAAAAAAAAACTAAATGGGCAGGACAGACGAGCGATGGTACCTCGCTTTGTCAGCCTCGGTAGCTCAGTGGAGGGGTCGGTCGACTGTTGTTAAGCAACGCTGAGCGCGGTCATAATTATATTATGTAAATAGTTCGTGTTTTATGTCCAGTTCAGTGTAGCCGACATGAAATGAAGGGAGGCACTGACGTGGCACCAAGTTCACCCGGTGTTATGGGCTAACATCACGGATGTTGTAGGTAATGTAGCCAACCGTGTCAGTTTCAAATAAATAAATAAATAAACTTTCTGTCATACACATAACCAAAATATAACTTTTGCTTGACTTTTGCTCTCGGTCGGACAGGCCAAGCTACTAATGGCTCTGAAGGTCGTAGAGGTCAAATAAAAACGACCTCTTTGCATTCAAACGTGAAAGCGCGCATACACGGGGAAATAAACTGTGTACCTAATAATTGTACAAGTAACTATGCCCTGGCGAGATGACTGCGTCATTCATACATTAAATTAAGCGTACACTACGACTGAAGTCAATGGCAATAACCCTGGCCAGGTAGGCCAGAACTAAAACAATTCTGAGCGCCGAGGAGGACTCACGGCTATGTGTAAACATAAGCCGCGAACGTCGGTCGCGCCTGTCACCTGCGATGCGTTACCCGAAATCCCAATTCCCTCCAGCGGCCTCGGCCCATCAGAACACACGCGCGTGTTTTCCGTGTGCCTTGCGTACAACACAAGCGTACAACATACCTAGGTATAGTGTTTTCATTTTACGAAGGTACGAGGAGTACGAGGTAGGAAGTGGCGCGAGACCGCGCGGAGCTCAGTAGAAAACGAACTCGACGCCCGGTCGGTACACACGTTCTACATACACGTTTCCGCGTCGCTCCGTCGAACCGAGTCGTTCCCTACTGAGCTCCGCGCGGTCTCACACCACTTCCTAACTCATACCCCTCGTAAAATGAAAACACTCTACGCATAAATTATTCATAATGGGATTCTCGCGGTCGCTCGTTGCAGTCTCTGGGCCGGCTTGCGCGACACATCTTGCGACTCTATACCGCAGCACAGGCGTCAAACTTCAGCGTCTACCAGATTGTCAGAGGTGGGAATCGAACTCTGTCGACATTTGGATGACATGTCAACTACACTCGCGACTTGTACGGTAGCCGGTACGATACGGACTCTGGTTAACATTTTTCTTTTACAATTTTTATCTCTCATTTCCGATGTTTTAGTTTATAAATTTCTCTACATAAAAAAACAAGTACTTTTTTATGGAAACTTGACACGGTTCGCTACATTACCTACTACAAACGTTGATGTCAGACCATAAGTGTTTCCCTTCGGTCGTTCCGGCTGCACTGAACTGGGCGGAAAATACGAACTATTTACATAGCCGTTTCGATCGACCTTTCATTTAGTGCGGTGGTACCAATCCGGGCGGTTTAAACCCTAGCACCTAGTAAAGTAAGAAGGGAAGGGACCTACAGTTTTACTTGGAATCGGTTTACGCAAAACAAAGAAGCTACGCAGAGGTGAATGCTCTATTGTATCCTTAAAAACTTTCAAACACACAATACATTACTGTCATTCTTCGATGTACGAACCGATTCTACAGGAGATATTTTTTTATGGGAAGCGCGACTTACCTACCTATGGCGCGCGCCAGACTAACGCACAGGGGTAAGTCCAACGGCGCCCATAGGCATTCGGCTATTTACTAAATACATTGATTGTGCAGTCCATAAAGAAACGCTTGAAATAAAAGTTATATTACAATTTAAAAACAACCCCCCACACATAAAAAACCCTCAAAAAGCAAAAACGAATTTCCGGTAAGTTAATTAAAGGGGTCGGGGGACCGCTAAGTAATTTTTTTTTTAATTAAGCGGAAATTATTTGTTTACTTTTGAGGGTTTTTGATGTGTTGGTTTTTTTTTTATTTGTAATTGAATGCATCTTCTTGCGGCCCGGCCTAACTGTTCACTCGCAGGTCGCTGCGCGTCGCGTATGTCAACGCGGCGGAGGCGGTGGTGGTGAGAGGTCACGCACACACACACACGTGTTAGTAAGGTGCACGTATCGTAGAGCAAACTCTATGTGCGGTATTTACTACCTACTGTGTCCTGTCGCTAGCTATAATACGAATAGGGATACGTCTGCCTTGAGCCTCGATTTCAACGAAGGAAATACTTAATATCAATTCAATTTCATACTGAATATATTTCAAGTGAAACTGAAACCGCTCGAGCCGTCTGCGTCGATTGAGCGCGCCGATTAAGGATTTTTCTCAATTAGTACTCGTATGTATAGGGTGAGATGTTCTGAGGGCAGCGGCGCGGGGTGTGCCGGCCGGCGGGCGCGGGCGGCGGGGCGCGGGCGGGGCGGGGCGGGGCGGCATGTGCATCGGATCGATAGCGCTCTACTCGCGGCGCGGCGCAATCGATCGGCGCGAGCTACGCTACGCTACGAGCCCGCGCGAGTCAATGAGCTGCGCGCGCCGCGCCGCGCTCTACGCGCGTTACGTAACGGCGGCGCAACAACCGCCGCGCCACCTGTTGCGCCTGCAGCGTACCGCCCCCCCCCCCCCCCGCGCACCCCGTACCGTGTCATTGCACCGCCTCAACCTTCGCACAGCCGCCGACGCCTCCCCGCCCCGCCCCGCCCCGCCCGCACTCGCTACCGACTACACTTCCACCAAACTAATTATTGCAATCTTGCAACGCCCACGTTCTAATGAGTGCGATGTTAACTCAGATCAATAATAGCTAAGTATAGGGCGCCCCTATACTATCGGTGTATGCACAGTAAGCGCGGGTGTGTTGTGTGTGCGTCACGTGGTGTTAAACAAATTTAAGCAGTCTTATACAAAAGTTGTAAAATAATAAAAACGTGCCATTATTTTAAAATTGTTAGGCATTCATAAAATTATCCAAAACAATATTTACCTCATGGGTGGCTCGGGGCCACATGTCGCGCTTTCTAGTAATATATAAGTCAATGGCTTTCTATAAAAAAAAAAAAAATTGTGATATAGTTAATATATATAGTTAACATAAAATAACACTTAAAATGAAATGAAATAAATGAAAACGAAATTAAACGTTCAGTTGTCGCCATTTCGGATTACAATTCACGATATACCTCAATCATTCACTAATATTGGCGACAAATTGGACTCAACTCAGCGTGTGTAAAGACAACATATTGCGCTGGGAAATATAATTACTAATTTTACTTACAGACTAGACATACACGGACCGATGACACAAAACAATTATGAGCATCTGCTAAGTAAATAACAAAAAAATATAACCTAAAATTCCTACCAAAAACACTAAAAAACTAATTAACCATATAATTAATTAATTAATCATCATCCTAGGGGCTGTGGCTGCCTCGGCTCAACTAGGAGATTTTTTTTATTTATAGGTTCTTGTTAATTTTTCTTTTGTTAGATAGGTAAGTTTTGTTTTAGGTTAGCTTTAGCTAAGATCTTTATAATTTTTTTGATTACTTAATTACTTGATTAAATAAAACCTAAAATAAGATATTTGATCATAAATATTTTATTTATTTCATTTTTGAAGTGAAAACTTCTTTAGCGGCGCTTGGCATTTTTTTAGGTGGGTAAAAAATGTTAAACTCGCGTCAGATCGTCATCGTCAGTCTCGAAAAGCGACAGATTTATTTTTATTATTTAAAATGTAACCTTAAGTCATTGCATTAAGGTTTAAGTTACGAGTGGCTCGGGATCAATTCTGTTCTTCTCTCAGTGACAGTAAAGCCGAAAGCGAATCAAGGGAATCCGATATTCGTTTGGTCGTTTATGTGATTTCGTGGCTTAATGGTAAGAGTGTAGGATTTGTAATTTTCGACCATCTTAATGTCTTGACCTTAACATCTTTAGCCATTTTAATCCCTCAAAATTTTTTTTCTTTTTTTTTCTTTTTTAAGCAATGTTACGTTGTTTAAATTTTTTTAGGGTATTTAGTTTTTTTTATAACCATCTAAGAATTATTTTCGGAAATACAAAAATAATAGAATAGAATAGAATAGAAACTCTTTATTGCACACAACGGAAAGAAGAACAGTACACGAGTAGAACAAACCAATACAGAAGTGCGCAAAGGCGGACTTATCACTGCTTCTTTCTTCTGTTTTCTTTTTTAAGCAATGTTACGGTGTTAAAATTTTTTTAGGGTGTTTAGTTTGTGGTGATAGCGACACCTATCCCACAACTGAATAATAAAGATCGATAATAACCTACATCGCTTCGCGACGTAGAAACAGAAAGATTCACTAGCACACCAACTGCTGAAATATCAAATACGCCTCGCATTAATACAGATCGCTTGGCAGAACAACGGGGCACTAGCCCGTACAACAACATCAGCTGCAGCTACACGTGGAGCCAAAGGACACGACACCGCTTCACCTTTTACCTCACAGCTCTACAAGTTTTTTTTATAACCAGCTAAGAATTATTTTCGGAAATACAAAAAGTTTTCACTTCTGCCGGCACTCCCGGAGTGCAACTGGGGCTTTTTATTTATTTATTACGACCAACCAACAGTGAAAAAATATTGAAAACTATTATACTTGGCAGTAGGTAGGAACAAGGCAGCACTCGGGTGCTCCGCAACTATTACCGCTGCATGTGCGGTGCGGTGAGGGTGAGGATGTGAATGTATAGTTTTATATTGACCCTGTTTCTGTAAAATGTTTTTGGAGCAATAAATTATTTTCTATCATTTATGTAAAATGTAACAGCAGTGTATAGTAACTATGTAGGTTTATTTTTATTTTTATGGAAACTGACCCGGTTGGCTACATCACCTACAACATCCATGTCAGCCCATAACACCGCGGTGAACTAGTTGCCATGTCAGTGCTTCCCTTTGTGTAGGTAGAGGTATGTATTTAAATGCAAAGTGCTAACGTAAGTACCTACTCGGACTTATTTATCGGAACGCGATCCAGTTTGTGAGCGCGACTATACAACTTTGCCAATTGCTGTCGCGGGCGGGATACTCCCGCCAGCTGCCAACACAAACAAAAATGTCATCCCGCCTCCGCGACCTTCCTCGATCCCAGTACCAAACTCGACACCTCACTGAAGTCTTGTAATAATTATAGCGAGCACAGATTCATAAATCGAACCTGTAAGACTTATAATGATTTGTTCTGCAGTGTCGACATTTTTAACTCAAGTTTATTTCAATTCAAAAAACTCTGTTATAATATAATATAATACAATAGGTAATTGAACTCACTTTCTCAAGAATTTTCTAAATCGCAATGTTTTTCTTTTAGTTTTTTTTTTCTCGTTTATAACAATTCAATTAAATATGTTGTCCTTTCTTTTCCAAATTTAAACAAATGTATACATTTCATATTTATCTATATATATTATCTATAAGTGTTGTTGATATCATTAAAGGATTAAAATTTAATTGTAGAAACTTTACTGGTTTAGGTGTTAGACTAGATTTAATTTTCTATGTACCTACTTATTTTGTAACTGTTGGTTTCTTTAAAAGTTTAAAATAATAAAAAATAAAAAAATTATTGGAGCGATTGCAATAATTATTTTTCTCTCATTGTGAATGGTCACAAACTGCGTGTACTAACTCCAACTGAGGACCGTTTTCTCAAAGTAATACATCATCATTTTTTTCGATATTGACTTTTTAGCGGATTTTTTTTCGTTTTGCAAGCCCGGTGGTAATAGTGAAAGGAAATTTTCTAAAAGCGATACATAAACTATAGTTTTAGCAGACCAAAATCACTAGTTTTTTCAAAGTGATACATCATCAACAAAGGAGTTTTGTCAAACCGATATATCAAATCTACATGAGAACGTTGTATGGCAAGGAACCAATATATTATTTATAACGCACTCCAGATTATAACAGCGCGCACCTGTTCACTATTTAATTACTTCTACTCCTGTAAATACTAACATGTATTCATATTTAAAAAAAATATTATAATTTACTTGCTTTTTCGTACTGAAATATGTCAATTTTGAAAAATAGACAAAAATTTTACTGTGGTCCGCGCGTGTCCGTCTCGTCTTCGAAAACAACTTTCCGACATACTCGTACTTCTCGAATGCGATACTCACCGCCGCCGCGCCGCCGCAGCCGCGCGCGCCGCGCGTCACACTCACTTTAACCATACTTTATTTCATACATCATTTCCATTTCAAAAGTTTTCAAATAAAAGTGTGTTACGCAAAGAGTGGACTCGTAGCTCCCAAACGGATGGACCGAATTGGATTCGGTTTCTTTTATTAGAAAGCTGGTTTACTCGGGATGGTTCTTAGCTATGTTTGTAATCAATTAAGTACTTAATCAAAAAAATCATTATTTTAAAGTGGACCGATTTGAATGGGTTTTTTTAAAGCTTGAAATAAAAGCTAAAGTATAAGTTAAAGAGCTCCGACCCTTAAAAAGTCAAAAATAATTTTAGTTTACTTACTTAAAGGAGTCGGGGGACCGCTAAGTAAATAAAATATAAAAACTCAGAGCTGCGCGGCGGTATTTACTTAGCGGTCCCCCGACTCCTTTAAGTTACGAAGCTACGATCCCTTGCCCGTTACTAGGTGGTAGGCTCAAATGGTAGCCGACTGGATTGGTACGACCATACTGGATGTAAGATCGACACATAGCAGCCTCGGTTGTGTTCTCCTCTAGTCCAGTATAGCCAGCAATCCAAGGAAGTCTCCGGTATGGCACCTACCTTCTCGGAGGTTATATTGGATGGTCGGAGCGTGTGCTATGGCCCCTCCGACTCAGCCACCCATACCGGATTACATAAAAAAAAGTAAGTAAACGGAAATTATTTTTTACTTTTTAAGTGTGTAACACGCTTTTATTTTAAAACTGTAAAGAAATTTGAAATCGCTTGTTTCCAATGGGAATAAATTTATTTTGAAATTTTTAGTTAAATTTTATCAATATAAAAGGTTCTTTTTTTACGTTTATTTATTTTTTACTTATTTTACGTATTGTATGATGGCAAAAACGTCAGCTAGGACCTGAGTACTTGTGTGTGGTGAAGACAAACATCAGCTAGGACCAGAGTACTTGTGTGTGAAGACAAACGTCAGCTAGGACCAGAGTACTTGTGTGTGAAGACAAACGTCAGCTAGGACCAGAGTACTTGTGTGTGAAGACAAACATCAGCTAGGACCAGAGTACTTGTGTGTGAAGACAAACGTCAGCTAGGACCAGAGTACTTGTGTGTGAAGACAAACGTCAGCTAGGACCAGAGTACTTGTGTGTGAAGACAAACGTCAGCTAGGACCAGAGTACTTGTGTGTGAAGACAAACGTCAGCTAGGGCCAGAGTACTTGTGTGTGAAGACAAACGTCAGCTAGGACCAGAGTACTTGTGTGTGAAGACAAATCAAACCCCAAACTCAATGGGGTTACGTCGTCGTTTCGTTACAGTTCTACCAGCTTACATTTTTTCAGAATTTTCTACCGTATACTTAGTTGAAAAGTTAGGCACACACACTATTTATATACGACTTTAGAAGCGCATATCTCACCAACTACGCTGTTCCCGAGGGAAGCATAGTGAGGACATGTTATATGTATACTGTCTGTTTCACTTTTGTTTTTTTCTTTTTACTTTTTACTTTACTTTAGTTTGTTTTTCTCCTTAATAAATAAAATAAAATAAATAAAAATAAAACTACTGCCTTAAACAGACGTAATTTGAAAACGTCTTTACAATTTTTTAAGACATATACATACATACATACGTACATACATAGCGTCACGCCTGTTTCCCGGTGGTATAGGCAGAGACAACGGATCTCCACGTGCCACGATCGTAACACACCTCTGCCGCCTTGGGTCCTACGCACTTGACGCTTTTTGAGCACATATCCGATGTGGTCCAGGTACGTGCGTCGAGGGCGACCCTTCCCGACTGAGACCTATCTAACGAACAAAAATCTATCTGTGATCTAAATAAGCGAATCCTCACTTGTTTTATTACATCTTTTTGTGGGTAATTTCATTGTTCATAAATATGTGCTAATAGAGTTTATTGAACTGACTTCCATTATTTTACGAAATGTATAAGGTGTTTCGTTAGTCATGTCAATAACTTCGGGTTAGTCATGTCGATATAACCCATACACACTCAAATAAACAGGTTACGCAAAAAGAATTATATGTTTATAGCATTACTTTTCGAGAAATTTTACAAAACATGTTGCTAACTAAACATTAACCTGTGTGTAACAGTAGGTGACATGCATTGTACGGGGTCAATGACCGTACTTTGTTCAAACGCAGAACAGCTGTCTGTTACAAGTAAGTCACAAGGCCACTATGATTGGTTTTACAGCTACTTATTTGATTTAATTTTTTTGTTAGGAAAAAAAATGCTCCTATAAACATTATGTTTTTTTTTGCGTAAAGTGTTTGAGTGTGGTATGTAACCCTCCCGAAGATATTGACATGACTAACGAAACACCTTATATATTAGAGTTGATGTGCGCGCGCGCCCAAGTTTCGAAAATTTCCCCGCGGCGAAAATGGCGGTACTGCGTGGTACATGGTACTTTATATTAATTCGCTGGAAGCCAAAGGGTTCACTTTGCTTATACACTTTTTGTGATACAAATAAATAACAGTCCATATCTTGAAAACTACTGAACCGATTTTAATGAAACTTGCACTATTCCCTAACTTAATCCAATAATTAGAATTATGGCAATTCGATTTCTAGTTTCCGAGAAATTCGTGGACAAAAATACATACATACATACACTTATGAAATTTGGCACACCTGTTCAGAAGCCGACATAGACTAACATATACGAATATTGTGCAATTCCAACGATATTACATACATACGGGTTCAATTGATAACCTCTTTTTTTGAAGTCGGTTAAAAAAAAAATTATTTTGTGATCAATCTGAAGTGACGAGGAGGGCGCGCCCGCCCTAGCTGCGGCCTCTCGGGACTAGTCGGACGCTAGTCGGGCGGCACTCGCGAGTACCTTGTTGTAATTAGTTACAAACTATAGATACCTACACTACAAGTGTTATTTGCAAGAGTTGTGTATACTACGCGAATATATATACTTGTATATTTTCACTGAAGACGACAAAAAAAGTCAAAATATTTGAATTAACCAACCTGTGTACATTTTATTAATAATATTAATATATAAAAATGTATACTGCGCGAGCGAGACATTATCCCAACATCATATTGTAAATTCATTACGCTATAGCTGGGAAGACTATGGAAATATAGTTTTGTTTATGGCACCGGACAGTACGCTACGTCACACACGACACCTGTGATATCAGCCAATCACACCTTGGTGAACTAGGTGCCATGCCAGTGCTTCCCTTTAGTCGTGCCGGTTACACTGAAGGGCGGAAAACACGAACTAAATATTTACATCGCTTCGACCGATTTTCCATTCCGAGCAGTAGCGAGCAATCCGTACCTACGCGTTAAACCTACCCACCTAGTCAAAGTAAGGTCAGGTAAGGGAACTACGTGGAATCCGAACCACGGCCAGCCTCAACGGTCAAACAGTCACCCACACAAGTTCTGACCGCGCTCGAGTATGATTGATTATCTTTTACGATGGAACGTCGATCTATAGCACCACCGAGCTACACACACGTAGGCTTTTAGCTTCAGCTGCCCCTGGACTTCACCTCTCGAGGGTGCTCTCACCCTCATACCCACTCGCACCCGCACGCCGCCGCCTCCGCCGCCGCGAGCGTGGGCGGAGGTCAACAAACTCTCTGGCGCGCGGCCAACATCTCGCATTGTCTAGCGGGAGTATGCTCGCTGCGCCGACAGCTACGAAATGCAAAGCGAACGCCGAACACGCTGTTCGCAACTCCGCTGCTCTCGCTATTTTTTTTTTGCTCCGCTGTACGCCCATCGAGCACATAAATCTACACTCGCAGCCAGTAGATACCAAACTTCCGCCAGCCGCATACGAGCAACCGGTACGAAGGTGGACACAAGTTGTGCGGTCAACTTTTCCGGTACGAGAACAAGTTCCTGTAAGGTATAAGTGCAGGTAACACGTTAACGTTAGGTGGAAACCGGTTGGCTAAGTCACTAAGTATTAGGATGCGGGTGGAGAGAGGGGAGCGGAACCGCACGCACATACATCGCACTCCCGTCGCGACCTCCGCCGACACGCGCCGTTCCACCATCGCATCTTCGCGTCGCCGCGCCGCCGCCCGCTCCGCGCTGCACCACACACACTTCACTCGCGAGCGCTACGTTCGCGGTTCGCGGCGAGACGGCGGCGACGGCGGGGCACGTGCGGCGAACGCGAGCGCGCACGCTATCGATCGCGGTGACGTCAGCGCGGTCGGCGGCGGCGGGAGTTACCTTTCTGCGGCCGCAGCACAGCATCCTGCGAGCGCGCGACTGTCCGCCCGTAGAACTCTTGAACCTAGCTAGCTTCCGCCACTGCATGGGTGCGGCGTGCGGTGCCGAGCGGTGTCAGCACGGGGTGAACGGCGAGCAACGGCGCCGCGGAACCGCGAGCGCGCTCATGGCGCCGCGGAGCGCGAGGGGCGGCCGGGGAGCGGCCGGCGCGCGGTGCGGACGCGCGCGGAGTGAGCCGGCCCGGCCGCCGCCGCGCGTGCGCGCTGCCACCGCGCCGCCCCGCCCGCACAGGCTCTACTCTACACTCAACACTCATGTCAACACTACTTCACCTCAATTAGTTCTCAATTCCGTTAAAACAATTCCCTATGAACCCCCACGAATTCTAACCGTAGACGCGTGTACCTACCTCGTATCGTATGCATCTAGGCCTAGTAGCACACCCGCCGTAGACGCTCTACGCCTCGCAGCACATCTGCCGTAGATGCACTGCGCCCCGTAGTAAATTTGTCGTAGACCCTCTACCCCTCGCAATACACCTGTCCTAAAGCTCTACGCCTCGCAGCACATCTGTCGTAGACACTCTACGTCTCTTAGCACGCCTGTTTTAGACGCTCTACGCCACGCAACACACCTGTCGTAGACACTCTACGCCTCTTAGCACACCTGTTTTAGACCCTCTACGCCTCGCAGCACACCTGTCGTAGACACTCTACGCTTCGCAATACAACTGTCGTAGAAGCTCTACGCCTCGTAGCACATCTGTCGGAGAAGCTCTACGCCGCGCAGCACATCTGTCGTAGGCGCTCTACGCCTCGCATCACACCTGTCGTAGATGCACTGCGCCTCATATTAAATGTGTCGTCGACTCTCCACGCCTCGCAGCACACCTGTTGTAAACACTCTACGCTTCGCAATACACCTGTCGTAAAAGCTCTACGCCTCGTAACATTTCTGTCGTAGAAGCTCTACGCCTCGCAGCACATCTGTCATAGACGCTCTACGCCTCGCAGCACATCTGTCGTAGACACTCTACGCTTCGCAATACACCTGTCGTAGAAGCTCTACGCCTCGCAGCACACCTGTTGTAGACACTCTACGCTTCGCAATACACCTGTCGTAGAAGCTCTACGCCTCGTAACATTTCTGTCGTAGACGCTCTACGCCTCGCAATCATCTCGCAATACACCTTTTTTTTCTGGAACCTGACCCGGTTGGCTACATCACCTACAACATCCGTGATGTCAGCCCATAACAACGGGTGAACTAGGTGCCATTTCAGTGCTTCCCTTCATTTCGCGCCGGCTACACTGAACTGGACGGAAAACACGAACATAGCCGTTTCGACCAACGTTTCGCTCAGTGCGGTGGTACCAACCCGGCCGGGATAAACCCTACCACCTAGTAAGGTAAGAAGGGAAGGAACCTACAGTTTAACGTGGAGTTCGAATCACGGCCAGCCTCCAACGGTCGAGTGGTGACCCATCCAAGTACTGACCGCGCTCAGCGTTGCTTAACAGTCAACTGACCGCACCACTGAGCTACCGAAACTGACGAATTTCCTTATCTCTTAGTCGAATTTTACGAGATGCGACGGGGGGAAATGCTGTGGGGCTATTCTTTTTAAGTACCGACCCCACACGGTACATGTCTAATGTGGAAGCGACCAATCATTCTATAAATATCTTTCGTAGTCTCCGGTCATCCATTCTTCCAACATAACTGAAGCACCGAAGCATTTTCAATCCTGTACCGCGAGGTGTAGAGTGTCTACGACAGTTGTGCCGCGAGGCGTAGTGTCTACGACAGTGGTGTCGCGAGGCGTAGAGTGTCTACGACAGTTGTGCCGCAAGGCGTAGAGTGTCTACGACAGTTGTGCCGCGAGGCGTAGACCATCTACGACACGTGTGCTGCTGGCATAGAGTGTGTACGACAAATTATGTACTACGAGGCGCAGTGCATCTACGACAGGTGTGTTGCGGGGCGTAGAGCGTCTAAAACAGGTGTGCTGCGAGGCATATATAGTCTACGACAAATATACTATGAGGCGCAATGCATATACGACAGGTATGCTGCCTGTCGTAGAAGCTCTACGCCTCGCAATACACCTGTCGTAGACGCTCTATGCGTCTTAGCACACCTGTCGTAGATGCTTTACGCCTCGTAGCACATCTGTTGCAGACGCTCTACGCCTCGCAATACACCTGTCGTAGACTATCTATGCCTCGCAGCACACCTGTCTTAGACACTCTACGCCTCTTAGCACTCCTGTTTAGACGCTCTACGCCACGCACGACACCTGTCGTAGATGCACTGCGCCTCGTAGTAAATTTGTCGTAGACTCTCTACGCCTCGTAGCACACCTGTTGTAGACGCTCTACGCTACGCAGCATACCTGTCTTATATGCAGTGCGCTTCATTGTTTTGTCGTAGACTATCTATGCTTCGCAGCACACCTGTTTTAGACGCTTTACGCCCCGCAGCACACGTGTCGTAGACACTCTACGCCTCGCGGCACAACTGTCGTAGACACTCTACGCCTCGCGGGACAACTGTACAGGATTGAAAATGCTTCGGTGCTTCAGTAATGTTGGAAGAATGGATGACCGGAAGATACGAAAGATATTTATAGAGTGATTGGTCGCCCGCACATTAGACAATAACGGCACGACTTCGGCAAGGCCGCGGTGGAGACAGAAACAATGTTATGAGTATGAAAGGCGCCTCAGAGGTTATTCGGGAGTGTGGCGAGTGGAGATGTGAGTGGTGTCTGGCCCGCTGGGAAACATCGCATCTGCTATGAGTGTATCAGGATAGGTTTTCGAAACTTCAGGGTTCGAAAGGGGCCCATATTTGAAGACGAAAAGCTCTGAAACAATGTTATGAGTATGAAAGGCGCCTCAGAGGTTATTCGGGAGTGTGGCGAGTGGAGATGTGAGTGGTGTCTGGCCCGCTAGGAAACATCGCATCTGCTATGAGTGTATCAGGATAAGTTTTCGAAACTTCAGGGTTCGAAAGGGGCCCATATTTGAAGACGAAAAGCTCTGAAACATTTTCCCAGATTCGATCATTTTACAGTACTTTTTGGTGAAAATCTATTCTTCAAGATTTGGTGGATGGTTAACGTCCGCCTTTATTAAATAAAAGATAAATTCTAACTCATGAATAAAAATGGGTAGGTTGCATACATAACTAGTAGGTACAATTGAACTGCGTGTAGGTAAATTCCAAACACTGAAAGTTCAATGACCTCAAAAGAAAAAGAGGACTGAATTAGTTCACTGCACTCTCCATTCTCACTGTCCATCGAGTTTTTATTACAATTTCCAACATTTGTATGACAAAAAAAAAAACAACGGAATTTCGATTTGAGTGACAAGGATTTTTTTCTTCTAATGAGTACTTTCTATTCCTGAAGTTTCTCAAATCTATCCTGATACACCCTGTATATTTAAGAGTATGTAAACAACTTTTAATGTTTCAAACTTTTATTGTACACTTCACCAAACTTTCAAGAACAATTGGGCAATAATTTAATGTTTCAAATACATAAAATACATAAAACTTCTTAAAGAAAACACTTAAAACAGGAAACACATCGCAAAGAAGTTTCACATTATTCAATATTTCAATTGTTCTTAACTTCATAATCGTAATGAGCTAATTGTACTAAACATTGTGATTTTCGTAAAATTCTCATTAATAGATTAAATTGAAGATAATCTGGCCACAACAGTCGATACACACTTCTCACAGAGTTGCTATTTCTATAGAACAACTGAATTGTTTGAACGCATTGAGCGGTGGTTAAGCAATTAATTTAATTAATGTGTTGCTTCAAACTAACTTTTGACATAAAGATAATACCGCTTTCAAACAAACGCCATTGTTTTGTCACCCTCGGTAGCTAAGTGGTGCGATCGGTCGGACTGTTATTAAGCAACCCTGGGCGCGGTCAGTACTTGGATTGGTGGCCGCTAGACCGTTGGAGGCTGACCGTGGTTCGGATTCCACGTTAAACTGTAGGTCCGTTCCCTTCTTACCTTACTAGGTGGTAGGGTTTATCCCGGAATCGTTGGTACCACCGCACTGAACGAAACGTCGGTCGAAACGGCTATGTAAATAGTTCGTGTTTTGATGTCCAGTTCAGTGTAGCCGACATGAAATGAAGGGAAACACTGGCATGGCACCTAGTTCACCCGCTGTTATGGGCTGACATCACGGATGTTGTAGGTGATGTAGCAAACCGTGTCAGTTTCCATAAAAAAAATTAATTTTTTTTGTTTATTCATGTGTCAGTTAGACTGCACTCGAACTTGTCACAATTAGTTCTATCCGGTTTGATTACACAATGTTAAGTATGTGTGCCGTGTGTGTGCTGTGTGCAGCCACGTCAACACATAGTGTACAATCAATACAATTTTTTTTATAGTACCACGACATGTGGCGCTGAGCCACCCATAATGTGTCTAACGACGCCCATGGACATTCCGCCGTACGCGGAGTTTGCGAACGCCATGCCGGCCTGACAGGTGCCTATTCACACCTCTCTTGAATCACCTGAGACTATACTTTAGAGAAATATGTGGGCAGGGAGATCCTTCCAGAGTACACCAGTTCTGTGGAGAAAAGATCTGCAGAACCGATTGGTACGCATCTGCGGTAAGTCCAGCGTGTAGAGATGCAATCCCTGCCCCAGTGCGCGTTGTGCGGAGGTGAAAAGGGGACGGCGGGATCGCGTTAAACCGCTCGTCCGAGCATTCCCCGTGGCATAAACGATAGAACATACTTTAAGTTACCTTCAGAACAAATGTCTTTGTACATACATAGGAAGTTGTAAACGGTAGGGAATGTGTATCAGCAGGGTCGGTCGGGATGCGCGGACGGGTTGCGTCGCAGGTGCAGCCAGGGGTCCTGCAGCATGCTGGGGTGCAGGTAGGCCGAGATGCCCGCGTTGTCCTGGTGAGGCGGGCGCGAACTCTGAAAGCACAAGTCCCGTGTCAGTAGGAACTAGAGAAGCGACCGACGTCCGCTCGCGAGTGTTCCGCCTGAAAGCACACCACGTTTTCTCTTATCACTGATGTACTTACCTACGATAAGTAAAACGTTGCAAATGAATGATAAGGAGAGGGCTTCATAAGTGTCACTGAAGTCATTGTACAGAATATGGATAGGTAGCGGAACTGGTGATTCTCTGCGTCCTAGTCATCGCAGACTAGCTGACGAGGGCTTGCCGCGAGTCGAAACATAACGCACACTAGAGAAATACACAGAGTGGTAGCACGCTATTCCGGACCTCGCTAGACACCCTTCCTCTACTGTCATCTGAAACCGCCCTGTAAAACCCTCGCAAGCTCAGTTCAACAAGATCCTAATAGCATGTTGTGATGAAGGAAGAAAAAATTTGTTTTCTTCCAAATGAGTCTAACTGCGTCATTACCCCGCTGGATGGCAAGGCTTACCCTTTGAATGAAGTAGGCCCTTGATTGCTGCCGCAGTTGCGTCCACCAGCAGAGGCCCAACCCTCTTCAAGGAGCTTTTAGCTTCACTGCTCCACGGACCGAGGGTTTCAACCGCGAAAGCAACAAGTTCGAAATCTTGAATTATATTTCTATATTTGTTGCGTTTGAGGCTCTCCGCCCCGTCCAAACCTGACTTGGTGCCAATGTGTCGACACTAGTGGTGTCCCAGATCAAAGACCTACCCTTAGCCCACAGCACTAAGGTGATACCACAGGCCACTTGTCATCCAGCCGGGAATAACCGCAAGGTTTTAGGATGCATGGTATGTTTGCCGTCAGAAGCGTGGAATGGAAGTACCCTATAGGTACCTAGACTTTTATTTTTAGAGCAATTTACGAACAAGATTATACCTATATTAACACGAGAACGAGTGCTTGCTTGGTTCATGGTTCATAAGCTTTTATGAACCATGAACCATTTTTAGTAATTTTGGTCAAGTCGCCAAACGGAAACCGCTTGTTTCACCCAAGTGGTTTTCAAATATCCATTTTTTAGGCTTCCGTATTCGTCGTAAGGGACCTTTTTACTAAGCCTACGCCGTCTGTCTGTCTGTCCGAATGCTGTATTTCTTGAACCGTAATAGCCCGTTGAAATTTTCACAGAAGATGTATTATTATGGCAGAAAAAAAAAGAAAAAGTAAAAAATTCAGGGGGTTCCTATAAAAGAAACTAAAAAGTGTATGCGAAAAGTCTACCGAAAAGAGTATGAAGGAAGAGAGGGAAGGTGTGGAACTAAGCTTGCGATGGCTTCACCGAAAATATCCGGGCCCATCGGCAGTAAAGGAGGGTGTTATTCGAGGACGGGACTAGCGAGTGGTCACTCTTATTTTAACTAATACATAGATGGCGTAATACATAGTGGCGCTGTCCATGAAATGGCGATACGGAACCCTCGGAAATGTGCGAGTTCGACTCGCACTTGGCCGGTTTTAAATTTGATGTTAAGTCAACCACTAAACGGTTGTTCTCAACTAAAATTAGGCTAATAAAAAAGTGATTCCGTTTTTTAACCTAACATAACTATAATTTTTAGGAAAAAAAAGTCTCGAAACATCTCCGGGAAAAATTTATTTCACGAATATTTTCCTAATGTTCTAAACTATAGGATAGATGTACCAGTAATTTGCTAACAATTTCCCAAGTTACTAATACTCAGCCCTGCACTGGATAGTATTATGGTTTTGTTTTATAGCAACTCAGAACTTGATGAACAAAGTGGATATGGTGGCTCACGTTGTTTACCCTGTAGCATTCGGTGTGAAGTGGGCGCGCAGCACTGTGACCGCGATGTCTGGCGTTGCCGCGCGGCGTCCAGCGGGCGCCGCCGCCGCCGACGCCGCCGCCCCGGTGCGGCGTGCTCTGGCCGAACGGGATGAAGTCCTCCGAGGGGCTGGCGCGCCGGTCGTTGTTCTGTAGATACGACATGCTGTTCTCGTTCTGCCCACTCATATTCTTTTCGACGTTTCCACACAACGGGCAAATTTTATTCTTTTCTTGGCAACCGAACGAACGAACTGCTTATTTTCCTTCCACTGGAAGACTTCCAAAACTTCCAATCAAAGATTAGAATTTAGAATACTTCCAATCCAAATAAATACAAGCGCTTGACAGCTGCGCTCTATTTGTTTGACACTTGACAGTCCAAGTGGTTGCCTGTTGTTGTTGTTTTTGTTGTTCCCTTCAAGTGGACTACACACCTTCAGTTAAAACGAACGATTTATTTGAACAGAACGATTGTTCTGTCAAATTGTTACGTGTTTGTATATGGTGTGTAGAGCGGGCTACACACCTTCAGTTTTAACTGCACAGTCTTTCCTGAAAAGTCTGACTGTTCAGTTAAACTGACATCCCTAGGGTCTATACACGTTGAGTTTTTTCAGTTGTAATGTCTTTTCACTTGAAGTAACACGTTCACGGAATCAATGGCTTCATCGGATGAAGCTGTCTTTCTTAAACGCGCAACGCAACGTATAATTTTTTATTACCTACCGATTCAAGTTTCGCCAATAACTTTCCGTAGGCTGCATCTTTTTGCCGCGGTCGTGGTACTGTTTAGTTTTAACTTTCCACAAGGAAGATTCGTAATTGTATTTTTCTATGTATTCTTCTAACCATTCACATTTATTGGCATGGTTACTTTTCTTTATAACTAGAACGCAGCAGAAAACTTTCAGACGCTTCAACAAACCTGACAACTGCGCAGTTTTTTGCTACACACCTTCAGTTTTAACTGCACAGTCTTAACTGTTTAGTTGAACTGTTCAGTTATAACTGACATTCCTAGTGTCTACACACGTTCAGTTTTATCAGTTGTGATCTCTGTTCGCTTGAAGTGATACGTTGAAATGGCTTCACCGGATGACGCTGTGGCAATTGTTGAACTATTGTACATTTTGAAAAAAAGAAGACAAAGAACGAAAAAAATTTGGTGTAAACATTGGTTAAAGAAAACAATATACGCATAATAATTTACTGGAAGAGCTCAGAATTACTCCAAAAGACTATAATAATTATTTAAGAATGGATGAAAAAACGTACTTGCAACTGCTTCATTTAGTCACACCTAAAATAATATAAAACAAAATACTGTTATGGGATGTGCTATATCGCCACATGAAAGATTAACAGCAACACTTAGGTTCTTAGCAACAGGAAGAACCTACGAAGACCTTAAATTTTCAACAATAATATCTCCTCAGTCACTCTCCAGTATCATACCAGTAACGTGTGAAGCAATATAATAATGTTTTAAATAAGGATTACTTAAAGGTATGTGAGCAATAAAATAAATTTTAATATTTAATAATCTGTTTTTTTATTAAGTGTTAGATATAAATTTGTAACTATTCTTAGATTCAATAAGAGGAATCATTGAAGTTAGTTACGTAGTCAGCAGCTGAATTGGTGCTTTGTTGATAGATTTCCGACGGAATCGTAGCATTATCGTGAATGAACTGACTTGATGCATTATCTGATATTTCTGGATTTTCAGGCATAGACAACAGAACAACTTGTGAAGCCTGCGACTGATTGCGCAAAGGACGTTGTTCATAAGTTGGTGACCTAATTGGTGGACTTTATAGATTGGAATATAGTGAAGCATTGTAATTAGAGCGATAGGATGTTTGTGAATATGACTGATTTGAAACACTTTGTTGGAAGGGTGAATTCGGAAAAGAGGCCATTACTATATGTGATGTTGTTAAACTACCCAATTCAGCTGCTGCGAGCGTTTCATTGATAATCTTTTCTGCTAAAATATGTTGCGCCTTAGCCAAATCTCTATATTTAAACGCTACTGCTTTACCAAAGATATCGAAACGATCGTCTGGTTCATTTGGTGTTAAAGGAGATGGAGCTGGGCGTTTAAAATGGTCTCTAACTGATATCAACACGTCCTTTGTAAGAGCTGCTTCAGAGTTTCTTTTTCTGGATGATGAGGAACTTGACGAAGAAGTAGCCTCTATGGTAGCCTCTGATGTTTGTAAAGTACCGGGAGTAGATGCACTTGAGACTTCAACACCTTGTGCTTCCTGCACTGTTGATTCGTCCACTGCTGACCCCAGTGAATTATCCTGTAATATTTTGTTTTGTTTCAGTTTCCTCGGTCACAAGCAGAATGGAAAAGAAAAGCTGCCATATTTGAACAAAGATGGAATTTTCCTCATCTGCTTGGGGCAATTGATGGAAAGCACATCTCAATAAATCCACCAAAAGGAAGTGGATCAACGTATTTCAATTATAAGAAAAAAACACCGCATGGTCTTAATGGCTATAGTTGACGCTCAATATCAGTTCATTTTATGTGATTTTGGAACCAACGGACGAATATCAGACGGTGGAGTCTTACAAAATACAAAATTCTTTCAGAAGCTTAAGAATGATGATTTGAATATTCCAAAAGAAGAAATTGTGACGAATAGTTCAAGATCTTTACCATACGTATTTGTTGCCGATGATGCTTTTCCACTAATATGATATGATGAAACCCTTCAGATAAGCTGAATTGGATTCTACAGAGAAAAAAATATATAACTACAGTGTTTCACGAGCGCGCCGAATTGTGGAAAATGCTTTTGCTATTTTAGCTACGCGGTTCCGAATATTTCATACACATATTAATGTACACCAAACAAAGTTGAAGCAATTGTGATGGCATGCTGTGCATTACACAATTTTTTGATTAAAAAGTTACCAAATTCTTATACCAGTCCTGAGTGTTTTGATCGCGAACAAACTGATATTGGAGTGGTGATACCCGGATACAATACAAATGATTCTGCCATGGAACCTTTAGAACGAAGAAATGTAGGAAACACAGCCCGAACACCTAAAATGATTAGACAGGAATTCATGAATTATTTTAACGATGAAGGATGAGTTTCCTGGCAAAATAACTTTATTTAAATAAATAAAAATACTGTATTTTTATTAAGAATAAATATTAGTATTTAGTAAAGATTGGTATTTAATAAATATTAATATAATAATTATTATAATCGCTCCGCAGTAAGTGGATACGGAGCTCTCCGAGATGGGGGTGGTGGTGGCCTACGTGTCTAGTACACGCGAGGCAAGCTACGAGCGATAGGTAGCTCGTAGCTTGCCTCGCGTCGTCTCGGAGAGCTCCGCAGCCACGGCCTGCACCCGCCGGCGCGCTTGGAGGCCTGTCTCCCGCCGCCGGCGGCGGTATTACCGTTTTTTTAATATTTGTATTAATTTTGTGTATTTTTATTACTTTTTATAGAATAATATATGTAAAATTAATATAAATTGTTATAAAAATGTGAAATAAAGATTATAATGGTATATTAGTTTTATTACCTCATCATCATCCAAATTCGAGCGTGACAGTCGTGGTACATTTTGATCGTCCAAGAATCTCAAAAGAGGGTAATACCAAAGCTTCGGTTCATATACGTCTTCAGCACCTGAACCTGACTTTGTTGAATCCAAGACCTTTTTGTGCTCTTTTTTATAAGCGCAAAGTAAGTTATTAATTTTTTTTATTACAGAGTCCTTGTCACTTGTTGGCTCAATTTCTTTAAGTTTCATTAATAACTTTCCGTAAGCCGCATCTTTATTGCCACGGTCGTGGTAACCTTTTGCTTTCACTTTCCATAAGCAAGGCTCAGAACGATATATTTATATGAATTCTTCTAGCCATTCACGTTGATTTGGCATGGTTTCAATCGAGAACTCAGCAAACGTGCTTACTCCAACGATGCTTAGGCAAAACTGACAACTGTGCAGTTTTTTTGCTATGCACCTGTTACCGACGGAACGATCGACAAATAAAATTATCCCTTAAAATTCGTTGAAAAGCGTTAAAATACGTTACTGAATACAATGGCTCACTTCTTTTCAACCGTTGCTTTTTGGAGCAGCGTCACCACTCGCTCCATTCAGCCAGCAGCAGTATAAATAGAGGTCCCGTAACGGTCAAACGTCATTGCAATTTTCACAAGCGCGTCGAACACTGCGAGAACTCTGCTGGTTGTGTGGGCGAGTGTGAGCACGAGCAACGGCGTGAAGGAAAGACTGTGCCTTGCTGATAATATTTCGAGTTTTGTTTCACCTTTCCACCGACACCTATATAAATACAGTCCACCTGAACAGTTTTAGACGGTCCCGTGTCGATTTGGTCAACGCCGCATCTAGTCGGGATGGGACGCGTCGTTTTCAGCACCTTCAGTTTTAGCTGTACAGTTCAGACTACACAGTTTTATCTATTGATATTTCTATTAGATTGTCAGTTCAACTGTACAGTTTTCAGTTTTGCCTACACACACATACGTTTTAACTGAACAGTTCGACTGTTCAGTTAAGGCTGTGCAGTTAAAACTTATGGTCTGTAGCCCGCGAAAATACTGTAATTATTTCTCCCCATTTACACGGTCAATATTACTGATGCTAAGTAGGTACTGAGTCTAGTAATATATATTCGGTGACTGACTTGTATTGCACGTGAAAGAGTACGATCATCATGGATCTGAAAAAACGAGCTCGCGTGTTAATAATCCTTGCTCTCACTAAAGAAGAGAAAAAAGAAAACGTGGTTGAAAGATTGGTTAGAAAAGCGCAATAATTAATTAAAATTACACACTTGAATTTACTACAGGGAATTATTTTAACGGAGCTACCATCCATCTACCTACACTCCATTCATATAGCTGAGAAAAGGGCTGCTCGATTATAATAATCGGAATAAAACGAATAAAACATGCATGAAGTTTGCAGATGTCATCTGTTCCGGCGCGGCGGCGCCAGAGCGTTTAGAAGAATTACAAGTTCTTTTGTGGTTTTATGGATTTTTTTTTTTATTATTTTGAAAATAAAGACTTACCCGATTTCATTAAATTTTTAATTTTAATTAAACTCACTCAAAAAATAAAATTTTAATTAGGCCCTTTTTCTGATGTAACTTTTTGAAAATGCCCAACTTCTGGCCATTAAGCGCCATCTCATAGCGTCGGTGTGAACTTCGCCGTCTTTGCAGCGGAAAGCGTTTTTCATGCTGTGGCTAGAGGTCGCCACGCCACACTATTATTTTATTTATAGGAATGTATTGCGTCTCTCGTATTATAACGCGATTAAAACGAATTGTTCATGTATATGCTCTTTTCGGCTTGGTTAAATTCGACACGACACACAAAAAGAGTTTGTATTACGTAGCGGAGCGCAGCGACGTAATACAAACTCTTTGATTCGACATTAGGTAACTCTATAAATCCGCGTTCACACAGTCAAAATCAGATTTGACAAAGCTTTGATTAAAGATCACTTTGATACTGGTTTACAAATCATATAAGTCAATGATATAAAATAATATATGGTTGGTGTTTGGCTTGCCATGGTCGAAATTCGCGGTAACCGCGGGCCCGACCGCAGCCGGCACTCGCTCTGAGGATGGACTGCCACGCGTCAGGCCATAGTGACCGCGAATTTCAACCATGGTAAGCCAAACACCAACCATATGAATATCCATGGTAGACTAAAAGTATTCACAAATAATATAGTTTACTTGAATGCTTTAGGTATTCATTCTTTCACGCATTCAAGGTTGAAAGATGTTGGACAAGACAGATTTGTTAGAGTTTCTTTAGAGTTAACTTTGAAAAGTTGAGCGGCCGTCCAAGTCCACCCGAAGTCAAACAAAGTGCGCTTTAATCAGTGTTGCCACGATCAAAGTAGCGTCTAGTCATCAAAACCACTGTCAAACAAGCTGACTTTAATTATGTGAACGCGGCTTAAGGCTAAGTCGGAGCACGATATTCTTTGTTTCCTACATCATGGTCGGAGAAATGTCGACCACTTTCATTTATTGTACTTGGTTTATCTAACTCAAAAATGCTCCAACACCTAATACCTACTTACCTAGCTTATGTTTTATTGTTATTTAAAGTCATAATTTTACGCGTTTTTTAACGCTAGCTTTACTTTTCGCGTGACGTTTCACGTATAAACGTTAATTTGTGTCGTGTCGTTGATCGTGTCGTGACGTGACGCATAGCATAGTCAACCAACACTCGGGTCGTTCCGCCATTTCGTTCAAATTGCATTCCCGCGCAATAAAAGCGTGTGAAAATGTATGTTTTTTAAAATAATTTTATTGAAATATATAGGTTTAGATGAAAGGAAAAAGTAGTATTTAACGAATTAGACATTTGTCCATTCAATTAAATAAAAAAAAATAAAAACCTTCAAAATTCTCATTCCTATCCTCTTCCAAACGAAGGATCAGTATTTAGTATAATTTTTTTTTTTAGTTTCTTCAAGTAAAATGATTATATTAATAAACCCACCTATAGTGTAACTAATAACGCATGTTTCTTTGGGATTCATTTATTTTTAGAGCCATTATATCATAAAAAGAATTAATGTTTCATTTTTGTCCGTGGAAAAACGTCATTACCTTCCGCAGAAGTGGTATTACAAATTAGACAGAGTGTGACCCGACTTTAGCCTTCGCTCTACGCTCCGCACGTCGAACGCCCCTCATTGTGTCCCTGGATCTAGACAGGACAGGACGAGCATCGCTGGGGAAGAAAATACTCACGATCTTCGTGCTCATCAACTACTTTGTCACCGTCCAGGCATCATTACCTTCCGGCTTTTTTTAACATAAGTACAAGATATAAAAATTTCATTTAAATCTTAATGAATCAGATTTTAGTCAGAATATTCGTTAATTAATATAATAAATTTGTAATATCAGTAATTAGGGAGCAATTGAAGAAATACATCAAAATTTCATTACCCTCCTTTTCATTACCCTCCTTTACCCTCAAAAAGTTTGCCGGACGGTAATGAAGGGGTTCGGATGGTAATGAAATGTTTACTTGATTTTCCTTCCCTCCTACCTAACTGGGTGGTAGGTTATATCCCGCCCGTGTTGGTACCACCGCAACACTGAATGAAACGTTGGTCCAAACGGCTATGTAAACGTCCGAATGTCCATGGTCATCGTTGGACACCTTATGGATGGCTTGGCGCCATATGTCGGGCTTTAAATAAAGCAAAATATTTCGTGTTTTCACTCGAGTTCAGTGTAGCCGACACGATGAAAGGAAAGTACTATCAGGGCACCTAGTTCACCAAGGTGTTATGGGCTGACATCACGGATGTTGTAGGTGATGTAAACATGTCAGTGTTCACAAAAAAAAATGTGTGCACGTAGTAAGTAGTACATAAGTAATAAACATCCAATAAAACTGGACTTTTAATTCTATTTGGCACGTAAAGTATCTACATAACGTATACTGGAGTACGGGGTTTAACCCGACCGGGTCGGCACCAACGCACTGACTGAAGTTCGGTCGAAATTCTATAAAAAATTTTCATGTTTTTGACCAGTTATGTGTAGCCGGTTCAATTCAGTGATATGTAAGAGTATAGTTGTTTCCACTCAGTGCATAGTGTGTGAGTTCACTAAGTTACTGTATTTTAATTGCGTAGCAACAAAGTAGGTTGGACTTCAATACAGCGCCGAGTCTAGTGAAATATTCACTAGATTCAGCATTGGTTGTGGCCAGTCCTATTTTTTTTTTCTTCTTCTCTTATTAACCGACGAAAGCAAAAAGGAGTAGGTTCTCAATTCGAAGCTCATATATTTTTATTTTTTTATTGGATAGGGTATACGTCAAAGTTAGTCCCATTTTTATTTGAAAAAAAAATTAATAAAAGCTTTAACAAAAAATGTTACCGACGAAAAACTGAAAAGCGAAAAATCCAATTTTGGCGGGTAATAAACCTTCCTAGTCTTACTAACAGTCTCAAAATTAGTCACTTGCGTAGCTATTAAGACTAAAAGGGTTTATTACCCGCCGAAATAATATTTTTCGTTTTTCAGTTTTTTGCAGGTTGAATTTTTTGTTAAAAAGTTTTTCACAATGTATTTTTGTTTTGTTGCTGGTTGTAATGAAGGAACCGGAACCCTCTTGAAGGACCCGAGACTGTACTTGGGGGGAAATATATGGGCAGGGAAAGCGTTCCAGAGTTTATCGGTTCTGTAGAGGAATGATCTGCAGAATCGATTGGTACGCATCCGCGGTAAGTCCAGCGTGTAGGGATGCAATCCCTGCCCAGTGCGCGTGGTGCGAAGGTGGAAAGGGGATTTGTTATTTCAGTTAAAACTTTTTACACTATGAATTATAAATTACTTAGCTAAAATTTTGATGTTAATAGTGTCGAACTTTTGATAATCGTTAACATTATTACTACGATCAGCTAAATAATGATATCTTTATCATTATCATAATAATAATATATACTAAAGCAAATTTCATTAAGACATACTAGCATGCTTCATTACCATCCAACCGCATAAATTACCATCCAGGTGTTTTTCATTACCATCCACACCTTCATTACCTTCCATCAATTTTCTCCAAAACTAAAAGTTGTACATAGATGCCTCTCTTATGTTACTACATCTAATAAGTACAGGAACACATATATATATAAATATATTTCAGAAAATAAAAAAAAAATAATTCCGCCGAAACATGCAAATTTGAACGAAATGGCGGAACGACCCACTCGTGTTTATTATATTATTTCATATCTTGATCATATCATAATGTACCCACCCCACCTACTATGACAAGGAACTATTAGGTACCTAACTTAATTTGTGCTATGGTGGCGCAGGTTAACTAAACGGGAAACTGAATGATGCATGCATGGCTTATGCATTTGACCTATAATATTTATTATCTTCTAACGCCGCGCCGCCGTCGTCGCGCTGCCGGCACGAATTTGTCGATTTTAATTAATATGTTATTTAGGACAACAAACTAAAAAAATAAATAAAAAGTAAAGTCTTATAATTTGTATAGAAGACCTAATTTCACTGGACATTAAAAGCACTGAGTGCATCCTAATTCCTAGACGGGCAAACATTGGATGGATGGATGAGCGAGCATTGCAAAATGTTTATGGAATTGAATTTTCCCGCGCATGCGTCCCTTTGATACGCGCGGCCATTACGCCGTAGTCAAGGCGACGAACGGCGTAGCAACCACAACAAGTCATCGTAAGTAGGTACATATTTTCTAGCTATTTGCACGTACGATCCATTTAGCACATAAATTGTTTAGTGCGCCCATCTTTTACATTTCCACTATAAATAACTAACCTGTATGTATACGTAATGGAAGCCGGAATAATACCTGTCCTGTAATTTCATCCCGTGCAAATCTTTTTGACAGGATTAAAGCAAAATGGCCGTTTGACAGCCGAGTGACAGCTGGGTAGGTATTTAGATTTCGAAAAAGTGATGTTTTCTTTGAAAAACAAAGTAAGTCTTGGTAGTGAGAACCGCCGTTTGCCATGCGTACCGCAATCGCGACTAAGGTACCGGCCGCTGTAGAGCGACACACGCCTCTGTGCCGGCGCGCTCGCCCTCCGCGGTGTAATGCAGGGTGGCGGCGGTGAAGCATGACAGCGCGGAACAGCTGGAGCCGGCGCCGGCTGGCACGGGGCCGAGGGACGCAGGCGCGGCGCGCGGGGTGCGGCACGCGCGAGCTCCGCCGCCCGTCTCGTGGGAACCACGCTCGGGGAGGTCGGGTCACAACATCGCCGTAGCGACTTCGATAGACGTTGCGCATTTCAGCCTAATAGCTGTTGGGGTTCAGCGCCAGTAGGTATAAACAAGTACAAGTAAACGACTGGTTAGACACCTAGTTCTGATTCATCCACTCATAAGTACTTATACAGACAAATAAAAGATATTTTTTTTTTACTTTTTTAAATACCTATTACTTTTCTAGGACCAAGGTACACATTTCAATGCTTAACAAATTATTGGTACCTACCTACTAAGGTACTAAAGGCTACTTATTCCATTCATTGAAGTTAAGACTTTGGGGAATACAGTGACAATCCATTACAATAATTATGAGCTCAGTGGATGAGGGTAGAGCGATGAAGCCAGGTCGCGCAGTGTCTGCCGTGCGGTTGTTCTGGCCCGTCACTGGAGCACAAGTAGCATGGAACAGAGAGATGAGAGGAGTGTTGCTGATTAAATTTTTTATTAAAAACTGTCACTGGCGCTGTGAAAAGCTGGAGAGGCACAACTCCACAGTCCACCAATCACGCACCATTTAAATCCACTGCGCCGGATTGCAACTGTTGGTGGCGACGTACTTAGTTGGTCAAACTGACTCTCTCTACCTATCTTATCTGTGGAACAAGCTCTAGGTACTTACTCCATTATGTAATTAAGTAGTGTAATATTGATCAAACTCAGGTTGCATCAAACAGCCAATGGCTAATCAATGTGTTAGGTGTGTGGTACGGCAGGTGTGGGGTTGCGAGGGAGGGTGACGGTGCGTGATGGTGGGGGTGGCAGGTGGGAGCGCCGGTGCGTGACCGCTGCACTCCACCTCCCTGATAACACACCACCTGCACCTAACTGTTTTACCAACTAGTAGGGTGCATTGTGCTTTCCGTGTTCCCTCAGATACTTGTCTGATCCGTGTTTTCTAATTTTTAAATAATTTTCTAATCATATCAATTAAATAAATATATTTGTAAAAGGTCCAAAACAAACTATTTTTATTGAACTACTATCGTTTGTACCTAACATCTATAATTGTCTAAATATTATATTTAAAAACATTTAGTAAATTATCATTTTAAAATAATATGTAATAATAAATGAGTGGTGTTAGATCACAAATGTGTGGTGAGCGTGATACACACCGGTAGGAAGGTAGCGGGGAGCGAGGGAGGGAGGGGCGCCGGGAGACGGTTGTTAGATCAATAGCAGGCGCGGCGAGCGGGATGCGGAGTCTGGGCGAGTGCGGGAGCGCGGCCTGAAGATGACGGAGATGGGACTAGAGAACGTGTTCTACTTGGAGAGTGAGTAGAGTGGAGAGGTGCGGGTGTGTGCGTGCCGCTCGGGAGAGTGTTGCTAGGAGACTCACCATGGAGACTCCCTCCGCTATCTCCGCTCTTACGACCGATCGATACCCTCTCGGCCCGCGTGGATTGTGTTATGCCAAATATATTTTAACCATTTATTGTTTCAGCATCTGCAGAAGCTTATATTTGTCTAAGTAGTAAGAATAGAAGCATTTTACTGGGCACTACTTATAAAAACAAGTAATTTTTTTGTAGAAAAAAAAAATGCTAATTAGATTACTTTTTAGGTTTCCATATCCCGTACGGAAGCCTATTACTAAACCTACACCGTCTGTCTGTCTGTCTGTCTGTCTGTCCGTCCGTCCGTTTGTCTGTCCGAGGGCTGTATCTCTTGAACCGTAATAGATAGCCCGTTGAAATTTTCACAGAATATTATGACGGATATAACAAATAAATAAAAAATTTAAAAAGTAAAAAATTAAGGGGGTTCCCATACAAGAAACATGTTTTTTTTTCAATGTATTTTTTTTGTGGTGCGGAAACCTCGGTGCGCGAGTACGACTCGCACTTGGCCAGTTTTTTTTCTTAGTAGGGCAGATATGCACTTTCATGGCAAAATAATATATTTTTATTATATTATGCATACGATTGGGACCAATTGATTCTCAATCAATATTCCTTTTTTGTCAGTGCATGAGATTTTGCATTCGTTCTTACGTTTATTATTTTTTTGCAATTGAAATGAAATAACTTCCTTACTCAAATTGTGGATCATCAAAATGTTGTCATATTGATTTATTTATTTACACACACTACCAGCTTTACCTTTTCTAAACTCATTTGCTAGTCTAACTTAACTTACACATGTAATTTATTAAGATGACTTATAGCTAGCCTCTTAAATTTACCTAAAGCTATTGAGCTTGTTCAGAATTTGAATAGAATAGAAATTCTTTATTGCACAAAATTAAAAGTAAAGTAAAAAAAAAATAGCTAGTAACTATACACACACACAGTTACAAAAAGTATGTTGGTCCAATTGAGAGTTTAATATCCTTCTTTATTATTTATTTTTACAAGTCTTTTAGAGACAGTTTTACAATTTACGTTTCTTTAGCACAAAGTTCTGAAACTTTGTCAAATGTTCAATGTCATAATTGTAAATTTTTTCGAAACTTTTAGGTAAATGAAGATAACTGAAAAAAAGAAGTCTTCGAACAAAAGTTGTTCAGTTTCAGGTTTAGAATTGCCGCCCGGGTATTACTGGGTATTACATTACTGCCTCCTACTAATGAAACATAACAACAAGACAAGAGTTTGGCTTGCGTGCGTGTTGCAGACTTCGAGTGCGTGGACGCGGAGGTGCTGGTGGAGTCGTCGTCCCCGCCGCCTGCGCCTCCCGCGCCGTCCGCGCCGCCCGACATGGCCGCGCGCCTCGCACACCCCGCCCACCAGGTATATACTTCCACTCTTCGCACACCGCTGGCTATACCACCTACAACACACAGGAGAGGTTCGCACTCTGTTCTCCATTTTCCGTTGCGGAAGTCTGCAGTCAGCCTGATCGTGCTGTGGTCTTCATGGAGGACATAGGCTGGCTGGAGTAGATGCAGATAAAGGGGTTTGCACGAAGTGCTCTGTTGTGTTGAAGAGTTTGGGCAGCTGCATGTCGCCCAGTCTCCTTCTGTTGGTGAAGAGAACCATCTCCGTTTTGCCGGGTTGACATACAGTGAATAATTCTTCCTTACACCATTTTCAACAATCCTGAGAGCGCCCTGAGTCATGTTGCACAAGATTCCCTAGATCGATCCGTTTATTAGGATTGCCAGATCGTCTGCATATCCTATCATGTAGTAGCCCTTCTCATTCAGTTGCCTAATGAGATCAACTACTAAGTTCCAGAGTAAGGGCGACAGTACGCCACCCTGGGCACCACCCCCCTCATTGTTGCGTTTATAGTAAATTGAATGACCCTAAGCTTATGCATGTTATCCGATCTGTAAATGTTGGATCGACTTCAAATCTGACACTGATAACGGTGGTTTTGTCAAAGGCACCTTCTGTGTCAATAAAAGTTCCTATGGTTTAGTTTTTGTTACACCAGGCACTTTCTATCTTTGATACTACACAATGTAGTACTGATTCTGTCGATTTTCCTGGAGTGTAGGCATGTTGATTAACGTGATGGGGATTTCTGACTGGTTATGTCCCGGATTTTTCTGTCACAAAGCCTTTCTAGGGTTTTAAGGAGAAAAGGGGTCAGGCTAATGGGTCTGTAAGACTTTGCCAGCGTGTAGACGTCCTTACTTGGCTTAGGAAGAAATACTACTTTTACCTCTCCATGGTTTTGGAACATATTTGTGCGCTAGACAAACCCTAAATATGTCGACTAGTAAGGGAGTTATAATACCTGTGATCCACTGCATAAGCCCCGGGAAGGTCTCGTCGAGACCCGCTGCTTTGAATATCTGGAAACTGTGTACAGCCCATCTTATAGTGTATAGGAAAAGAACCTACAGTTTTGAGTGGAACCTGAACCGTAGCCAGCCCCAGCATTAATATGCAGTAGCAGAAGGATGTGTATGGACTGGTGGTGCTCTGTGTTATACCGGCCCAGCAAATGTGCCTAGTTTGTCAGCACCAGAGAATATGATATAAATTGGTCATCGTGAGTACTTGCCGGGAGTAAACTATCTGATAACGCTCAGTGATCGCACTTATGATGATGTTAAAGAGTTACAGTTAAAGAGCAAACATTTCGACGTGCTCTGTCTTGTGGCCAGTGATGGTCACTACACGACATGTGCTACGTGTGTTCTCACATCTAGCGATTATTACTCTGAGCTGCGGTCGGCACGGTTAGCCCGCGAGCGCTCGTGACGTGGGTTGTGTGCGCAGGGCGGGGGCGCGGGCGCATCGCCCGACGGCGGCGGCGCTCGTGACATCATCGTGATCCCCGCCGCGCCGGGCACCATGCACCTCCAGCACACCATACACCAGGTCACCATCTCATACTTACTCTAATGCTGGCACTTCACACCACCACCGTCACATTGGCCAAATAAGGCTAACATTTAATTTCCATCTTCTGTTAATTGCTTTAATGTAGTGAGATAGAACTATTATACTTGTATAGCTACTGACAAGTGAAGCGTCGGCATGAAGCCCGATCCACACATTTGCCAAGTACCTATATGTATGCCTTGTAAAGAAAGCATACTACATTGTAAGAGAGGCCTTAGCTGTTAAAATAATATCTTGAAGTTTTGACTGCATAATTAATTAACGCTTGACTAGGTACGATCTGTACCTCAATTATAAAAACCCATTGAAAACTTGATACTTCAAGTATCAACCCTTCGCGTCCCTAAAGGCACGCGCGTGGCCAAAACGATTTACTGCCTCTGAATGCCTAAAGCCAAGCGTGGGGCTCACAGTGTGGGCGATAAATGGTCGCACGTTTTTGTTGGGTGTCATTTCAGTAAACTTTTCTTATAGGAAAGGAAGAGATACATAGATCTATACGTACATCTCTTACATACGATGTTCGGCTTATTAGTGGCAGTGTTCGCACCTAAAATTCAGTGTATCATACGTAGAGATTCGTCTTTACGTATGATGCAAATTTTAGGTTAGAAAAAATTCAGCAAAAATTTCGGGCATTGTTGGTTTTTTCTGCAATTCAACAAATTCGTCTGTGCTTCTAACACAAGTGAATCTTCGCTTATGTTAAATGGTTTTGTTGCTAATTAATCAGTTGTACGTGGCAAAAGAGTTCTGATTTCATTAGTTTACAAAATATTTGAGTTATGAGCGCAGGCGCGCGCAGCGAATGTCCGCTCGCCTAAAATCAACTCAAGTGGGTAGATATACGGGCCATATGCTGGCACGCGGCACCCGAGTAAAAGGAGTTGAACCTAAAATGTGCTGCTTGGCCAACGTGTGGATTCAGCTTTAGTCTCGTTTTTGTGCTGACAGAGATCTCTATCTGTAATTGTATACTCTGTGAAATCCGCACTAATCTATCAGCCCAGTAGGATAGCTATAAAAAAATTGTTTTATGAAATAATCAATTTACTCAATTACATTTCTAAATCCAGTTTATAAAGTTGTTGTTAGCATTTTTTTGTTTTTTATAGATTTGATGCTATCTCTGTCTTACATTAGTGAACAGTATTAGTCTTTATCTGCTGCCAGGTGGGGTTTCTTGAATGAATCAACCAGAGTTAGTGAAATTAAAACTTCATATTTATCATTAGCTGTAATGTAAGTAGTGTTAGTATGCGGTGTGGATGTGAGTGTGTGCGTGTGTGTTGTAGGTGTCGGAGGGGGTGGTGGAGGTGCGCACGGGAGACAGCTCGGGGCAGTCCAGTCCCAGCGCCACCGAGCACCATCACTACATCACTGTTCACGGTTCGTACCGCAACTCTGTACCTACAATATCACATCCCAACAATCGGGGTCAGCAGAGCAATCGGTGTTGCACTGCGATAACTCCGGTAAATTACAGCACAACACCGACCAACACACTTAGCTAAATAAAAGTTACCTACTGCAGACTTGGTGGAGGGACCGTGCCGACTTGAGATGTTTTTTAAGTACCGAAGCCTGTACTTCTGTACTCCGCATGCTGTATCAAATGGGCCCAGTCTTGTTGTTTCGTATGAATAATGGGATACTGGTGACTTGATGGGATATAAGAAGAGTTGGAGAGTGAGATTCGGTATGCTTCTGGCTCACCTTAATTTAGAAAGGGCAAATGTTTGCTTCATTCTCCATTTTATTGTAATTTTCTTGCAGAATATGAGACACAATGCATGTGTGTCGTCAGCAAATGTTCCTCATAGGGTGTTAGTTAGTAGTAGTTGGAAGGTCAGCCAGCAATGTGAGGTGATGCAGGGCTGGTCTCAGCACGCTTCCCTGCAGCACACCTACTTCATCTCATGGAGTCCATTATTTATTTCATCGGTGCTTACTAGGAAGTGCCTCATTCAACCACATAAGTTCATTGTACTCACAGGAACTCCATGCTTTGTCAAAACTGTATATATACAGGGTGTCCCAGAAACCGACGATAATCCTTTAACAGGAGATAGGGCTGCTAATTACCTCTCAGAATATCTAATTTTAGGTTTAGTAAAAATGGCTTAGTTTTTGAGATATTGTCATTTTTGTAAAAATCCAAAATTTTCTCCCTCAGCTCATTTTTTTAAATGCCACAAGAACAAATGTAAGATTTTCTTAAATCTAGTTTTTGTCAAATATTCCTGAAAAGTAAGGCTTTCACACGGTATAATTTATTTTTTCATGTTTAATCCTGTTTAGCTGAAAAAGGACTTAAGAGCCACATGTTAAAAAATTTTCAGCCTCATCCCTTGAGTTTGGCCCTTCGCGGTGAAAAAAAATATTACTACACTAAAGTGGCATTATGCAACAAAAATACGCTCATCTAATGTAGTTTTTAAAATGGTACATCACTTACCGATTTGCCCACCAATTTATGAGATATTGTTATTTAACTGCAAAAGGACCTCGGAATTTGATAACTGTTCTACCAAGTACGAATTGGAATAAAATAAACACTTGAAGTAAATTGGTCTTTATTAACCTGTTAAAGTAGATGTTCAAATTGTTTACCACCTGCACAAATGCTAGCTCGACATCTTCTCACAAATGCCCGGTTGATGCGTCGAGCAAGTACTCAATGCAAGTGCAGATACGTCCACCTATTCTATGTAGTTTGTGTTTTCCGTCCAGTTGAGTGTAGCCGGCACGACCGAAGGGAAGCACTGACGTGGCACCAAGTTCACCTGGTGTTATGGGCTGACATCACGGGTTGTAGGTGATGTAGCTAACCATGTCAGTTTACATTTAAAAAAACCTGAGCTACTGCCGTAATTCTTTCTTTGAGCTCTATCAAGTTTTCCACCGGTTTCCAGTAAACTTTTTCTTTTAAATAGCCAAAATAATAAAAATCTAACGGATTTAAATCCGGTGATCTAGACGTCCGGTCTATCTGTGGGGATGCAAGTGGCTAGGAGGCCACAAGACGTCCGTTGAATTGTAGAAACTTTAAACGGGCGAATTATCTTGAGTTTCTGCAATAGGAGCTTCAGAGCCTTTTAGAAGATGTACCATTGGCCATACGGAGGTGGTTGCAAAATGATGGCTGCGCAAAAATTACGCACTTCTCTAGCGTAATGGGCTGGCCCATTACGCTAGAGAAGTGCGTAATTTTTTAGACCAAGCATATCCCCACGCATGGATCGGACGTCTAGGTCACCGGATTTAAATCCGTTATACTTTTATTATTGAGGCTATTTAAAAGAAAAAGTTTACGGGAAACTGGTGGAAAACTTTAGAGCTCAAAGAAAGAATTACGGCAGTAGCTCAGGTTTTTTTTTTATGTAAACTGACATGGTTGGCTACATCACCTACAACATCCGTGATGTCAGCCCATAACACCGGATGAACTTGGTGCCACGTCAGTGCTTCCCTTCGGTCGTGCCGACTATAGTCAAGTGGAGGGAAAACACAAACTATTTACATAGCATAGGTGGAAGTATCTGCACTTGCATCGAGTACTTGCTCGACGCATCAACCGGGCATTTGTGAGAAGATGTCGAGCTAGCATTTGTGCAGGTTGTAAACTATTTGAATATCTACTTTAACAGGCTAATAAAGACCAATTACTTTAAGTGTTTATTTTATACCAATTCGTAGTTGGTAGAACAGTTATCAAATTCCGAGGTCTTTTTGCAGTTAAATAACAATATCTCATAAAATATTGGGCAAATCGGTAAGTGATGTACCATTTTAAAAACTACATTAGATGAGCGTATTTTTGTTGCATAATGCCACTTTAGTGTAGTATTTTTTTTTTCACCGCGAAGGGCCAAACTCAAGGGATGAGGCTGAAATTTTTTTAACATGTGGCTCTTAAGTAGTTTTTCAGCTAAACAGGATTAAACATGAAAAAATAAATTATACCGTGTGAAAGCCTTACTTTTCAGGAATATTTGACAAAAACTAGATTTAAGAAAATCTTACATTTGTACTTGTGGCATTTAAAAAAATGAGCTGAGGGAGAAAATTTTGGATTTTTACAAAAATGACAATATCTCAAAAACTAAGCCATTTTTACTAAACCTAAAATTAGATATTCTGAGAGGTAATTAGCAGCCTTATCTCCTGTTAAAGGATTATCGTCGGTTTCTGGGACACTCTGTATATATAGTTCCTGGTGGGAGGACTGACGGGTTCAGTCAGGCAATCAGTCACCTGTGGACCATATTGCTTATCCCTGAGGGGGTGGGGAGAATTAGCTGCCTGTCAAAGCTGTAGGAAATATTCTAAAGAAGAAAAAAACTGCGGCGAACGGCGAAATTTATGGTGATAACTGTGAGAGTTATGCCATACTAGAATGGAGATTTATGTCTAAAATTATGCCGTTTTCCACTGGACTATGAATGGACGGTGTTACAAAATGGGTGGTAACTTTTTTTACCTATTACCTTTTTTTAATGTATTTTTGTTTTGTTTTTATATAATTAAAAAAATGCAACATTTCTTCCATACATCATTTTTATATTATTATCTCTATAAGTCAGTTCATGCAGCTATAGGCGCAATCCTAGCTAGGCATATGCTGAGCCGCACTTGCACTTAACTTACATATTGCACTTAAGTTGTACAGATAAGATTAAATGTATTTTGTAAGTACAATGTAAAAAGTGTGTGTAAATAAAAATATTTTATTCTTATTCTTATTCTATATGCAGCGTGGTTGTGTTCTCTCTGCGGCTCGGCAGTCATGCTCCAGAAAAACTAAACATAAATAAGATTCGACACTGGCCACTCTCCCGCACCATACCTGGCAGTCTGAGCTCGGAGGGTGCCACATAATTGGGGATCTACAATGAATGCACGGGCGCACGGAGGGATTATCTACCTGAGTGATTTTTATCAATGTAAAGTAGTGCATCCCCTTCTCTATTGTGTCGTGGGATATTCTGCAAACAATGCGCGCACGCGCCTGCCGCCCCGCCCCGCCCCGCCCCGCGCGCCACCTGCCGCCTAATCTCCGCACCTGCGCCCCGCTTGTGCTCTTTGATGTAACACCGTCCGCGCGCACACACACACACACAGGGTGCGCCCATATATATATATGCTCGAGAAAGCGCTTGTACATTCAAATTCAAAATGAAAATATAAAAACGTTTGTTTATTGTTGTTGTTGTTGTTGATTTGGGGTTGGCTCTGGGCCTGCAAACAAGTCCCTCTTGGTTGGGGATCTTCGTGCAAAACCCCGCAATCTCCAGCTACTCCAGCAGTCCTATGTCCTCCACAAAGGCAACAAGTCGACTGGGGGTATTGTTTGTTGTATAATAGCATCCATATGTAGGCAAACTACTCTTGGGTACATGGAAAATTCCGCCAGTTGTAATTCAGTGCCAAGAAGTACTGACAATCTTCTTGCATATATAAATTTTTTTTTTAGGAAAGCGCGACATGTGGCCACTGGGCCGGACATTAGGCTTATAAGAACCCATCGGTTCTCTAAATTGTTTCTTTGTTTTATAACTATGGTGTGGAACTGTCTTCCAGCGTGTTTCCCGAATCCTTTAACCTTCAAACGTCGTATTAACAGGCTAGACAGCCTAGCAAAAGTCCACAAATCTGCTGGCATGGCACCTAACTGAGCGTAGTTTCGCGAGGAGAGTTGATGTTGGCTCTGTCAACTGGTCTGTTGGTCTCTCGGAACAGCCACCCATGTTGGTTTACATACAAATATTTTTTTTCCATCAAATACATTGAAATTCATAGACATGCTAAGATCATTCTCAAAATGGGATCACTCAATGTCACGTGAGACACCACGTGACATACTCGCTCGGTCCGTATATCTTCTGTCTCGCGTTCTCTTGGTTCGAGTTGAGGTTGTAGGTGCCGAGAGCGGGCAGATGAGGTACAGTCGTTGTGTTGTCCCTCTCTAGTCAGCCTACTGAGTTCAGAGTTTCTTCTAAAGAGAGAGAGGCACCCATACTTCAAGCTGAGATGGCATTCGTCATATCTTCACAGGAATATGTCTGTCGATCCTTCTTTAGAATAGCATTAGATCCAGAACTGTGATTTAGTTTTGTGTTGATTTTCATTTTTAGGGGCTTAGGCAATACTGGTTGTTATGTTGATGATATCTCCCCGTGCATGTCGTAAAAGGCGACTAAGGGATAAGGACAAGATGTCGCGCTAAAGGGCGAAAGTATAGCCACCTGTCACCTTGGCGCGGTCCTTCCACCTTGTCATGCAGCAGGTGGGTCTAAGTGCCTCACTTGCTGCTTGATAGTTATCTTGTCCATATACTGTGCTAAACGTGGTGGTCGGTGTTGTGCTTTAATTTACCAGAGTACTTATTGGAGTGAAAGTTGGGTATGGCAGGCGAAGCATGAGAGCAGGATAAATGATGTCGAAATGCGCGCGTTGAGAGGAGTATGTGTGGAATAGGAGGAGTATGTGTGCCTGTAGAATGGATGATTGGAGACTAATGAAAGACATCTATGGAGCGAATGTTAGTGGAAGAGTCAGGAAGGGTCGCCCTAGACGCACGTACCTGGACCAGATCGGGCAGGGCAGTGTGTCAGGATCGTGGCGCGTGGGGGTTGGGTTGTTTGCGTGGGTTGGGTCCGTTGTCTTTGCCTGCCCCACTGGGAGGCAGGCAGGCGTGACGTTATGTATGTGTATGTATGTATGAACTTATAGCACAACACCGATTACTCTGCTTACCCTGATTGTCGGGATACAAAAGCGTGAGTTATGTGTGTGTGTATGTTGATGAGTGAAGTAGTATGAGTATCAAGTACTGCTATTAAATAGATAGATAGGAATAATGTAATGTTCAACAAAAAGGCATTGATGTAACATAAAGTGCAGCCTTGAAGGGGTTTCTTCCAGGCAACCGTGACATGTTTGAGAAGAGTTCTGTCAAAGATGTAGGTAGGCAGTAGAATTAAATATCTGCGTTCAATACTAATTAGAGGGTGATGGTGGGTTGGTATGTTAGTTATTTGTTTGTATAGTGTTTTAAAACTATCGCAGCATCAACCTGTACTCGGTCAGTATTTAATAAGCCCATACACAAAGGGCACACTCTGCAATTAGTGAAAGATGCGTGCGAGATCAGGTGGCGTGTGGGGAAGCCCTACAGGTAGCTGTGTGTGTGTGTGTGTGTGTGTGTGCGCGCGCGGGGTGCGGGGGCGCGGGGGGCGCGGGCGCGGGGAGCGCCGGCGGCGGGAGTTGTCCGGGAGACAGCGAGCAGGATGGAGCCTCGCTACCGCAGCTTCTACCCGGCGTGTGAGTGTCTCCCGTCCGCCCTGCGCTCGCTCTGTGCCGTGTGCTCCTCTGCTTACTCTTCCTTAACCCTTGAACATCTAGTTCAATATTTATTTATTTATTTATTTAATATTTATTGAAACAAACAGCCTCGGCTGATGCGTCTAAATCAGATTCAAAAAGTTGGATTTAAATATGGTTTATTTTATTATTTTGTTTTATAGATTGGTTTTTAAATATATTGTATGAAAGAGAGAAAGAAAAATACCATTTATTGTCATTAGGTACACAAAAGAAAAGAATTACTACTAAAAATCATTAAAAAATATAAAACAATATATCTTTGATAGATATCTAATAAAATTAATTTAAGTAATAAAAATAAACAGAAAAGTTCTAAACATGTAAGATAATATACAAGAAAATTTTAAATTAATTATCTTTATCACATACCTATTAATATTGTTTTATTTCTGGTGATGTTTACATAACATATACACATTATATATATATATATATGTTATTTTTTTCTTACCCAAGTAAGAAAAAAATAACATACATCTAAACCTTATTCCACGGCTCTGATGGTTTTAGCCGTTACCATGGTGATGGCGAAAAAATAAAGTAAAAAATTCTAAACACTTCAAGGAAATTACAAACATTCTAAAATTCTAAAATCTAAATAAATAAATACCTATCAAAACGTAATTGTTAAAAATCAAAGAGAGACCTATAATATTTAATGTGATTGTAAAAATGAGGGTTGTGTTGGAAGTAGAGACAAGTAGGGAGTGACTATTGTTTTTCCTTATCTTAAAGTTGTGTCGTGATTAAATTTTGGTGATGCTAAAATAATTATAAAATATAATTAATTCATTTATTTTCTTTTATATCTCAATTTTTCCCGCTGACTTATATGTCTCTGGTGAGACATTCAATGTTAGTTTTGAACATTTGTATCGGGGCGTGAGGAGTGTGCATCCACTGACGCATCCTCATTGTCTTTCAGTTCTTCTGTAGCAGTTCCTGCGGCACTACCTGCTACACACTTAATAAATAACAATTAATAATTTATCATATACCTATGTACATATATCCGGTGGGCGGGGCATAATAATAGTCGTATCGACGCACGGGCTGACAGCGAAGATGCTCGACGACCACCTTGAGAGGTTCTCGCTGAGTAGTTGGGTCAAGGGCCAGATCCAGAAGACAGCCCTGCTCGAAACTGCACCGACCGTCGGTAGCTTGAGTTGGAAACTCCGCCGGTGGTGGAAACTCCGTTTATTTTTATATTAATTTTAGATTTTAAGTTGTTGTTGTATAAATATGTAAAATTAATATAAAAAAAGAAATGTGTCAATAAACGAATAAATAATAATAATAATAAAGTAGCAGCACGTGGTAGCCTGTACAGAGTAGAGAGAATGTCCGCTTGTGTCGGCAGGCGAGAGCGGCGTCGGCTACCACGTGCAGTATGTGGAGCCTCAGGAGATGTACACGCAGCCGCACCACACCCACATGTGAGTACTGTGTGGTCGGAGGTGTCCGACCGTCGCACTCTCCAGCTGTTCCGGATACGCTCTGATACGGTGGCTCTAATACAAACCGAAATGGTCCGCTCGCCGAAATAAAGGTACCGTAGCGGGCTTACTTACTTTCTTCTTTTTAAATTCGAATTTCACGCGAGCGAAGCCGCGGGCAAAAGCCATAATTTATATAATACATCTATAGCCTCGCGATGTCGCAAGCATTGTGTGTTATTGGTAATTTTGGACATTTTTTATGAATTTTTTCATGGAAACATTCACGGTTGGCTACATCGCCTAAAACATACGTGATGTCAACCCATATCACCTTGGTGAACTAGGTGCCATGTCAGTGCTTTCTTTCGGTCGTGCCGGCTGAACTGGACGGAAAACACCTGTCTGTTATTGACATAGCTGTTGCCGACCTTTCATTCAGTATGGTGGTACCAACTCGGACTGGTTAAATACCTAGTAAGGTAAAAATGGAAGGGACCTAAAGTTTTACGTGGAATCTGAACCACGGTCAGCCTCCGACAGTCGAGCGGTCACCCATCCAAGTACTGACCGCGCTCAGGTGTGATCACAACCGATAGTCGACCGACCGCACCACTGAGCTACCGAGGCTGTATTGGTGCCTTGGTAGCATACAACGTGTCCCAAAACTCAACGTCAAGCGGGAACCAGGGAGTAGGCCAGTTTATGACTACCCAAGGAAAAATAAGAAAAACAAATCGGAGTCATTTGTTTTTTATGATATAAACATTTTTTGAAACATTACTTAATATTTTTTTGTGATAAAACTATTGGCATTTTGGTTTTATTTGGGATACTGATCAATAGCAGAGTTATTTAGGCTACCATTAAAAACAAATTAACAATTATATTTGCAAATTTGTAGTTGTAGTACCTAAAAATGTTGTACGAAACGTTTTTCAAAAAATGCTCATATCATAAAAAATAAATGACTCCGATTTGTTTTTCTTATTTCTCCCTGGGTAGTCATAAGCTGGCCTACTCCCTGGTTCCCGCTTGACGTTGAGTTTTGGGACACGTTGTATATGCTTGGTATTGCGTGTGCAGGGAGACGTTGCGCGCGTACCCGGTGTACGCGGGCGGGGCGGGCGTGAGCGCGGGCGTGGGCGTGGAGAGCGGCGGCGGCGGCGGCGAGGCGGCGGCGTGGGGCGGCGCCGGCGGCGCGGACACCTTCACGTACGGCGCGGTGGTGGCGGCGGACGAGGCGCGCTCGGCGCCCGACCCGCCGCGCGCCGCCGCCTCGCCCGCGCCCGCGCCGCCCCCCGCGCACCGCACCCCACCCGCCACGCTCACCTGGCTCCTAGACAACTACGAGACAGCCGAAGGTATCAACTAACGCTCTGTTCAACTAACGCTGTGTTCAACTAACGCTCTGTTCAACTAACGCTCTGTTCAACTAACGCTCTGTTCAACTAACGCTCTGTTCAACGAACGCTCTGTTCAACTAACGCTCTGTTCAACTAACGCTCTGTTCAACTAACGCTCTCCGGTATGGACCAGAGCACATGCTCTGACCAGACAATATCACCTCCGATAAGGTAGGTGCCTTACCGGAGATTTCCTTTTGGATTGTTGGCTATACTGGATTAGAGGAAAACCATCTGGCCATGTGGCCATCTTACGTCCAGTGCTGTGGTATCAACCCAGTGGGCTACAATTTGAGCCTACCACTACCGCCAAGTGGCCTTGACGCCCAGACCACTCGGCCACGCGCCGCTTTATACTATACTATACTATACATCTACGCCGGAGCGGCTGTATGTGCCGGCCATTTGTATTAAATGTGAGCGAGAATGAGTAACACTGATCAAATCATACATCATCTAATTGTGCATCTCTTATTTATGTAAATGTAAAATGTAATTTAGCTCTACACCTATCTGCGTTGAAATAAGGACAATAAAATGTTCATTAAAATATATATTATATATAAAATATGTAAATACGTGAGCGGTGTTGTGTGCAGGCGTGTCGCTGCCGCGCTCGACGCTGTACGCACACTACCTGCGGCACTGCGCCGCGCACGACCTCGAGCCGGTGAACGCGGCCTCGTTCGGCAAACTCATCCGCTCCGTGTTCCTGGGGCTGCGCACGCGGCGCCTCGGCACGCGCGGCAACTCCAAGTACCACTACTACGGCATCCGCGCCAAGCCCTCCGCCGCCCTCTCCGGCGCCGACGCGGGCGGCGACGACGAGCCGGACCCGCCCGACACCGACCCGCTCGGCTCCGACAGCGACGACAAGGGCTCCGTGGCGCGCGCCTCGCAGGTACCGCCGCAACCACCTGACTCTCCTCGATGTTACTCCACGATATCGTCAGTATAACGCTTGTCATGCATGCTGCAGAGCGGTGAGGCGCGCGGCGGAGGCGGCGAGACGTCGAGCGCGCACCGGCAGCACCTGGGCGCGGCGGCCCCGCCCGACCTGCCCCCCCTCGAGCTCACCCCGCCCGCCCCCGCCGACCTCACCGCCGCCGACGTGGCGCTCTTCCGCCGCCACTACCTCGACCACTGCGCCGGTTTCCTCGACGCGGTCGCCTCGCTCGAGCTGGCGGGCGTGGAGCGCGCGCGCCGCGAGTTCTGGCGGCGCGCCTCGCACGAGGACGGCAGCTCGGCGGCGGAGGCGGGCGCGGGCCCGGCCCTGCCGCGGCGCACGCTCTACCGGCTGGCGGCGCGGCGCGACGTGGCCGCATGGCTGCGGCGCGCCGACCTCGCGCTCTACCAGCGCGCCGTGGAGCTGCTGCTGCCGGACGTGCTGCGGCCCATCCCCTCCGCCCTCACCCAGTCCATCCGCAACTTCGCCAAGACGCTCGAGGGCGCGCTCGCGGCGGCGACGGCGGGCGCGCCGGCGGCGGCCGCGCGCGCCGGCGCCGACGCGGCCAGCGCGCTCGCCGCCGCGCTGCGCCGCTACACCTCGCTCAACCACCTGGCGCAGGCGGCGCGCGCCGTCCTCCACAACTCCCACCAGATACACCAGATGCTCACCGACCTCAACCGCGTCGACTTCCGCGTCGTGCGCGAGCAGGCCGCCTGGGCGTGCGCGTGCGGCCGCGCGCCCACCGCGCACGACCTCGAGGCTGACTTCAAGGTTCCTCATCTCACATTTTAGACACACTCCGCCAACATTGTTCCTATATCACTACACCAATTTATCGCACAGCTAGGGTGGGAAACTGTCTCCGTTCAAGTCTTTTCCGGAGCCTTTAACCTGGACTCTTCAAACATCATATTAATAGACTAGACAGCTCAGCAACAGTTCACAAATCTGCTGGTTTGGCATCTCACTGAGCGTGGATTCACGAGGAGAGGTGAATTTGGCTCTGTCGACTGCGCCATTGATCCGTCGGCACAGTCACCCATGCTGGCTTCCCTTAAGAATAAAACCAATAATTGAAATGTCTGGTCATCATGTAAATAGGGATACCATATTATTGATATGGTATTGTATGTGTGCAATATAAACGGTGTGAAGTGGAGTGAGTGACGCCGGTGTTGTGTTGGCGGCAGGCGACGCTGGGGCGCGGCGCGACGCTGGAGCAGTGGGCGGCGTGGCTGGAGCGCGCGGTGCGCACGGCGCTGGGCGCGCACGAGCGGCGCGCGGACTACGCGGCGCGCGCGCGCCGCTTCCTCCTGCACTGGTCCTTCTACTCGTCCCTCGTGATCCGCGAGCTGACGCTGCGCTCGGCCGCCTCCTTCGGCTCCTTCCACCTCATCCGGCTGCTGTACGACGAGTACGTGGCCTACCTGGTCGAGCAGCGCGTCGCGCGCCACGAGGGCACGCCGCCCATCGCCGTCATGCACCACGCCCCGGTCGGTACACACTCACACCTCTCACTCACTACCCGCCACTATGCACTCTACATCATATTGCATTGCTATTCATAAATATTGCTAATTGCTATTTTTATGAATTTTTCTTTTTAAAATGGGTGATAAGATAATGCTGGGCTGTACGGATAAAAACCTTCGCCTTTCCCATAGAACATACATAAAAATGTTTTCTTGAGAAAACAATTATTTTGCAGTTGTAAAATTTTTTTTACCTGTGACATTTCTGACAGGATGGTAAACTGGTTTCTAGTCTAACATGCGTTATTTGAATAGTTCAATTCATGATCTACACGTCGATATATGATTCGCGTAGGGTAATTCGGCAATTTTAGGTTAGAAAAATACGGAAAAATATGTCGGGCGCATTAATTTTTCCTGTAGTTCAAAAAGTCTGTGCTTCTAAATAAGTGAATCTTCACTTGTATATTATTTTGTGGAAAACTTCGTTAGCTGTCAAGAGCCCGTAGAGTTATTGATCTGTCTTAGGGCTTCCGATTTCTCGAACTATTTTCGTTCTCGATGCACGAGAATTCTCGTGGCTAAATTCTCGAGTCTTCTCGAGTCTCAAGGCTTTCAAACAAACAACCAATAGTGGTTTAAAATTTAAAGAAAAAAAAAGTCAAAAAAATTACGAAATCAACGTATTTTTATTGGACCAACTGCACTTACTAAAAAGGAACGAACGAAACATAAAAAACTTCTAACACAACACAATTTAATAATCAAATCTTAATAATAATTAGGAACAGAGAACTAACTAAGCAACAAAAAATCTGCGTCTTAATCATCCTCTACATGTAATATAATCATTCAGAAACAAAAAACTTTCTACTCATTGAAGTTGAAGTCGGCTGGACTGTCATTTGAATAGATTGTCGAGATTAGGTGTACGTTATCCTGTAGATTCAAATATGTTGATCCTGATCAAACTTATCGTCACTTGAGCATTTGAGCGTTCCAGAGGAGTGCTATCAACTTTTTGAATGGCTTTCTGGAGCAATACCTCGAACGTAGAACCATCTGTTTCATCTGTATCATCAGTAATTATGGTTTCACAAGCTGTGGTTGCTTCTAACGAACACGCGTGTGTGTGTGTGTGAGTGAAGCGACAAGCGCGCACGGACGATTTTACGCGTAAAAACTTATGTCGAATACTTTGAATTGGTGCCTCGAGAATTCTCGAGGCATGGTTTTATTTTTCTCGTCTCGAACCAAAGCGAATTTCTCGAGTTTTCTCGAGTTCGAGAATTCTCGAGCAGAAACCCTAATCTGTCTTCATTATTTTAAATTTGAGTGTATGTGCGCGCTGGCAAAAATGTCATGGAACAGTAGGCTTAAGCGCATATTAATTTCTTTGGCAGTCAAGAGCCTACAGTTTAATCTCCAATGTTTAACCCTTTCGGCGCCAGTCGCACATATTTGTGTGCGCCTATAGTCGTTTTGTGAGGCCAGGCACACACATATGTGATTTAGAAAAAGTGCTTTCATAAATAGGTGGCGCCAGGTGCACATATTTGTGCGCGCCTATTAGTCATTCTGTGAGGCCAGGCGCACACATATGTGATTTAGAAAAGTGCTTTCATATAAACAGGTTTAATTGTAGTTTATTGTAGTAGTAGTACCGGTGGAGGTTTCGTAAAGCCTTGGCCTGGGCGCATGACTGGGTGCTGGCGGGCCTGGCGAGACTCCATAATGTATAATATGAAATTTAGTTATTTACCATTTTGTTAAAAGAGCCAAATAGTGACGTAATAATATTGTAGGGTCAACATATTGTGGCATTTAAATTGTAAATAAGCATAGTAGATGACATGTGGTGTGTGTGTGCGGCAGGAGGAGGAGGAAGAGGAGGAGGAGGAGGAGGAAGAGGAGGAGGAGGAGGAGTGGGAGTGGGCGGAGGGGGACGGCGACGTCGAGGGGGAGGGTGAGGGCGAGCCCGCCGCCTGCGCCGCCGCCGCGGACTCCTCGCCCGCCGCTCACGAGCCGCCGGACAAGAAGATTAAGCTGGAGTAGTGACCGCTCACTCCGGCGCTCGCTAGTATCGTGTGGTGCGCGGTGACGTGTGTGCGCGGTGACATGTGTGCGTGCGCGCGCGCGGTGCGGTGCGGTACAGTGCGCAAAAGCTAAGAGTGCGCGTGGACGGAGGCGCTACAATAACTTTGGGGTTGCTGTAGAATTTTCTCTCTTGACCCACCTTTCAGAATGTTGATCATGTTGCAAATGTGAAATAACACAAAATAGTGGCTTTACAAACTAGTTGCACAAAAACTTCCCATTTTATAATTTATAAACATTATATTTTAAAAATATGTGTAGAAATTTTAAAAACATAAATTAGTACACTCAACTAACAAATTTTTTTTTTAAGGAACCTGACACCTCCATGATTTCAGACCATATCACCTTGGTGAACTAGGTGCCATGTCAGTGGTTCCTTTCGGTACTGCCGCCTACACTGAACTGGATAGAAAACGCGAACTATTTACATAGCCGTTTCAACCGACCTTTCATTCAGTGCAGTGGTGTCAATCCTGGCGGGTTAAACCCTGGTAGGGTTGCAAGGTAAGAAGGGAAGGGATATAGAGTTTTACGTGGAAGCCGAATCACGGTCCACCTCTAATGGTCGAGCGGTTACCGCGTAAGTACTGACATCACAACCGGCAGTCGACAGACCGCACCACTGAGCTACCGAGTCTGATCTATTGATACTTCATCAATAATAATAAAAAAAAATTTTTAGTTAGGGAGTTAGAACAAGCTGTCAACAGAATGACATTTCTACATTTGGTCCGTCTGCCGACCACGCGCACTCTGAGCTAAGTGACACTCTAACATTAGTGATACCGCCTCGCACGACGAGCGCCGCCGCCGCTAGCACGCTGCAGTGTACAGCGCACCGCCACCCAGCTCACTAATTGCTTCAATCGTGGACGGCCTGTCCAACTGAAATATAAAATAAGCTTAGACTCGCACTAAGTATGCAATACGGTTTTCGTTTTGGTCTATCTATGGGGTAAAAAATTAATTTATAAAGAAATTTGTGTGAAAAACTGTTTTAGCCGACAGACGAACCAAAGACAAGTCGGGTATCAACGCGTCATCGAGTAACTTAGTTGTATCTTGTACTTTATTTAGGTGAATTTAATTATAAGAAATTATGTAAATCTCTTGTCTGCATTTTTGCACATGGTTGTGTATGTTTTTTGACAATACAATTATAATTTTAGGCATGTTGTTACAACTGTATAGATGCCAGCGCAGTGTTTATATAGCACGCGTTGCGACCGATCTACTCGGCTCCGTCTGCCGCTCGGCGACGCTGAGCTACATGTTTTTGTTTTATTTGGAAAACCATCAACTCTATAACCATCAGTAGCAGCCCCGGCGACCGGCGCGCACCGGCTCCGGCGACTAGAGAACTGCGTTGCATACGCTAGGTTAGACGATTAATAAATTGCGAAAACTAGTCGCCGGCACAGATTATTAATAGTTACTTCGTAACAGATAAATCACTCCATAGAAAAAGTTCCATACCTTCGGCTTTAATAGCCTACTGCTTCACGTCGCCAATCGCTGCGTGCGAAAATGTACCTAAACGACCGAGTGTAAAGTGCATTATTGCTTTGCAGCTGCGCGCAGTTGCGTGGGCGAGCGTGTAGGTATGTTTCGCGCGGCTGACGAATTACTACTGAATTAGACTGCCGGCGGCCCACCGGGCGGTAGGTAGTTAGCGCGCGCAAGTACATAGAGTGCGTGAGGCCTGTCGCCGGAGACTAAATTTGTTCGTAGGGCTTTACATAATATAAACTTATACAAAACTACGATCTGTAGCAGGTTTACACAGGAATATTATAAATGTGTGTTGTAGTTGACATGTGTAGCTGTAGAGAGTGTCGGTTCGCGCGGCGCCTCCGCGCCTACACAGTCACCTACATAGCACCTCCTCGTCTACTGTGACGCGGCTGTCTTACTGTTTTGGTGCACCATCGATTTTTTTATGTCCTAGCTTAAGAAATACGTCGTATATTGTACCCATATACATAATAACATAACTGCATATACATGTGTTTATATAACATATATGGGGTTCATATGCAATATTTTAGATATATTGAAGAATTATGTATGGGAACATGGTGTCGCCAACATTCCTACTGATCAGCTCAGGCCGCGACCGCTCTGTGATCGCACGCCGACACCTACAGCCAACAAGAGCTAACATGTCGACATCATCTGCTGGCGTACAACTGCATCACAAGTAGAACAATCTTTTTATATTGGCTAAATATCACGGGCCGGACGGACACACACGTGCACAAGTCTCATAATGAAGAATAAAAAAAATTTTACTCTGGTATTATTTTCCCATATTATAGTAGAGATATCAGCAGACATAATTGACAGCTGGCTTTAAACATTGGCATAGTGTGCACTGTAGGAGTAAACTCCTGGTATTGTTAACTTAGCCTTTCCAAACTGTAGCGTTATGTATGATAGCGGAATGTGTGCGGCGTGACGACCGCGCACCGCGCACACTCCTCACTGTCCTGTCTGTGCGTTCAGTAGTAGTAGTGTACTTAGATAGAATAATTCGCCGAGGGTAAATGTGTACCAAAGATTTATCACATTTATTTATATTTTTCCATGTTGATTGAGCTCGTTATGTTCTTAGAGTATTAACATGTTATGTAATAATTATCAGTGCAGATATAAACATTAGTGGACGCTAGCGTCGCCATTTAGTTGTCCGTTAACTACTAGTGAAAAACCAAAGTTTAAACTGTGCCTCTAGTCCAGTGAAATGTCTCAACAATGGGCTTATATGCAAAAGTCGTACATGCTTAAAATTATATATGTATATAAATTAAAACAGACTACATATATACATACCTCAAATCTTTAAAGAATGCTCAAGAACTATATCATACTAAAATTTAAAAATATCTAAAAATAATAAAACATGAATCACCTGAAACTAGACGCATCAGCCTAGGTTGCTTGTCAAGTAAAAAAAAAACCTTCCCACAAATTGCTGAGCAGAGCATAAGCTAGTCACTAATGCACCCCGTGCACCCACGATATAGCACATCTTTATAGTAATGTGTATAAATAAAATTAATTTAATGAATGTTGAATGTGTAAGTTTACATAAGAAGTAGTAATCCCCTCGTGAGGACTAAATGTATTTGATCGGTTGTGAATAGCTTCCAGTGTAGTGGACTAGCGATTACAACGCTATTCACTACTCTGGTAAAGCCACATTGACACGATCGGAGTGTGCTCGCACCGAGCGCACTTGGATGCCTACTCGTATCCTGACAACCGTTAATCCGAGCGCACTTGCACTCGGATGTTGCCTTCCAATCAGATTTGAATCGGACCGCGTGCTATCGTTACGACCTAGCTCGGGTGGGAGTAGTGAAACAAAATGCCGGCTACTTACCAGTGGGTCAGTGCCGTCGTGACAGCGAGTAAGTCGGGATGTGTGTAAACCACTGTCCGTGCGCACTCGTATGAAGGTGGCCGGTACGAGCGTACTGTGATCGTGTTAACGCGGCGTAATCTGTACTTTGATGTTATTGGAACGAGCTGCGAGCGTGCAGACAAGCATCTCAATCAACATGGAAGTGTCGCACGTCGCAGTGCGGGCGCCGCACAGTACATAGCGTACCTAGCTAGTACCTAGCGGAACTAGTGTGTACACAGTGTACCTAGTGTGCGGGGGGACAGCAAGTGTTGCTGCGCGTGAGAATTTGCAAGAGCTTAATGTTTTGTACCACGTTAGGGTGTAGGTATACGTACGTACATAATTTACTCACTGTTTACAGTTCAGATGTTTACCGGCAACGAATTAGGAAGTGAGGTGCGTGATGTGATGAAGGTGAAAGGACTTTAGTATAAACAGCTGTTGAGTAGCATTGAAAGAGTATTATATGTTTTGTATGTGTAGAGCAGATCAGCTACCGTGTCCACGAATAAAGCTAGTCATGTGTTAGATGTGTTTAATTACTGCTCCCACTAATACTAATCCTTCACACTTTGGATGCCGTACAAATATATCACGACACACATTGGCTGCTTACACACTACGCCTAGCGTCACGGCGACGGTAACGATATTCCATCACTGTATTTATCTAATAAATCTCTACCACCAATTACTCATGTAACACGAATAATGAATATCTATCTTCCCATACATGGAACATTCACCGCACATATGCGGCTTTCGTACATCATTTTCAGTGATTTGGATTGCGATAGCGTGAAAGTTAGTGGAACACATTGTGCGCTCGAGCTATTTATGAGGGCATTTTCTATAGAAATCAAGTTTTTGTTATAATAAGTAAGTATAATAAACAGTAATAAGCACATTAGAACATTTACATAAGGTGCAGAGCCTTACAGAGACTTCTTAGTCCACCTTTGGATGTTTGAGATTTAACGCAGTTATGTCTGTTCAAAGTGTAGAGTCTTGAAATGATCACTCAAAATCCGAAGATAACGCAAATGCTTAGCATGGAAAAGGCCAATCAAGATAACTAGGAAATAAAACAACTTTTTCATCCAGATAAATATTATTTCAACAATCCCTTTATTATTTCATTCTATTCCATTAATTCTAGAGCGACCGAGACGGCTGCAATTAAAATAATATTTACAGAGAAACATAATGCACGTCCACAGCATCAATGAGTAATGTATAGAGCGGGCGAGTAGCCAGGATCCTACCAAGGGAGCCAAGTGGACTGTGGGACACAGTCGCTACATGAGTAATGTATAGAGCGGGCGAGTAGCCAACACAGTCGCTACATGTCAACGGGCATGTACATACGTAGCATACGTACGTACACATACATACATTGTTCTCATCTGGCTTTACAATTTTAAAAAGCGTTAATTACATCTAAATTTTTCTATTTATTCCTTCCCATTGAATCGAGCGCGTCACCAAAACAATTTGCTCTCCTTGGGTACATCAAAATTTTGCATTTTTTAATTATTCGCAACAGCACCGACGGTCGGCTATTCCTGTCGAGTTCCAGTAAGTCCCGTGTGGTCACTGGTCATGTTAGCGATGACATGGGCTCGATGTCTGCCTACAAAATATAACGACAATTCGTTTTGGAAAGCTACACGCGGCCAGCGCATAAACTATGAGCTAAATATGGCTACCGGTTCCAATAGACCAACAGAACGCACGGGAGCGAGGCTTATGTTGCAGCCTTGAACGTCGGTGCGATGGCTTGTCCGTATAAGAGTGCGAGTGCAGGCTGGGGAGGTGCGCGTGTCGGTGCGCGTGGTGCGGCGTGGTGCGTGTTGCCGCGGTTGCGCCGGCTACACCGCCAGCACAGCCGAGCGCTTGTCGCGATTCTTCCCTCTCGAGATGGTCCTCGCTTTGAATGCCGCTGCGTTTTGAAGGTGCTGAAAAAGAAAATATCATCTTTAGTAATAAGTAATAAGCCAAGTACGAAAACTAAAAAAAAAAAAAAAAAAATTAAAACAATCATTCATTATAAAAAAAAAGACTGATATGAACACATCAGCTAGAGCTGCTTGTTCATTAAAAAATAAGTAATAAATAAATAAATACAAATACACATTATTTTAATATGGGGATAAGGCTCTATTTCACCTCTAAAATAAGGTGAAGATATGCTCTTCTCGATTTGATTAAATAGTTCAAATGATGACAGCATCGCCTCTCGTTGAAAAAAATATTTAAACCACGTCAGTCAGTTCAGTGTCATGGCGGTGAGCGAGTGCCCGTGTTCGAACGATGTTTCCCAAGCGACGAAGGCAAGATATATTTCGTATTTGGTGTTTTTAGAAGCGCAATTGAGTGTAGAGTGCATATTTGGTAGTGCAGTAATCATATTATTGAGATCTAGTTTAGAAAATGCCTGAACACGTTGAGTTGACGTAATAAAACATCACCTCACCAAGTGCAGCATTCAACCCACGATTTTGAATAAGAAAAAAGATGAGTACAATTAAAATTATACATAACTGTATACGAAATTTTATAACGATTACAATCATGCTAAACTTGCTATAGGTGTTCATATATTTTTTCCTAAAAGAAGCGTATTTCCCGTAACCTGTCCTTAAGCGGTCGCAGACGCGAACACCGCGAGACCCAAGGAATATGCGCGCGCGCGGCGTGCGACGCGTGAGGGGTTAATGGAATAAAATTTGTTAGTCTTGAGCCTGCCCTAGTGACGCTGAAATAAATATTGTCTAAGAGGAATGGTTACCCGCTGCAGCTTGTTTTGCCTGGCGTCGCGTGGCAGGAGGGGCGGCGGCGGCGCGGGGGAGAGGCGCAGCGCGACGCGCAGGGTGGGCGAGGCGGGCGCGCAGGCCTGCAGCCCCGCGCCCAGCGCGCCCGCCAGCGCCGCGTACGCCGCGCGCTCCGCCCACGAGCCCAGTACCAGCGTCTCCGCGCCCACCCGCACGCACTCCGACTCAAACTCATCCTCCTGCACACACACACACAACACATTCAAACATTATTATACTTAGTACATTAGAATTATTGCTATGTTACGAATTTTTGAGGTAGAGATCGTCTAATCTTAAAATGAACGCCCCTCCACTTTGTTTACGCTCGCATGCACAGTAGGTTTACAGACAGCAATACACACAAATTTGTTCTTTGTCATTGGTCATTCAGTCTGATTCATTCACCGGCTAGATCTAGCCGGATCTGTTGGCCAACTAGTGCATTAATGACACGACCGCACGACAAAGCGGACGTATCGTTCCATACAAAGCGCGAGCTCTCCGCCATACAAAGGCAATACATGCACTGATCGCACGATTAGTTGACCTACTAGTTGCGCGGGCGAATCGCAAAATCGCCGCACGCACACAAGTAAGTGTTGCAATAGGTATTTCCTCTCCCACATTGAAACAATAAAGATTTGTGGAGGGGCGTTCATTTTTAGAATAGACGATCTCTACTTGAGTATGTCTGGAGTGAGGTTGACCACTAGGATATTTGAGTATGTCTGGTGAGATTGTATGTATGTAGATAGGGAGACTGACCTCTAGATACTTGAGTATGTCGCGGAAGGTGGCGCGCTGCGCCTTGCGGTCGCGCTTGGCGCGGAACTTGTTGGAGTCGCGCGCGAGGTGCTCGAGTGCGGGCAGCGCGGCGCGCACCGCCTCCTCCACCTCCGCGTCCTCCCGCCCCACGTGCTCGTGCGCCAGCGCCAGCGCACCGCCCGCCGCCATCCGCACCTACAAGCACACGCACACCTACCCTCAGACTCTGTGCCATTTTTTATTTTTTTTTTATGGAAACTGACACGGTCGGCGACATCACCTACAACATTCGCGATGTCAGCCCATAACACCGGGTGAACTTGGTGCCACGTCAGTGCTTCCCTCCGGTCGTGCCGGCTACACTCAACTGGACGGAAAACACAAACTATTTACATAGCCATTTCGACCGACGTTTCATTCAGTGCGGTGGTACCAATCCGGGCGGGTTAAACCCTACCACCTAGTAATATAAGAAGGGAGTCATATCCCTTAGTCGCCTTTTACGACATACACGGGGAGAGATGCAGTGGACCTATTCCTTTGAAGTACCGCACAATGTAACTTGCAGTGCAACTTGCGCGGAAATTGTCTCGCCTCGTCCTACACTTGACGCTCGTGTCACTATAGTACTAGTTTACCTCTAGACTGTAGGCGCCCAGCATCTGCACGAGGTGCCGCAGGGAGGGCGGGCGCGCGCCGCCGAGCAGCATGGAGCGCGCGTGCTGCTCCGACACGAGCGGCAGCAGCAGCGCCCACGCGTCCAGCGCCGCCGCGTGCAGCGGCGCCGCCGCCACCGCCTCCCCAGACACCTTCACGCTACCGTCGCCCTGCGCACGCACACACATCACACTGTTGTTGTACACCACACACACACACACACGCACACGTAAACGCGCGCCCCATGCGGAATCGAAAACCAACGGAATCGTTTAGCACGAGTCCGTCTACCTAGAGTCAGTGCGCTGTCATGTGATGTCACATACCCGTTAGTGCGCGAATATTTAAAATGGGATATGGTTAGGTTTAGTGCTTTCTGTCACGTGATACTGTGAATTAATTGCCTAAGCGTTGGTTAAAGGTAAGGCTTTACAATCAGATGATCCCAGGTTCAATTCCTACTTTTCCAATGGTTTTAATTTTGAAGTATTTTTGGGACATTTACTACTGTTTTCTTTTTGAAAGCTGCAGTTAGTGTTGTGGTCTATAAAGGTACTAAAAATGAGTTAAAAAACTTGTTTGGATTTTTTTTTCTTGTTTTTTGCAACTCATTGCGTGTCTTGAGAATATTCATACTAGGTACGTAGATAATAGAACGCAGACGTTTAAAAAATTCAGAAGTCTTGTTACGTTGCAAAACCGCATGGTCTGCCGTAACGAGACCCTACGGTTCTGTTTAGTTATTTGTTTCAGTATTTTAAATATTGCCGCCGCTCACGGATGAAGGCGACTCAAATACGGCGACTAGAATACGGCCGCGCGTGTTATGGTTGCAGCTGCCTTCAATCAACCATCAATCAATTCGATTCAATCAATCATTGAGCTGACATCAACCAACACAGCAACTCAATCAGAGTCGCGTCGCTTCGTGCGCCGGTATTAGATAACATTAACAGTCCAAATGATAAATAAAATAACGGTATTAATTGTAAAATCTTTACTTCACAGTTGTGAGTAGAATCTAATAAATTAACATTTAATGGGCGTCAACTCGTTCGACTGTCCGCGCCGCCGCTCACAGACGAATGAAGTGCTGTCTCGCTCGTCCATACCAGGGAGCGAGGCAGCACGTCAATAGAAAGAGCGAACTGATTCGCGAACGCGAGAGCGAACGAGGAAGGAGAGCACAGCGCGACAGACGTACTTTTCTTCCGGCTGTCAGACTATTCTGCACGCTCTCAGCACAATTCTTTCGTTCAAGTTTAAATTAATGTGAAAAGAGTATTAGGAATATTTTCACATCTCGACTTGAACGAGAAGTAAACTCCACGTCAGTGGGTGAGTAGGCGAATGCCAATTATGTAAATTGTATAGTGTAAAATCGTTGTGTAAAAATTTTATACCGGCCGCGTGACTACCGTCACCGGCCACGTTTTTCAAAATTGCAAATTGTGCTTTTACTGCGTGATAGGGGCCCACCGCCGCTCCATGGCAATTATGTTAGTGCGGCGTGTGATTTTTATCCCTATCGCGCAGAGTTTGGTACAGGCTTCGCTCCAGGACAGCCACCCGCCTTCCGCTTCCGTCTCCGCGCTGAGCGGATAGGACGGTCGGAGAGTGCCCCGTCGACGTCACCCCTGCGAGTCCGCGACACGCCTGTTGGTCGCGGGACTGCCGGCGGCTCTGCTGGCATCAGCGGAACGCCGTGCTGTGGGAGCTGCGCGTCGAGAGACTAGGCCTCCGGCTGATTGTGCGGGAAGACGAAGACGAAGACCACAACGTCCGTCAATAAACCGGTGCGATCGATCCTATTCTCCCTTAGTCAGCTGACTAGGTAGGTAGGTAGGAATTCTTGTTCGCCGAGCGGACGCTGCGCGCCGAGGACTTGTGTTTAATCCAGAGACCCTTACTTAAATATCCATTAATTGTAGAAACGGATTAATAAATCTACATATTGTACACCTGGGTTTTATTTATATTGCCATAAAAATAGACAGGTAATAGTCTCCATCTTAAAATAACATGATGGGAATGTGTTGGGAAATTTGGTATTTATGTAGGTAGGTACTTAGCGAACTACCGGTCACTGAAGTCACCAGCCGCCACTGTACACCACATAGTTAGGTATGGGGGAGCGTGGGCGTACCTTGAGGTAACTGCCGCTGAAGATGCTCTCGAAGGTGGTGAGCAGCTCCAGAACCACGCTCACGTCCTCCTCCAGTAGGAAACACATCACCGACACCGCGCTGCAGCACTGCACACACACACACACACACAAACACATCATTAGTATTTTATAAGCGGCCCCTCGGAACATCACCTTCACAGAATGAAGCTTACGGTGAGCGCTGACATCAGTTGCGTATACATGTACATACAATACTTTTGACAGCCACACTCACAGGTGCATGTCACGTAATTTGCGACACGAGGTGTAGAATAGAATAGAATAGAATAGAATATTTATTGGTATATCACATATACAAGTCACGAAAACGGGACAGTCAGCTCGGCTCGTCGGCGTGCGAAGGCTTTACGTCGTCGATGCGGTGCCAGATGTTGCAGGGCGGTTCAGAGCGTCGCTGACTCATTTTTAGTGTACGCACGCGCGTGATGAAAGCACCCCATATGGCCGAATGCCAGGCGAGTTCAGCACTGGAGCCGACAACACCGACTGACTGAGTAGAGAGAGAGCGTACGCACCTCGGAGCGCACGTCCAGGTCGGCCGAGTGGTCAGCGGCGAGGGTGAGCAGCGCCGGCCGCACGTCGCGCACGAAATCCTCCGCCCCCTCCTCCCCAACCTGCGCGCGGTTACACACACCACACATTTATTTGTTTTCTTTTAGACCGGCCGACACACGGGATATTTATTTATTTATGTTTTTTTTTATTGACAGCGCGACATATGTCGCCGAGCCACCCATAAGGTGTCTAACGACGCCCATGGACATTCGGTCGTATGCAGGGGTTGCGAATCCCATGCCGGCCTGACAGGTGCCCATTCACGCCCCTCTTGAAGGACCCGAGACTGTACTTGGGAGGAAATATATGGGAGAGTGTTCCAGAGTTTACCGGTTCTGTAGAGGAATGACCTGCAGAATCGATTGGTACGCATCCGTGGTAAGTCCAGCGTGTAAGGATGCAATCCCTGCCCAGTGCGCGTGGTGCGAAGGTGGAAAGGGGACGCCGGGATCGCTAAACAGCTCCTCCGATCACTCCCCATGGAATAAGCGATAGAACACACTTAGGGAGCCGACATCCCTACGGTGTTGCAGTGGTTCAAGATCGCAGGACACTTTGGGGTCACTTACTAGTCGCACGGCTCAACGGTGGATTTTTGCTGTAATTCGACATGCCGCACATGACTAAAATCGCAAGCGCCAAAGTAGAGTTGAGTTAGAGAATGTGTACATAGAAGGAGTACCTGTAGAGCGAGAAGGGGTGCGAGGGCGGCGGCGGCGCGTCGCTCGGCGGCGCGTCCCTTGCGCAGGGCGCGCGCGAGGTGGTCGGCGAGGGTGGCGCGGTGGGGCGCGAGCACGTGCGCGAGGTAGCGCCGCGAGAGCCCCGCGCGCAGCGACACCAGCGCCGCAGTGCGCGCCGCGTGCGCCTTCGCGTTCAGCCCCTCCACGCACTCCAGCACCTTCTCCTCCAGCTTCTCGCCGCTCTCCTCACCCTCTACACAACGCACGCACACACAACATAAGCAAACCATTAGCTTTATACTTTAAAAAGAATAGCCCCACTGCATCTCTCCCCGTGTATGTCGTAAAAGGCGACTAAGGGATACCACTCCCTTCTTATATTACTAGGTGGTAGGGTTTAACCCGCCCGGGTTGGTACCACCGCACTGAATGAAAGGTCGGTCGAAACGGCTATGTAAATAGAATATTTATTCTTCAAAAAAGAGCACTGCGTTGTATACTCAGTATGAGGGCGAGGGACTCTTGTAGAAATGTATTTGATAAAATAGGAATTATGACATTACCCAGTGTTTATATTTATCAAAATATCTGCTATGCTAGGAAATATATACAGGATGCTACGCTTCACTCTGATATGCACCAGCATGATACAAGGCATAAAAATAATGTTCTAATTACGAAGCACAGGTCATCTAAAATGTCGAAAAGTTTTGTTTGCAACAGTGTTAGATTGTATAATAAAATATCAGAAGAGGTAAAAAATCTAAATGATGCTTTGTTTAAGAAACATATCAAATCAATTCTTGTAAAGAAAGCCTACTATACTGTTAAAGAGGCATTCGCCGACAGGACTATATCTTGAGGTTCTGACTGCATAATTAGTTAGCGCATGACTAGGTACTATTTGTACCCAAATTTTTTTACTAACCGATTGACAACTTGATACTTCAAGTATCTTAATATTTTTATTATTATTTGACAATACTACATTGTAGTATGTATACTTATTACTAACATTATTGAGTTGATACAAATGACGTATCAAAAATTTGACAAAGGCTCTTTACACCTGATCCACTTAATTAAGTCCTTGCAGTCAGAACTTCAAAAACAAAACCAAAATCTGTTTTTGATCTTGATCTTGCTCTCAAGCTGTATTCTCAATCGACTGTAGGCGGTGTTATTATGTGGATAGTCACTAAATGATTGTAAAAATGACTATGAAAAAAAAAACCCTGCGAAGTTTCTTACCGGTTCTTCTTCGTGGGTGTAATCGAATCGGATAGAACAAATTGTAACAAATTCGAGTACAGTCATGCTGTCTAATGAATGCTTAATAAACAATATACAATATACAACAAAATAGTTCGTGTTTTCTGTCCAGTTCAGTGTAGCCGGCATGACCGAAGGGAAGCACTGACGTGGCACCAAGTTCACCCGGTGTTATGGGCTGACATCACGGATGTTGTAAAGGTGATGTAGACAACAGTGTCAGTTTCCATAAAAAATAAACTCTACCTAACCTTGCCTTAGATCAGCGATAACCTCTGGAATTGGCTGTGCAGATCGCACTGAAAGCCTCACACGGAATTTGCATTCGTACAGGGAGGTAGACCACGAGACTAGTTCTGTTCCACGTCCTAGTCAACACAGACTAGCAGACGAGGGCTCGACGCGAGCCGAAGCGTCTAGCGAGCTGTAAGAGAACAAGACTGGCCACTCACTGGTCCCGTGCTCGATTTGAAAATGTTCTCCTACTTGCACAGGGCCCCAGATGTGTTTGTTGAGTGCGGGTTCGTCACCAGCTGTCTGTGTTATTTAATGATTATTTTTAATTAGAAAAATGCAAATCGAAAATCATTGGAAAAAATACATCCCGACCCGGATTTGAACCTGGGTCTCTGGCTTGAGCCGCCAACGCGATAACCAACTACGTAACGGCCCGGCTGTGTAGTTGGTTATCGCGTTGGCGGCTCAAGCCAGAGACCCAGGTTCAAATCCTGGTCGGGATGTATTTTTTCCAATGATTTTCGATTTGCATTTTTCTAATTAAAAATACATATATATAAAGCGAGTATGTGCTTAGTACTAATATAAACATAACATATTATCTAATGATTGGCCGTACATATGATTGCACAATATGTGGTAGAGTTATGTAGAGGTAGGTACCTTCGTCCTGGTTGCTGCGCAGGTCCGACTGAGCCGATGTCTCCGAGATGTTGTCATTGAGGGACTCCTCGTCAGAGGACGCTGCCTCCGCGCGCTCCCGCCTGCTCTCTGCAACACACAACACAACACTACTTCAACAGCTGTTTACATATGTAGTACACGCTACTCACACTCACGCAACACAATATCTCCTTGATTTGGCTTTTTAAATTACCGTGATTAATATATAAATTGTTAAAAGTAAGGCTGCCTCATTCACGGTCATCTTTTTGAGCTATGTAGCTCGACACTTCGGGCCAAATGTTGGCTCATCATCTTGACCACTCTGCCACACAACGGTTGAGAAAACTGACAGTTCTCTGCCAATGGAAATGTCGAGTCATATACATAGAAATAAAAACCGACTGTAGTGTTTAGCCGTTTTACTTTTAACAACACCTACATCTACCTTACTTCACTTCATTGTTTACTGTTGTGTTATTTTGTGTCATTATGAGAGTAAACGAGGTAAATTATTTATATCTGAGCAACATTTTCAATAATTTGTATCCATCATGTAACAATATCAAAACATTTTACATTATAATTAATTAAAAACCTTTAAGTAATAACTAATAAGATGTGCACAAAATAATTAAATAAAAATGAATATTAAATATTGTTGCACAATACAACGAAATGTTCTGTTCACCATGCATAGCACAGGGAAATATGCAATAGGTACACTCGAGCTAAATAACTACATGACACTAATTTATGGGATAAACACAGTAAACCGAGAGAGAGATAGAGAGGGGAGCACATTTAAACTTTGATGATAAGCACATATTTTTGTTCATGAATAAAATACTGTTTATTGACACATCACTGAGAATAGAATAGAATAAAAACTCTTTATTGCAAACACTTGAAAGCAGAACAGCACAAGGCAAGAAACAAGAAATAAACAGGAGTGCGTAAAGGACTTATCACTGCAAGTGATTTCTTCCAGTCAACCTTTGGGTGATGTGATGAGGAATAAAATTATAGAGAAAGAAGTATGGGCAGTGCAATTGAGTCGTAAGGGCCAGAGCACATGTTTCGACCCGCCAAGAGAAGGTGCCATACCGGAGACTTCGCTTTCGATTGTTGGCTATACCTCCTGGACGCACTGACGCACACAACCAAGGTAGGTACAAAGCTAATTAAATATGGGACAAAAACTTGTTGACAAATTACAATAAGTGTGAATTACCTTTTTTGGTTTTAATATGTCCGGCGTAAACCCAACGTGTCTTGCCACTACCCATTGTTCAGAATGTAATCACAACACAGAACTAACGAGAGGTGACTGCGATTAAGCAACAACTTCTCAGCACGGCGCGTGCTGAGAGACTGACCGGCAAACCTCACCACGCCACTATATAACTCATTCACCATCAACACAGCTGGATCATGCATGAGTCACTCTCATGTTGCGAAATGAGTACTTTTCGTTTGGTGGTGCAATGTTGTCATCACTATTACAACGTTTGTTGTGATCAGCCCGACATCATCAGGCTTCCCTCACTGTTGATAACAGAGCCGATGTGAGTCACCTACTTTAATTTCTGGGTATATTTTTTTGTGAATGAACATGGATGGCTATATTCAGTTGACATCTGACTGTCCGGTGTGTGGTGTGTCCTATCTCGGTCGTCCTCTGAGTGTCCTAGAGGTGGTCAGTGCTCGGTGGCAATTTTTCTACAATCAAACTACATAATAAATATGTAAGAACATAAGTTGGGGTGATCAAGCATCACGTATGGCCCTCTGCCGGTGTGGTAAAGCGAGGTGAGGTGGAAAAGGCTGTGTCGGGCACCTTCGTCCCTCGGCACAGCTACTCCGTGTACAGACCTAATGACTGTATGTCATAAAAGAAGTAAGTTTTAATTTTTGTTCATTAATATAAACACAGAAATAATTACATTTGTAAATAATAATAAACTATGAAAGTAAATTAATAACTATAAATTTATGAACTAAAAAAACCTGAATCAAAACCTTATAAATCTACCTATAAAAAAAAAACTATTTAAACGCAAAAAAAGGGCTTCTAAAAATTCATTCTAATTAATTTCTAATATGATGAAATTAAAATCATGTCTGTCTGTTTGTTCATCTTAATTAAACGAGGACACCTCTAGGTCTGAAATGTTGCATGACCGCTGACCGTTGGAGGCTGACCGAGGTTCGGATTCCTCGGAATACTGTAGGTCCCTTCCCTCCTAATCTTACTTGGTGGGAGAGTTTAACCCGCCCGGGTTGGTACCACCGCACTGAATGAAACGTCGGTCCAAACGGCTATGTAAATAGTTTGTGTTTTCCGACCAGTTCAGTGTAGTCGGCATGATCAAAGGGGGAAGCACTGACATGGCACCTAGTTCACCCGGTGTTATGGGCTGACATCACGGACGTTGTAGGTGATGTAGCCAACCGTGTCAGTTTCCATAAAAAAAAAAAATGATCGTAGTAACCAAAAAGCCGATAAACGTATCGAGACTTTATGTAAATTATTTTAAAATTTGGGTGTAACCTCTGTGGACATTCCTTAAAATTAAACCGAAACAGTTCCAATTTCAATCTAAGAAAATACTTTCTAACAGCAGTAGACTTTTGGAACAAGCTACTACAACAGCGGTTCTCAAACTTTTTTGGTGACGGAACCCTTTTGGAAAGCGAAATATTTGACGGAGCCCTAAAATAAACAAAAATTAGTTTTTGTGCATTCTTTATTAATAATCCTATTACAATGTAACATTTACTTACATAATATTATAATAAAAGAGAAAAATAATTATTAAATATCTAATGCGAGGTATGAAACTGTGACGCCGCCGCGCCGTGACCTCTGCGCAGCCGAGCTAAATCGACCCAGACAGGTGTATTGTTGATTTTTTTTTTCCTCGTATTCTCGCGGAGCCCCTACAGAGGCTCCGCGGAGCCCTAGGGCTCCACGGAGCACACTTTGAGTATGGCTGTACTACAAGAAGTAATAAGTACCTACTATCTCAGTGAACCATTTTAAAAATCTACTTGACAAACATTTGATAAAAATAAACAAATAAAAAGCAACAAGTAGGTATATAACAACAAAAACATAGGTATATAAGATGTAAATTATAAAAAAGTGCACACACGTGGAGTACAAACGCGCATCAGTTGCAAGCTGCTGGTGTTTATAAATAAATAAATAAATAGATAATAATAATAAGAGTAAGTAAGTAAGTTGGGCTGTGTTAGTGGTTGCATAACACCACAAATCAGGTTTGTGTTAATAATGTGCAATACTATTTTTTTATCTTGATTAAGTAACACTTCAATGATTTCAAAGTCAATACTACACATGTTTGTACGTCACGCCGCGCGCAGTGTATGCAATGTATGCGTAGGTAGGTAGGTAGGTAAACACAGCTGCCACCGAGCTGACAAGCAGCAATGCCACATGATAAGGTGAACGACCCAAATATCTACAGTCGAGGAACTATGTAACAAAATACAGATCCCGATAGGAACACCACCCGAACCAGTTCACTGTCTGACTGGCCGTGGCGGCCGGGCTATATCGGACGTCTAAAAAGCCGCAACATCATGGAACTAGGGAATCAAAGATGCCCCTAGCATTGTTCAAGAGGAGAGATGCTCACAGTATCAACAGCTCCAATCGACAAATCAACATGACACCCGTCTGTGCTCCATTGTTGATGACTAATTGCAGATTAAACCTGGAAATAAAAGTAGAGTACGTACCTAGTATGACATACTTACCTATGTGTGATTCTGACATAAGTTCTCAACCAACGTTTAAAATATTTTAGAAAAGTTATCTTGTTAGACACATCCTTACCTTTAATAAAATCCAACATCTGCTATCTGTCTGTATTTGAACCGAACAGATTTTAATACAGTTTGCTTCTACGGATAGCTTGGTTCTTCCCATCGATTATAGGTTACTTTTCATCACGTTAAATGGCTTATGAGGTTAGCAGAGAAGTCAAATATGAGAGCAGGCGGAGCCACGGGCACAGCTAGTTGAAATATAAAGCAGAAAGTGCATCCAGGTCTCCATACTTATACTAATCGCAAGAATACAACCAGAACACCAAGAAACCATTTTATTTTCATAGAAGTACAAACGCGCGAGTACAAACTAAACTGCGAGGCAAAGTCAGCTCGGACGTCCAAAAGCATCTCTGTGTTGTGGTTGACTCTCTTCGAAATCCTAAGCAACACGCACTTCCCCCCGCAGCAACCCCCGTCGGCTGTTATTGGTACACGCCGCACTACTATGCACCCCGCCGCCCGCTCCCGGCGCCGCCCTTACTTCAGGCTCCCCGATCCTGTTTTATTTTGGCAGCATTTTTAAAAGAGTGTGATCATTAGGTGAAGGGTCTTTCATTAAGGGCTTCCTATCTTCAAATTTAAATAAAACAAAATTTGTGTTAGATATCATCAACAATTTTTATTTTTTTGAAAGGCCTATCGATGCCATTATGTGTGGAATATAACATCGTTCAAATGTCCACCCCTGCTTCTCTGGGTGGTTCGGTTCGGTGCGCATCCGAAATGTCCAATTTCGTCGTTTTCAAAGAAATATGGACCGATGATGCCGCCAGCCCAAAATCCACACCAAACAGTGACTTTTTCGGGATGCATTGGACGCTCTTGGATCTCATGTGGATTAGTATCGGCCCAGACAGTTTTGTTGATTCACGTACCCATTCATCCAGAAATAGGCCTCATCGCTGAAGATGATTTTTTCGAATTTTTCGTTGCCCGAACAGAACACCCATTTTGATAAAACAATTTTATAATTTGCACGTGTTGTTGAATATCCATCCATGGTGATTTGGCAAAACAGACTGAATAAATGACAGCCAATTTGACAGATGTAGCTTCAACAAGATGGCCGCTATCAACTGTCAAAGTTCGGAAGTCCCTATTGAAAGACCCTTTATAAGGAATCCATTTTGATATATTTATGTACTTTAAACTTAAATTAAGGCAATTCATTATATCTATCAATCACACTCATTTCAAAGTTCTACTTCATAAGTGGCACAGAATATCTAAATTTTTTGCAGATGTCGTAGGGTCTTAATTTAGGAGAACTAAATTTCCTACATACTTCATATCATAATACTGATAAAGAAATACAGAAACTATTTCACAATCAATGATAGACCTACAGCTCATGTTTGATTGGGTAGGTCGTATGTACACATTTTAGTGAATACTCATTAATCATTTCTTCACAACAACTGGACGCTGTTGAGAAAAGTACTCTTTTACTCTATAGAGTAAAAACTCTCTGAGAGGCTTGTACACACACACACACACACACGCACACAAGGCACAATTAGTTTTGTTGTCATCACTTCTGTAGCAATGCTAACAACATTTTGTATAAGTAACATGAGTTGTATTTAAGTAACCTTGTAACAAAACTAATCAAATTAATTTGGTCAATGTTTACTTACTCGTACTTGTGCAAGAAGGTGTCTGATGTTTTAAATGTAGGTATTACACAGCATATACACCAAGAGTTGCATTACAACAGAAATCAGATGACTAATATTTAGTAGGTAGGTATTTGTAGAGAAGTTTTTTTTCAGGCCAACATTAATTTAGCATCCACCATAATGTGCTGACGTCAATCCTTCCCGTTCGGTCTAATCTAATGCAATATCTTCATTATTGTATACTTTCTACAAAGTGATAGATGTGGTAAATTGTTAAAACAATACAATACATACCACATGCTGTATCCCGACAATCGGGGTAAGCAGAGTAATCGGTGTTGTGCTGCAAGTACTTTTGCAAATTCCAGCACAACACAGACCACCACGTTTAACCATGTATTAGGACAAGCTAACAATCAAGCAGCAAGTAAGGCACGAAAACCCACCTACTACCTGACTCGTTGGAAGGACTGCGCCAAGGTGAGAGGTGGCTAACCTGTCGCCCTGCACCTTGTCCTTATCCCTCAGTCGCCTCTAACGACATGCAGTGGGGCTATTCTTTTTAAGTGCCAACCCCACATGGTAATTCAATTTAAAAGAAAACTAAAACTTCTATTAAAACAAAACACAATTTTCCATGTTGTCTTGGCATCACAGCTGGGGCAGCAACATTATTTATATTTATATTACTAATTAGAAGATAAGTGATGTGTCCACGAGCGACCCGACACATTATGCAACAGCTTTCAACAGAGATAATATAATCTGTCTCCCTCTATCTTGTATCTACACTGGCCGACCGCTACAGTCTCAAGGTCGACACAGTGTGTCCTCACTATAGTTAGTGGATAGGCTAATAGTGAACTGGACCAGAGATCTGGAAGTTTTTAGACAAAGACAAATTATTTATTGCAATTTTGTAGAGTATTTGAACATTGATCACCTACCCGGGCTGAGTTACTACAAAATACCTGGGTTGGCATGCAACACAGCACTAACACTACTCTCTCGTGAGAGTTGCGCAATACTGAATACATATACAATTAGTGTATATGTATAGTCCCACTGCATCTCTCCCCGTGTATGTCGTAAAAGGCGACTAAGGGATATGACTCCCTTCTTATATCACTAGGTGGTAGGGTTTAACCCGCCCGGGTTGGTACCACCGCACTGGATGAAAGGTCGGTCGAAACGGCTATGTAAATAGTTTGTGTTTTCCGTCCAGTTCAGTGTAGCCGGCACGACCGAAGGGAAGCACTGACGTGGCACCAAGTTCACCCGATGTTATGGGCTGACATCACGGATGTTGTAGGTGATGTAGCCAACCGTGTCAGTTTCCATAAAAAAAAAAAATTCAGTATTGCGCATACTATGTTAAGTAACAAAGATTTGAGGTTGAGTAGTATCTGTGGATAAACTAGGTACGAAGAACTGTTTGATGTCTTCAGTGATTAAATACGAAGATTGTTATAATTTTCATAGTTACCAGAAAATAGTTCTGGGCTCAGCGTCGACACTGGCTACTCAAGGGCACTATTTATTTACATAAATTTATGGATTGTTTATAGAAAACGCATGTGGCGCCGTGCCCCCCACAAGATGTCTTAACGACACCCATGGACATTCGGTCGCATGCGGGGTTGTGAATGCCATGCCGGCCCTACAGGTGCCTATTAATTAATAAGTTTTGTTTGTTTGTTTGTTTTATTCACACCCCTCTTGAAGGACCCGAGAGGATATTCATCTAGCTAGGTGATATTTCAGTGAATTTTTGTTTGTTAAAATGTAAGAGCACTTTAAATGATTAAAAAATCTTTCCATTGAAAATTCTGCATTAAAAGTGAAAAAAAAATTTGGAGGTCTTGTCATTTTTGCCTGAAGGTTCCATGTTTTTCTTTATTTGTTCGTGGATTGGATTCAAGTCCCACATATGTACGTTTTGCTAGTCTGTAAGAGGCAGCGTTCTTTACCTACACATTGGTATGATTTGAATGGGAGAATTATCAATTTTAGGTTATAAAAATTCAGGAAAAAATGTCAATAATTTTTTGTTGTTCCTGGATTTAAAAAAAAACATCTGTGCTTCTAAATGAGTGAATCCTCAATAACGTTTTGTGTGTAAATTCATTGGCTTTATGTGCTGAAAGAGTTGATTGGTCTAGCTTCATTATTTTACGCTGAGCTTATTAGTTTAGCTTGAGTTTATATCAAGGTTGGTGCTCAGTGCCGCCGCCGCCGTGCCGCAGAATGCCTCAAGGTCAAAGTCTGTCAGCATTTTCATAGCTTGGAATGTAACCGGTTAAACTATAAGCAGCGGCGACTCCTCTCAGTTGGCGAGGTTGGCGCCGCCAAACCAAATAAAATGAATGACACCATTAATACAGAAGTATCAGGCTAAAATAAATGTGAAAAAATTTCGGAGTTATATTATTTATGTCATATAATCCACGATTAATAAGATAAAACGTCAATCCCGTACCCGTTACATAATTTGAAATTTCGCGCGCGTCAAACGCGGGCGACGACGAATGACGACACATCAAGGCATTCATTGGCCGGTTGGCTACATTTTGAAGCGCCATCGTATTCCATACAAGGCGGAAGCGACCGATGTCCCCCCCGTCCCGCGCGGACCCGCTGATCAGCCTTTCGAGTTGGCGCAGCGGGGAGTGCATTTAGTGACGCGGTAGCGAGTAGAGCGAGCTAGCGAGCGAGCTAGGTGTGTGTGTTGCGTGTGCGGGTGTGTGCGCGCTGCGTCCACCACACGACGAGTATTCTTGTGCTGTGCGACGTGCGATGCGATGCGACTAGCGAGCTAGGCTAGGTGTGTTATGTGCGCGTGTGTGTGCGCATTGGCTCGCGAGTTGATAGCTGCATATATTCCGTTATGTAGGTATGGACTTTGTATGGATGAATCCTGTGCAGTGTTGTTAAATTTAAAGTGATTTATTGGTAATTATAATGGCAAACCCTACCGAGCTATCTACGGAGCACTCAAGGACAAGAGAGACTCAGTAATTTGGCACTCTTACATATCTGTGGAAAAGGAGTTGCTAACAAAATTGAGGAAGAAAGAAGATTTTCACGATCGAGTCATCGAAAATTTCTTGTCTGTGGAACGAAGAGTGGACTTCATGTACAAATAAAATTTAACAATTCAAGCTTGTATGCCTGTCTCGTCATCGTCGTGCCAGAGGAGACGTCGCTGTTGTCGGCTGCAACTCGACAGCTTTGACACAACCAGTAGGTACCTATCTACAGACAAATAAATCGTAAGTGAGCAAAATAAATCATTTAAACTAAATATTATAAATTATCTATATCGTAATCGTCTTTCAGTTTTTGAACTCATTGTGGTAGAAATAAATTAACGCGTAGGTACCTAAGTTATGAAATTATGAAAAAAAAAATCCGTAGCCAGAGCCAACCCAATATTCAGGACCAGGAGTCGCCGCTGACTATAAGTCAGTAAGTACCTATTGGAGTGGAGTGAGTTATGGTAGCCAATACATAGGAAATTTACATCTGAAAGAAAGTGTCCGGCTTCAAGGTTGCGCCATGCACGCCACCTGAGCGTGTTCACGTAACAATAACATAACATATGGCGGGAGAGTTGGCAGAGTTGTGCTCGCGGTTCGCGGCGCAGCGGAGCGCGGGGCGGGGCGGGGAGGGGCGGGCCGCGCGGGCCCGTGACCAGACACGCTACACGGAGCTGGAAACTGCCGAGTCAACACACGTGTCCTTTCGCGGAAAGATATTTCCGCGCGACGCAAGGTCGCCGCGTGACGTCACGTCACGTTTGCACTCCACCTACGATCGCCGCGCGGTGACGTCATCCTACCCATGCTGCACTGCGAGCTAGCATTGACGCACATTATCAATAATTTAGCCGCAGAAGGTACGGTCGACGTCAAGGATCCGGAGAACTGGAAGGGAACATGGGATGTTATGACGGATTTGCTCACGTCACAGTGACAGCGCGCGCTCGGAAGGTTGGGCTCACATGGTGTAAAAATGTATACTTCGAAGGTCGTTCTTACCTTTTCCTTTCCTTTTTCCCTTCGGCATGGTGAGATTTCGACAAACACTAAACGATTAAATTTGCTATTATAATTGATTATCTAGTACGGAGCCCGCTGCGGAGCGCGGATCAAGACGGACACGGACAGGCGCTCCGATGGTAAGTCCTTATAAAGTCACAGAACTGAGACCGAGACACACACGCTGCTGAAACGCTGGGCAGCTTCACTACCATGTTGCCTTGCCGTACACGAACTAACACCACCGCGCCAAGGTTGGACGCGGAGCGGTATGCGAGACTCGAGAGAAATTCAGACTGATAGATCTTTCTTAATTGCTTTGACGTAAGGCCGGAAGAGCGGTAAACTGACAGCGCCGGAAAAGGTGGCGTTGGTGGCGCTTCCATGCACTACTACGAGTGCATTCTAGAACATTACGAATACACTTCTGATGATCTGTCTCTGTCTTCTTATATAAATAGTCAAGGATAGAACTTCAATGAATCAAATGGCAAATCGACATGTATTTTGACTGACCGTAGTACCTTCGATAGGGAATTTGTCTTTAATATTTTACCAAACAATGGTAGGGTTCAGTTTTATTCACAGACTGCGGTTTTTAAGATTATAGAGTATTTATTTATATCCATTTCAAATGTCAATTCGCCAAGTATAGCCAAGAAATACGTATGTATGTTCCAGTATTGCATTCTCACTTTATGCACTAAATGAAACCTTCTCTTTCCCTCTCATTGAGGCGGACATTTCGGGAGGGCGAAGTGTAGTTATATTTACGGACCGCGCCGTTTCGCGCGTGATTCAAACGTGATTGTTCGTGTGAATTTTATAAGTACATAGCTATGCCCGCGTCTTCGCTCGCGTGAAATTCGTATTTAAAAAGAAGAAAGTAAGTAAGCCCGCTATACCGTAGCCTTATTTCGGAGCGCGGAACAATTCGGTTTGTATGAGAGCCACATCTTAGCATAACTGGAACTGAATTTTATTTAGCCTATCTATTTCCCGTATAGTAAAATGTGCTTGTATAATGCGCGGGGCGGAGGATCACGGCGTGTCGCGGTGGTGTCGCCGCCGCAGCGGTTCGTTGGTGTTCTCCCTCGCACCCGCACCGTACTTGTATAGTGTATTCGCGTGGCGGGTCGCCCGCTGCGGAGACGACACATACAGAAAAGATTTCTAAAAATCGTCAACTTAGTTTCAGTATCATACATAGAGTCTTCAAACCCAGTATCTCATAAAACAAAGTAACTTACTCCATGAACATCCCTTACAGATTTTAATTACGGTAAATGTTACCTTACATAATTATCAATTTTAATTTACCTAATTGTTATAATTTCAACATAATATAGGACCTAATAAAGAATCTTTATTGGGCACAATATAAAGAAAAACAGTACCTACCTTCGTCAGCAGCTCTCCTAGCTCAGTGGTTCGGTCGGTCGACTGTTGTTAAGCACACATGGGCGCGGTCAGTACTTTAATGGGTGACCTCTCGGCCGTTGGAGGCTGACCGTGGTTCGGATTCCACGTAACACTATAGGTCCCTTCCCTTCCTTCTTACCTTACTGGGTGGTAAGGTTCAAGCCGCCCGGGTTGATACCACCGCACTGAATGAAACGTCGGTCGAAACGGCAAATAGTTGGAGTTTTCCGTCCAGTTCAGTGTAGCCGACATGAAATGAAGGGAAGCACTGACATGGCACATAGTTCACCCGGTGTTATGGGCTGACATCACCTCGAACATCACGGATGCTGTAGGTGATGTAGCCAACCGTGTCAGCCTCAATAAAAAAAAAACCTACAAGAAAACAAACAAGAAAATACAAGAGTTTGCAAGACGGACTTATCACTACAAATGATTTCTTTCAGTCAATGAACACTAGGTATGCTACAATTAATTAGTAGGTATACCTAGTTCCCTACTTTAGAACGTGAATTCCGTACGCTACGTAAGTATGTAAGGGAACAGGTATCATTTGGATGCCAAAACTAAAAGGAGAAGTGGGTATCGAAATAAGATGGACAAGTTGATGATATAATGTTTTTATAAATAATCTTAAATTCTAATGGAAATCTAAGGGAATCACTGACATGGCACTTAGTTCACCAAGGTGTTACGGAGGGGCTGACATCACGGATGTTGTAGGTGATGTAACCAACCGTGTCAGTTTTCATAAAATAAAAAACCTACCGACATAATTTGCCTCAACATTCACCAATTTTCTTTACAGCACGTGGTATCTCCTTACCTTACTCATATTTTTTGGGTTTCGTATTTTAAATATTGGCATTATCTTATTTTGGTAGGTAGGTACGTAGGGAAGAAAGAAAGGTAAGCGATTATAAGTTTTTTTTCGAATTGTAACGAGTAGGCACGTGGAATTGTTCTTGTGAGAGTGAAACATTGAAATGATTTTTTTTTCTTTCCTTCCTTTTGCAGTCCAATAAGTATCACAGGTCACAGGAACCGAGGCAACTAACTCAAGATATCTTCGCACTATACTTTTTTTCTCTTCTGCACGTATGGACACCATTCTGTTGCGCTCGACTGTTCCAAGCGGATGCCATGGTCACATCGCGAGGCTGCGTACTCCGAACGAAACAACAGCGAGGGCGGCGGCGGTGGCGGGTGCGGGGGCGGAGGCGCCGCCCGTGCGCTGCTCCTCCGGCTGCGGATGCTCCGCGCCCGCAGCGCCAGCGGCGGTGGGAGCGCGGGAGTCGCGCCAGCGCGCCCTGGCCGTGCTCGAGCCGAGCAGTCTGCCGGCGGAGAACTCGGCGCACTGCACGGCCGCCTCCGCGCGCGCCCCCAGGAACAGCAGTCGCGTCGCCTCCAGCCGCAGCTCGGGCGAGCCGCGCGCCACCTCCTGCCCGTTCACGTACCAGCGCAGGTGCGAGTCCGGCGCTGCGTCGCACCGCGCGCGGATTTCCTCTCCGGCGGCGTACTGGTCGCGCAGGCCGCTCAGCGTGGGGCGGCGCGCGGTGGCGCCGAGGCCGCGCACGCGCATGTGCCCCGTGCTCGCCGCGAACTTGTACGGCGGGCGCTCGCGCTCGATGTCGCAGCGGTAGGCGCCGCTCGCCTCCTCCGTGAGCTCGTCGAGCCGCAGCCGGCAGGCGGTGGGGCCGCACGCGAGCGCGCGCACCGAACCGACGCCGAGCGCGGGGAAGGTGCGCGTGCTGGGCGCCGCGCCAGGCGTGTAGCGGAAGAACTCCTGCCGCCCCTTCCACCACTTGAGCACGGTGAAGTCGGCGTCGTACGTACACTCGACCTCGACACCGGCGCCGCCGGCGGCGTCGCGCGCGGGCTCCACGTATTCGGGCACGGAGAGCGAGGTGATGCGGAAGGCGTGCTCGGCGCCGGCACTCGCGAGCGCGACCAGCACAGCGAGCGTCGTGCGCGCGCGCACCGCGCCCGCCATCCCTGCCGTCTCGCCTTCACCACTCCGGTCTCCGACTGCCGACACTGCCGAGCGAGCGACACACTCCACGCTGCGTCTCGCCGCTGAATAACGCGGAGCGGAGATCGTCGCCGCGAGGATGAGGCAGTCCCTTAATTAACGAGTAAATTAAGTCGTTTAAAGGATCGCGACCACCGCGCCCGCGCCCTTCCTGCGCCGCTGTGACTCCGGTGACGCGTGCTGGATGATCCGTCCTTACCTCGATATTTAGATAGAGTGACATGTACTGCATCCACTTCCACCACCGTGACCGATCTATCTACGCTACACACACAGTACCTACTAATATGTACTTAAATACTTGTATTATATTTTCCAGCGACTTTAATGTTTATTCTCTCTTAGACTAGTATTTTTATGTGACTAGATGAGATGGCTGGTGCGAGGACGGATATCTTGAAACTTTAACCTATGCCGTTAGGGTTATCGTAATTCACAACAACAACGGTTACGTACGACGAGACGAGACGACAGGAAAATAATGTACGTTATTTTTGGCGTAGACCTTTGTTTCGATAATCCGTTGCCTTGTCCGTTGCATTGGGGTCGATGCGTAGGTACCTTTATGTATAAGTATATATAGAGCAAGAATTTCAAAATTTAAACAAATATATACATTTCATATTTATCTATATAATTATATTATTTATAAGTTTTGTTGATATTATTAATTGTAGGATTATAATTAAATTGTAGGAACTTTACTGGTTTAGGCGTTAGCTTAGAGTTAATTTTCTATGTATCAATTTGTAACAGTTTGTTTCTTTAAAAGTTTAAAATAAAATAAAATAAATAAAATAAAAAAATAAAAGAACAGTAAGCGTTTTACTTGTATGTATGTACGGGTAGAGTAGGTAGTTGAGGAGGGAGGAAGGAGCAGTGAAGGAAGATGAGTCAGGTCCCCCGCGAGGTCCCCCGGCGCGGCCCACGCGGCGCTCGCTGGAGTCTCCGGTGCGGTGCGGTGCGGTGCGGAGGGTGCGCGGGGGCGGCGGGAGACGCACAGTACAGTACAGTGGCTTCGGAAGCCACGCATTACAGTTTTATTAGCACTAATGCACTTAAATGTAATCTGCCTAATTGAATAATGCTACAGATTATTCAAGAGCGAGAAATTTGAGTGTCGTCTTTAAAGAATTACAAACGAGTGCTCTATGAAACCCAAGTACCTACTCTACATAATTCCTATAATTTTACGCAAACAAAGCTTTAACTATTTCATTGGCTTGCAGGATACTTCCCTTGCCACTACTAGGTGGTAGGCTCAAATTGTAGCCACCGTGCTGGATTTAAGGCGAGAATAAGGGTCAAAAGGTCAACTTTAAACGAAATTATTGAGCTATTGGTAAAGATAAAAATCTGTAAAAAATATATGTTATGTATTGATCTTTAATTAACAAACGTAGCGAAAAAAATTATATTTTACTATTTTGAAAAGGTGTTAAATAAATCTCCAAAAAATAACGAAAAATACGAAAATTGTACATTCAAGTTAAATTATCTCGAGAAACATCAATTGTTTTAATATAAGACCCTCATAGAAATATAGATAATATTTTTCCCTACAATCTTAGCGAAAAAAATATTGTTTTCCATCTTTTCAACACGTGAAATTTAATATATAGTGTGATTTTCGCGCAAACGTTCATCGTCGGCGCGACGTATCAGCCACCGCACGAGTAGAATGAATCTCGCACCTATTACATCTGCATACGGTTCGTGTTTCAATCATCAGTGCTCGGGTAGCACGGTTTGAGTCTTATTTCCCCCTTAAGATGACCGCATAGCAGCCTCGGTTGTGTTCTGCTCTAGTCCAGTATAGCCAGCAATCCACGGAAGTCTCCGGTATGGCGCCTACCTTCTCGGAGGTGATATGGCTGTTCGGAGCATGTGCTTTGGTCCCTCCGACTCAGCCACCCATACCGGATTACATAAAAAATAAATAAATCTTTTACAAAGTCATACTTATTGAAAGTGCGTGTGTGTGTATGCGTATACTTATTGTAAGTCTCGTCAATATTGCTCTAACTCTTAAGAGGCAGAAGAGGAAGCCTTGAGGTGAGGAGAGTTTGGCAGTGAAGCTTCAGTAAGCTATCAATAAACCTTCTCGACGTCTTTACGCCGCCGTCGACCTTTAGCAGCAACTGAAGACACATTGTCAAAAAAAAAAACAGTTGCCACTGTGAATAACCAGCGACTCTCGTCCGCGTAGCGAGTACCCAGCCAGCACGAGTGTAATATTTGGCCGAGCAATACAACGTCTTGTCAGTCTTGCTTGTCCCTTCGTCTTGCAAGTAAGTATGGCCACAGTAGTATAGCTGGGCTGGCTAACAGTTCCGATGTTCGCAAATTGTGATGACTCAAAAGTAATTGAACGATTGAGGACGTTCATACATTTTGCCGGCTATGTATTTTTTATTTAATTTGTTTCAATTCTGAGAGACGAACGATTCGTTCGAAGAAGGAAGATAAATTATTTAAATGAGTACCTGAAGATGCTATTCAAACCCTTAACAGAGTAATAAGTATAATAGGACAGATACGACTATTCTCGCGAATATACCTGATATTGTTATAGTGGACCGGGAGGCGAGGCGCGCAACGCTCGTCTATATCGCCGTGCCGCACGATGGTAACCTCGTCAGTAAGGAAGCAGAGAAGATGCTGAAGTATCTGGATCTGCAGCACGAGGTTACCAAAATGTGGCCCGTCGACTCGACGATCGTTGTGCCCATAGTCGTATCAACGCATGGGCTGATAGCGAAGAGCCTCGATGACCACTCTAGATGAGGTTCTCGCTGAGTGGTTGGGTCAAGGGCCAGATCCAGAAGGCAGCCCTGCTCGACACTGCACGCATCGTCCGGAGGTTCCTCTCTTTGGGACCCGACCATCGGTAGCCTGGGTTCGCCCCGCGCGCTGGTGGTGGAAACTCCATTTGTTTTTATACCAATTTTAGATTTAATTTTTAGTTTATAAAAAAAAAATGTTAAATTGTTATTAAAGGAAAATGTGTTAATAAAGATAATTATAATAAGATTAGGTATTTGCATTGCAATTTTATTTAATTAGAAAACATCAAATCTGTAAGGGATGGTCATGGAGTAAGGTACTTTGTTTATTAACCCCCGACGAAAAAAGGGCGGTGTTATAAGTTTAAAGTGTGTGTGTTGTGTGTAAGGGTCTGTCTGTCTGTGGCATCGTAGCTCCCAAACGGATACACCGATTTGGTTGCGGTTTTTTTTATTGGAAAGCTGGTTTAATCGGGATGGTTGCTAGCTAGGTTTGTAATAATATAATCAAGTAATGAATTAATAAAAAAAATTATTATCTGAAAAAGTGGACCGATTTGAATGCGGTTTTTAAAAAAAGCTTGAAATAAAAGTTATATTACAAATTAAAAAACCCCCGACCCTTAAAAAGTCAGAAATAATTTCCGTTTACTAACTTAAGTAATACTCATGCTATTGAAAATAATTAATAACTCGCAGAGGCGAGACGGGCCAGCCCACAGTGGTGCTCCCCTATTCGACGAAAGAAACCAAAAATGAAAAGTGTCAAAAGCCATTAATTACAGAATTGGGGGAGAGAGAGCGCGCGGCGTAGTGCTTCGGTAATTATTGTAATCGTCGCGTTAGATCTATGAATTAAAATAAAAAAAGTGCGGGCCGTCAAGTGCGAGGCGGACTCGCGCACCGAGGTTTTCGTACTACGTCATTGGCGGGTTTTCATGAGTTTGCACTTCAAGTTGGGGCCCGTGTGGGGCGGGTACTTTAAAAGAATAGCACCACTGCATCTCTCCCCGTGTATGTCGTAAAAGGCGACTAAGGGATGATATGACTTCCTTCTTATTTTACTAGGTAGTAGGGTTTAACCCGCCCGGGTTGGTACCACCGCACAGAATGAAAGGTCGGTCGAAACGGCTATGTAAATAGTTTGTGTTTTCCGTCCAGTTCAGTGTAGCCGGTACGACCGAAGGGAAGCACTGACGTGGCACCAAGTTCACCTGGTGTTATGAGCTGACATCACGGATGTTGTAGGTGATGTAGCCAACCGTGTCAGTTTCCATAAAAAAAAAAAAGTTTTACGCTCTAATGTATTACCGTTTTTAGGGTTCCGTATCCGTCGTACCCAGAGAGCATCAAATACCTACCGCCCTTGCCCCCTACTAGAGGCGCCCTAAGCGATGATATTTGAAACCCAATAACCGTACGCTGAGCTGCTAGCGCTTCGTATGTGTGTGTGTGTGCTAGTATCGACACTAGACACAAAGAGGAGCAAGTTAGGCACACGCACAAAACAAATGCACCGCACAACACACATAAATGTAAGTCATAGGCCACGCCCACAGGCTTCAACGCCGCCGTTGTAGAGAAATCGCGCTCACGGCGCCTCTAGTAGGGGCGGGCGCGCGCATTTCATGCTCTGTGGTCGTATCGTACCCTATGATGAATAAGCCTACGACGTCTGTCTGTCTGTCCGTCTGTCTGTCCGAGGGCTGTATCTCTTGAACCGTAATAGGTAGCCGGTTGAAATTGTCACAGAATATGTGTTATTATGACTGATATAACAACAAATAATAATAAAAAGAAAAAGTTAAAAATTCAAGGGGATCCCCATACAAGAAACTAAAAAGTGTATGCGCGCCATCTACCGAAAACAGTATGAAGCATTTTAACTAATCCATAGATGGCGTGAGTGGCGCTGACCATGACATGGCGATGCGGAACCCTGGGTGCGCGAGTTCGACTCGCACTTGGCCGGTTTTTTATTATTTGTTGGGACATCCGCTTGCCTTTAAAGGTAGGACAGACGGACAGACAGACGGACGGACAGACGACGTAGGCTTACGTACGGAGTACGGAAACCTAAAAATAGCCGAGGGAGAGGAACAGCGACGACATGGAGAGTGGTGTGAAGTTTATCTATAATGCGCTTCATTCTCACACACGAGATTAGTTACCGGGCACGGAGGAGAGAGGAGAGAGGACTCGCTCTAAGCAAACTGGGTACGTCGTCACCAACTGGGGGCATACGTGACCGAACTGGGCGTGGCGTGGCATCAGTCGCACGTGCGCTGGGTCGCAGATTACTTGCGTCACAGCGCACCCGCTCCGCGTGTTTTAATAGATCATAAACCAATTGTGACAAGTTCAAGAGTAGTTTTTACTACCATAATATGAATTTTCAATAATAAATAGTATACTACACAACAATGTACGATAAAACGATAATATACCACAATATAAATGAAAGCTAGCGACAACTCCTCTGTAGGTTAGGTACACGAGTATCCTCACTCCTTCCTCAGTGCTACCGGGTCACCCCTCATAACGTATCACCACTCTACGCAACAATTTCGTGTTACTGCATGTTTGTAACATTGTTTAAAGTAACTAACTAGGTATAAAGCCGATGAATAACACAACAGTTATTGCCCATAATTAACGTGTCTCGTCTAAGAAAACGAATAAAGACATCCAATATATTACAAATTGTCCAAAACACATTTTCAAAAACGTATCTACTTATTTGGAAATTTAATATTATTTATTCATATCATACATACATACATACATTACATAGCGTCACGCCTGTGCGATATCCTTTATGCTAAATTCATCAACGTTTCAAAATTCATCACCTACGCCAGCAGGCTTTGAACGAGACGACCCGCGGCTTAGTAAGTCCAGCCCTCGACAGAGATTGTTGTTTTATTTATTTACAAATTAATTGTATTTGTTTGGTTTCTATATTTTAGTCTATTTTGGAATTGGTTGGTACTATGCGTTTATTACTTACGTCTTCTGGACATCCACCAGCCTATTTGTTATGAAAAGTTTGCGAGTATTCTTAGTTTCATGCTGTGGCCTCACTAAGATGAACGCTTTGAACATCTGGATTAGCTCAGGGCAATCGTATTTACATGTGAGAATGAAGATCGTTCGATATTTACTTCTTACGTGAGACCTAGTCCGACCCGCGAACTGTGGCCCACACCCGTAAGAGTAAGATAAGCCAGAATATCCACGCAATCGCAAAGGTTCCGCCGCCGCTATGCGACATCTTGCGGTGTAAAGAGGTACCGGTGTGATATCTCTTCTATCAGCTCTGTGGCTGTCGCCTTCGCCGCCTGTCTGGCGAACGAGCGAGCGAGTATGATCACGGGGAGCTTCATTCAACTTTTCGTAGTATCGCTGTTGGGCACCAGATGCCGCTGTTACATAATTAACAAAATTTAGTAAAATTGTGGTGAAAATAATAATTTGAAAACTTGGAAATTAAAACCTTGGAAGTATTTTTTTTAGAGAAACTGTGTAAAACCAAGGCTTAGCTAGATGTATATGAAACGGAAGAAAACTTATTATGAGTCAAGAGAATGAATGATTTTTCAAAATAATTCTACTAGATACAGTACCTACGTAACTTCTTCAAATTGAAATAATAAAAAAATTGGTGCGCGTACGTAAGTACGCGCTTTTTAGAAGTAGAACAATATTATATATAATAACTAGCTTGTTGTAACGCGACGGCCAGACTAAATTTGTATGCGGTGACGATGACGAACACGATGACGTTTTTTCTGAGTTTGCTCCCCATTTTCATAACGCAACTAAAAACTTCAATTTATTTCATAACGTGCAAGACTTTAAATTTATAACTTTACGAAAATGGTAAATTTCCCGAAGTAAGTCTCGTGAACATCTCTCACGGGACACATCTTATCCCGGGCGACTGCTGGAAAATTTTCACATCAATGCGTATTTGAGTTCTTCTAAAGCTGAATCGTCGGCCGAAACAAAAGAAGTGCCGACTTAAAATATTCAAATTGTCCCGCAACTGTTTGCGTTTAACACAATAATCCGGCCCGGTCGAGACGAGATGCATTATCTCGCGAGGGGGAGGAGGGGGGAGGCGGCTCGACTGTCGACGCAAATGACGCGCGGAGTTTCCCCGATTTCACTTTCAGCGGGAGGAAGTTGCATTGTCTGCCTGCGTACACCTCGCGCGCGGTCGCTTGACGCGCCCGCGGCTCACCGCGCGCGACGGACGACGGCGTCTCCATAGAACATACACAACGAGTAGAAGTAGCGCCATTACTTCTTTTCTTTTATTATTTATGCCAGGCAAGTGTAATCTAATTTCCATACAAACACATTTGTGAGTTGTGATAGTAAGGTAGTAGAGGTCGGTGGGATGACTGCCGGAATGTGCCCGGCGGCGATGAGGTGCGCATTGGGATGTCCCAGGACCTACAGTTTTACACCTGTTCCGAACGCCGAAGCAGCAGGTGTAAGTAGGTGTAAGTAGTAAGTATGTACGGAAATCAGATAAATATGGAAAAAAACTCATTGGTGCACGTTGGCAGTGTAGTACACCTCCAAGGCGCCGTAGACCTTAGTATTTCATATTAATTTCAATTTGATACCTCTAGCCTTTCCTGAGAAAATGGCTCTTGACAGACGACGGACAGACGACGGACAGACGACGGACAGACGAAAGGACAGCATTTACAAAGTGATCCTATAAAGATTCAGTTTATTGCTTTTGAGGTACGGAACCCTAAAAATTGAACACTTATTGTGTTCTATGGGCACCACCACCACCTTACACTTATAGTGGCGTGCCGAGATGGTTCACTCTCAGGAGAGTCTAGCAGCTAGCTAGGGGACGGAACACAAAGCCTCCCCGAGACTTGCCCGCAGATCGAGCCTTCCACTCGTGGTATTAATTTGCGGATTGTCCCCCAACGGAACAAAAAGTCCCCCTCGCCCGACCGCCCCCCGCGCTCCCCGCCCCGCCCCAACAGCCTCCGCGTCTCGCCTGATCCCAAATCCAGCTCCGCCGGTACTGACTGGCATTTCTGAGGCGACGCCGGACCAACGAGCATCGCCTGGCCTGGCACAGGTGGCGCAATAATAACACCAATGATGTAATGTATTGTTGAAGGGGCGGGTGCGGGTTCGGCACTAAATTGTAAAAACTAAACAGGACAAATTCAGTCGTAGTGTACTACCACTAACCATACGAATGATGAATAAAGAATAAAGAATAAAATAAAATTTTCTTATAGTTGCAGGACTTTGAAATATTTTTTTTTTTAAACTGACACTATTGACTACATCACCTAAAACATCCGTGAGGTCAGCACATAATTTGGTGAACTAGGTGCAATGTCAGTGCTTCCCTTTGGTCGTGCCGGCTACACTGAACTGGACGGAAAACACGAACTATTTACACAGCCGCTTGGACCAACCTTTCATTCAGTGCGGTGGTATCAACCCGGGCGGGCTAAAACCGGTAATTTGATCCACGAACGACAGTCGACGCTGAATAATATCAAGATAATAAAAACGTGTTAAAATTTCCCCACTGCATCTCTCCTCATGCAAATTGCAAGAGGCTACTGAAGATGCCGAAGAAAGATGCCGTGCTAGAGGGCGGCAAGTTAAACCTTCAAGCGAGCTGTGCAGCAGGTTCGTACCTTCGTACCTTACCTACTGCTTTATCGCTTGTCCTAATACTTACAAGCTTCACGTGGTGGCCGAGTTGTGCAGTAATGTATCTGAATTGTTGCAGCACAACACTGATTACTAGGCTTATCTCGATTGTCGGGAGTAAAGCATGTGCGGTACGTATTGAAGGTACAAGTGCACGCGCAACACAATGATATATTTCACGTCTTTCGCAAGGCGAGTATCTGCGCGGAATTTGCAAATAATTTCACTTTAGCATTTCCTCGACCCCTCCTCCGTTCCTCTCGGCTCTCGTCGTCACCATGTTAATAAATAATCTAATTTAATGCCGCTCTCCTTTCGCTCTCTCCGTCTGCACAAACGAGGACAAATACTGCGGCGGAGGCGGCGCCGGGGGCGGCGGTGCGGGGAGGGAGCGCGCATTGTCGCTGCAGTGTCTCGGAGGAGGTACTTGCACTCTCCACAAATTGAATTATATCTGAGAAGAGAAGGCGGGCCCGGCGGGGGTTTTGCCAGAAAGTTTTGGAGCTTCACCAGCCGCGGTGCGCCTCGTCCGAGGTCGGTTGGCGCCCCCGCCCGGCGCATCGCCCCGCCCTCCCCGCGCCTCCGCATCCGGGGAATTCAAATTTGTAGCTGAAATCGAGAAACGAATACGTATCTCGAGTAAAGATTACACACGGTGCTAGACTGATAAGTGATAGTACCCGAAAGGGGGTAATTTGACACGTGAAATTGAATAACTATTTATTTTGAGAAATTTCCTCTCTTAGCGAGGCTCTTAGAGACTTCTTCGAGGACTTCTTTACATCGAGAAATAAAAAAATTATGAGAAAAATTTATACTTCTATACTAAGCTAATTTGATCAGAATGGCAGCTGTCAAAGCCCCTTAAATAATGCTAATTAAAAGTAAATATATATTTCTTCTCTTTAATTTAATTAGTCTACAGTTCCAATATATTTAATATACTAGCTAGCGCAAAACGATCAACCCATATTCATATTAATCTTAATTTGATCAGTATTCTAGGAGTGGTTACTATTCACTACTAGAATACTGAAAAAATTGAGTACATTATTGATACATTATTCTAGTATGGTATTTTAGTTAAGGCTTTATGGCAGTCAGCCAGACAGCGTATTTTTTATATGGGAAATTACCCGATTGGCCACATCCCTACTACATCCGTGATGTCGTGATAATATGGTATGAATCGATGGTGATGGTAGTGAATTGACCCCCAGACTCGTCGTGTCATCACAAGTTTATCTCTAACTAAATCCTTCATTTGCGCAATTCGTTTAATTCAGAGCGAATAATGAGATTAAATAAACACAAGGAGACGAATTAACTCAGCGCACTTCAACTGCGATTAGAGTGAAGCGTTCAGTTGACATAACTCCTGAGATATTTACACAAGAGTAAAACATATTCTTTACTCTTGTGTAAACAAAGGAATATGTATTGTCGTATTCAATAAATTAATGATGATATTTTGTAGATAGTTTAGACTTAAAATACCGATAAAGATTTTTATAATATGTAAAATATTATGTAAAAATTGTGTTTTTTAATTTATTTTGTACTAAATATATATTAAAAAATTTATTTATTATGCTTATTCCAGTTGAGTCTTATGCACCTGCTTACCAAATTATAACAAACTGTCTTTTAATTATCTTCGTAGATTATAATTGCCATATTATCCAGTTAAATGTATAATTTAAATATTTGCACCTTTTCGTAAAAGCTCATACATGGCGGGGAGGGGCGCGGCGCAAGAAACACATCGGCCGCGGCCGTATCCTCAGTCCGCGAAGGGGTCGGTGCTTCTAGTCCCCGCAGTCCACTGTCCACCACACCATAGATAGTCAGTATCGCTTTCACTTCCGACTGACCCGATGCAATAACGTATCGTATATGGGAGTTTTAGCACATATTAAGATTCAGATATTTATTTCGTCATAAAGAGCACACAACAACGTTACCAATATTATCGTACAGTTTTCGGTTACGCGGTACACCAATCAGAGCAACTTACACTTGTCGACGTTTCGTCCCTCGCTCCGGAGACGTCCCGTCAGGACTCGCGGTATTGCGACGACCTGGAGGAGACCCGACAAGTCGTCGACAGTCAGATGTCAACTGCCGGTCGCCGCTGACGAAGATTGTAGCGATGCGAGGGTACTGCGGCCGATGCGGGTAGGTTCGAAATCTCTAGCTGGAACAGGTCGGTGCATACGTAGCTCACTGTGTCTATGGCTGCCGGAGCTTGATTCTGGTTACCACCCGAGCCATAATTCGCCAGCAGAGCAGCCCACGACGATGAGAGTTCCATGCTATCTTCAATAATAGTTAATTGATGAAGGAATATGGTTTAGACCTTATGGCGTGCGTCGTCGGTCGAGTCGTTCTGGGGCGGCCTTCAAAAATATCGGCCAAGACTGCGTTGCTTTTAACCCCCCTAGACCCGGGTCTGGTGCCGAGTCGCATCTATTTCAATTTGGTACCTCCGCGCTAGTCCATCCGTCTTACTCGATCACCATTACCGAGCATTAGCTAGAGAGGGACGGCGATACTGGCCAGTCCGAATTGTCCCATTAGCTAGATGAGTGCGATCTATTTGTAAAATTAACTGGCGGAACTTTCTACTTCAAACAACGGTTAGATAACAAAGAGCAGCGTGAGCTTTCCCATTGTTAATTTTTTTTGACAAAAATGCAAAAAAACATTACTCAAATCTATTTGAATTTTCTTCTTTTAAGTAGTACCATATAGTACCATAGTATTATAGTGGTCGAAAGGATTCATTGTGCCTCATTTTTTTTTATGTAATTCGGTATGTGTGGCTGAGTCAGAGGGGCCAAAGCGCTTGCTCCGAACAGCCAATATCACCTCCGAGAAGGTAGGTGCCATACCGGAGATTTTCCTGGATTGCTGGCTATACTGGACTAGAGGTGAACACAACCGAGGCTGCTATGCTGCCTCATGATATAAGTTCGCCTCCTACACCGCGGACATGTGTATATAATATAGCTATACGTTCAGGCGACAAAGGGGGTGGGGGTGGGGGTGGGGCGGACAGGGGATGGGGAGGGTTTATTTAGTGCTCGGCCGAGCGGGGGCGCGGCGGCGGCAGATAAATTCCACATCCGGCTCGAAGGACCAACAACACATGAGGCCCGAAAACTTTATTAAACAGGCTGTTGCGTAAATACTGAATATATACATGCGGAATGGATGATTTTCCATTTGAAACTAGACTATTGTTCTAAAACTGGAAACAAAATTTCAGTAGTATTTTATGTCCCGTCGCAAAATTTTGAAAAAAGGGACCCCCTATAGGATCGCTCTGGTTTCTGTCTGTCGGTCACAAGCAGATATCTCCTGAACCGATTTCGATGATACTGATGCCCAAATACCTAGAATTAAGTCAGTCAAAGTGTACGTGTCCACTGTTAGACTTACACCCTCTCAAATTAACGTCACTTCGGTCAAGTCCCCGGGAGGCCTTGAGCGTTGCGGAACCACTGATTGACTCAGACGTAGGTACTTAATGTCGTCGTCCCACCTGGCGGGTGGTCTTCTCGGTTTGGCCTGTCCACGGCCGCCCGTGTAGGACCCGTTTGCTTCAACGGTCGACGTCTCTTCGGCTGAAGTGCCCAGCCTACTGACACTTGAGTTTAGCCACCTGTTGTCCAATATCGACTACTTTGATGCGTCGGCGGATTGCCTCGTTACTTAGCGATATTCCCAGCATGGCTCGTTCAGTTGCTCGCTAGGCAATTTTCAGCCAGACTTCACGTTTCACACCCGTACGTCAAACATAACCGTAATACGTAGAATAATTACTCGCAAACAGTTCACACATATTCTCTAGTATTGATTGTGGCGTGCAATATTCCGGGTATACATACGAGTGCCGTGTGGGGCCGGTACTTAAAAAGAATGGCACCGCTGCATCTCTCCCCGTGCATGTCCTAAAATGCGACTAAGGGATATGACTCCCTTCTTATATTACTACTCGTAGGTTTAACCCGCCCGGGTTGGTACCACCGCACTGAATGAAAGGTCGGTCGAAACGGCTATGTAAATAGTTTGTGTTTTCCGTCCAGTTCAGTGTAGCCGGCACGACCGAAGGGAAGCACTGACATGGCACCAAGTTCACCCGGTGTTATGGGCTGACATCACGGATGCTTGTAGGTGATGTAGCCAACCGTGTCCTTACGTGTATTATAATTAAGTATTCTTATTATTATTTTATCTTCAATTCTCACGCTCGACTCTTTTGCTACTACCTACTTACATTCCACTATATAAATCTAATGTGAAACATCCAAAGGTCCAAAGGTTGATTGTAAGAAATCTCTGTAAGGAATAAGTCCGCCTTTGGTGCAAAGGCGGACTTCCCTTGCCCCTTACTAGGTGGTAGGCTCAAATTGTAGCCGACTGGGTTGGTACCATCGTACTGGATGTAAGATGGCCGCAAGCAACCTCGGTTGTGTTCTCCTCTAGTCCAGTATAGCCAGCAATCCAGGGAAGTCTCCGGTATGGCACCTACCTTCTCGGAGGTGATATTGGCTAGTTAGAGCATGTGCTTTGGCCCCTCCGACTCAGCCACCCATACCGGATTACATAAAAAAAAAAAAAAAGGCGTACTTATATGTGAATTTTTTAATGTACTTATTACTGTTGAATGTTTTTTTTTTAGCAATAAAGCATTTTCTATCTATCTATCTACTTGTGACGACTCTATCGGCACTGATCAGCTAACGCCTAGGAAGTTGTACGAAGCCTGGGGACTGGGCGCTGGGTTCACCTACGAGTAGGTATACGTAGTTTGGCAATTAAGTCCCGGGAATTTAGCTATAACTCGGGAACTGGCAACACTTCGTCGTTTATAGCCATATTGCTGGAAAGAAGGGACCATCGTTCCATTCGAAATTTGAAATTAATGGCGCGCTTCGTTTGTTTTTTATGTGTGTTTTTCTAAAGTAATAGGATAGAGTAGAATAGATTTTTTAGTGGCTTCGTTAAAATGAGTGAACTCACCGAGAACACTTCTTTACTATCATTTTAATTGATTTATGTTTTTTTATAGACGTCTGGAGATATCAACCTTGCGGTTACAAAATCCAGACGTCTACACCTGCACTCTTGCGAGTACAGTGATCATGTATGCCAAATCGAGGCCCCATAGCTGTACCGTCTTCCGAAAAAAATCCCATGGGAAACACAGACTGTGACCTTTCCCCAGCCGATCCGAGCCACCACCCGTCCACCCGAAGAAACCCCCGGCCGTAGCCGAGAGCCGGGGGTGAAGCCTTCACTGCCACTGGGGTTCGCTCCCTATCCAACCTCAGCTTGTGCCCAGGGCCTCAGCTCTTTGTGCTAGCCGTAGCTTTTGTTTTCACCAGCTATGTATATGCGTGGGAGTGCATATGACCACCACCTAATGTGTACCGGGGATCCACCGGTATCGAAGACTTACAGCGTCTTTGACTCGTGAGAAATCGAACCCACATCCACATATACCGAGAACACCTGGATCTTGCACCACAACGCGCCGGCCCATTCCTCGTTCATTGTGCAAGAGTTTTTGGCGAAAAAAGGCATTCCAACGTTGCCGCAGCCACCCTATAGCCCCGATATAGCCCCCTGCAACTTTTTCTTGTTCCCCAAGATGAAGTTGTACCTCAAGGGAACTCATCATGGCCGCTCAGAGGAGGTCAACGAAGCTGTAACCGCGGTGCTGAACGAGTTAACTTCGGAAGATTACCAAGGGTGCTTCCAATCATGGGAGCGACGTTGGAATCGTTGTGTAGGGAGACTATTGTGAAGGTCGGTAATACAATTTTGTTCCTATCTTAATTTGTTTGTATTTTATTGCCACACCTCTTATACTTCTGAGATGAGATACGTTCTTCATTATCCACCCCGAGCCCGCCTGTAATAATATTTAATTATCAACTTAACATCTATCCCTCCTAACTTCGTATAATTGCCGAAGTTCCGCGCGTGAGCTACAAAGAAAAACTTTCCGTTGACTAATTAAATTGGCGGTCTGCGCCGGCATCCGTAAATCTTACAAACTTCAAATAATCCTAAAAGAGGTTCGACTTTTGTACACGCACGATAGAAGTCAGTAGACGTGGGCAGACCCCTTGGCAATACTCTGGCTCTAGGGAGAGGTCTGCGTGCGGGCGGGGCGGGGTACGGGTGAGTTAGTTATTAACTCTGTTTAGGAGTGAGGTGTGAGTTGTGACTGTGACACACATTGACAATTATTCGACTGATCAACACTCAAAGCGCTCACCAGCTAACATAGTCATATGCACTGTTACTCTATTGGCCAAACTGAATGAGTGTGCCAATGTCTAGGAGGGTAGAGTATGAATGAGTGTGCCAATGTCTAGGAGCGTAGATTATGAATGAGTGTGCCAATGTTTAGGAGGGTAGAGTATGAATGAGTGTGCCAAGGTCTAGGAGGGTAGAGTATGAATGAGTGTGCCAATGTCTAGGAGGGTAGAGTATGAATGAGTGTGCCAATGTCTAGGAGGGTAGAGTATGAATGAGTGTGCCAATGTCTAGGAGCGTAGATTATGAATGAGTGTGCCAATGTTTAGGAGCGTAGAGTATGAATGAGTGTGCCAATGTCTAGGAGGGTAGAGTATGAATGAGTGTGCCAATGTCTAGGAGGGTAGAGTATGAATGAGTGTGCCAATGTCTAGGAGGGTATAGTAAGAATGAGTGTGCCAATGTCTAGGAGGGTAGAGTATGAATGAGTATGCCAATGTCTAGGAGGGTAGAGTATGAATGAGTGTGCCAATGTCTAGGAGGGTAGAGTATGAATGAGTGTGCCAATGTCTAGGAGGGTAGAGTAAGAATGAGTGTTCCAATGTCTAGGAGGGTAGAGTATGAATGAGTGTGCCAATGTATAGGAGGGTAGAGTATGAATGAGTGTGCCAATGTCTAGGAGGGTAGAGTATGAATGAGTGTGCCAATGTCTAGGAGGGTAGAGTATGAATGAGTGTGCCAATGTCTAGGAGGGTAGAGTATGAATGAGTGTGCCAATGTTTAGGAGGGTAGAGTATGAATGAGTGTGCCAATGTCTAGGAGGGTAGAGTATGAATGAGTGTGCCAATGTTTAGGAGGGTAGAGTATGAATGAGTGTGCCAATGTCTAGGAGGGTAGAGTATGAATGAGTGTGCCAATGTGTAGGAGGGTAGAGTATGAATGAGTGTGCCAATGTTTAGGAGGGTAGAGTATGAATGAGTGTGCCAATGTTTAGGAGGGTAGAGTATGAATGAGTGTGCGAATGTCTAGGAGGGTAGAGTATGAATGAGTGTGCCAATGTTTAGGAGGGTAGAGTATGAATGAGTGTGCCAATGTCTAGGAGGGTAGAGTATGAATGAGTGTGCCAATGTCTAGGAGGGTAGAGTAGAACGTAACTTTAACTTGGTGCTATAGAAATTTGATGTTGGCAATATCCGTCCAGCGTCGAATATTTTTGCGTCCCCTGCTGGACACACGCTTTGAATGCCCCTAAAGACTGGAGGTATTCTTCTCGTAATTATAATAAACATCCAAAGCTTTTGTGTTCGTTTCAGAAACTACATGAATAAAGCGGCTGCAAAAGAACAAATCAAAGAAACTGCTTCTTTCAAAGCGAATGGCGTTTGCGTGTGCAAACACGGTGTGCCGGAAAACACTTTCGCACACTAGCGGTGCGGAAAAGGAACGATTTTGAGAAACGATGTGTTCTCAAAAGCCCAATACCAACAACAAAAGGGAGCTGAGTAACTCTGCGAAAAGTGTTGCAGAGATAAGACGGATGTCAGGGATTATTACAGATGCTAGCACCTGTAAAAACTGACTAAGCGAACTCACAAAACGTCTGTGACTCAGAGATTCTAGATAATCTGTAAATTTCGGCCTACCAACAAGACGTATGGCTTGACGCTCGTAGTTAGTACCTAGTAAGGTATTAAGGTAGACGGTTTACATAATATTACATGATACATAACAGTAGATCTTTCCTCCACAGACCTGGTAAATCTGGAACGCTCTCCCTGCCCACATATTTCCCCCTATGTATGGTCTCGGGTCCTTCAAGAGAGGCGTGAATAGGCACCTGTCCGGCCGGCATGACATTTACAACCTCCGCGTACGACCGAATGCCCATAGGCATCGTTAGACACCTTATGGGTGGCTCGGCGCCACATGACGCGCTTACTATAAAAAACACATAATATAGGCTGCATTGTATTGTATTGTTTATTGATCATTCATGTGGCAGTTAGACTGCTCTCGAACTTGTCACAATTTGTTCTATCCGGTTCGATTACACCCACGAAGAAGAACCGACAAGAAACTTCGCAGGGTATTTTTTTCAAAACTTTCAAAATAAATATTATTACCAGTACTTTAGTGACCAGCCACATAATAACACCGCTTACAGTCTATCGAAAACACAGCTTTAGAGCAAGATAAACAATTTTACTGAGAGTTCTGACTACAAAGACTTATTAATTAAGTGAGTCAGGTGTAAAGAGCATTGTAAAATTTTGATACGTAATTTGTATCCACACAATTATGTTAGTTTACGAATTATTATAATTTGTCAATAAATAAAAATATATAATATTAAGATACTTGAAGTACCAGTATCAAAGTTGTCAATGGGTTAATTGAGGTACTAATCGTACCTAGTCAAGAGTTAACAAATTATGCAGTCAGGTAAGTAGTATATAAATAGGTATACCATTCAGATAATATGCTGCCAATTGGAGCAGGCCAGTCTCCACAAACAGGTTGCAAGAGGTAACACGTTGAGGTGAGGTATACTATGAGCCAGGTTAAACATTACCTAAAATGTCGAGGGATCATTAAATATCACCAACCAACCAGCGACGCGCCGCCGCGGCCGGCGACGCAGGGACATTGACGACCACCGCGAGACAAACTTGTGCAGTAACTATATTCTGCACCCCTCTCAGCGTTTACTTTTGTTTGACTAACTGTAGTCCGTAACACAGATATTCCGGACAGTCACCTGTAAGTTGTGCTACAACCGATAGTCGGATGGCTTAATAGCTGCTGTCGATATTTAGGTTCAGTGGGCCCCTAATTCACTACCGGTCAATTCGAACATCGTGTACGTTATTTTGGGTAGAGTTATTACATTGCAACTCGGTAACGACATTTACACGCAGTAAAAACGTTATTATGTTATGAAATACCTTTACATTCTATCACTATACAGCTGTAGTAATTTGTTTTTTTTATGTTATCCGGTATAAGTGGCTGAGTCGGAGGGGCCAAAGCACATGCCAGTATCACCTCCGAGAAGGTAGGTGCTATACCGGAGACTTCCCTGGATTGCTGGCTATACTGGACTAGAGTAGAACACAACCGAGGCTGGTATGCGGCCATCCGGTATGTATCCAGTACGGTGGTACCAGCCCAGTCGGCTACAATTTGAGCCTACCACCTAGTAAGGGGCAAGGGAAGGGACCTACAGTTTTACACCGGTTCCGAACGGTGAAGCAGCAGGTGTAGGTATACACGCAATTTTTTTCGTCAGAAAAAACTCATTGGTACACGCCGACCGGATTCGAACCTCGGACCTCTCGCATGAGAAGCCGATGCCCAAACCACTCGGCCACCCGCCGCTTGTATTGTATTGGTTTCGCTAATTAATAAAGTTTCCTTTCACCTTGATTAGCTCCGTCTAGGAGTAGACTTTTTTTGTCATGCACACATTGAAAAGCTTCAAAAACTAATGACAACTATGAAAAGTGAGCGTTCCAAATTTGAAGCAACGAAAATTATGATTCTAATTTCAAAATGAAAGCTGGTTATGAGACACTCGTTAGTTATGAAACATTCAGCAGACGAGACGTGCTAGTTGTTCCCCGCCCGCCCCGCGCGCCGCGCGCCGCGTGCTGGCTGGCGGGCGGGCGGGCGGGCGGCGCGGTGGCGTCACTTCGCTCGTTTTCCGGGGTAACTTCCGCAGGGAGGGGTGCCGCCCCGCGCCGGTGTCGCGTCTCGACTGGTGGAGTCAAGCAGCCGGTGTACTAGCACGATTTACATACATTCTGTAGCGGTATAATTGGTGGAAACTATTACGCAATTTACGCGGTAGAAATTACCCCTAGTGTGGAGTTAGGATTAAAGTATTTTTTTAGAAATATTGAATTCAAGTATTGTTAAATAACAGTAAAATAACAGGGCACCTCTTTGGCGGCGGTTTTATAAAAGTAGCCTCCTTAGCCCGGCCCGGGGCGCGGGGACGGACGGCGGCGGCGGCGTCGCTCGGCTGTCGACTCGAAGGCTTTGTTACACGAGCGTGTTGTTTATTAAAGTATTAAAAGGGCGGTAACTTCGAAGTTTCGAAAGACGAGACGCTTAACGGGGATTCTCAACAGGCAAAATATGTAGAGGTGCATCTCTGAAGGCTGGCGTTCTTGAAGTTGGTCGGAGCGTCGCGACGCCGCACCGGCGCCGGCGTCGCCGCCGCGAGATAACGTGCAGCTTTCATTACACTAAGTTTGGACTAAGGCTAGTTTACACGTGCACGGCTTGGCTGGCGCAAAAGTTCAACATTACCTACGTTATATATCGTGTTTCTTTAAAGTTACTCAGAACTTGTATGTTGAATTTGATTAGCAGTTTTATTATTATTTTTTGCATTGTTTTATTCATTTTTCACTAGCTTTTGCCCGCGGCTTCGCTTCGCGTGACTTCTTGCTCACAGCTCAGGCCCTCGATGGCGTAGCGTAATGATTTAAAGCCTAAACAAAACCATCTTGAGAAGTGACTGAATGTAAAATGAAATGAAGGTAAGCACTGACACCGGTGTTATGGGCTGACATCACGGATGTTTTAGTTGATGTGGCCAAACGTCTCAGTTAAAAGCCATAAGAAACAAATTTACAGTGAAGTAAATCGATAAAGTGGTTCTTGAGTTATAAGGATAGATATTCATATATTGACGCACATACGTTATATCAATGGCCGGTCGCTGATCGCACGCAGAAACTGCGCTTTATTTATTAAGCTAGTCTAATTTTAAAATTTTGATTTAAATGTTTTATTTAATTATTTTTAATTTTCTACCATAAATTGTGTATATTTTTATTGTATTATTCTCAGTTTCAAGCTCTAAACAATCCTCACTTGATGGGTTTTGGAGAAGTTTTATTTTTACAGTTGGGACAATATGGAGATCGGCGGCCGCCATTTTGAATTTTATAAAAAACTTGGTACATAGTGTTACCCGTTTAAGACAAACCAAATGACACAAGAATTATCCAAATCGGACGAGTCGTTTTTGAGGTACGGAACACTAAAACGACCAGACTGCACGGTCTCAGTATGTTATTCTTACCTAAGCTTTGCCCGAGCGCCAGCAAATTGTTGCACGTGTAGACAGAATAGAACTGTTGCAGGCGTCGAAGAGAGCTAAAAGTGGAGTGTGCGTGTAATATTAAAGAGTTGAGCAAGTCTGCTAGCACCTGCAGCCTTCCTACACCTCATCTGACAGTTCGCGACGCGTCTCTCTCCCGCCGCGTCCGGTGCTCAGTGCGACGTCGTTTCCTGACATCTTGCATTACGTTGTATACTCCACGAGCAGCTCTGGATCTATTTTGTATACGTAGGTTCACTCTTGTATAATCCTTTCGTGCAACATTTTGAGTCATTATGAGGCAACAGACTCTCCCTCCCCTGCCGCGCCGGTGTCCGTTGCGCTTTGTAAGTGGGTAAAGTTTGTTATTACATAAAAGGTGCTTCATAACCGGCTTTCATTTTGAATTCGGAATAATGTTGTTGTGTCAATATATGTAGAACGCTGACATTTTGTCAAGCAAGCTTTCAAAGCTTAACAATGAAATTACAGTGTTTCCTATTTGATGCAATGAAAATTATTTGAAATTCAAAATGAAAGGCGGTTTTGAGACACATAATAATAAATATGCTGCTTTGTCGTACGTAAGCGTGGACAATAAGTCTTATTGTCCATGTACGTAAGCCAGGTCAAATCCAAATTCCGAGTAAAGTTCCAAATGAACGAAATACTAGCAGGCTGGATGCAGAGACTCCGTGTAATAACGTGTCTGTGTAGGATGAACTCGTTAAAAATTATTAATTTCACCTACTCATATGTTGGTTGACAATAGGGGAATCATTTCCTCTTTTTTATGGTTCCATATCTGTCTGTCCGCCTGTCTGTCTGTCTGTCCGTCCGTCCGTCCTAGGGCTCTATCTTTTGAACCGTAATAGATAGCCCGTTGAAATTTTCACAGAATATGTGTTATTATGGCTGTTAGGCTAACAAATAATAAAAAAAAAACGAAAGTAAAAAATTTAGGGGTGCTGATTCGATAACTATACGCTATCGCAGCTGCTAGCGGCGTACGTAATGCGGCCGGGCCCTACAGAGGTAGAGTACTGGCCGCTCGAGAGACCTAACTCGCCGCGTCGCGTCGCCCACACCCCACCTAGTAGATCCTGTCACCAGCCTTTCCCTCTATCTCTACCATTGATTTTATAGATCAATGATCTCCACTCATCTCCACAGAGAAGAGTGTAGAGAGCGTGCGGCGCACAGTGTTGCGGACGTGGTGTCCGCATCCCCGCGGAGCCTGCGCACTGCGGCTCCGGCGGCGCGGGGGCGGCGGCGGCAGCTCTGCAGATGTAAATGTGTTTGTCTCAACAGATTTAGCAAGTTCCCAACCGCACGTTTCTTATATTTTGTCTGCTCGGTGCTCACATGTAGAGAGTGCGGCTGTTGAATGCAGCGCGTCTAGACCGCTAACTCCTTCAGTGAGCGCTCACCGACGGTGCGGACAGTCGTCCTTACAATTTTGCATTTTCCCCTCCCCTCCTTCCCTCCGTAGCCTCCTCCCCTCCTACCCCTCCCCCACCTCCACCTCTCCTACCCCTCCCCTCTATCCTCTCCCCTCTCCATCCGGCGCTACCATGCGACACTGAATTCCGTTCATACTATACTTTATTTGATACTGCTCAGCCCTATTGCTATTTAGCGTGATTGTATATAGCCTATCGTGAGCCTCAAAAACTACTCTTTACATTAGTGCAAACCGCATCAAAATCTGTTCAGTGGTTCCGGAGTTTACCTCAAACACACATAGACAGACGTTGACTATTATAAGAAGTAGAGATAGAGATAAAAATAAATGAAATAAAACAATCTGGTTGTATTGTGTCTTGGCTTTATTAAATGTTTACAATTATTGTAGCAAACTTTTAAACAAGCAGTCATATTATGCTATCCAAAATGTGTAGATTTCATTATCGCCATTTAGAGTTTGGCCAAGTGAGACGGAACATTGCAACCGTCCTACTCAATCATGATTCGTTGTGTTGTTTTCAGCAATGTATAGGTACAAAGGTACAGTTCAAGGTGGCATTATGTAATTACAAATATTATTGTGATTGTGAAATACAATTAGTCAAGTGTGCAATACGTACGCGCCAATTATGATTCCGGTATAAATATCAACAGTAGATTTTTTGTATGATGAAAAAGATTGAAAGCTTGTTTGATTACGTAGTAGTTTTTTTATTATTTTTTTATAGACAGCGCGACATGTCGCGTCGTTCACTTACGGCACGGTTTCGGCACTTACCACTATTTACTTCAACAATACATTTTTATACTAATAGCAAGAATAAAACAGGAATACGAAGAGGTCACCTTGCGACGTTGTGTCCAAAATGTTGTCAAAATGTAGCATTTTCTTTTCATAGTAAAGCCTGACCAGGAATATATGAGAGCTGTCAAGATGGAGCCACTTTTTAGATTTATATAGTACGCACATATTGAATTGGCCGATGTTTTTATTCAAAATTTACTTTTGCACTGAAATACACAATAAAATATACAAATTTTATTTTAATTTTATGCATCTTTTATATTTATGTTGATGTCAATGTAAAAAGAACTAGCCTTGACATTTACATTTCCACCGACAGAGCCATGTTTTTTGGCAATAATGTAGGTCCATAGAGGATATTTAAATTAATATAAACTAAGATTGGTTAAAATATCATTTAATTTGAAGTTCCCAATGTCCCTTTTTTGTTTGCTATTCGGTAAATAGATGCTTGAGATACACATAGATAGAACAAAAAAATTATTACCTAATTGTACATTACGGCGGCCATTTCATGACAATCTCACTACAATGACATAACGTTTTACCTAAAAGTCAGTTCAGAAGCCAACTTTACTACATCATTTAGAGGAATGCTTTCACATCCTGCACAATTTTTGTCTTGCAAACACTTAAAAACATTGTAGACAGTATTCCGCTCCCTACTATGACTAGTTTTTGGCATTTTATAGTGTTATTTTTATAGTTTAACGCAAAACATAATATCAAGAGATTATGAAAATTTTACATTGACAACAGATTATCAAGATCAAACATTATTGTGGCCAGTGTAAGAAATTAGTTCCAACGAAATTCCGCAATATGGCGGCCCCTCATATATTCCTGGTCAGGCTTTAGTACAAACGCGCAAGTACAAACCTTATTTCGCATTTCTTAGCTACCCGCTCTTACCTCAGACTCCCTTCTCCGGATTCATTTTTGAAATAATAATAATCTGATTCTTTCGATAATCTGACTTTACTATAACCTGACTCTACTATAATCTGATCCTTTCGATAACCTGACTCTACTATAATCTTATTCTTTCGTTAACCTGACTCTACTATAATCTGACTCCTTCGATAACCGGACTCTACTATAATCTGAATCTACTAAAATCTGACTCTTTCGATAACCTGACCTTACTATAACCTGACTCTACTATAACCTGACTCTACTATAACCTGAATCTACTATAATCTGACTCTTTCGATAACCTGACTCTACTATAACCTGACTCTACTATAACCTGACTCTACTATAACCTGAATCTACTATAATCTGACTCTTTCGGTAATCTGACTCTACTATAACCTGACTCTTTCGATAATCTAACTACTATGATCTGACTCTTTCGATAATCTGACTTTACTATAATCTGACTCTTTCGATCTCTCTAACAAAATATGAATACAAAAAAATATTAATAAAAGTTATCTTCAGTGTTAGCGGGTTTTGGGAATATTCATTAAGTATGACCCACTCTCACCGCGGGTGGTTAGTTCGGATCAGCGTATCTTTTAGATACCTACTTATCAGTAATCATCACGCAACCGTACTGATAACTTTTGATACCGCCAAAATTCTAATTATCCACACGGAAGTTTTAGAGAGATATTGCACTGGTGTGTTTAGTGCCTAACTGGACTCGTGGACGCTAAGATGGGGGAGCGGTCGCTCGTCAGTCTCCTGACTGTGTGTGTGCTCTGTTCCATGGCGTCTGTGCTCACTGCGCAGGACTCTGACGACTGGCTGGTGACTATCGAGCAAGGACCTGTGCGCGGCCACCTGGACAGTGTGGGGTACGCCTTCTACGGCATACCGTACGCCACCGTGCCCACCGGCAGGAACAAATTCAAAGTGAGCTTTTAGACGTCCGCAGATACTTTTATAATTTCGTCATACCCGTCCGTCTGTATGACATCTTTTTATATTAGTCTTCAATATTCTAAAGCATGGTAAAATGTTTTTTCTTTTAAATCTACTATTTCAAAAAGAGCAATTTTTTTCTACGAAAAGAAACAAATTGCTAGTCGATCTGACCAGTAGTTCTGTAGTTATAAGCATTTATTGATTTTCGAAGTTTTCGAAGCACTTTTTCTCTGGGCCATATTTATAGAAGGGACCGATGTTCGACTCTCGGGTATGTCGTCTTAGCAAGTCGGAAGAACTATCTTTAGGACGATACGCCTCATCTTCCTGTAACTCTTATAGTTTTCGAGATCTCACGCAACTTTTTGTAAAAAAACTCCGGCTGCAGGATGAAGATGTTTCATCAAATTCACGTCAAAAGTTTGAACTAAAAATATTTTTTGTAAAATTTTAAGTTCAGTGATCTTAATGATATATCTAAAAATGTGCAAAAAATACCGTCCTCCCATCCCCCCCCCCCCTGTTCTCCTAGGCTTCCAAAGCTAAAATTTTGACTTTCATAGGGTTAGTAGATGAGTGCATTTTTTTCGACAATGTAATATTTTCGGAGAAGAAACATGTTTTCGTTTTAGTACGTAACCATAATATGTGTGAGACTCGCTCTTAACCGCTATTTTTATTACAGTTATTTTTAATCAGTTAATAATGATAGAAAACGTATTATGTTTTATTCAGGCCCCTCTCCCTCCACCTACCTGGACGGAAGTATTGGAAGCGACCGACAATGCAATTATTTGTCCACAAGAAAACATGATGACCCGCGAGGACTGCCTCGTGCTGAACGTGCACGTGCCGAGCCCTCCACCCCTGCAACCGCTGCCGGTCATCGTGTACACTCACGGCGGCGCATTCGTCCTCGGCTACGGCTCAGCGATTTTTCCCGAGTTTTTACTACAACACGATGTCATCGTTGTAACCTTCAACTACCGTCTCGGAGCCACGGGCTTCCTCTGTCTGCAGAATGCAGAGATACCCGGTAACGCAGGGTACAAGGACCAAACCGCCGCCCTACGCTGGGTTCAACGAAATATTGCCAGGTTCGGAGGAAACCCCGACGATGTTACGATTGCCGGTTTCAGTGCGGGCAGTACGAGTGTCGAATATTTGATGTTGTCGCCGATGGCGGATGGACTGTTCAACAAAGTCATTTCCGAAAGTGGTTCAGTGTTGACAACCATGGCTTTGGCGCGAGACCCGATAGCGTTCGCTAAGCGTTTTGTCTCCGACATGGTCGGTCGAGTTGTGGAAGACCTGGCGGAAGTTGAAGATTATTTACTCAGCGCAACATCAGAACAACTAATAACAGACCGGTACGGTTCGTATCAGTTGCAACCAGGATTCGATGCCGGTTTCACCCTATGTGTGGAACGAGAAATAGATGGAGTGGAAAACTTTATGACTGAACCTCCATTGGATATATTGAAGAGCGGACGATACAGTAAGCGTCCGTACTTGACCGGAATGACTAGCGAAGATGGTTCGCTGTTTTTGGAACATTTCGATGAATGGAACATTCAAATGAACGATAATTTCTCCGAATTTTTGCCCGGCGGTCTTAATTTTGGAAGTGTAAACGAGAAAAATGCAGTCGCCAATAGAGTGAAACAATTTTACTTTAATGATGAAACAGTGAGCGAAGAAACCATAAGAGGTTTCATGGATTTTACTACGGACATAAGCTTTGGGTATTCATTGTTGCGCTCGGCCAGGCTCCATGTACAAAACTCAGTTCCTGTATATCTGTATCTCTACAAATATGTAGTAAGCGAGTATCCTCCACACGCACACGACGACAAGATAAGGGGCGCCGTACACTGCGCACAATCATTTTCTGTGAATAGAATCAAAGCTCTTTATAATCCGGTGATTGAAAGCCAGGACGATATTCGGATGCGAGAAAGACTAGCGCTGATGTGGTCCAACTTTGCTAAATATGGGTTCGTGCAATTTTTTTTTATTCATATTGAGCAATTTACCAATCTCATTGAATGAAGTATTCAAAATAACATTTATTTATTTATTTATTTATTTATTTACTCAAAAACCTCCTATTTACAGATAATACATAAAACCTTATATCATTAATACCTTTTCAAACATAGTTTTTTAATATTATGCTAACTATATATGTATATGTATAATATTATGCTAACTACTATGTAAATGTATAGTATGTTATGTATTTTTATATTTCCATAATTCTTAAGGTTATTTAATTGCATCTTAGCTCCGGCTAAAATTCTCAGCTTCGGCTAACCCTCACAATGAACCTCTCAATGAACTCCAGGACTTAAATAACCGAATGGTACTTACATACAACGCATGTGCGCACGCATACCTAATAATATGCAGGGCTAGAAATATTTAATAGTATTTTTATTATTTGGAAATGTTAGAGTTCCGGTGCCAGAAACGTCGGAGCTGGTGCCAGTAAACTGGGAGCCTATGGAGTACGACAAGATGAACTACTTGTCTATGGACGTGGAGCTGGAGGCGCGGGAGCTGCTGCTCGGCGACCGGTTCACGCTGTGGGACGAGATATACCAGCAGTACTACGGCAGCACTGACGAGACAGGCCAGAGCAGAGTGGTCAACATAGAGCAAGGACCAGTTAGAGGCTATAAGAGCCCTTTGGGGGATTTCCACGTATTTTATGGAATACGTTACGCCACCGCTCCTACTGGAAGAGATAAGTTCAAGGTATTTTTTGACACATTGGGAAAACTGATGTCGAATTTTTATTAATTTTTTAATTTTCTGTAATTCGCAATACATATAAAAAATTTCAACAACAAGTTTAGTACAGTAAGTACCTGAGAGCTTTTGTCAATATTGATTTTATTTCAGGCACCTCTTCCACCACCGACGTGGACCGATATATTCGAAGCAACCGAAAATCTTATTAGGTGCCCACAACCATTTCTAAGCGCTTCTGAAGACTGTCTCATCGCGAATGTTTACGTACCGACCGCTGTTCCAGAGCCGCTTCCAGTAATCGTTTACATTCACGGTGGAGCATTTATCCACGGTTTCGGCACAATGATATCCCCCGAGCTTCTCTTACCACACGATGTCATTGTTGTGCATGTTAACTACCGTCTCGGCGCCACAGGATTTCTCTGTCTACTGAATGAAGAGATACCTGGTAACGCAGGATACAAGGATCAAGTCGCGGCCCTACGCTGGGTCCAAGGAAATATTGCCAGCTTCGGGGGAAATCCTGACGATGTTACGATTGCTGGTTTTAGTGCGGGAAGTACGAGTGTGGAATATATGATGTTGTCGCCGATGGCGGAAGGGTTGTTCCACAAAGTGATTTCTGAAAGTGGTTCAGTATTGACTCCGCTGGCTGAAGGTCGGGACCCGATAGGATTCGCTAAGCGATTTGTTTCTGATATCGCTGGACGCGATATCGAAGACCTTGAAGAAATTACAAATTATTTGCTCACTGCAACATCCGAGCACCTCTTCGCGGGATCGTATGATTCATATCAATATCGAACAGACTTTGGTACTGGTTTTACTCTATGTGTGGAGCGAGAGATCAGTGGTGCAGAAAGCTTTTTAACGGAATCGCCATTAAGTATTTTAAAAAGTGGAAATTATTACAAGGTACCCTACTTAACAGGTATTGCCAGCGAAGAGGGGACACTATTTTTGTCCCACTTCGATGAATGGAAAAATAGAATGGAGCATAACTTCACAGAGTTCTTACCAGTGGGTCTAAATTTTGCAAGTGAGCATGAAAGAAACGCAGTTGCAAACAGATTGAAGACATTTTACTTCAACGACGAACCGGTGAGCGAAGACACCATCAGAGGTTACGTTAATTATATCTCAGACGCTACATTTGGGTCTTCATTGTTACGTTCTGCCAGACTTCACGTTCAGAACTCCGTCCCTGTGTATCTCTACCTGTACAGTTACATAGTGAGCGAATATCCTTCACATCCGCACGACGACAAGATAAGGGGCGCCATACACTGCGCACAATCATTCTGCGTGAACAGAATCAGTGTAATGCACAATCCTGTTAATGAAAACGAACATGACATTCTGATGCACAACCGACTTACTCTCATGTGGTCCAACTTTGCTAAATATGGGTAATTATCTAGTAGTAATATTTTTCATAAATTAAAACTTAATGCTAGTTTACATACACTGAATATTGCATGTGTGTGTGTGTGTGTGTTGTGTTACTTGTCAGCTTCGGTACCTCAGTCGTGCCGACGGTCGACTTTTGTTAAGCACAAGTGGGCGCGGTCAGTACTTGGATGGGTGACCGCTCGACCGTTGGAGGCTGACCGTGGTTCGGATTCCACGTAAAATTGTAGGTCCCTTCCCTTCTTACCTTACTAGGTGGTTGGGTTTATTCCGCCCGGGCTGGTACCACCGGACTGAATGAAACGTCGTCGGTCTAAACGGGTATGTAAAAAGTTCGTGTTTTCCGACTAGTTCAGTGTAGCCGACATGAAATGAAGGGAAGCACTGACATGGCAACTAGTTCACCCGGTATTATGGGCTGACATCACGGCTGTTGTAGGTAGGTGATGTAGCCAACCGTGTCAGTTTCCATAAAAGAAAACTTGTCTTTGAAAGTGAAAACAATCGAATTTTTAATGTAAATCCTGTTAATCAGTTTAAGACTCATATAGGTAATATTTATTCTGAAATACCTAACGTTAAAATAAAATGAATAAGCCATGAATTGGAAATTCTAGAGTGCCGGTGCCGGAAACTTCGGAGCTGGTGCCGGTAAGCTGGGAGCCTATGGAGTACGACAGGATGAACTACTTGTCTATGGACGTGGAGCTGGAGGCGCGGGAGCTGCTGCTCGGCGACCGGTTCACGCTGTGGGACGAGATATACCAGCAGTACTACGGCAGCACTGACGAGACAGGCCAGAGCAGAGTGGTCAACATAGAGCAAGGACCAGTTAGAGGCTATAAGAGCCATTTGGGGGATTTCCACGTGTTTTATGGAATACGTTACGCCACCGCACCTACTGGAAGAGACAAGTTCAAGGTATTTTTGACACATTGGGAAAACTGATGTCGAATTTTATTTTTATTTTTAAAATTTTCTGTAATTCTCAATACATATAAAAATTTCAACAAGTTTATACAGTAAGTACCTGTGAGCTTTTGTCAATATTGATTTTATTTCAGGCACCTCTTCCGCCACCGACGTGGACCGATATATTCGAAGCAACCGAAAATCTAATTATGTGCCCACAACCATTTCTAAGCGCTTCTGAAGACTGTCTCATCGCGAATATTTACGTACCGACAGTTGTTTTAGAGCCGCTTCGAGTAATAGTTTACATTCACGGAGGAGGATTCATCCACGGTTTCGGCGCAATGATATCCCCCGAGCTTCTCTTACGACACGATGTCATTGTTGTGCACATTAACTACCGTCTCGGCGCCACAGGATTTCTCTGTCTACTGAATGAAGAGATACCTGGTAACGCAGGATACAAGGATCAAGTCGCGGCCCTACGCTGGGTTCAAGGAAATATTGCCAGCTTCGGGGGAAATCCTGACGATGTTACGATTGCTGGTTTTAGTGCGGGAAGTACGAGTGTGGAATATATGATGTTGTCGCCGATGGCGGAAGGGTTGTTCCACAAAGTGATTTCTGAAAGTGGTTCAGTATTGACTCCGCTGGCTGAAGGTCGGGACCCGATAGGATTCGCTAAGCGATTTGTTACTGATATCGCTGGACGCGATATCGAAGACCTTGAAGAAATTACAAATTATTTGCTCACTGCAACATCCGAGCACCTCTTCGCGGGATCGTATGATTCATATCTATATCAACCAGACTTTGGTACTGGTTTTACTCTATGTGTGGAGCGAGAGATCAGTGGTGTAGAAAGCTTTTTAACGGAATCGCCATTAAGTATTTTAGAAAGTGGAAATTATTACAAGGTACCCTACTTAACAGGTATTGCCAGCGAAGAGGGGGTACTATTATTGTCACATTTCGATGAATGGAAAAATAGAATGGAGCATAACTTCGCAGAGTTCTTACCGGTGGGTCTAAATTTTGCAAGTGAGCATGAAAGAAACGCAGTCGCAAACAGATTGAAGACATTTTACTTCAACGGCGAACCGGTGAGCGAAGACACCATCAGAGGTTACGTGGATTATTTCTCAGACGCTACCTTTGGGTCTTCATTGTTACGTTCTGCCAGACTTCACGTTCAGAACTCCGTCCCTGTGTATCTCTACCTGTACAGTTACATAGTGAGCGAATATCCTTCACATCCGCACGACGACAAGATAAGGGGCGCCATACACTGCGCACAATCATTCTGCGTGAACAGAATCAGAGTAATGCACAATCCTGTTAATGAAAGCGAACATGACATTCTGATGCACAACCGACTTACTCTCATGTGGTCCAACTTTGCTAAATATGGGTAATTATCTAGTAGTAATATTTTTCATAAATTAAAACTTAATGCTAGTTTACATACACTGAATATTGCATGTGTGTGTGTGTGTGTGTTGTGTTACTTGTCAGCCTCGGTACCTCAGTCGTGCCGACGGTCGACTGTTGTTAAGCACAAGTGGGCGCGGTCAGTACTTGGATGGGTGACCGCTCGACCGTTGGAGGCTGACCGTGGTTCGGATTCCACGTAAAACTGTAGGTCCTTTCCCTTCTTACCTTACTAAGTGGTAGGGTTTATCCCACCCGCGTTGGTACCACTGCACTGAATGAAACGTTGGTCGAAACGGCTATGTAAAAAGTTCGTGTTTTCCATCCAGTTCAGTGTAGCCGACATGAAATGAAGGGAAGCACTGACATGGCAACTAGTTCACCCGGTGCTATGGGCTGACATCACGGATGTTGTAGGTAGGTGATGAAGCCAACCGTGTCAGTTTCCATAAAAAAAAAAATTGTCTTTGAAAGAGCAAACAATCGAATTTGTAATATAAGTCCTTTTCTGAAATAACGTTAAAATAAAACGAATAAGCCATGAATTTGAAATACTAGAGTGCCGGTGCCGGAACGTTCGGAGCTGGTGCCAGTAAACTGGGAGCCTATGGAGTACGACAAGATGAACTACTTGTCTATGGACGTGGAGCTGGAGGCGCGGGAGCTGCTGCTCGGCGACCGGTTCACGCTGTGGGACGAGATATACCAGCAGTACTACGGCGGCGGCGCGCATGCGCTCATCACATCCACTACTATACTCCTTCCCGTACTACTCGCCATCTTTAACTTATTCTATAAATAATAAAGTCTTAGTATATATTTAAAAGTATTTATTTAAATGTATTTAGAGAGATTTAGAATCAATAAAAAATAACATGACTATAGAAAATTTTCTGGTGTTTTCCCTACACATACCTACAAAATAAAAATTACCTAGGGTCAACTCCATGGGTAAACTTCTTAATTCGTTCATCATTTCCTAACCATTGCATGAGAACGGGATGTGCTCTTTATATGTGCTAAACTTGTTTTTGCTCGCAGACTGTGTACCGTTACTTTGTAGTAATTTACATGTCCGGATTGATACCAACGCACTGAATAAAAATCTGTCGAAGCGGTTATGAAATTAGGTCGTGTATTTCGCCCAGTTCAATTCAGTCCGCACGACCTAAGGGAAGCACTGACATGACACCTAGTTCACCAAGGTGTTAAGGGTTGACATCACAGTGTAGTGTGACATTTATATAAGAGGATAATGAAGTAAACAATTTCCATACAATGGGGCGACCTGACATGTCTTACCCAAACGGACAGTAGTGGTGAGATTATGCACTGAAAGTTGAGCGTAATCAAAACGTGTTCCGGGAGAATTGCTATATCACAGAAAGTATAGCGAGGAATATATTATTATTTGATATACCTTAAGAAGGATGCCTAAATGAGTGCCCAAGTAATGTGTATAATGATATTTTAAGATATGATGAGTAATCAAAATTTAGATTTTTTTGGGATTTCGCCAGTGAGATGATTTTAAAAAGTTGAAAAATATCGGAGATTTTAACACATATTCAAATACCAAAAATACTATTTTATAGGTGTTGAAATGGACTATTGATCGAAATGTCATTAGTTCATTTAAGATTATAAATTGTTTGGGATGTGAATTTCGGGACTATGGCGTGACTAAAGTCGAAAAATTGCAAACAATATTAATATTGTCAGAAGGTAAAAAAACCTTTAGTCAATAACGACGGTATCGTTTGAAACACAAGAATTGGCCAATTCTGAGAGGAGTCAAATGGGTTCGAGTACGAACATGGAATTTTATTTCATGTTCGGCAGATGTCCACAGCGATCTGTCCAGGACTTAGTCCACAGCGGTCTGTCCGGAACTTAGTCCACAGCGGTCTGTCCGGGACTTAGTCCACAGCGGTCTGTCCGGGACTTAGTCCACAGCGGTCTGTCCGGGACTTAGTCCACAGCGGTCTGTCCGGGACTTAGTCCACAGCGGTCTGTCCGGGACTTAGTCCACAGCGGTCTGTCCGGGACTTAGTCCACAGCGGTCTGTCCGGGACTTAGTCCACAGCGGTCTGTCCAGGACTTAGTCCACAGCGGTCTGTCCGGGACTTAGTCCACAGCGGTCTGTCCAGGACTTAGTCCACAGCGGTCTTACATAAAATTTACAAAATATATGTCTGTTAAATGACTGCAAAATTTTGAATTTTCGGAACACATTTCATACTAATTAACAGCGTCAATACAATATAATTTTTTTTTTAAACAAAATGTTTACATTTGGGACGTGTAATGAGACAAGTTTATAAATTCAATTTCATTGTTAAATAATAAGTAATTAAGCCTCTGTCCCTTTTGAAAGATTTAGAGAGGGATAGCGAAGAGAGAGTGTGTCTGTCTTTTCTCTATGAAACAAAATTCTCAATAATGAAATATGACCTGCTCGCTGGCCTCATTAGCATCTTCTGTGTAGGTGCTGTAGCCAATCATGTCAGGTTCCATAACAAAAATATTAGGCTGTAACAATGCAGTATGTGCAAGGTGGCCGAGTGAGAGTCGCGCGTGAGTCCGCCCCTCGGCGCCGGGGCGGAACGCTCCGGTAAACTACAGCACAACACCGACCACCACGTTTAGCAAAGTATTAGGACAAGATGACTATCAAGCAGCAAGTAAGGCGCGAAGACTCACCTGCTGCACGACTCGGTGGAAGGGCCGTGCCAAGGTGAGAGGTGGCTGGTCTGTCGCCCTTTAGCACGGCATCTTGTCCTTGCCCCTTAGTTGCATTTTACGACGTGCACGGGGAGAGACACAGTGTGGCTTTTCCTTTTAAGTACCTACTGGCCGCACACAGTACATAAATAGATTCTAAAATTTATAAGTAGGTATAAGCTGTACAAATAGGCTTTGATTGACGAGAGTGCTGGGCGTCCCGCCCGCCGCGTGACCGGACGGTCGTTTGTATGTATATCGTTCGTGCTTTACTGCCAAACAGGGTTGCCAGATGTCCGGTTTTGGATCGGACAGTCCGGTTTTTGAGGCTTGTGTGCGGTCTCCAATATAATGAAAAACCGGACATCAAATCTTCCGGTTTTTCTTCATATAACGCATATTTATTACATTTTTCAGAACATTTTAATTGTAATTCTTCGATTTCAACCCCTTTTATTTATTACTCTATCTTCCATTCGTTTTCAAAAATAAAGGTAATTTAATTTTTTATGAAATATTTTAAATTGAAAAATCGGGAAAATGCTTGATGAAAAATGTCCGGTTTTTTTCAACTGAACCATCTGGCAATCCTGCGCCAAACCATCGCTCGCCTCCGCATCCGCCCGCACGCGGCAAGCGACGAGACGAGACGCGCGCGCGCGACGGAGGAGACGGCGCCGGCGCGGCGGCGCGGCGCGCGGCGGCCGGCGGTAGTGGTGGAACAGTTCGCTTGGATGGATGCAATGGTAAAATGGGCGAAAAGGTAGGTACCGTGTGGGGCCGGTAATTTAAAAGAATAGCCCCACTGCATCTCTCCCCGTGTATGTCGTAAAAGGCGACTAAGGGATATGACTCCCTTCTTATATTATTAGGTGGTAGGGTTTAACCCGCCCGGGTTGGTACCACTGCACTGAATGAAAGGTCGCTCGAAACGGCTATGTAAATAGTTTGTGTTTTCCGTCCAGTTCAGTGTAGCCGGCACGACCAAAGGGAAGCACTGGCGTGGCACCAAGTTCACCCGGTGTTATGGGCTGACATCACGGATGTTGTAGGTGATGTAGCCAACCGTATCAGATTCCATAAAAAAAAAAGGTACCGTGAGGCAAATTGTGTGAACGAGTTCTTTTACAACGAAACTGGCTGTTTGCGCGGCTTCGCTACACGTCAACGTATCCTACAAGCATCCTTAGACGTGTTAGAAAACCTCAGTGAAAATCCCATGCGAATCGGTTCAGTAGTTCTCGAGTTACTTACAATCGAACAACGCACAAGCAAACATACAATCGAAAAGGGCGCATCGCTCGTTACCGAATTTGCGTTATTAGTAGTTAGAAAATAAACACTGCACTCAGTAGCGTTTACGTATGCGTCTGCTGCTACACACACGCCTCTCCAATTTTTCTAAAGCTCTCTCCGCCTTCATTGGCATGCACGCAAGCACTGTTTACCTCCGACGTCCCAACTGACGGGTGGTCTTCCCGCACTTCGTTTCCCTGTCCACTGTCGCCCGTGTAGAACCCATAGACCTACATAGTTGGGCTCCTTTACTTACTGAACATACTTACACATTTTGACATTGGAAATGTCTTTTCGATCGCTTCAGTATAGGCCCCGATTTTCAGAAAAGTGCGAATTAGCCCTGGTGTCGTGAGTTTTAAGATTACGTGAATATGTAGGGTCTCAAAAGACGCGTATCGACGAGAGCTAGAAGATTGTAAAAAAAAATATTTTTTTTAGAGTTTTTGAGAAAATCGCAAAAAACCGCTTAAAATCGCCGTTTTTACGGGGTTTAAAAGGGCACTTTTAAACATATTTCTAAATATATATTTTAAACTTTTATATTTTTATATTGTAGATTGACTAAATATCTGGGGATGTTTTTTGAATTGTTTTTGTTTGAATTTGAAAAAGTTAAAATTTTGAGAGTTATGATTTTTTTTAACTTTCCATTACGCGAGTTTCGTGTCGTCTTTATCTTGCAGTGTGAGTAGTTAAAATGGTTTTCATGTATGCATACACTTGAAAATTTAGAATTTTTATTTAATTTTTGTTTATTTTTCAAAAGACATATTTCAGTATGAAAAAGCAAGTAAATAATAATAAAAATTTTAAATATAGATATATTATTATATGCTTTATTGAACACCAATTTATACAAATTAGGCACAATAGGTGAGCTTATGCCGTGAGGCATTCTATTCTAACTAACCTTTGGGATGTGGGAGAAGTATATACATGTCGACGCGTGTGTAGGATTTGCAACACTATCCGCGTCAGAGCGTATCATATAGGGTCAGGATCCGACACGGCGTAGTAGGTAATCGAGCATTAAAACCACACACGTAGAATCACACGTTGTATTATTAAACGTAACGAACAACTCAGTACAATACTCAAACACGGAAGTAGGTAAATCGACAGTTTCATGAAGCGGTGCGGTCACCTCGAAAGAGAAGAAGACTGTCAAACATGGCTGCCGCCCCATTCCACGACTCTGTCCACGTTTCGCCCACGTGACGCGTCAGCAATCTATACATATAATAAAATCGTAGAGGTAAGAAAGTCTGTACATTGAATGTATTCGGAAAAAAACTAACCAGGGTGGCTTAAAATGAGATACTGAACATGTTAGAACAGTTTTTAAAATTTTTGTTTGTTTGTTTGTTTGTTTGTCTGTACGCGCATCACGCAAAAACCACTGAACGGAATTAGACGAAACTTTGTATAGTGGCAGTTTATATGCCGGGTTAACATAATACGTAAAAAAAAATTAACAAAAATAAAAAAAAATTCACAATTATAAACATTATTGCGCGTTTAAAATCACGTAGTCCAAAGTAAAGGTAAAAACAATTTTAAATGTCATGTTGACAACGGAGAACTGTCATCTCGACGTGAGCTGGCCGGTGACAAATTGTTTCATTATATAAAAATAATAATTGAAAGTCGAAGTTATGTCGCTGTCATTGGTGCAATAAAATTAATATATCTGTTGCCCGCGGCTTCGCTCGCGTGAAATTCGTATTTAAAAAAAAGAAAGTAAGTAACTAAAGACGGGCCCGAAGGCGGAACTGCGCTCACGTAAACGATATTCTTTCTCGATGAAAGTAACTAAGGGCGAGGCGAAAGGCGGAGCTGATTTCAGGAAGAAGAAAAACATTCTTGAAGAAAATAAGTAACTAAGGGCGAGGCCGAAGGCCAAGCTCTATTCTGGAAGACCATAAACCTTCTCGAAGAAAGTAAGTAACTATGGGCGAGGCCGCAGGCCGAGCTGCGTTCAGGAAGAAGCTAAACCATCTTGAAGAAAGTAAGTAACTAAGGCGAGGCCGAAGGCCGAGCTACGTTCGGATAATTGAAAAACCATCTCGAAGAAAGCAAGTAACTAAGGGCGAGGCCGAAGGCCGAGCTGCGTTCAGGAAGAAGCTAAACCATCATGAAGAAAGTAAGCAACTAAGGCGAGGCCGAAGGCCGAGCTACGTTCTGACAAATGATAAACCATCTCGAAGAAAGCAAGTAACTAAGGGCGAGGCCGAAGGCCGAGCTGCGTTCAGGAAGAAGCTAAACCATCTCGAATAAAGTTAATTAATATTAAGATTGAGTTAATTTAATTTAAATTTTATTATAAAGTCCACGCTTCTAACGGCAAATATACCGTGCATCCTAGAACCTCGCGGTTATTCCCGGCTGGATGGCAAGAGGCCCGATGCTAGAGACCTTAGTGCCATGGACTAAGGGTAGTTCTGTGATGTGGGACGCCACTTTTGTTCTCACATTGGCTCCAAGTCACGTTAGGACATCTTCAAGAGCGGCTGGCGCGGCCGAGGCTGGGGCGGAGAGCCTCCAACGCAGCAAATATAGAAATATAATTCAAGATTTCGAATTTGTTGCGTTTGCGGTTGAAACCCTCGGTCTGTGGAGCAGTGAAGCCAAAAGAGGCTTGAGCTGGTTGACGCAACTGGTGTCCCGTCATCAAGGGCTTATGTACTTCATTCAAAGGGTAAGCCTTGCCATCCAGCGGGGTAATGCCGCAAGTGCTCTAAGAACATTTGAAAATGCCCGTTTGTATAGTTATTTTAATGTTTGTTAGGTAGGTTTAATTATTTAGTTATTAATATTACTTTTTTATTTATATGAAATAAATAGATTGAGTAAACGATATTATATTCTATCGAAGAAAGGAAGTCTTTAAGGGCGAGGCCCGAAGGCGGAAGAGGATTTTTGGTTTACCTGAACGCAGCTCGGCCTTCGGCCTCGCACTTAGTTCCTTCCTTTCTTCCAGAAGGTTTGTCGTCTTCCTGAACGCAGCTCGGCCTTCGGCCTCGCCCTTACTTCCTTTATTTGAGAAAGGTTTATCGTTTACCTGAAAGCAGCTCGGCCTTCGGCCTCGCCCTTAGTTAGTTACTTTCTTTAAGAAGGTTTATCGATTACCTGAAGGCAGCTCGGCCTTCGGCCTCGCCCTTAGTTACTTACATTCTTCTTTGGAATACGAATTTCACGCGAGCGGAGCCGCGGGCTCAGCTAGTCATTTAAATGAAATTCAATCAACCGGATATCCGACATATATTAAATAAAAGAATAGTTTGTGGCAATGTTTTAAGTAATGCATTAAGATAAACTACAAACTAATCTCTACTTTTTCTCTATCTTCTTCTTCTACTTTTATAAAAGGGAACGTCTGTCTGTTTGTTTGTATGTAGGGGAGGTGTGTAAGATAGGTGGGAGATGAGGGATGGCACGTTGAGAAGAGGGGCGACGAACGAGGGGCAGGGGTGAGGGAGGGAGGGGGAAGCGGCGGGGTATAGATGGTTGAACGAGGACTGAGATAGGGAGGGATAGAAGTGTCGGAGAGAGGGAGAGCTAGGGGAAGAAGGGAGGGTGAATTGGAGGAGGGGGGAGATAGGAAGGGAGGAGGGAGGGAGGGGAGGGAGGAGGAAGAGGGTAAGGAAGAAGGAGGAGGGGAAAGAGTGAGAGGTAGGAAGGAGGTGGGTGGGGAAGATGAAACGAGCGAGGGTCGACGGAGGGAGTGCGGATGGGGGAAAGAGGGTGAGTAAGAGGGAGCGAGGGAGAAGGGAATTAGGGAGAGAGGTAGGCAGATAACGAGGTTAAAGAGAAGGGGAAAGAGGGAGATGGAGAAGAGCGAGGGGACGGAGGGGAAGTGAGAGAGTTAGGGAAAGAGGGAGGGAGAAAGGGTTCAGGGAGAGAGAGAGAGAGAGAAAATACAAAAGAAGCGATCGTTTAAATTCTCGTTTAAATCGGATTTGCTATTAAACCGACTTTACCGCGAGCCGCGGGTAAAAGCTAGTGCAATATGTAGCTTGTATGTATGCTAGTAAAAATGTATTTACTTCAGTAAGAATAGGAAAAGATTTCTCAAATTTACCTTAAATACATTCATAGACGTAGTGGAGTGTAAATGCACGGGCAGACTATTCCAGCCAGAGGCGAGCTTTTATACGTGCGCCGAATACATGTTAGTATTTAGAGGAGTAGAAGTAATTATATAGTGAGCAGGTGCGCGCTGCTAGAATCTGGAGTGTGTTCGCTCTTTGAGTTCGTCGCTTCAGCCACACCATTATATTTTCACGCCCACAGTCGGCGACTCGCTATGTGCTTATATTTAAATACGTCCTAAAAGTCATTTTCAATGTACCCGAAGGTCATGTAATGCATGAGATCTGTGAATTTTTTTATGTTATCCGACATGGTTGGCTGAGTCGGAGGGGCCAAAGCACATGCTCCGACCAGCCAATGTCACCTCCGAGAAGGTAGGTGCCATACCGGAGACTTCCCTGGATTGCTGGCTATACTGGACTAGAGGAGAACACAACCGAGGCTGCTATGCGGCCATCTTACATCCAGTACGGTGGTACCAACCCAGTCGGCTATAATTCGAGCCTACCGCCTAGTAAGGGAAAGGGACCTACAGTTTTACACCGTTTCCGAACGGTGAAGCAGCAGGTGTAGGTATGCACGTAATTTTTTTCGGCAGAAAAAACTCATTGGTACACGCCGACCGGATTCGAACCTCGGACCTCTCGCATGAGAAGCCGATGCCCAAACTACTCGGCCACCCGCCGCCGCTACAACATACATATGTACATCCGTCTCTCCCTGCTTGCTGGCTGATGTTGCTTCATGGGCGTGCGGCTCTAATCTCCGTCGTAGCCTACAACTGTTTCAACCGATCATGAATTTTATACAGACGAACCAAAACTTTCTTCCCTTCGACTTAGCGAGACATCGAGCGGAGTGGTGCAACCACATCCAGTGAACACTATGTCATACGAGAAATTTATTATTTAACGTTGCACGAAAAACACTTGATTGATATATTTCATTAGAGTTACAAAGATGGAATTGAGAACGTCCTCCTTTATTTGAAGTGTGCTTAAAAGGGATTTCAGGTTCAATAAGTATTTTTAAATCCTAACGAAAACGTGGAGCACCGAGCTTAAAATCACGAGGAGATTACTTGAAACCCGTACACGTGATATAAAATTAGCACCAAAATATAAAATGTTGGGTCCCCTCTTCACGCTGGTCCATGCCAAGCGAACATTTTAAAGTCATACTCCTTTAATTGCATAACTGAATAAAGACACACTAAAGTAAACACTTTTAGGTCTACCATAGTTGTTAGCTTAATGACTAAATTTGGTTAGTATTCGCGGTTTTTTGGCTGCCGTTTCGGACTGAACTAGACGCGCCAATCCGAAACGTCAGCCAAAAAGACCGCGAATAAATTACATGGTCTGGAGTTCCTGGACCTGTGACATCCATTATTCCTTGCCATCCAACTTATCATCGCAGCACTCGTCGCAGAGACACTGAACACGTTTTTGGTGTTGACATTGGGCTTTTGAGAACCCATCTGTTCTCAAAATCGTTTCTTTTTTTCACCGCTAGGGCGTGGAACTGGCTTCCGGCGAGCGTGTTTCCCGGTGTCTTCAAACGTCGTATTATAACAGGCTAAACAACCTAGAAACAGTCCGCAAATCTTCTGGCATAGCGCATTTCTGAGCGTATTTTCGCGAGGAGAGGTGTTTTTGGCTCTATCGACTGCACCGTTGATCTCTCGGCACAGCCACCCATGTTGGTTTACATAAAAGACATGATAAGCCAAGTTTACCAAAGTGTTTGCCTTGCATGGACCAGCGTGAAGAGGGGACATCTCATTCATCGTTCGTCTCGTGTGAGCGCACCACATTTGAGACGCGAATGAGTTTTCTTGAGGGGCGCTTTATTGGCGAGTTCCGCTGAATGCAGCGACGACGCATAATATATTTTCTTTCCAGAGAAAAATAGGGAGAATTTTTATTTATCCCGAGGAAAATTATAGTTATTTCCGATCGTTAGCTCGAGCCGCGCCGATAAATCTCAGTTAACACTAGGGTTGGCGATTTCCCTGCCTATTTTTGATTTCTGAGAGTCGACATTACGGATGCGAGTGAATTGTACGAATATTCTCAGGAATCCTAATATATTTTTCTGGTGTTGGTTACCACAGACTAAGGCTCTAACGAATCCAGTAAGCCTAGACTATAGCTATTACAATCTGTCCATAGCTTAGATTGTACACTTGAGAATACCTCGAAGATCAGTCACCGTGAATAGTCAACGATAAGAAAATACCTACTGCAGTGGGGTAAGATCAGTGTCATCGTGCAGTCATTCGCGAAATACATCCGCACTGACGTTAGGGGAGGGACGGAAGGGTGCGGAGTGCAGGCGCGGGCGGTGGGTGGAGGTAGGAAGCTGGAAGGGGTGATACACATTAGCAATGATAGATAGGGGGGATCAGGAGACGCGCCATCGAGAACATTTTAATGGAAAACTTTCTGGGGAGAGCTAAATATTAAATGAAAAGCGTCGTTAAATAAAAGATGGATGGCTTGTGAAGTGTGATCACGTAAGCCTTGCCCATCGCATACTGGCTATACGACACCACACATTATTTTCTATATAAGGTGTTTCGTTAGTCATGTCATTAACTTCGGGAGGGTTACATACACACTCAAATAAACACTTTACGCAAAAAAAATTACTTGTTTATAGTATTACTTTTCGAGAAATTTAACAAAACATGTTTGCTACCTAAACATTAACCTGTGTGTAACAGTAGGTAACTTACATTGTGCGGGGTCAATGACCGTACTATGTTCAAACGCAGAACAGCTGTTTGTTGTAAGTCACAAGGTCACTATGATTGGTTTTTACAGCTACTGATTTTATTTTTTTGTTAGGAGAAAAAATTCTCCTATAAACATACATTAATCTGATCGAGAGAAAATTTGTTAATAGATTTATTTATTTATTAGAAGACAGAAAACCTAATCACAAAAAGATAAAAAAAAATTATGATATACTAACTTGACGAAGTTTTTTTACTTACAGTGATCTTAAATGTTAGTATTTAGTTTTTTTTTTTTTATTTATTTATTAGGTTAATTTTGTCAATGTTATAAATTGTTAGTTAGGTTTTAATTATTTAGTTATTAGTATTTATTTTTTATATTTGATGAAAATTAAATGGTCATTAATTAAAAAAAAAAAACTTGACGTACTAACAATAAACAAAACTAACATATTAAAGTCTGGCTATATTTTGTCTCCCTGAATATCTTTAAATGTATGATTATATGATTAAAGACTTTATCGACAGTTGCGACTATTTGTGTCTCGCGAATGAAGTTTGCGCAATACACAGGGGAAGGACGCGTTCAGTTAAATGCGATTCAATCGAAAAACAAGGAGTCGTCGTCAAAAAGACAAACATGTTTACCCCACGCGACGCGACGCCACGCCACGCTCCGTGTTGTGCGTCTGTCTTTCTGTCTGTCTGTGTCTGTGGCTAATGGATTACAGGGAGGCTTTTGACGGATTCGGTAAAACTGTTTGTATATGGAGCGAGTTTGAATATTGAGGCTCTAGGGGAGCCCGGAAGCCTGTTACGCTCGCGGTGGACAGCCTTTTAAAATAAACATTCATAAAAACACTTTTGTAAATTTGGTTTTCCTTCTCTCAAATGGATTCATCGCTCATCTCAATATTGAATGAATAAATCAGATTTCTCAGTTCGCTGAAGTTCTTGGAATACTTTATTGTAAACATGGACGGAGGCTCCGGTTTTCAGACACCTCTTCTCTGACGTTATTTGTGTATTGTTCATTGAGCGTTTTTAAGGCAGATAAGTCTGGAACGCTCTCCCTGCCTATATCCTCTTTCCCCTAAGTACAGTCTCGGGTTCTTCAAGAGGGGCATGAAAAGGCACCAGGCGTCAGGCTGACATGGCATTCGCAACCCCCGCATACGTCCGAATGTCTATGGGCGTCGTCAAATTCATTATTTTGGATTGTTCATTTTGCGTATTAGTCAAAATGCGTCGGAACGTTATAGTCGTCGTGGCACCACATGGCGCACTTTCAATAAAAATAAATTGTGCTTGGTAGAAACAAATCTAGCTCGATTCGTGCGTGTATATCATTGTTGCTTGTCCGCAATTGGTTCGCATCACGGTTGGCATAATCGCAGAGTACGGACTAGATAAGTAAGTAACTACGACGAGGAGTAACGCAATAATACACCTCCCCCTTGCCCATTCCAATTATAAACAGAATTCATTTTTCTGGCGTGCTGGTAAGTTATTCAACGACATAAGCGACGATGTTGATTTGTTTTGCACGAGCCCTAGTGTACTTAAGAATAAATTTAGACGTGCTTTCGACTCAACTTAACGTTTTAGATTTATGTTAGTTTTTTTTTTATTAGGTATTAATTTTTGTAAGAAATGCCCACTTAAATGTCTGTTGTCTTCATTATCTGTGTTAAATTTTCGCTCTTTTTCTCTCTAAATTTGAACCTAAATGTGTAAACTTGTAATTGGTGTCCTGTAGTTATAATTGTATGTTTATTCAATACTAGCTGAGCCCGCGGCTCCGCTCGCGTGAAATTCGTATTCCAAAGAAGAATGTAAGTAACTAAGGGCGAGGCCGAAGGCTTACCCTTTGAATGAAGTACATAAGCCCTTGATGACGGGACACTAGTTGCGTCAACCAGCTCAAGCCTCTTTTGGCTTCACTGCTCCACGGACCGAGGGTTTCAACCGCAAACGCAACAAATTCGAAATCTTGAATTATATTTCTATATTTGCTGGGTTGGAGGCTCTCCGCCCCAGCCTCGGCCGCGCCAGCCGCTCTTGAAGATGTCCTAACGTGACTTGGAGCCAATGTGAGAACAAAAGTGGCGTCCCACATCAAAGAACTACCCTTAGTCCATGGCACTAAGGTCTCTAGCATCGGGCCTCTTGCCATCCAGCCGGGAATAACCGCGAGGTTCTAGGATGCACGGTATATTTGCCGTTAGAAGCGTGGACTTTATAATAAAATTTAAATTAAATTAACTCAATCTTAATATTAATTAACTTTATTCGAGATGGTTTAGCTTCTTCCTGAACGCAGCTCGGCCTTCAGCCTCGCCCTTAGTTACTTGCTTTCTTCGAGATGGTTTATCATTTGTCAGAACGTAGCTCGGCCTTCGGCCTCGCCTTAGTTGCTTACTTTCTTCAAGATGGTTTAGCTTCTTCCTGAACGCAGCTCGGCCTTCGGCCTCGCCCTTAGTTACTTGCTTTCTTCGAGATGGTTTTTCAATTATCCGAACGTAGCTCGGCCTTCGGCCTCGCCTTAGTTACTTACTTTCTTCAAGATGGTTTAGCTTCTTCCTGAACGCAGCTCGGCCTGCGGCCTCGCCCATAGTTACTTACTTTCTTCGAGAAGGTTTATGGTCTTCCAGAATAGAGCTTGGCCTTCGGCCTCGCCCTTAGTTACTTATTTTCTTCAAGAATGTTTTTCTTCTTCCTGAAATCAGCTCCGCCTTTCGCCTCGCCCTTAGTTACTTTCATCGAGAAAGAATATCGTTTACGTGAGCGCAGATCCGCCTTCGGGCCCTTCTTTAGTTACTTACTTTCTTTTTTTAAATACGAATTTCACGCGAGCGAAGCCGCGGGCAACAGATATATAAATTTTATTGCACCAATGACAGCGCCATAACTTCGACTTTCAATTATTATTTTTATTTATCAAACAATTTGTCACCGGCCAGCTCACGTCGAGATGACAGTTCTCCGTTGTCAACATGACATTTAAAATTGTTTTTACCTTTACTTTGGACTACGTGATTTTAAACGCGCAATAATGTTTATAATTGTTATTTTTTTTTATTTTTGTTAATTTTTTTTACGTATTATGTTAACCCGGCATATAAACTGCCACTATACAAAGTTTCGTCTAATTCCGTTCAGTGGTTTTTGCGTGATGCGCGTACAGACAAACAAACAAACAAACAAACAAACAAAAATTTTAAAAACTGTTCTAACATGTTCAGTATCTCATTTTAAGCCACCCTGGTTAGTTTTTTTCCGAATACATTCAATGTACAGACTTTCTTACCTCTACGATTTTATTATATGTATAGATGTATCTGCACTGTAAGTTTACCGAAATAAATAAAATAAATAAAATAAAAATAAAATAAACTAAGGCGAGGCCGAAGGCCGAGCTACGTTTTGATAAACAATAAACCATCTCGAAGAAATGTGTATTATTTATGACGCGGACGTAACTGGAGAGGTGAATAAAGACGGAGCGACAAACATGAGTCGACAAGTTGTAGCGCGAATGAAGCTGGAGATATGAGAGTCAGGCAGTTCACTTGCTCTGTGTTGTCTGCCAGTATCTCGCAATTCCTCTCGCTGCCCACAATTTAAAAGTTTCCATGCGTCGCGGGGGTGGGGACCGAGAAGGCCAAAGGGGGGGGGGGGGGGGGGGGGAGCGGAGTAACTTTTTTAATCTTGGCATTCCGCTTCCTCGAAGGCATTCGAGAGGCCCGGGGCCGAAACAAAGTGTAAACTATCTCGCGAAACGTTCAGAATTTGCAGCTCTTTGATGTTTCATTTAGCCTAGGGCCGGAGCGGGCGCCCTGCGGTGAAGATGTTCGCGGGTAACGGGGGGAGCTGCGAGCGCTGCGGTCCAGCTCAGCGGTTGGCGAGGTGGGTGGGTCTACCTGCGGAAAGGCTTCGCCGGTGAATAGACCCTGTTTCATCTCAAAGAGACGGGTTCGTCGTGCATTTCAGTCGATGTACCTAAAACAAGAAGTTTTGTTGAAATAAAACCTTATTTGAACCCGTGTCTGCAGTGAGCATAATTTTTTTTTTAGAATTTCGATGAATTTTTGACAATAGTTTGTAGTAGTTTGTTCGGATTAATAATTCGTGTAATTTTGTTTAAACAAACGGGAGTCAAACAGGTTATGAATATATTTTGAAGAATGGAGAATGCAACTAAATCGAGAATGGTGTCTAATCTATCTAATCTAATTGGTTCATTTATTCCTAAAGTACCTATAAATCGAAACAATTGTATCCTTGTATTGTATTGTTTATTGATCATTCATATAGCATTGTATACGTTTTTCGGTTATGCGGTATTTAAAGCGACTCACTTTTAAAGTCGACGTTTCATCCCTCGCTCCGGGGACATCATCAGGACTCGCGGAACTGCGACGACCTGGAGGACACCCGACACGTCGTCCAGTCAGATGTCAACTGCCGGTCGCCGCTGACGTAGATTGTAGCGATGCGAGGGTACTTCGGCCGATGCGGGTAGGTTCGACCTCTCTTGCTGGAAAAGGTCAGTGCACACGTAGCTCACTGTGTCTATGGCTGCCAGAGCTTGATGCTGGTTACCATCCGAGCCATGCTTCGTCAGCAGAGGAGTCCGCGACGAAGAGAGTACCATACTGTCTTCCCTGTTGAAATTGGCATGTCTGGAAATTTCAATGGATTCTCGAACCAAACGTGGTACATACTGTTTTTCGACTGATATCGTACTGGTTTGGTCGAATCGAAACCAATGATTTGTGCCGCTGTCCAGAGCATGCTCACAGATGGCTGACTTATGGAACTCGTTGTTCTTCATCGCCCTGATGTGTTCCGACAACCTTGTCTGAACACTCCGCTTCGTTTGTCCGATGTAACACCTCCCACAGCTACATGGTATTTTGTATACACCTGGAGCCTGCAGTGGAATGTGGTCCTTGACTGTTCTCAACATGCCTTGGATTTTTGTGAGAGGTTTGTAGAAGGTCTTAATGCTCAACTTGCTCATCAACTTACCTATACGGTCCGTGATCCCCCGTATGTATGGTAAGTAGGCGCACCGCCTTCCGACCTCTACCACAAATTACTAAATAGTTACTTCGTCCTCTACCCTCTGCCTCTACCCTCTGCCGCCCTGTTGCTGCACGTTGAAGAGACAGGCAGGCTCGTGGTTTATAGCCATTCTGTTGCAACGCTGTCCTTACTTTGGCAAGTCCCTCCTCGAGTGAATAATGATCAAAGAGACCACATTGTCACACATTGTTAAAAAGCACTGTTCAGGGATTCATTTCATTTACTCACTGACAAAAGTTCACCCATTTATAAGTTCACCTATTCGCCAGAGTTCACACTTATAAAGGTTCGCCTATTCGCTGTCAGCGTTCACCCTTTGCCGGTTCGGTCTCCTCCGGCGAAACCGTGACTCAATCTACAGTTCGACTGTTCATCGTGGGAGTGTCAATCGTCTCCTGTGCACGCGTCAACTTGACAATGGTTCTTTAAAACCATTGTTACTGTTTTACTATTTATGCATTATTTATTAAGCACTGTTCTTTGTTCTCAAACTAATCATGTTTTGGGAAGTTTGGGGAGACAAATGAAACTAGCATACGGGTTGCCCCGCCACCAATCTTAGTCCCAAGGCCAGGTAACAAGTATTCGCTTGAGTTGTCACTTGTCACTAGTTGTCACTATAAATAGTTCGGTGTCACTACCAATTCACGATAGGTATCACGAGTATGTTCTAACGTTGTTTCCGGTCGTCTGCACACGACTGTCACTATGTTTTACTTGGTTCTATTCTCGGTTCTATTTTTTTAATCATTATTTTCACTGGAGCGTCACTGTCATGTACGTTTCGTGAGTTCGAGAGCTTCTCTACCGTCGTCGGTCCGTTCTGAGGAGCTGTCTGAATGGGACTAGTCCAATAATCTATGTTCGTTTGTCTCGGGAGCAGCGAATTGTTTACATCATGCGTCCGGGTCGGCGGGATAGTCGTCACCCACCACGCATATGACCTCACGCCCGCCAATAATGAACCCCATTGTTCCATCGCAGCTCGCGTCTCCTAGTCGAGCGGTCCATAACCTTGACTTAGTATTTCTTCATAACAAATCAATTTTCGGATACAATGCTCCATATGTTTCTACTCTCGTCATCGTGTGTGCTGATACCTGTACCCTGACCCCAGTTTCAACTTTGATTGGCAGACTAACATATATTTCCTATAATTTACATTCTAACTTACTCTATTTTTCTACCTACCTATATGAATTATCTGGGCCCAGGTCTTTACCGATAATATGAATATGAAATTATAGTTCTAGCCTTATTAATTTCGCAGATTTCTTAATATTATTGTGTCTGTCGCCAACACACATTGTGTAGTTTATGTAGTGTTTCGAGAAACTGTTGCGGAACATTAACTTACTTATAACTGTTGCAGAACATTCACTTATAAGTTATATAACTCTTGCGGAACGGAACACTCATTGCGCCCGGCTCGCCCTTGACCTCTTTTCTTTTTATACAGTTTTTTTCTTGCTTAATAAATTAATGCATAAGAGTACGTTTGCGTTCCTCGTTCCCTTTACATACATCGTGTTGTTTGGGCAGCGACACCGATACTCGGTGGGCAGCGAGATGCTTGTAGTAGGGTATGACCCCTCTCGCCTCGCGCCCTGTCCTGTCGCCGCGCCGGCGGTAGGGCTCGGGGGCTGGGCGGGGCGGTGCGGGGGTGGGACAGTCGTGTGGTGTTTTAGCGGAATGAAACTGTCCGCGGGGAGGACGTGCTTATTGAAATTGATGGCTCGGACGCGACGTGGTGGGGGCGGAGGGGCGCGCGGTGCGTTGCCCGTTGTCGTTAGATCAAAGAGGAACCGCTTGTGTTAATGGTCAGATTGCTTGATACAAACATAAAGGTATTCCTAAAACTATAGACATTCAATAAAAGTAATACTTAAAAAATCCGGAACCTGAAGTGGAGACCTCTTTGCATTGAGTCACTCACAGAGCTTTTGAATTGGTTAGAGGGGAAATGAGAAGCGTGGTGGGCGCGCCGCAAGTAAGTAGGTTGACTTACTTTATACTAGGCACGAGATCGCATGACTGATGTTCAGCATCAGTAGAAACATGTCTTTATATGGACTTTTATGTCATAAGTAAAATGGTTTAAATGGCCTTCCGTGCCGTCGTCCGGGACTTACAGCGGAAAACAGCGGGAAACAGTGGGCAATAGCGGTAAACTGTAGGAAACTTGTTTTTTTTTTATGAATACTGACACGGTTGGCTATATCACCTACAACGTCCGTGATGTCAGCCCATAACACCGGGTGAACTAGGTGCCATGTTAGTGCTTCCCCCTTTGATCGTGCCGGCTACACTGAACTGGTCGGAAAACACAAACTATTTACATAGCCGTTTAGACCGACGTTTCATTCAGTGCGTGAAACTGCGGCAAACTGCGGGAAACTGCGGCAAACTGCGGGAAACTGCGGCAAATGGTATCTATACGGAAGCCATTACTAAGCCTACAACGTCTGTCTGTCTGTCTATCTGTTTGTCTTTCTATCCACCCGTCCGTCCGAGAGCTGTATCTTTTGAACCGGAAAGGTAGCAGGTTGAAATTTTCACAGAATATTTGTTATTATGGCGGATATTCCAACAAATAATAAATAAAGCAAAAAGTAAAAAAAAATGGATTTCCATCCAAAAAACTTGCTAAGAATGAATTTATTAGTACATATTACGCTACTAAATAATGAATGGCGCCACAGGTATTTATATTTTACATTATAGAAAGACAAAAAATAGACGAATATGTGTGTGAATTTTTACATTACGATAAATAAATACAATACAATACAATATGTTTTTTTACAGGTATGGTATAGCGGATCTACGGAACCCTCCGTGCGTGAATAACACTCACACTTAACCGATTTTTATTTAAACTGACACGGTTGGCTACATCACCAACCACACCAATTCAACATCCGTGATGTCAGCCCATAACACTCTGGTAAACTAGGTGCCGTGTCAGTGCTTACCTTTCAACGTGCCGGCCACACTGAAATGTACGGAAAACACGATATCACCGTCTTTATATAAACGTTTAATTACATAAGAGAAACTGGTGTTTCTGTCTGCGATAATAAGAGAAGCAGTAGAGAGTGGGAAGCTGGGGCTGCACCACTGTACTGGTTCAAACGATCCTTTCTCATTAGAGAGTCGACTTCGCTCGTTAAGCCGACCAGAGAAGGCAAATGAAGGTAAGAGCGCCATCACACTGTCCCCCCATCCGATATCGGAACGAGGCAGATAACGGAGAGAATGACGGAGATTAAAGACGAATAGACCAAAACACTTTTATCTTTAAAAAAATATTTTTTATGAGACCCTCAAAGTTAGAACATTTTCACTTTGAATTACTATTTTTCCTTTGACATGCAACCTTCTATTTTTTAAATTAAATGTGGATAAAAAAAATCTACGAGTATTAATAAAACTCTTTTCACAATATTTGTATTTCGATAGACAGATAGATAGTAATACCTTATTGCTCCAAAAACAATTTAACAGAAAACAAAAACACTATGTATATAATTTACAGGAGGCGCAAAGGCGGACTTATCCTTTAAACATATTACTTTCAGTCAACCTTAGCTGCAATGACAATAATAATGTATATTTAAACAAACAAAAATATTTTCAGATTTTCTGACAATTTTCTGACAAATGTAAATTATAGCCACTCTGACGACGACGGGGTCCACAATAATTAGAGGAGAGCGTACTCGGGCTTCAGTCGGTTAGCTTCTAATTATGGAATAGTATGGTGGGACTCATCGTGGGACTAACATGATTGTGTTTCCCTCGGCGCGCGCGGTGACGACGACCCGAGACGCCCCAGTCAGTAGTCACGCGGCTATAAGTACCTGCTCCAGCTAAAGACTGTGTAGTACGAATGTTAATAATATGACCCGAACGAAGCTATGTTTTGTTAAGACATATCTAATGGCGAGAAAAACAAATTTTCACGAGTTTATTTTAATATTTTTTTAAGAAGAAAATTATTGCGATTATATTTATTTATACTCGCAATAATTTTATTTAGGTAATAAATAAAATAAAAATACACCGGATGAACTAGGTGCTATGTCAGTGCTTCCCTTCTTTTAATGTCGGCTACACTTAACTGAACGGAAAACACGAACTATTTACATAGGTAGCCGTTTCGACCGACGACGACGTTTCATTCAATGCGTTGGTATCAATTCGGGCGTGATAAACCGGTGTGTGACTCGTGGACCCACTGACTTTGTACTACGTAGTGAATTATGTTTTTGGGAAATTATATTTTATTCTTAAGTAAAAAGGCAATACAAATAACTAAAAACTGGAAACTAACTATACTATATCGATTTATACAGAGATATGTTCAACTGCCAATATTTTAAGGTGATTCTGGAGGTAAATTGGGCGATAAAGATCTTCATACATTTTTGTGGCAGTTAATAAAAAAAATCTAAAAATATAATGGGATTATAATGATTTTAATTTAAAAAAATTACTCAAGACTCAAGACAACTGTTTATTTATTTATTTAACTCCAGAATCAACTCTTAACATTTTGTTAGTACCTATGTAATTATACTTTTTGGAGACAAGAATTTATTGACATACATTTTGAAATAATGTCAAAAATAAGGTATAAAACATGCAAGCATTAGGGTGTCCCGTGCGCCGCGCCCCGGAGCGGATCGACGACGCGCTCGTCAAGGTTGAGTGGATTGTGTGGCGCAGGAAGGTGTCGAGTCGCTCGCTACAGTTGACAGGTGACATGCGTTGACAGCTTTCATTTACTTCGCTCTCCGTTGACACGCTTCTCTCTTTCGATGTTTTGACAACTGAGAAAACAGGCACTGGCGGACGAGTTTTTAACCATTTTTTTCGGTGCAGTTCAAAGTATGAAGTAGGTATACCATATCAAGCCATTTTTTTACTATTGGTTATTTTTTTTTAAATTATTTTTTTAATGTATCGTTATGTGAAAATTTCAAACGGCTACCTACTCGTATAACGGTTCAAAAAATACCTACAGCCATTTATTGGGTAGGACAGACGGCCGACGTAGGCTTAGTAATTGGCTTCCGTACCGGTACCATAGTACCATAGTTCCGTACCGGTACGATAGTACCTATTAAGTATTCTGTGCCGGTACGGTATCTATGAACAGAAAACTATCAAAGACGGATGCACGGCGCCACCGAGCTACCAACCAATACAACCACCAATACTGATTAATCTACATAGTTTGGCTTCGAACACGTTCTAGGTTAACTTTTTATGCAAACTATTATAGTACATAGGTACCTGAACAAAAGTGTTGAAATTAATCTTCCATCAGAAACAGTAGTATAAACAGTTAGTAAAAACATTTTCCTTAGGCAGTACCTTCGCAGGTATGCTTGGAGGCAATAACCCTAAGATATCCCCCTAGGTGTTTTAAGACAGACGCAAAATAAAGTGAACTTGTTTGGGTTCTGGTTCGGCTTGCAAGTTGTGTGGAGTGGAGCTCGTTCGTCATGTGCGAACACAACACCGTTCCGTTTCCTCTCCGGCGCCGCCCCGCCCGCCCCCCCGCCCGCACCTCCGCTGCCACCGCGCCGCCCAGAGGGCGAGCGCGTTGACGGTTGAGGTACGTCTACACCTGCATCCTCTTTCAGGAGAACAGGATGGCAGCTGCGGCACAATGGTGCAATACAAACAAACGCGCTCTAATAACACTTTCGTTTTATATAATCCTTCCTTACCTATAATAAAATCCAACGTCTGCTTTCTGTCTGAGTGTCTGAGTGTATGTATGTCTGTCTGTCCGCTTTTAACTCGAGAACCACTGAACCGATTTTAATAAAACAAAATTCTACGGATAGCTTGATTCTTCCCATCAACTATAGGCTACTTACTATCACTGCTGACCTTCTAAGCCATTTAGCGTGATAGTAAGTAGCCTATAGTTGATGGGAAGAATCAAGCTATCCGTTTTTTTATTAAAATCTGTTCAGTGGTTCTCGAGTTATAAGCGGACAGACAGACATACACTCAGACACTCAGACAGAAAGCAGATGTTGGATTTTATTTATTATATATATAGGTAATAGGTAATAGGTATAGGTAAGGAAGGATAAGGATACACGTAATAACAGTAAATGTAGTATGTAGGTTTATAAACAGAAGTTATCTATATCTATATTCTATATACCATATAAAGAGGTAAAATTGTTTGTATGTAGGGAGTAATCTCTGGAACTACTGAACCGATTTAAGAAATTCTGTCACTACTAAAAAGCAACACTATCCCTGAGCAACATAGGCCATAATACATTTTGATAAAAACATTTTTCAGTCTGAAGGACGTGGAGGGAGGGAGGGATGGGAGTGAGGGGACGGAGTGGAGGAAGGGAGGCGGGGAAGAAAAGGAGGGGAGGAGGAATATGTAATGGAGAGGGGGAGGGAGCTTAGCTTAGATTAGCTTTAAGAAACAATACTTAACTTCATGCAAACTAATTTAGTTTTAGTTATTGGCTGCGAGTAGGTGTTTAAAGTTTTCATTAACTTGTTTCTTTTTTTTTGTAATAGATAACATAGTAGGTATATTTAATTATATTTATATAAGTATTAGTGTTGAAAAAATTTCATAGTTTAGCCTTATGTAGAAAACTTTACTGGTCTGAGTTTGTTATTGATTTATTAATTTAAGATATTTATAACTGTACGATTCTCTAAAATATCACTACCCAGACCTTTTGCAGCAGTAACACTCGTTATATAAGTGCACCGAGCATACATACATCCTCCTTGTATAAGTGAATCGTTACGGGGCACCCTACCGTCACACATCCACCCTACTCTACTAAGTACTCCTTCCTTGATTTAGATCTAATGCACACCAGAAAGGCATCCACGCTGACTTACAGAGTCTTTTACATATATAAAGAAAACCGAAAGAATCCACGAGATAATTGGAGCACTAATAAATCTTGAGCACTATACTATAACCCACTACATTAGTAATTTCTTAAAGTAATTCGAATAAAAATTTATGAATTCGCTCTTAGTGTATAAACGGAGATTTCAGGTCACACTTGGAATGGTGCCGCTCTATGCGAATATTAGCGGTGACTCGACTACACCCCCTATTTGGTGTGACTACACACCGCACATTGTCTGTCCCCGTCGCGTCGCTGAGTGTTGTTGCGTGTTGTTGCGTCTCGCTTCGTGTCAGCACGGGTATGATGAGTGGGAAAAGTTCTCCTTGCGGATTTGGAAGAGGTAATTATACAGGGTAGGTGGGACACAGGTGAATCGAGCGGCACTCACGGTTCCAAACTTTACCAATATACTCCTTCTCTGGAGGGACTTCTTTGGGTTATGCCACAGATCATAGATGTAATGGCTAGATGTGGGATAATGCGATGACCAAAAGTAATGCCGACATGTTTGCGTGTTCTCATTGGGTATTTTTTTAAATTGAAAGCGCGACCTTTGGCGCCGTGCCACCCATAAGGTGTCCAACGACGCCCATGGAGATTTTTTTTTTATGGAAACTGACACAGTTGGCTACATCACCTACAACGTCCGTGATGTCAGCCCATAACACCGGGTGAACTAGGTGCCATGTCAGTGCTTCCCCCTTTGATCGTGCCGGCTACACTGAACTGGTCGGAAAACACCAACTATTTACATAGCCGTTTAGACCGATTCACCTGTGTCCCACCTAGCCTGTATAATTACCTCTTCCAAATCCGCAAGGAGAACCGGAGATTCGATCGTATGCGGGTGTTGCGAATGCGATGCTGGCCTGACAGGTGCCTATTCACACTCCTCTTGAAGCACCCGAGACTGTATTTGGGGGAAATATATTATGAGCAAAATAATCGTAGCCACACGGGCCGTCACAGACAAACCGAATTATCCCATCCCATCATTGTGAGTAAATCGCACGTATCATGTTGACATATTTTAGGTTTGATATCTCATCTAGCTATCTATTATTTTTCTGATTTGTGGATAAGCCACTACTTGTATCTTAGCTTCTTGTGTAAGGGCTTTAGCTTCTTACTTATTATTAAAAGCTTTTCAACAATTGTTCTTGTCTTCGTGACGTCTAAATATATGAAGCTTGGTGGTCTACCTACAGCACATTGGAAATATTATACATATGCCTCGTATATATTAGTACTTTTTGTGTATTTTTTTTATTTTTAAATGTAACATACCTTCTCTACCTATTATGTATTACATTCGACGTCTGTCATCTGTTTGTATGTATGTATATGTATGTCATGTTATGTTCGCTTATATATAACTAAATAACGGCTCAATCAATTGAAATAAATGTTAAATTATAAATAAAAAAACCCCTACCCTCAAAAAGCAAAAAAAAAATCGTTTAGGTTTAATTAAAGGATCCAGAATTAAGTAAATTCTTCCTTCCATTCCTTACCTTTAATAAAATCCAACGTCTGCTTTCTGTATGTCTGTCTGTCCGCTTATAACTCGAGAACCGCTGGACCGATTTTAATAAAAAAAGTGATACGGATAGCTTGATTATAGCATCAACTATAGGCTAAATTACTATCACGCTAAATAGCTTATGAGGTTAGCAGTGAAGTGAAATATGAGAGCGGGCGGAGCCGCGGGCACAGCTAGTAAAATATAAAAACTCAGAGCTACGCGGGTATTTACTTAGCGGTCCCCTGACTCCTTTAAGTAAGTAAACGGAAATTATTTTTGACTTTATAAGGATTGTGGGTTTTTTTAAATTTGTAATATAAGGAACTATTAAACGTGCTCTGCTAACACACCATGAACTACCAATATTGTGTACATATCGACAGAAAGTGTGTGTCGCGCACTCATTGTGCGTGCGTGGAGTAGAGAAATGGATTTGTATTGATGCATCGGAGCCGCCGAGAGCTGGAGCAGTATGAATTAAGTCGGTAGTGGCGGACAAAGCGAACTCTCCACGCGGCTAATACCGTGCTCAGTGAAAAGGAGCATTTCTTCCTAGCTGCTTAGTTCCGGCCGCCTCCACCCGTCTCCACCGCCTCATAATACTACACAGACTCGAGAATGAGTCAGCAGGTGTTGTTTCATTATTCAATTTTGACATGGAATCCATATGTAATGTCTTACCCGTGCCATTTAAAAAAATCGACCGCCATTTACTTTCGCCATACCACTATCTCACGAACCGCTCAACCAATCCCAGCAAACAAGGTGTCAGGTGATAGAGTCACTTGGCCGCCTTCCACATATGGCAAGTTCTTCCGTAAAAAAGTTTTTCTCTTTCCGAAATATATGTCTGTCCATGATTCCATAGTCTACCGGTGGTCCCACGACTACCAGGGCATTTTTTATAGTAAGCGCGACATGTGGCGCCGAGCCACATAAGGTGTTTAGCAACTATAAGGATATTCCGTCGCATGTGGGGGGCTGCGAATGCCATGCCGGCCTGACAGGTGCCCATTCACGCCCCTATTGAAGGACCCGAGACTATACTTGGGGGGAAATATGTAGGCAGTGTGTGTTCTTTATGGCGACTTATATATCTGAATCTGAATCTGAATGAACTATGATAAACCATCGATGTGAATGACTTAATAAATAGAGTAGGGCGAGAGCGCGGGGTGGTCTGAAAGAAGATATAATATTGTGAGAAAGGAATGCTTCGGTGGTTCGGTCATGTTTGGATGATAGAGATTAACGAAAACATTTACGCAGCGAATGTGGGTGGAAGAGTCGGGAAGGGTCGACCTAGACGTATACCTGGACCAGATGTGCTCAAAAAGGGTCAAGTGCGTAGTACCCGTAAGCGACGAGCATACATGAATAATATTATAAGAGTATGGAAGAGGCGGCAGAGGTGTGTCAGGATCGTGACACTTAGAAATCCGTTCTCTCTACCGGGAAACAGGCGTGACGCTATGTATGTGTGTATGTATGTAAACGACTTCTAAGTATTAATAAGAGATAATCACGAGATGAAACGAAAACGTTCGTGATATTTTGTCTGGCGTTTCTATTCTGATCTCTCACCCTATGCTGGCACACGGCGGCGGCGCTGTGGCGGGGCGGCATGGCGGGGCGGGGCGGGACGGCAAGGGCGGAGATGTCTTTTGTGAGGTAGGAAGCACTTCCAGTGGGCTAACTGCCCACCAACATTCACTTCAATTTCGCTCAGACTTCAGACTTCGTCCGTCGAATACGGCGGGGTGCGCGGCGGGAGAGGGGGGGGGGGGGGGGGGGGGTGACACTGTGGCGGCGCGGTCAGTACTTACAGTGCAGTAGCTACTTGTAACTTTTCGAAAGATTATTTTTATTATGGAACCTGAGATCTACTATACCCTCGTTATGTCAGCCCATCACACCTTGGATAGTACCTATTAAATATTCTGTGACCTTGGTGAGCTAGGTGCCATTATAACTGTGTACTTAGCGTATCCCTACTAAGATTCCGCTACACATACCTAGTTTGTTCGCCGTGCGGGTTCGGTACCTTCGAAAGAAGAGACGGAGACGAAGGGAAAAAAGTGTACGGCGGGAGTTAACGAACGACCACGCGAGCTCGAGCCACGTCAAGCACGGAAGCAACGAAATAAGGGATTTTATAAGGGTTGAAAGTGAGTTACGGACAGGAGTGTATGTATAGTTGGGGGGATTGCGACAGTGACGTTTTATAGTGATAAGTTTAAGTTAATTTGTGAGGATTCGGACGCTTAAGAGCACGCCGGCTCTGCAGTCCCTGCGGTGGTGCACATCCGGCCGTCTGCGAGGATTCTGGAGACCTACTACTAGTAAATTACCTACCTTTTCTCTCCCTGCGCTAAGTACACGTTACACCATGTCAGTGCTTCTCTTTGCTCGTGCCAGCTACACTGAAAATTTTTTTTAACCGTTTCGAACGACTTTCCTTCAGTGCGGTAGTACCAATTTGGACGAGTAAGGTACCTACCAACCACCTGGGTAAGATAATAGGGAATGGACGTAACGTGGAATCCGAACCACGGCCAGCCTCAAGGTAAATATAAAAGATTGTGTATAAATTGACATGTTTCTGTTTGTTCATTAATTGTAAGCGCCTACTGATACCTGGTACCGCCCGCCGCCGCCGTAGGTAGAATAACAATTAATGTAGATATTTGTATTGGACAATGTTAGCGTAGGCTGTCGGCCGCTTGTACACTGCACGGTAACGGCGCGGCCACGGCAACGCCACGATCACGGCAAGGCAACAGCGAAACAACAATGTAAATGACATAGGTGTCTTTTTTTTTTTTTTTTTTTATGGAAACTGACATGGTTGGCTTACATCACCTACAACATCCGTGATGTCAGCCCATAACACCGGGTGAACTTGGTGCCACGTCAGTGCTTCGCTTCGGTCGTGCCGGCTACACTGAACTGGACGGAAAACACAAACTATTTACATAGCCGTTTCGACCGACCTTTCATTCAGTGCGGTGGTACCAACCCGGGCGATCTAAAGGTTGACTGGAAGGAATCACTTATAGTGATAATTGTCGCGCGCTATTGTCCGTCTGTTTTTCTGTATTTCCTATTGTATATGCGCAATTTTTGACTAATAAGTATAGGCTCGCCGGCGCGCGATAGGATTCTATTGTTCTCGTGTTACACGATACGTGATACATGTTTTTCGTATATCATTATTTGTTATTGTTTGGAAGTCAATATAGAGTTTCTATCTGAAACACCTTTTGTTCTCCACGAGATAACGAAGCGACGATAACGAAATACCGCCACGGCATTCTCATTCAATTTCCATTCTGTCTCCACTGCTGCCGTGCCGATATCGTTTAGTGTGCAAGCGACCATTGGATTGTGGTAGAAATCCTAGCTTATTCTTTTTTTTTAAAGAGTTTTCTTTCTTTCTAACTTCGCTGCGACTATTATACGGGCAAGGCTGGCGGCGGCGGCCCGGCGCGGCGGAGGAGGCGGCGCGGCGCTGGCTGTGTTGACCGAGGAATTACAAAGTAGCTTGTGTGTCCGTCGGCGGGGGGGGCGGGGGCGGGGCGGGGCGGAGACTCGACCGCGTAAGTTCGCCTCGACTCCAGAGCTCTCAACCCCGACCGTTGTCTCTTGTAGGAAGTTCGCCTTTTCACGAGACCAACCTTTTCGCTAGCTGTGTCGTTACTAACTTAGTGTATGTATGTAGATTTAATTATTTATTGTCTCGACTGAAGTCGACCGAGCCGCGTTGTGATAGTTTTCCAACGAGCTCTAGGTAGAGTATTGACTTGTGCGTGTGCGTTCACTTACTGACTGATCCGAAGCGGCGACTACGCGGCGAGCCGATGACGCCTGAGCCCGACACAATGCTATGGATCTCCAACGTCCATAAGGTCTATGACGCGTGCCCTCACCATGACCCTCACACACAAAATCGGTTCACGACTTGGCGCAAACCCAGCCCCGAAGACACCGCCAATAACTGCGAAGTGGGAAACCGAGGTGTTTTGTTGTCGCAACTCCGATTCAGGTCGTAACAACGCTCTATACTCTTATATCTAAGCTTTCCGATGCGTGTTGGACGCTCAACCGCTCGAGACCTATCGAGACCTATATACCCACTATTTATATGTTTATCCTACAATTGTTATTTAGGCGGCATCTCAATCTCTCACGCTTTTGATTTATCTTTGAAATTTCTAAAAAATTAACATTTTTCCTTCCAACGATTCGATGCATGAACGACTCCGAAATATCTGTAGATACCTGTCAGGCCGGTCCGACATTCGCAATTGATGGCCCCGGTCTCGGCGCCACATGTCACACTTCCAATAAAAAAAAAAACAACTAATAAATAATTTTCTTCAGGTAGGTACTCTTTCAGTAAAGTTGGTTGTGTTTAAGTAAAGTGCTCACAAGTACGAGCTTGCGCTTGGTTTCACTTGATACTTTTCACATTGCTCACAGATAGAGTAGACGCGCGCACATGCAAACTTTGTACCATTAGCGTGCGGCTATATTTCAATAAATTTATGACTCGGAATTAATTTGTTGCGAGTTCTGTAACCGCCGAGACTAAAGCGGCCAACTTTCTCCTCTAAGGGTGGAGCGGGGTTGGCCCGCGGGGTGGTAGGGGCGGAGCGGGGGTGGCTAGGGGGTGGGTATCTTTCTCGATTCATTTCCGAACGGATAGAGAAACAACAACTTCACAATTTATTCTGCAACATTGTGCTAAGTAGATGCGTTCATGCTGAGGGGGAAGAGTTTGCTACGATCTGTTGTTTGTTTAAGATAGTGGCGAAGTAAATACTTGTGTACAATGTGTGGAACCGTACTCGTATGTACATTAAATTTTTTTTTTTGTTTCTACTAAGCGAACAGGAAGATGGAGGTAAAATGATTGCATTTCTTGGTCACTGTGTCACACAGTGACCAAGAAATGCAATCATGGCTCCACACAGTCTGTGTGGACCCTTCTTTAGGTTGACAACGGTGCCGTGCGCCGCCCCCTCCCCACCCGCCTGTAACTGTGTAGGTAATATAACAAATATAGCAGTAGTAGGAGTTGGGCGGGCGGGAACTACTGGAGTTACATCAGATAATGCTGTAGTGTGTGTGCTGCGTTTGAAGAAGAAGAAATTTAATTTATTAATTTCAATTATACAAATAAAATATATATTAAAATCCAAAATTTGTATTATGTCCGGCTTGCTCGTGTCTGTAATTTTTTTTATGTAAAACAGAAAGCAAACTTACCTACAGCACAGTTTCCTGTGAGTGTACCGGTACCCCCTTGCCGGTATATGTAACATAATGCGTTACATATACGGCTAAGCTAAAATGCCGGCGGCAATGTGATATTTCTCAGGATATTTCTAACTTCGCGGTCGATGTAAATTGGGGATCCCGCTGCTCTAGCGCGCTGGCTGGAAGAGCGACGAGAAGAAGTGCACGCTAAGGAGCTGCTAGGTGTGAGGGGGGAGGAGGAGTAGTGAGAAGCTGGAGGGGTGGGGAGGGGGGGGGGGGGGGGACTCCGGATCATAACTTTATGGTAATGAATCGGAATAAGAAATCATCAAGTGTTCTCTTTCTATACAGGTTGTCCCAGCCCAGCCGCCCGGATTCGTTTACAACCGCGGGATTCCAAGTTGAACAAGTTTCATCAGATTTTAAAGCCGGACTATGAGAAGAAATAAATACAAACCGTTCATTCAAATATTTGGGAGCAGCAGGATCATTAAGTGTGCCGAAGAGAAGAGAGAGAGCGTGAGAGTTCCTACGAGCACGAACATCGAGCCAATGAAGGCGAGCTCGATATTCAGATATATGGTCGTATTAGCGCAATCGCAAAAGCATAATTTTTGTGCACGTGGAAATTAACTTTTGCAAACGCTTGTCAGTTCATACTCTCGAAGACCTTTCGACTGACTTCGTTAACCTTCTCACTCACACCATGTAAGAGATTAGTCGATCATAAGTCCTAAATTTTAACACACTTGTTTTAGGGGATGGCTATGCCATCGAAAACAACGGCGGGGCGAGTATCCCTGTCCAGCTTTGCCAACAATTTAGGTGATCCGATGATTAGAACTAATGCCTTAGCAGGATTAACTAGCAGTCCGAACCGCACAGCCCAATCGAGTACAGAATCAAGGTCTATATTCATGAGGGCTACGGCAGTTTGAGTGTCCTGGAGTCGGAATTGACGGTAGAGCTGCAAGTCGTCAGCCTATATGGTAGAAACACATAAGAGAGACAGCAATGTTGTTGATGAAAATGGAAAAGAGTAATGGAGAGAGCACACCGCCTTGTGGTACGCCAGCAGTGATATCATCCCACTTAGAAGTGGCATTGTCGACACGAACGCACTGGTGACGACCACTGAGATAGACAAACAACCAATCGAGAACTAACTGTGAAATGTTCAAGGAACGCAGGATAGCAGAAGGATTTCGAAATCAACAGTGTTGAAAGCACTGCTGAAATCAAATGCAATTGTCAGCCTCGGTAGCGCAGTGGACTATGCACAAGTGTTCGATCGTCGAAGTTAAGCACATCGGGCGCGGTTAGACTTTGGATGGGTGACCGTGCGACCGTTAAAGCTGGCCGTGGTTTCAAGTTCACTTTGTTTTCAGTTCAGTTCAGTGTAGGCGGCATGATTAAAGGAAAGTACTGCCATGGCACCTAGTTCACCATGGTGCGAAGATGGTGAGGTGCGTGGATGATGTAGCAAACCATGTAAAGTGTCTTTAAAAAATATATTATATCCAATATAAAGTTACGTCTGACATCGTCATTCGAATCGTAATTCCCGCGCCACGACCGTTCACGAGGTAGCCAATAAAATCGATCTTTACGCTTTCTACGGGTGGGTCCTCCTCCCATCCACTATTAAGTGCGCTGTCAATTACCATTAGTCACGGAGCCCTAAAGCAGCTGTTAAGTAAACGGCAGATAGCCTCGTCAATTAGACTGAATTGATCGCTGTCCATCCGCTACGCAAGGGTTGCTCCGTTTGATTACGTTAGCAAAAATGCGACTATAGACGCTTAAACCGGTTCTACGGGTACTATCATGGACGCTGCTCGGAGGAACTTGCATCACTTATTTCTTGGCATTCAAACTATGTTCACAGCACTCGACGCTGAGAAATTTTTGTTGTTGACATTGAGTTTTTGAGGAGCCATATTGTTTCACAATATCGTTCCTCTGTCGTACCGCTGATGGCGTGTGGAACTGTATACCGGCGAGTGTGTGTGCGAGTGTGTTTCCTGATCATTTCAACCTGGGAGTCTTCAAACGTCTCGTATTAAGTGTTTCTTTATTCCGCCAATCTGTTTGTATGGCGTCTCGCTGAGCTCCCGTGGATTTGAATGTTTTCGTTATGGTTCCTCAGCACAGCCACCCATGTTATTGTTATTGTTGTTTGCTGTCCAGCCTATTGGGAAGGCGGGTGGGCCATTCTCCGCACGGAGACCTCAAGACAGCCACCCATATTGGATATCATAAAAAAAAACGCCAACAACTTGAGCCAGTACGCTTCCGTGCCTATTTCAATTACTTGAAAATTATTAACAAGAATGAAGAAAGAATTAAAAAGAACACATACAGTTTTTCTCTAAAGTGTCTAGTTTTCGAGATATGAATTTTTGAAATGTATGTTTTCGTCTAGTGTAATTTAACGCGTTGTTGCCGCTCCGCGCCCTCCGCCTGCCGACCTCCAGTCCTCCACTCACAAAGCTATCCCCCGCCCCTCCCGCCAACACCTCCGTCCGAGGCGCTCACGGCTCTCCCGCTCTTCCCCCCTCCGCACGGCCCTGTTGTCATTAGATCATTTTTACACTAAAATAATCAATTAGTTTGTATGAAAACTGTAACTTTTTATTTAAAGGGAATTCAGAAAAAGTTATTTTACTTTTTTGTTACTCTTGATCCCAATAATAATTTCATAAATTTAATGTACTCGCCGTTTTTACACCCTGTATACTACGCGGCTCATACAGTTTACATATTGTGTGGTGAGGTGTCGCAGGCATTGTCGCACGTGTGTCCCACCCAACAGGCAGGCAGGACGCGAAGTGTGCTGGCTGGCTGTCACGGCGCTGCGCCCAACACTATGCGACTGCGCACTACAGCCTCCCGTCCTCGCCCCCGCCTCCGCCCCCCACCCGCGTCGCACCGCCACACAAGCAAACTGCGAATCGGCACCTGTCAGTCACTTGCCAAATGCACTGTTCCGAGCGCCGCGCACACATCGTAGAATACACTATGTCGCGCCTCTACAAAGTCCACCGAGGCACAGATTACTTAATAGTTACTTCGTAACAGATAAATCACTCCATTGAAAATGTTCCTACCTTCGGGCTTTAACAGCCTACTGTTTCACGTCGCCAATCGCTGCGTGCGAAAATGTACCTTAACGATCGAGTGTTAAGTGGTTATTGCTTTGCAGCTGCGTGCAGTTGCGTGGGCGAGCGTATGTATACTTCGCGCGGCTGACGAATTTCCACTGAAATAGACCGCCGGCGGCCCGTCGGGCGGTAGGTAGTTAGCGCGCGCAGGTACATAGAGTGCGTGAGGCCTGACCGAGGCTTAATATTTTTCAAGGTTTCGTATCCATACCAAAGCCTATTATTAAGCTCAAGCCGCGTCTCCTGCGCATGTTTTTAAACACATTTGTTTTCATGCAAATGTGTGGGCCACGCCCCAATGTTTCGATGTTTCTGTGTAATGTTTCGAAAAAAAAACATTCGCAGGAGACGCGGCTTTACGCCATCTGTCTGTCTGTTGTTTGTCTGTATGTCCGTCCGTCCGCCCTAGGGCTGTATCTTCTGAACCGCGATAGGTAGAATTAAATAGGTAAAGCTCAATGGTGCACGTCGTCATCTTCGGAGGAACTTGAACTTCGCGCCTATCTGAATTTGACCCTGCTTCCCATAACACAGGGAACCCTAGCTTGAGAAGCAGGGCTCCAGGAAAATACGGCCCACTATAATATGTAAATATAATATTAGGTACTAACTCTACTAACCACTGTTTTTGTTCTAATTAATTATAAGAAAATTGTTGTTACCTACCTACTGAAACTTTCGGCTGTGTAATATGTAAATTTTAGTAATAAATATTTTAGTATTTTTTTAGTAATCTGACGTTACGACCGCTTGTACCACCGTGTTTTCATTTTACGAAGGCACGAGGGGTATGAGGTAGGAAGTGGTGTGAGACCGCGCGGAGCTCAGTAGGGAACGACTCGGTTCGACGGAGCGATGCGGAGACGTGTAGAACATGTGTACCGACCGGGCGCCGAGTTGATTCTCTACTGAGCTCCGCGCGGTCACCTCTCGCACCACTTCCTACCTCGTACCCCTCGTGCCTTCGTAAAATTAAAACACTCTACGCCGGGACGGACGCTACAGGATACACTGCACTCCCGCCGCCGCGGTGTCCGGAGTTTTCTGCCAGGAAATATTTTCCTCTCGGACGTTTTCCGCACGATTCTTCGGAAAATAGACGCGTCCGCCGCCCCCCGCCCCCGCCACGCCCCCGCCCGGCGCCCACACGTCACTGCGACATGCAGCCTTTTTGGAAAAGTTGGCTGACGACGATAGAAAAACTTTTGAACCGCCGGAAACGCTACGGGCGCTACTTGCGGGAATTGCTAAAAATAGTGCGTTGGTTTTTTTTAGGTTTTGACAATATCGGTACGAATAGATTTTCATTTCACACCGCGGAATTTATGTTGACTAGCCGATACTGCAAATTCGCTTTCTCGAAAATGTATCCTAAGTCCTGAAGCGTTGTTGTTTCGATCGAGTCCGGCTTCGTGGTGAGCTGAGACGTATTTATTAGGATTCCGTATCCGTATGGAAGCAATAAGGGTAGGTACGCTAATATAGAGTTATAATTTTATTCGGTGTCTTTTCAAATCAAATTAAAATCATTTATTCAGTGATTATAAAAATTAACATAGTGAGTAGTGTATAATTGGGCAAGCTATATCTCATTTCATTCGATCTAGCTTTCCCAATATACACTTTTTTAAATTAACTATCGAACGACGGATAAAACGCTTTTTTATTTTCATCGAACGTAAAAACAACCCGATAATTCATTCTAACAATACATTTGGCTCAATCGTATCCAACCCATCTATCCGTTCATGTATACGTCTTATTACAGTATAAATTTAGCAAATTAAAAGCAAAAAATACTCATTCAGTAAAATTTTCAACATTACAACACTTTCTGGTAGAACATAAGGTACAACATTTTCTGATTATGTATGACTTCCTTTACGATCAGAGGCTTTGCTTTGCGATCAGTGGGTTTGCGATCAATGCTGCACTGGGCAAGCTATATCTCATTTCATTCGATCTAGCTTTCCCAATATACACTTTTTTAAATTAACTATCGAACGACGGATAAAACGCTTTTTTATTTTCATCGAACGTAAAAACAACCCAATAATTCATTCTAACAATACATTTGGCTCAATCGTATCCAACCCATATCTATCCGTTCATGTATACGTCTTATTACAGTATAAATTTAGCAAATTAAAAGCAAAAAATACTCAGTAAAATTTTCAACATTACAACACTTTCTGGTAGAACATAAGGTACAACATTTTCTGATTATGTATGACTTCCTTTACGATCAGAGGCTTTGCTTTGCGTTCAGTGGTTTGCGATCAATGCTGCACTGTGATTTCATTACTCTGAACCTCTGAACTTATACCTGACTCTCAATCAAATACACCCTCATATTCGCATGGAATAGTAACACATACATAAATCGGTTAAGATGAACTAATCTGACCGTATTAGGATGTTTTATTTTTCTTATTCCTAATTTAGATTTACAGTGAATTGCACGCTCATTGTATTATTATTAGAGTGATCCGTGCATCATATAATGAACAACTCCTTTTTCATCAACTCTGAGATAGTGTCGAACCGTGTCTGTAATGTGATCCCCTCATAACATTAAGGTACAGTCAAATCAAAAATATTACTAACTTTGTTTATCAATATCTGGAAAGTACTTTATAAATTAGGATTACAGTGAAAAGCCAGGTATTTCTTCATAGTAATTTATTTATAAGTATAATTACTATACTACTAAAAATAAAAAATTAAGTAAATCAAGGCATAATTATTACAATAAATTTGATAACTTATAATGTATGCATTTGAACAATTACGATATTTTTTTTACGATATTACTTAGGGGTTTATATTCTATTATACAATCATTCAGTATGAGACAATAAGCTGCTGTATTATCAGGAATCTCCTTATCGCTCTCAATTTCGACGCGAACATCTATGGGGCCTGATTTAATGGATTCGTTCTGACGAGAGCAGTCAATGATAAAAAGTGGTGCTTTATTTTTAAAGTTGGATAAACTTAGCAAAGGGCTCGCCTGACGCCCGTAATAAGATTGTTGAAATTTTGTATATAACTCATACAACAAAGCATACTTATCTTCATCAAATTTTATAGAGAGCGAATCATACGGATAATAATTGGAGTTTAAAAGTACTTTAACCTCACGTAAATTGCAATGATCAAAATGAGACATGTTAGAAATCTTAGAATTCTTTCGATTGGTCTGAAGCCCTAAGATGACAAATCTAGGTTTCTCTATTTGACTCGATGTCTTAATAGACCACGTGTGTTTGGTTGTTTTAGGTAAAAGCGGATATTCGTATAAATCCCAGTTCCTGAAGGCAATTTGTAAACTTTTATCTTTTTCCAAATATTTAAGCAAATGCAAGCGTTCTCGATCTGAAACTTTTACATGGGGGACTCTCCATACAATTTTAGAGATTTTTACTTCGGATACAAATTCCCCCTGATTTAATTTCAAACTGTTCACATTAGTGCTGCTTCTTAAAAGTACAAGTTCATGTTTACAATTTATTATAATTTTCTTGTAATCCTCTGCGAACCCGAATATTTTATTTAGCGGTATGTTCACGCTAAAACGACCGTCACTATTCTGAATTTCAGAGGGGTTCCAACCCCAAGCTGCTGCCATTTTCGAGTCAATTTCATTCATTGAAATGTATGACTTTATAGTTGTAGTAATGCCTGCATTTTTAATTTTATCTATTTCAACACCATTCAGTTCATACCTGATGTCTTGGAATAGAAATAAAATTGGATTGTTTATGAAAGTGACGTTGGGAACTCTTTCAGGTTTGTTATCTGCGCCAGTTTTGTATACATAGAAAGCACCTTCAATGTATATCGAACTTTCTGAAGGAAGAACATACAAATCTTGTTGGTTTATAGGGATTCTGATCTCGTCATTATTATTAAAACTGTTAACGTAGGGTTTATAGGAATGTACTTCGATGCTTTCAATAGATTCATCGTAGGCTGGAGGTTCCGTTATGTTTAAGATGTTCATTTTAATAACCCGATAAGTTTAAGAAATTGTTTATTTTTGTCGGTTAATTTAATTTCACGTCTTTCTCGTCGAATACACCGCTCTTTACTAACACGATTGTTCTGAACCATACCTATTTTATTGAACAAAATCATAATGTTTTTCTTAAGTGTAAACACAAATATATATCTTCTTCCCGAAGATTAATTAAATTGTTGCCAGTATCGAGTATTCTAATGTTGATTGAAGATATAGACTTTTGATTAACGGGAAAGTAAACAATGTTTTCTGGTTTTTCTAAAATCCTGTAACCCGGCGGTACGTTCGGTATGAACTCGTGAATTATATGTGATGGTTTTCCGTTTGCAAATGAGCCACTCAAAATATCACATTCGATCCTAATGACGGTTGTCGGTAGAATGTTGACAGGATAGGTTGATTCGTGCATTTTATTTGCTTTAAGAACTTCTTTAGGAAAGCCCAGCAATGTAACAATGGAGTTAGATTTTTCAAAGTGTATATCTTTTGAGCAAATAATATTACATTTTAGAGTGTTGTTATTCGATGATATATTAATATTACTATCATGAATATGATTTTTTAAATATTCGGAAATGTCTTCTAGCTCGTATGATCCCTCTGGAATTTCGATAACATAATTATCATCATAGTGAAATTTATTGTTCTTATAGTCTACATTGGGGATAGAATTAAATGTCGCAAAATATAGTAACCCGCATTCATACTCGCCGTTTAATTGAAGGGCTGGTAAATAATTTGTTGTTAAGCTAGAGGCGTTGCCAGTGACCGACAGTGTGAATGACATTTCGAAAAATGATGAATTTTAAAATTGAGCATTACTTATAAATGAAGTTGCCAAAAAAAATTAAGAAACTCGATGCAAAGATGACCACAGTTTTTTCCATTAAATGTTTGATATCTTTTATAGTTGTAAAAAATATTTTCGCACTTCAAATAGTTGATTATTTCTAAAGGAGGCATCAAATCTCCAAAGCTGTCAAAATATTCAGCATAATTATTTATTTTAGTGTAGGCTACCCAGTGAGTTCCTTGATTCAGGATGCTGTCCAAATTTACTATGCCACATTCAACATCACGAACTTTCCTCGGCAAAGTATCCCTCATATATACACCTCTGAAATAGGGGATATCTTGCGCGTATTTTACGATGTCAATATTGGTAAGTGCTCGTCTAGGCAGCCGCTTTATTAGTTTTTTTGCAAATTTAAATATATTTTACGACCATTCTTATACGGTTTAATATGTAAGCCGTGACCTATAACAACCGATTCCATTGCTTGGTTATGTCTTTGGGCTTCTTTTAGTTGTTGTTGCGCAGCTTTAGCATCGTTAACAGCTTTCGCTATACCCGCAGCCCCACCAGCCAAGCTTCCCAAAGCAGATAAACCGGCGAAAATAGGTATAAGAGGAAGGAATCCCCCCGTTTTTGGTATTGGTATAATTCGAGGTAATTTAATAACGTCTTTACCCCCTTTTAAAAATTGTTTTGCACAAGCAAAGGCGTGCTTAATAGCAGTTTTCTTATTTTTTGGTTTAAGTTTATTCAAGTTTGACCGAATTTTTGAAACAATTTTTTTGAAAGCTCTGGATTTTTTCTTGACACCTGCTCCAGCTGCAATCTTGGCATTCATAATATTTTTAACAAGCCATGATGCAATTTTTTCACCTTTCCCAGCTTTGTTCGATTTTAATCGTTTAGCTGCGTTTTCCATTAACTTCACATCGGCTATATGGCGGTTACTCATATCTTTAAATTTCATATAAGCAATGTCGTGCTCTTTACAATACTCGTCCAATTTATTCACCCCTCTATCACCTTGAAGTAATCTCTTCTCTAACTTAGTTCCAGGCCCGCAATAATTGTAACCGGGTAGATGAATTTCAAAAGGTAATTTATTTATTAACTTATCGACTAGTCCTCTTCCTTTCATAAGTAAACACTAAATGACTTACAATTACATTGTTTTACATTTTTATAATTTATTGTCATTATAAATCCAACTGTTCTCTGTTGAAGGTAAGCCGAGCCATTTAACAAATGATTTATTACCTCTTCGTTTAAGTACTTTTTCAACTAGATAGATATCAGGATATTTAGTTTTTAACAATTCTTGCTCATAAAAGCATCCTGAAATTATTTGATTTTTCATATCTTTTAATATGTATGTTGCAGGATTCCTAGTTTTGATAGCAATAATTTTGAACAATTCTGCTGACCAATTAGGTCCATAACCCTTCCCAAAAGCTCCTTTATATTTACTCACGCGGACATAGTCACCCACTTTACATTTAGGCATTCGTTGAATTTTATGTTTATTGAGTTTTGCTTTTATATTGGAAAGAACAGTGTGCATATTGAAGCGATTTACATCTACAGGCTTAAACTGTGTTGTGCTATGTAAAGTATTATTATAATTATTTATAATACCCGTTAAAGGTTTTCCTACCCATTTGTAATTACCACTTAAACTAAAGTGTTTGTACAGTCTATTTTTCAAAGTTCTTATAAAGCGCTCTACTATAGAAGCTTTCTTAACAGAATATGTCGAGTAATGATTAATAGAATATTTTTTCATAAGATTTTTGAACAATTCATTATAAAATTCTTTCCCGTGATCAGTTTGTAAATTCATGGGTTTTCTTTTCTTCTCTAAAACTAACTGCATAGCCTTAGCAACGTCTGTTTGATTTTTAGTCTTTAAAGGAATTGCCCATGCGTATTTTGAGAGCGCGTCGATAACGACCAATATTAAGTTGTAACCTTGGTTTTTATCGGCAAAGGTTCTCATCTCCGCTAAATCTGCCTGCCACAAGTCGTCAATATTTTTCAATTCTACATGACGGCGAGGAAAGTTCTTGCGCGCAGGCTTGTGTATTTCTTCAACGATATCCTCTTTACTCATTATCTGGTAGATTTTTTTAAATCAGCGATAATGTGATCAACGTCTGTTTTCGTGTAGAATGTTTGATCATACTGTGTTTTTAACAATTCATAATTTCTTTTTATATCTATACTCAAGGTTTCGATTATCTTTTTAAGTTCTTTTTTTGAACAAAATTCGTTACCTAATTTGTCTACATACGACTTAGTGACAGCATCGTCAGCTTCTTGCGGCGGAAGGAGTCTTTTTAATCTAGATGATCTCGCATCAATATGCCCGTCTTCAGTTTTATAGATTCCCGTATCTACCGCATGTATTAATTCAGTTAATCTAAGTCTCTTGTGAACATGTTGACCGAACTTATCAACATTCATGGTTGCATAGATATGGATAGGATCGTGCTCGTAGAAAGCTCAAGTAATACTGTGCATATGTAGAATTTTGGGGGATTTATAAATGTTTTTAAATCACCCCGCTTTCTCTCAATTCTTCTAAAATAGATATGATTTCATTATCAACACCCGTATTTCCAGCATCACGAGATGCAATTAACAAATGAAGACGTTCAACTAGCTCATTAGGATCATTCCAGTACACATAGTCTAAATCTTTCATTACCTTTTTCTTAAATGGCAGCCCAATTCCTGATACATACCCCTCTCCAGATATGTTTTTATCTAAATGGAACAGAGGTTTTATTACATAGCGATATTTCGCCCCCTTGTTACTTTTTTTAGCCTTTCTCGCATCGAAATCTCTTCTATGCACATTAGTTTCTAACAATATTTGTTTGTATATATTTTTATCATTCGTTGTAATTTTAATCAAATCGGGATTTCTTTTATATAACAATTCTTTCAAACCAGGTGATAAATGCACTCTTATATCGCCCACGGAAAGTTGATCATCTCCAATTATAGCTTGTTTATTTCCAATCATAGTTTTTCCATTTTTATGTCTTATGCCAAAAGGAATATCTATTCGTAAATTAGCCATGCCAGGAAAAAGTGGTATTTTGGTTTCTATGTCATCGTCTTGCGATTCTAAAGAGGAAACAGATGGATGGCGAATAAAACTAGTACTAGGAGACGCAAATATTTCAAACTCTTTTTCCTCATCCGTTTGAGTGCTTCGTGCTCCGTCTTCACTAGTTTCGTTATCATTTATTCCAAAATTTTTATCGGGATGCATATTTACAACTTTTTCAAATTCAGGTGAAAGAGTAGATTTTTTTATGTTGTAATTTGAGGGTGAATTGTTTGATAAGGCAGAATTTATAACAATTTTATGCAGCGGGTCTGTAATAGGTCTCAGAGTCTGCTCTAAGATCATTTCATTGTCGAATTTATTTTCTCTTATCTGGTTTAGCTTCTTTTTTACAGCCTGTACTGATTTAATAATTTCTTTCTTTAAGGTTTTCTTCATGATCAAAAAAACAATACACAGACATCCGTGTGAGTTTAACATTCGATAGTGAATGAAGTAAACAAGTAAAATCTTTTATTTTTATTGTGTTAATCAAGTACGATAAAAGTATCAAAATTAAGACGATACTGACCCTTATTTCTTTCACAGTCTTTATTAATTACTAAGTAGTTGTACGGAACACTCCAAATAACAGCGCAAAGATTTTGAAATTGATTCCACGTCATATCGGTGGTTATGTGTTCATTATAAATATGTTTTAAGTTAATATCGTCTTGTTTGAACAGAATAATTAAATTAGCATTATCGCGTACGAGCTGTTTTGGAATTTTGGTGTAAGTCTGATTTAAATAAAAACAATCGATCAACTTATTTATTTATTTATTTATTTATTTATTTATATATTAGAGAATTCCACAGCTTATATTAATACAACAAATTTAAAAATGAACAATATAAAACTTAATAGCCAAGAATAGAATTCCTCCGGTTTACATGCATTTGATAAAACATGGTGAATAAAAACGATAGAAAATTACAAAATTAAAAGATTAAATAAATTTAAAATAAAATAAAATAAAATTGAAATTAATTACAAAATTAAAAGTCTAAGTATCAAGTCAAAAGTTAAAAGTTAAAATTCGATTATTAATAAATAAGAAAATAAGAAACAGTGAATGAAAATTTATAAAAAACTACATTAAATTAAAACAATGATAATCTGTGAATTACAAATTTCAATAAAATCTCCTTACTCATAAACAAATAAATACAATTCGCCGTGCATGTGTGGTGAGGGTGTGTGAGAGGATTATTTGCGATGATATGTCTGAGGGTGTGTATGAGTGTGTGTGTGTATGTTTGTATTGTGATATACATGTGTGTGTGAGTTGCGCCTGCTACTGTTACCTATATCCGCTTAAATCAGTGAGAAGCTTTGTTTTCTTTTCCCCCTATAATTCTATTCACTTCCTTTATGAAAGAGGTCTCGGTGTCGTGAAATATATCTATCTCCCAAAAGGTGAGATTGTAGGCATCCATACACCGATTCATTGTCGAATTCCTGGCGGAGTTCGTGTTGCACAAGGGAGGCTGGAACAGTCGAGGACGCCGGGTGCACGTTGGAGCCGCCCGCAAAGATATGCGAGCGAGGAGGTCCGGGCAGTCAATATTGTGGTTAATAATATTGAACAAAAACTTCATGTCAGCTGCGGACCTCCTCTGCTCAAGGGTCAGCAGTTTATAGTGAACCGCTGCTTCTTCATAGTCTGCAAAGGACAGTTTGGAACGAAAGTTCATGTATCTAATGAACTTACGTTGAATTCCTTCAATACGCCGCACATGTGTCACGTATGATGGTGACCATATCTGACACGCAAACTCCAACACACTCCGAACGTACGCGAAGTAAACGATTTTGAATGTTGCAAGATTGGTAAATGGTTTGCACGTGCGCATGAGGAATCCCAACATTTTATATGCCTTTCCATGTTGTTGTTTGTTATGTCTTCCCATGGAAAAGTAATCACGAATATTATTTTGCTTTTCACAAGCAACATCATCAAAAATGAACACTGAATTTGGTAATGCTTCGGAGGCTGGCAATACGTCTTCATTTTCTTTAAACTTTGAGAAAGATACATCGGGCACATTTTCTAAGACTCTGCTTAAAAAAAGATATTTTGGTTGAAATTTGGTTTTACAATAAAGGTAGACATTTCTATATTTCAAACCGTTTTCGTGAAGAAGCAAGCCTAACATAATATTGGTTTTCCCACAGTTAGAGGGCCCACAAACCAGACATCTTATTGTATCAGGCAGCAGGGAGCTGTGCCGGGGATTATTTTTCTTTTGGAGATCTAGTTCACAATATACCGTATTTAAATTTAGAGACTGTGACTGCTTTTCAAATTTCATGGTTTACATTCAGTTTACACGTTCATACGCCTTCCACTACGGACTACTTATCAATTTATAAGTGGATTATAAATCATGCTCAAGTTTTATACTTTTATTTGTTTGAGTGTACAAGCAGTACACGTTGTCCATGATATAATTGACCACCCCCTTCTGAAGTTAGTAGATAATGCAACGTGCACGTCATTATTTCGTAGACACAGTATATGAGGAGCAACGAAACAATGTCAAACATGTCCACATTAACTTTTTTACAGGAGAGTCAAATAACTAATAAACTAATATATGCGTGATTTTGGTGCAATTTTTTCCAATCCAATGATTATTCTATTTCATTTGTGTGATTATGATCGCAAGTTTAGAGTTTGACATCAAAATACGACTTTGTACCAGGATATGGGTGATTCTGATGCAAACCTTGGATTTCTAGCGATTATACAAGAGCGATTAGTGTGATTTTGAATACTATAAAACTGTTATGATCGCAAGTTTAGAGTTTTACATCAAAATACGACTTTGTACCAGGATATGTGTGATTCTTATGCAAATGTTTGATTTCTAGCGATTATACAAGAGCGATTAGTGTGATTTTTAATACTATAAAACTGCTATTCGGTAGGTTTCAGGCTAAAGATGTCGAATCGATAAAAAAACACTTGTGGAAAAAGTGGATATGTGTGATTTTGTTCCGTTGCTCCTCATATCAAAAGTGAAAACATCACGTAGCTTGACCATAAAAAGCTTCAGTAACTTTATCGCATGAGAACTACCGTGACATCATCGAGTGCAGTGTAGTGTCGTGTGCAAATTAGCAATTAAACCCCTATATAAACCATACAGGGACCGTGAAACAGCATCAGTATTCCTGAACGAGATCTCCAGTAAAGTAAAGAGACCTACAGTGAACAGTGAACAATTAAAATTAAATTAAAAAAGTTTGCGAATAAAAGTGTAAAGTGTATCCGTGCCAACGATTGCAAGGTAAGTTCTTTTATTTTTAGGTTTCCGTATCCCGCACGGAAGCCTATTACTAAGCCTACACCGTCTGTCTGCCCGTCCGTTGGTAAGTTCTTTTATTTTTAGGTTTCCGTAACCCCCACGGAAGCCTACTAAGCCTGTACCGCCTGTCTACCCGTCCGTGCGTCCGTCCGTCCGTCTGTCTGTCTGTCTGTCTGTCCGAACGAAACCTCCAGTAAAGCAGTACCTACAGTGAACAGTGAACAATTAAAATTAAATTAAAACAGTTTGTGAATAAAAGTGAAAAGTGTATCAGTGCCAGTACCGACGATTTAAACGTGAGTTCTTTCATTTTTAGGTTTCCGTATCCCGTACGGAAGCCCGTTACTAAGCCTGTGTCATCTGTCTGCCCGTCCGTTGGTAAGTTCTTTTATTTATAGGTTTCCGTCCGTATCCCCCACGGAAGCCTATTACTAAGCCTGGGCCGCTTGTATGCCCATCCGTCCGTCCGTCCGTCTGTCTGTCTGCCCGAGGGATGCATCTCTTGAACTGTAATAGGTAGCTCGTTGAAATTTTCACAGAATATGTGTTATTATGGTGGATATAACAACAAATAATAAAAAAAATTTAAAGTAAAAAATTATGAGGGTTCCCATACAAGAAACGTGTTTTTTTTTTCAAATGTTTTTTTATGATGCGGAAACCTCGGGGCGCGATTCCGACTTGTGCTTAACCGGATTTTTTTTTTTTAATTTTTTGGTTAAATGGGGCTGTGGCCGTGTCAGTGCTTAGATACTTACATTATGTTTTCTCGCGAAATTGGTAATGGAGGGATCGATTCATTCACGGTCTAGGCTGGAATTCTGATGTGTTTTTTCTCTTAATTTTTGCTTTACATCTATTTAATAAATAACTTATTTCCCACTTACATATTTTCACTACTGTTATTTTTATCCGTTTGCTTTAAAAAAGGAAATACATTCTTTCAGTTAGCTGAAACTTAAAAAAAAAATTCCACTTCGTTCCTACAAACAAAACTCATTACCCAAACACTGTACTTATTAATATTTCACTCACCAGATACTTGGAGAAGCAGGAGCGCTGCAGAGCGGATACGTGATAAGAACATCATCAGACCATCGCTCAATCCAAAGCCAAGGACAAAGTATGTAAGTGTTATTATTTTAAATAAAAAATAATAAAATAATTCCACTTCACTATTATTTAAGGAAATCTTACAAATAATATTTACCTACCCCTACTCTAATTATGTTAAACTTTGCGACCACTGGTGCTATTTGGAATTTTACAGTATGTAGGTATTTAAAAAATATATTGAGTAGTCCTTGTTCTATGACTTAGTAGCGAACAAAAATAAGCATCTGAGTGATAAATAGATCAATCATTAAACGGGATGCTATACGCAAATGGAGTGGGCACATTATATTCTTTTTGGGGGAAATAAAAACCATATTTTAACTGATTTGCAGGTCATCGTACAAGAACCCGTTCAATTCGGGCGATGAGGCGGAAGCTGGTTTCATCGCTCAGAAAAAGAAGAAGAACACAGGTGTTAAGCAATCCAACGCTTCAGCAGAGAAGCATTCAACTACCGCTCGAATGTACGAGTTGTTTGGCACGGACAGCGAGAACGAAATCCCTCCGTCCGGTCAAGTTATCAGCAAGAAACGCGTCAACGGCAGTACAGGCAGCTTGAAGAGCGAGAAGTCAACGAAACGACCTCACGTTCCCGACAACTTGAGCTCTGACAGCGAGCGTGAGGTGCTTCCTTCCACCACCCGTGGTGTGAAGCCTAATCGCCGGGCCACCAGCAACATTAAACGTTCTGCACAACAAAGAAACGTGTCACCGTTGACCCCTTCGCTTCCGACGTGGAACCCGATGATGTGCCTGCATCGCCGGTGAGGAGTAAACAGTCATCATCTTCGTTAATCTGCTCGCTCGCCCGCAGGCAGGGAAATGGTTACTATAGGAGTGTCCTCGACAAAAAAGGGGAGTATTTTGCCGAACTGAAAGTTTATGTGGCAAAAGATATCGAAAAGATAAAGCCCATCGATAGATGGCGACACGCGGTCATTGCGATAAAATCAAGGTTGGACGAAGACGAGGAAGCTTGGAAGTACCTCACTCGCTTTGTAACTTGTGAACGTAAAACATTTGAAACGTCTAAGGTGTAGTTTTCGTTTTTGTTTAAAAATTACGGTTTTACATTATGACACATATAGGTAATGTTTAAATTATTTTTAGAGAAAATGTATTGTGAAATTTGCAATAAAAATATACACAAAAATAAGTTTGGATATCATCAAAGAACTAATTTGCACAAAGCTAATGCTTTATTGAGCACAGATCTAGAAAATGTACACGTGATTACGTCAGCCTTCAAAAATAGAGTAAGAAGCTATCGCATAAATCCCGTTCGCGAATACGCCGACTCTAAAGAATTCCTTATCGATATCAGCACTCAAGTAGAATGTTTGATTAAAACAACTCTCCTCAAATATATTTCTTTAAAGGTTAACTTTGAATTGTACTGCTATTTTTCGTTGATAAAAAATGGGGAACAGACATTGAAATCATTTAGTACTAGATATCAACCTGTCTTGCAAAGCACTAATGTATTAGATTTGTTTATATCCACCGTAGAGAAGCTTGACCTTAAATCGACCGAATTCGAACAACGCGAGTCCGGGTGGAGTTTCGAACGAATAAGTCACCTTGAAGTAAACATAAATAAATATACTCCTTTAAGAGGTGGAACGTATATCCCTCTACCTCAAGTTATTCAACATAAAAAGTGTTGCATTAACGTGAAAAATAATGACAATTGTTGCTTTTTATGGAGTATTATTGCATATTTATATCCCACAACGCGGAACGCGAACAGAGTTAGTACATATCCACACTACTCGACAGTTTTAAACACTGACGGTATGTCCTTACCACCGTCGTTTGATGATATTAAAACATTTGAACGCAATAATCCTCGCATCAGTGTCAATATATATGGTGTGTCAAACAAAACTGAAATAAATGGCCCCCTATACGTTACTGAGAAGCGAAAACTACATCACATAAATTTACTTTTCATCGAAAAGGGTGAAAAAAGTCACTATTGCTTAATAAAAAATCTTCCACGGTTGGTGCGTTCACAAATAACCCATCACCATGGTAAAATATTCTTATGTGAAGAATGCTTGCTTCCTTTTTCTAACGAGAGCAAGTTTGAAAATCATGACTGTTCGCGAGTTCGAGTTATCTTAGCGCAGGAAAATAAATGTCTTCAGTTCGAACACTATGAAAGGACACAAAGGGTGCCTTTCGTTATATACGCTGATTTTGAAAGTATGTTACGCGCTTGTTCAGAAAAAGAAACCAATAAAACTGAACGAACTCGATGTGTTAACATTCACATACCTACATGCTTCGGGTATTATATTTGCTCCTCTGTCAAACCAGAATTGAATAAGTTGGTAACCTACCGTGGACCTGATTGTGTTAAAACATTTATTCATAAACTAACTAAAGATGTGTTGAGATTGCAGAATATTTTAAGCTATAATGCACCAATGAAACCATTAACAGTTGAGCAAAAAAATATATTGAATGAAGCTGAGAAATGTTACATCTGTAAGGAACTGCTGTTCGGTGACTGTGTTAGCGATCATGATCATTTAACAGGTAAATTTCGCGGGCCGGCCCATTCTCAATGTAATTTAGTTCTTCGCAAATGCCCCTTCATACCGATATTTTTTCATAACTTATCGGGTTACGATTGTCACTTGTTTATAACTGAATTAGCAAATACGAAAGGACGTATAAAAGTCATACCGAAGAACAAAGAAAATTATATCAGTTTTACGAAGTTTTTACCACTAGGTGATGGTCGGTTTGCTCAAATGAAAATAGATTCTTTTAGATTTCTTAGTTCAAGCATTGAGAAACTCAGTAAAAGCTTAAAAAGTGATGATTTCAAACATTTAAAACGGATATTTAATGATTCAGATCTTTTCAACCTATTGCGTCAAAAAGGTGTCTATCCATATGATTATATGGATTCGCTCGACAAATATGAAGAGACTACGTTACCGAATATTTCAGATTTTTATAACAGACTTACTGGAACACATATTACGCAAAGTGAATATGATCATGCCCAGAATGTCTGGCACATTTTTGGTGTAAGAAACTTTGGAGAATATACAGACCTCTACCTAAAATCTGACATACTTTTGCTGTGTGACGTATTTGAAAATTTTCGAGAGATGAGTTTAGAATTTTACAAACTTGATCCAGCTTATTATATTACATCACCAGGTTTAAGTTGGGACGCAATGTTGTTGTACACAAAGGTAAAACTGGAACTAGTTTCAGATTTGGAAATATATGAATTTTTAGAAAAAGGCGTTCGCGGAGGTCTCGCCCGAAGTATACTGCGATATGCTAAAGCAAATAATAGATATTTATCAGATTATGATAAAAACGAAAGAACGTCTTTCCTGGTGTATCTGGATTGTAATAACTTGTACGGTTTTGTAATGATGAGGAAATTGCCTATAGCCAACTTTCGATTTCTGAGCGTGAATGAAGTTGAGAAATTTAATGTTTGCGATGTGGACGATGACTCAGACGTGGGATATATTCTGGAAGTCGACATGGATTATCCTGAATATCTCCACGACGCTCATGCAGATTTACCATTTGCTCCTGAGAAATTCACCCCCATTAATGGTACAAATAATAAACTCATTGCAAGTCTATACAACAAGAACAAATACGTTATTCATTATATTCATTTGAAAGCTTGTATACATAACGGTTTAATTTTAAAAAAAATTCACAGGGTGCTTACATTTACACAAACACATTTTTTAAAAAAATATATCGAGCTTAATACTTCTCTACGCAAACAAGCTAAGTCAGAATTTGAAAAGGACAACTTCAAATTATATAATAATGCAATATTTGGAAAGACCATTGAAAATAAACGCAATCAAGTCGATGTGAAGTTAGCAAATGTATGGAGAGACCATACAAATCTGACGAACAAAGTTCTCGGGGCAGGTAAATTGATTTCTCGACCTAACTTCAAAAATATCTCTGTATTTTCTGAAAATTTGGTCGCTATTCAGCTGAACCCGACTGAAATTGTTTTGGACAGACCTATTTATATCGGGTTCACCGTCTTAGAATTGGCCAAGACTCATTTATATAATTTTCATTATTCTGTAATGAAGCCTCTGTATGATAGTAATATCAAGTTGTGTTACACTGATACTGACAGTCTTTTATATCATGTACATACCGATGATTTTTACAAAGACATGAAAAAAAATATATAATTTTTTGATACAAGCAATTTCTCAAAAGACAATATTTATAATATCCCACGCGTACACGACAAAATACCAGGACTATTCAAAGATGAATTGGGTGGTCTTCCCGTAGAGGAATTTATAGGGTTGAGAGCAAAATTATACTGCATTAAAACACCTGAATTCTCTATTAAAAAAGCTAAAGGGGTCACCCCATCTGCAACAAAATTAATAAACCGAAAAGAATATAGGAAGGCTCTCGATAGCGACGAGTCTCTACAACGTAAAATGTTAACAATTCGATCAATGAAACACGTGTTATACACTCAAGAGATAAACAAAACAGTTCTCAATAGATCTGATGATAAACGACAATTGTTCAAAAATAAGTATAGTACATTACCCTGGGGGCATTACCGAACTATGTTTTGATTCAAACATCGTTCTAATTTACGTCTCAGAAATTATGTTCTGTAATATTAATATACCTACTGTGTTTATTTTATGTGTATCTTTCATGATTGCAACCCTTTGTTTACCAATACATGTTATTATTTAAAGGGTAATATTTGTAATTAATTATTAAGTCTCAGAAATTATGTTCTGTAATATTAATATACTGTGTTTATTTTATGTGTACCTTTAGTGCTTTTAACCCTTTCTTTGTCATTGCGTGTTTTTTATTTAAATAAAACGCTTTGAGTTGTAAATACGCTTTTATTTTAAACATCAGTATGCAAAATCACAATTAATCACTTTTTTGGAAATTAACTTTAAAACTCTTTCAGTAGTATCCAGAATTTCATCAAAACCTGCTCCTTGCACAACATATTGTCCTTGAATTGATGGCACTTCACAAGTATCGAGCCCATCGGGCAGAACATCAAAAATTTGTATCTTGATTAACTGCTGCCCCCTAGTCTGTGCCGGTGCCATTACATACGACGACAAAGCTTGCAGTTGATCTTTCCTAGTTCTTTTTTGTTTCTGTTTCTTACACAAATCGATGCATTCTGTTTGCTTGATCTGAAAATAAAAAATAATAACATTAATTCAGTTAATTTTATTAAATTTCTAAAGTGCTAAAAATAATTATACCTCTAGAATTTTTTTATTTATAGGTAATATTTTAAAAAAGAAAAATATTTATCTTACCGATGTCATGATGATGTAGAGAAACGTGTGTACAAGCAAGACTTTAATCTATAACTGACCATTAAGCTCCACACAACATAGACTATGATTTGTTTTTCACACTTTCCATTTTTATGAATACTGAGAATTTATCATCAAACGTAATACAAGTTTAAAATTCTTGAAATTACTGATGAGTCATAAATTATATTTGTACACGTGCATGAAATAGGTATTTCAGAAATAATCATCATACACACAACTTAACATTTTAGTCATATACATAGCTCAACAAAATATATGATGTTGACACTAAATGTGTGATGAATTAATTTCTACCTTTTATAACCGAGTTACATTAAAATATTAACAGTCTTGCGAAAAGTTGCAGTCGAGCCGGACGCTGAAACTAATTACTGCTAGTAATCATGTCTGCTCATATTATCGTAGACGTGCAAGGTTTCAAAACGTCTGGCAACGAGTTTATTTTGAAAGAATTGGCTATAGCTTCATACGGAAAAACCGAAGTTTTTATTTTGAAGCCACCGTTTCCTTATTGGAAACTGACCAATGAAGAAAAGAGACAAGTGCGCTGGATAGAAAAGAATCTCGGAATATCATGGAGGGAAGGATTTTTGAACACGAATGAATTCAACAATTACGTTAAACCATACTTACAAGACAAGACTTTATACTGTAAAGGCATTGAAAAAGCAGCCTGGATAAAGAGATTGTGTAATAATGATAATGTTGTAAACCTGGAATCGTTTGATTGTCCTAATTTTAAGAAATTAGCTGAAACTTATTGTAAGGATTCGGATAAATATAATTGTATTAGTCATAAGAACCATTGTGCTCTAAAAAATGTCATGTGTTTAGCGGAATGGTGTTACGAAGTTGATTTTGATAGAGATACGGTAAATTAAAAAGGTATAAATGGAAATGCTCGACAATGTTTTAAAATATAATTTTGTATAATATTTAACGTAAGTTAGATTTATGGGTAATTTTGTATTTTTTATTATTTGTAGTTGTCTAAATAAAAATAATAAGAACAAGTAATTCCGGTGTTTCATTTATATGTATAAAGAATACCTTAGTTTGAATATTAAATATAAAATAGATAACATTATAAAAGGTTAGGGGTTTGGGAATAATTACAATATAAGTAGAGTTGACATAAATGTCACAAGTTTTTTTTGCACTATTCATCAATCATTGAATCTGTTCTAGCTAGTTTTTAAAATATAAAAAAAAAAACAGATGGGGTTGCATATGATTGAGTAAATGTAAAGTATTCGTTTGTTTTTTCCACTTAGATAGGAGAATTAAAACTCTCGTTAGATCATGTTTTGTTATACCATGTATTAATTAAATATATTAAAGTTAGTTTAGCAGTTTAGTCGTCGTTCATCAATGAAATGAGATATAGCTTGCCCAATTATACACTACTATAGTGTATATATTTTTTATTCTTTTCACTTCGTCATAAATTAGTACCTAGTATATAATTATATTAAAATTACAATTCAAAATAAAATAAAATAAACCATTAAAAATTTATTGTCTGGGTCGTCTCTCGCGCTTTCACCTCTTATAGTCCAAAGTCTACTAATCTCATATCGCTTAAATTTTTTATTAAATTTTTTCTTTGTAAACGAAATTCTTTGTTGAAAACGCGACACCATCACAACGAGAATTGCCACACTTGGAACTTACCCACCCGGGCACAAGCGCCGCGGCGCCGCAGTAATGCTCCGCCGACAACTTCACCTTGTTTTACGCGCCGACAAACTGATTGGGCGTCATTGAGTCAAAATACTTCAGCAGTGTTGCCGCAACGCGGATAGCACTCTAAGGCCTCTGCAACAGAGGTGACATCACACGGGAGATGAGTGCGAGCCTCGCGCCCCGGGGGAAGCGGCTTCACGCGTCCGGGTGACAAATTCGATTCGGTCCTCGCTGTTGCAACATGCTGTGTGCTGTTAAGTCGGGCTGCTGTCCGTCTACACTCGTAGTGCGGTCCCGGGCTAGGTAGGTACCTACTACTACGCCTGGATTATTCATACTATGTCGCTCCCCGCACGACTTCCGATTCTGTCAAACGTCGGAGATTTTTGAAAAAAAAAAAACCTATAAGTAGCAAATTTTGCCAGCCTCGATAGCTCAGTGGTGCAGAGAGTCGACTGTTGCTATTGATTGTTAAGTAACGTTGGGCGCGGTCAGTACTTGGACGGGTTACCGCTCGACCGTTGGAGGCTGATTGTAGTGGTTTGGATTGTAGGTCCCTTCCCTTCTTACCTTAATATATATATCCATTAATATTGTCTTTTAATTTTCATTTTTTTACCAATTTATATTAATTTTACATATTTTATATTTTACAAAAACTTATAAAAATACACAAGATTAATAAAAATCTAAATAAAAACGGTAAATATCCGCCGGCGGCGGGAGGCAGGCCTCCATTAATATAAATTAATTATTATTAAGAAGCACCTTAAGTTTCTATGCGTATAGCTCTACTTGAAGAATTGCGTGGCTGCATGCCTGCACGACGGCGGCGCGGCGGCACGACGGCGTCGCGTCGCCCGGCCGGTATCAGCTGGTAGAGCCGGGTAGAGCAACCCTCCTGGCACACGGTGCGGAGGCGGCGCGGCGGCGTGACTGACGGCGCGACCTGCTCCACCTCCCTCCTCTCTGCACCGCTTTATTTTATCAACGTTTGTACATAAGCGCACGTTTATATAAATACATATAAAATAATATTTTGTTCTTAGTTGCTGCAAACTCGCTCTCTGTGCGTGAGAGCAGCAAGCGCAGTTGCCTCGAAAACTGTATCTGTGTTAGTACCAATTAGGTAGGGAAAAGTGCAGTATTTACAATATAGGTACTTTTATTCAGTTTTATGAAAACTGATGACACGGTTGAAAACTGATCACCTACCCTACAACATCCGCGATGTCAGCCTATAACACATTACTGAGCTACGTGCCATGTCAGTGCTTCTATTTGGTCGTCGTGCCGGCTACACTGAACTTGCTTCAGTGCAGTAGTACCAACGCGGGCGGGTTAAACCCTACCACCTATTGAGGTAGCAATGCCATGACACCTAGTTGACTAAAGTGTAATGGACTTACATCGCGTACCTAATTTGTAGCCAAGGACGCCAGTTTCCATAAAATATCGTTAAATGAAATTTTTTTTCTAATTCCCACGAGCATCCATGCTACGACCAAGTGCTGCCTGGTAGGCGGCATGCATACTGCTGACGCAAGGGGTTGGACGGAGGCAGGTGGTCGCGGGGGGGGGGGGGGGGGGGGGGGTAGGCGCCGGATCTCATTACTCGACGTCAAAAGGCCGCCCGGTGTCCTGTGAGGCGCGAGCTGATACGTCAAAAGTGCAGGAAACGATCGGCGGGCGGCGCGGCGGCGGGCGCTCCTGTCTGCTCTGCTCGCTAGCATCTACCCGCCAGTGTGTGCTGCCGTCTGAATACTACATACCTACTTAGATCTATCTCTGTATAATCATATTCATTTTTAAGTTTCCGAATTAACAGTAGTAGGTTTAGACTTACATAAGTCGACGTTTCGTCCGCTACGTCACGGGCTTCTTCAGGGACTGCGGGAGTTCCTGGAGCCGACGTCTGGTGTCCGTTGTAACAGACGTCAAACTGGTACAACGGATATTTTGCAACTGCTATTTTTAACAGTAAACCTAGGATTACCTAATAAAAATATTTAATTTCATTTGATTGTATGGACATCAGGTTATATGAAAATTATATGACTATGTCGAATCGCCTAGCCGGAGCCAATAATTAGTGTGTCATTAGAAGTGCAGGGTAACCGTACTTCACTGCCGCGACTAACGGACAGCGCTCGTCGGCAGCAGCGTATCGCTCGTCGCGACGTCTGGTGTCCGTTGTACCAGACGTCAAAAGCCGTTCTGGCCTTCTTTCTTACTTACTTAGGTACTTTCTTCTTTTTAAACACGAATTTCATGCGAGCGAAGCCGCGGGCAAAAGCTAGTCAAAAATTATTCTTCTTGAACACTACTAAGTACTTAAAGAAAGACAAATTAATATGTAGACTAAGCCTAGCACCACACTTGGCGTAATTTCTTCAAAATAAATTGCGCCGCCGCAAAGCTCGTTTATTGCGCTAGGTACATGTAAATTTTGACTGCGCGCCGCACTGAGCGCAAAATAGGTTGCTGCAGCAGCTACTATGAAGTAAAAATGTTGTGGCGACTCAATTTGCGCGAAGCAATTTGTCAGCCTCGGTCAGCCTTGTCAGCTCAGTGGTGCGGTCAGTCGACTGTTGTTAAGCAACCCTGAGCGCGGTCAATACTTGGATGGGTGACCGCTCGACCGTTGGAGGCTGACCGTGGTTCGGATTTCACCTTAAACTGTAGGCCCTTCCCTTCTTACCTTAATAGGTAGTAGGGTTCATCCCGCCCGGACTGGTACCACCGCACTGAATGAAACGTCCGTCGAAACGGCTATATGTAAATAGTTCGTGTTTAGCCGACATGAAATGAAGGGAAGCACTGACATGGCACCTAGTTCACCCGATGTTATGGGCTGGCATCACAGATGTTATGGGTGATGTAACCAACCGGTGTCAGTATCCATAAAAAAAAATGCTTAGTGTGGCGGTAGGCTTATAGTAAACGAATAATGTGTGCGTATGTATGTACATGGTCCATAGCAGCAACACTCAGCAATCAGCATCACTTCCCCGCCCCGTTACATCTAAAGCGTTGCTTGGCGGGGCGGCGCGGCGGGGCGGTGCTACACATCTACATAATAAATGAGGTGAATGGGAGATAAATGCTGGAATAAGTGTCTGACAAGGTGTCTGTGGTGGCGGCGGCGCGGGGGACCGCGACGGAGGGAGGGAGGGGGTCGAGACTATTTTGGACGCGCTCTCTACCTACACACATTGAATCTACCCCGGCAGCTCGCTGGTGCTATGCATCGGCGTTCCATCGTTCATGAAGCACACCGGGCGTGGTCCGACTTTGGAGTGGTGATGGTCGTACCGAAGAGGCTGACCGTGGCTCTGATTTCCATGTACCGAAACTGTAGGTCCCTTCCCTTTCCTTTTAGTGTTTAACCGGTCCGATACGAAATAGCTATGTAGTCTGACTGACACATAAATAAAAGCTAGTCTCAGCGACTGAGACATTCCTGATTGGTCACTGTGGATTTCGGCGAATAGAGCCGCAGTTCAGTGTAGCCAAAGAGTTTGTATTACGTCGCTGCGCTCCTTGTAGCCTACAAGAGGCATGTTCAGTGCCTACAAGGGTACAGTAGGTGATGTAGCCAACCATCTCTACATAAACAATATTTAGCACAGAAACTTCCTAAACTTCCTAAGCGTAGACGAAAAAAACATATTTTATATTTTACTAACTTTTGCCCGCGGCATCGCTCGCGTGAAATTCGTATTTAAAAAGAAGAAAGTAAGTAGACCCGCTACCGTACGCTGAACAATTCAGTTTGTATGAGAGCCACATCTCAGTGTAACCGGAATAAAATTTTATTTAGCCTATCCTATGTCCCGTTTTATTAAATTCGATGAAACTTAGTGCACATTTTGTACTAAGTTTCATCGAATTCGGATGATCGGCTTATTAGTTGTGATGGAACATACATATTATTACAGAAAATATTTCTAAAAATCGTCAATTTAGTTTTAATAATATCATAGTACATAGAGTCTACAAACACAATATCTAATAAAAAAACAAAGTAACTTACTCCATGACCATCCCTTACAGATTTATTATTAGTATTGGTGATCAAAGTTCATAAGTTAGTTCAACTTAATTTTTTTTTATCTTTAGAAACCCAACTAAAGTTTACGTAAACTCAACTATTATAATAACCGTCTAATTTATGCTGCCCGGAAGTTCTCCCCAACAGGTATGATGACCCCTGCTTGTTCGTCCACCGCCCGCCTGCCTCCCCCCTTGTGTACCGAGCTGCCTGCCACTGAGCTCCAGCACAACTCAACTAAAACTACCCCACTCGGATGGTTTCCCATTTGTTTGCTTTTCGATGCGCGCTGTTTCTAGGAGCGATAATGTGATTAGTCCACAACTGCAGCTTCAGTTACCGAGCACACCAAGCTTAGCAACATTTTAAATCTTGTTTTAGATAATCAGTATCTTGTTCTTAGAAACTCGGTGCTCGAGAAGTCTGTCGGCTTTATACGGGAGTAGCATCCTTGAAAAACCTAAGTGTGGGGTCGGTATGCTCCGCTGCATATCTCCCCGAGCATGTCGTAAAAGGTGATTAAGGGATAAGGGCAAGATTCCGTGCATAAGGGCGACAGGCCTTTTTTCACATTTTTAGCGAAAATGAGCTTTGAATGCAGGTTGATTCAGCAGATTTTTCTGAACATTTCTGCATTTAAAGCTCATTTTCGCTAAAAATGTCACTTAGACAACTGCCGAACTGGAGCGACGTAATGTTACGTGTCCGACCCGACAACATTCTTGCTGACGCAATGAACAACCGACGAATAGAGAATTAGCACACCACATATCAGAACAACACAACCTTGCCCATATAGTCCAGGAAACGAGGAAATTCCTTGTATGGGCTCTTCGGACTAATTCCTCTGTCGCTGAAACTTTGCAGTGTGATAGAGTAGGGTTTAAAATATACGTTTGACAAATTATCTAGGATTTTTGATGTTTGGAAGTTAGGTATTAAAATGAATGAATGCCTAAAATGAAAATCGCTTATAACTGCTGATGAAAAATTGCTCCGTCCGAAATTCCTTCGGTATATGATATTATATATTAATAAGAGTATATATTAACATTATCTAGGAAAATTTCGATTTCGAATAGGCAGAAATTTGAAAATATCTATTTTGTATCACAACTTCTTCAGAAAAATTGCTCTGTCAATTTTAATTTTTTTATATGTCTTAATTTATTTAAATATATCGCTTTTGACAATTATCTAGGAAATTTTCCATATCGATCACACCTTTACAGATTTTCGGCAATAATTCGCTGTGAAAAATTGCTCCGTCCGAAATTCCTTCGGAATATGATATTATATATTAATAAGAGTATACATACAACATTATCTAGGAAAATTTCGATTTCGAATAGGCAGAAATTTGAAAATACCTATTTTGTATCACAACTTCTTCAGAAAATTTACCATATAAATGCCAAAAGGCACCAACCCACCAATTGGTTAAAAATGAGTTAAATATACCAATTGAGAGCTAACCAACCCTCTATTTTTTGCAGAAAAGACCCAGGCAGGCTACTTGGTATGATACTAATAGGTTTATACACATTCGTCTAAGAACCATCCGCCCAATTGAGGTATATCGCAACAGCAGAAAAGAATTATGCTACTTGGTACTAGCTAACTGGTCAGATTTTTTTTTTGCGTAAAAGATCCAAGCGAGATGGACTTTTTTGTTTTTAATGAAGTACGCTAAAAGTATTTATCAAAACAGAGCCAAGATATCTGGTTCTTTTTGGCATTATATAATAAAAACAAACTGTATATCGCAAAGTGGAACCAATTTATGTGGTTCTTTTTGGCATTTATAATAAAAACAAACGGTATATTGCAAAAATGGAATCAATTTATGTGGTTGGTTTGCCTTTAAGGACCTATAGTGAGTCTTATTCCATTGGAAATAAGAGTTCTTTTTCTAAAAATAAAATCAAACATGTCTACGTTCTATGAAACAGAACGCCTAATAATAAATAAGTTCAGTTCAGTTCACTACCGCGACGAATGTGTCAGTTCACGACCGCGAAGTAAAGTAAATTGCTGTTTTCGACGTGGCTCAATGTACCTACTACGTAGTGATCGCGACATATCGTCGTCCAAGCAGGTGCCTACGCCGCGCCGCCTAACGTAACCATTGAAGATAGAATAGAATAGAATAGAATATTTATTTGTATAACATATACAATACCGTGTGGGGCCGGTACTTTAAAAGAATAGCCCCACTGCATCTCTCCCCGTGTATGTCGTAAAAGGCGACTAAGGGACATGACTCCCTTCTTATATTACTAGTTGGTAGGGTTTATCCCGCCCGGGTTGGTACCACCGCACTGAATGAAAGGTCGGTCGAAACGGCTATGTAAATAGTTTGTGTTTTCCGTCCAGTTCAGTGTAGCCGGCACGACCGAAGGGAAACACTGACGTGGCACCAAGTTCACCCGGTGTTATGGGCTGACATCACGGATGTTGTAGGAGATGTAGACAACCGTGTCAGTTTCCATAAAAAAAAAAAAACAAGTCACAAACTAACATTCACACATTTTAAAATTTTTCTATTTAGAAAAAAAAATAATATGAAACATAATAAATGAATCCTATTTAAATTAAAATTATTAATAATAGAAATCTGATATAAAAGTCACACGTGCTTCCTGGGTGGTGCCAAATGAACAGCAATCAGCGTGTGGGAGATCTTCGGATCGGCTGGGTTCGCCACCACACCCCGGGAGAAACAATTACACCGGCATAACAGTTCGCTGTGTTCCGGTGTACTTCCCGGGGACCCAGTAGCAGGTGGGGTTGGCTGTGGTGAGGAGTAGGCCAGTGATCCCTACGCGGATTCGCTGTTCAGAGGTGACGCATCGACACGGTTGACAGGGAGACCCGGTTAAACGGTTATTCCGCTGGCCGCCCGCCGGGTAGTACAGGAGCCCAATCGCGTCTAACCAACGCGAGAGGCTGCCCCGGTCAACCGGCGCATAATCCCGGAGTGGTCCGTCGTGCCGGTTGGCGACCGGAGTAGGGGTTCCGGCGGCCACTTCCGAGGGGGACCGGGGGCCTTTCCGTCTTCCGTGTCGGCGCAACACTAACCTGAGTAGTAAGCGATGAACCTAGGGTCCACGCTTTGCCCGTGAATCACCACAGCCACCCTTTCATGCTCTTTCCCTCCCTCTTACAAAAATCATGGCAGCGAAAAAAAAGGAAAAAAAGGTTCAATCAGCGGTGTACACCCTTACACCACTATTTAGCGTTGACTCGACCAACGTGCGGGGGTTGCATACCAATTTGAATGCCGTCCATCACCACCTGGAGACGAAGAAGCCGGCCTTGCTTTTCCTGACGGAATCACAAATATATCGACCTGCACTACCCCGGCTACACCCTGGAAGAAGCCTTCCGGTCGCGAGCCGGGGTTTGCTTGTTTGTCAGGGCAGATATTTGCTGTCGTCGCCTGCGCTGCCTTGAGGACTCCGAGCTATCAGTACTTTGGGTCCACGAGGATCTGGGAACGGTCTCGCGGGTGTACGCCTGTCTGTACAGGTCGCACTCTGGTGATGCAGAGACAGCTCGGTTATTTGAGTACCTGAGTGGAGCGGCAGACAAACTCCAAAAGCGGTTCCCTACCGCGGATTTGGTTCTTCTTGGAGACTTCAATGCCCATCACGAGGCATGGCTAGGCTCCAGGAGAACTGACTTTGCGGGGAGAGCCGCCTACGACTTCGCCCTGACGCATGACCTGTCTCAACTGGTAGACCAGCCCACCAGGCTGCCAGATATAGACGGTCATGAACCCTCTCTGCTGGATCTTCTGCCGAGAACGAACCCCACTGGATATAAGGTCGCAGTGAGAGCCCCGCTGGGTTCCTCTGATCATTGTTTAGTGTGGTCCACGGTGCCATTATCCCTCCTCAGTCCCGTACTGGAGGAACGCGTCGAATTTGGCACTACGCGTCAGCAGATTGGGATGGGATGCGAGAACACTTCGCATCCTACCCTTGGAGAGAGATCTGCTTCAGTTCGGGCGATCCGTCGCAATGCGCTAATACGGTTGCCGAGGTGGTTCTGGGGGCAATGGAAATGTTTATTCGCAGCGCCTCTGTCTACCTCGGTGGTAAAAGCCAACCATGGTACAGCCGCGACTGTGCTGATGCTGTCGCAGCTAAATGCGCAGCTTATCGGGCATGGTCGCGCGCTCGTGCCGGACGTGATCCGAAGGCATCCTAACTGAAGAAGGAATACAACCGCCTCTCCAGATCCTGCAAAAAGGTTATTGCCAGGGCCAAATTTGACCACATCGGCAGAATCGGCGATAGACTGAACCAGCACCCAACTGGGAGCCGTGAGTTCTGGTCTCTCGCTAAATATTTCGAGTCAAACTTCTGGCGCTCCTCTCTTCCACCTCTGCAGTGTCCTGGAGGCTCACTTGCCCACTCCGCAAAGAAGAAAGCCGACTTACTGGTATCTCTCTTTGCGGGGAACTCCAACCTGGACGATGGTGGGACTAGGTATGGATGGGGCCACTCCCCCATCCATACCTAGGTGTGAGAACTCCATGTCGGAAGTGCAGTTTCGACAACGGACTGTACGGGCGGAACTTCTCTCCCTAGACGTCAGGAAGGCGAGTGGGCCGGATAGGATTCCTGCATTGGTGTTAAAAAAGGTGTGCTCCCGAGCTGGCCCCAGTGCTGACGCGCCTATTCCGTCTCTCCTACTCCAATTGCCGTGTGCCGGCGGCCTGGAAATCTGCGTTTTTGCAAGCGGTCCCTAAAAAGGGTGACCGCTCAAACCCGTCAAACTACCGATCTATAGCGATTACCTCCCTTTTCTGTAAGGTGATGGAGCGCATTATCAATACGCAGCTCATGAAGTACCTGGAGACGAATGACCTCATCAGCGATCGGCAATACGGCTTCCGGCCAAAACGATCTGCTGGTGATCTCCTAGCGTACGTCACTCACCTTTGGGGGGAATCGCTTGAAGGTCATGGTGAATTGATGCTATTTTAATTTTGAATTTTAATTTATTTTAATTCATTTTAATTTTATTTTAATTTTATATTTTTTTATATTGACATAATTGAATTTTATTATATTATATTATACAATTATATTATATTTTGATGTTCTGTGTCTAATAAGTTAATAAAAACAGACGAAGCAATTTTTCACAGTGCTTGGGTTATTGCCAAAAATATGTAAAGGTGTGATCGATAAGGAAAATTTCCTAGATAATTGTGAAAAGCGATATATTTAAAGAAATTAGGAGATGAAAAAAAATAAAAATTGACAGAGTAATTTTTATAGGTATTTTTAAATTTCTGCCTGTTCGAAATCGAAATTTTCCTAGATAATGTTATATATATACTCTTATTAATATATAATATCATATTCCGAAAGAATTTTGGACGGAGCAATTTTTCACAGCGAATTATTGCCGAAAATCTGTAAAGGTGTGATCGATAAGGAAAATTTCCTAGATACTTGTCTAAAGCGATATATATAAATAAATTAAGACATATAATAAAATAAAAATTGACAGAGCAATTTTTCTGAAGAAGTTGTGATACAAAATAGGTATTTTCAAATTTCTGCCTATTCGAAATCGAAATTTTCATAGATAATGTTATATATATACTCTTATTAATATATAATATCATATACCGAAGGAACTTCGGACGGAGCAATTTTTCACCAGCAGTTATAAGCGATTTTCATCTTTAGGTATAAATACCTAACTTCCAAACATCAAAAATCCTAGATAATTTGTCAAACGTGTATTTTAAACCCTACTTTATCACACTGCAAAGATTCAGCGACAGAGGAATTACGTCAAGTGGAAATGCTTCATTGATTGGAGTAATAGGAACAAAGATTCAAATAATTGCTCACCTGATACGGTGAACATTCGGGCAACAGTCCCCGCCTGCAAGTGGTATATTATTGATGACAAGCCAGCCGCCGGAGTGGGGAGTGCGTGAATACTGCATGACAAATACCTACCACCCCCAGCCGTGCATATTGCAGTTCCACTGCTAGTCCGTCCTCTGGCTCGTGTCCCGATGGAGCCGGAAACTGATGAACTTCGGGCCAGAGTAGGACGAGGGTATGCATGCACTTTATAGATCGGTACGCAGTCGGTTGGTGCCGGCTGCCGAACAATCACAAGGGAATTGAACTTTTACTAATATTAGTGATCAATTAATATTAGTCAATGCCAATAGTTTGGACTGAACGAAGGTGGAGCATTCAATGTCGCCATTAGTGTGTGATCACCACACGGATTAGCATTATTATGTAACCTGGACGGGAGCCATTGTTAATCACGTGCAGTGTGTGAAGCCCTTCAGGCGAGATGTTTTTTATTTTGAAACTGACACGGTTGGCTACAGCACCTACAACGTCCGCGAAGTCAGCCCATAATACCGGGTGAACTAGCTGCCATGTCAGTGCTTCCCTTCATTTCATGTCGATTACACTGAACTGGACGGAAAACACGAACTATTTACATAGCCGTTTCGACCGACGTTTCATCAAGTGCGGTGGTACCGAACCGGGCGGGATAAGCCCTACCACCTAGTACGGTAAAAGGGAAGGGACCTACAGTTTTACGTGGAATCCGAACCACGACCAGCCTCCAACGGTCTAGCGGTCGCCCATATCCAAGTACTGATCGCGCCCAGGTGTGCTTAACAACAGGTGACCGACCACAGCACTGAGGTACCGAGGCTGACAAATGTTGCAAGTGTACAGACATCGGACGTGGCCTTCAGCCCCGAGGGTTGTCGCTGATGCAGAAAGTAATTAATAAAACAGGTATTTTCCAAATGAAATCTTTTAGTTTAGTTCTCATCGCATTCACATAATGTATCATGTAGGTAACATGTTTGGTACTTCTTGCACAAAACTAACAGGAGTCAAATTTAACAGAACAAATAAATAAAATCCTGCACGAGGATTATTGTACCCCCGACTGAACTCGAGGCTAGGAAGACGAGCCACCTGGGATCGGCGACGTCAAAAAAAAATATGCAAAAGGTAAAAAAAGACAAACAGTCAGTTTAGCGATTGTAACTGGAAGGTGTCTTTCAATAAATTATCCTTCGGCTCCATAGACAACAACTACAGGACTGATTTTACATAATGGTGTTCGTAAAATTTTCAATGTTATAATGCGCGGGACGGATCTCGGCGTGTCGTCGCCGCAGCGGGCGACCCGCCACGCGAATACACTATACAAGTACGGTGCGGGTGCGAGGGAGAACACTGACGAACCGCTGCGGCGGCGACACGCCGAGATCCGCCCCGCGCATTATACATCAGACAGGTTGATCAGGTGAAAACCTATTTCATCACCATCCACCGGTATAAGATTCAGATTCATAACGAACATACATCATTAGCAATATTTCATTGAGGTATATACATATTCAATATGGTTCGTTAACGTTTTGATCTTGTCTTGTTCAGTTCAGCAACGCAATATATAAGGAAGACCGAAGAACCGAGCAACACACCTTAGAGTTTTTTTTTATTGTTTTTAAATACAGAAACAGACGCGTCACAGTGCAGACTAGAAGGAGTTCAGAGGACGGAGTAGAGTTGGAGGCAGAGCTGGCTCCTAGCAGATCTTAGACGCTCCACAATGGCGGGAGAGGGAAATATTGATGAAGGCTCGACGACGGAGGCTTACAGTGGAGTCACACTGCATTGTTCACAGTGACATACTTGATGGCTGAGTTTGTGATTCTCGGTAGCAATACCTATAGGCACAAGTATATTTTAGTACTAGATTTTGCCCGCGGTTTCGCTCGCGTGATATTCGTATTTAAAAAATAAAAATATAAAAACCGCCTTCAAAAATATATGAAATAAAAACCTAAAAAAAAAAACCAACCCTAGAGTTGAAGGCGGTGCTAAAGCAAGCAAAAATGATGCATGAAAGAAAACATGAGTGGATGATAATATCCTTTGTGATTTGTAAAGCAAGCAAAAATGATGCATGAAAGAAAACATGAGTGGATGATAATATCCTTTGTGATTTGTGTAGCCTTTTTAGCACCGCCTTCAACTCTAGGGTTGGTTTTTTTTTTTAGGTTTTTATTTCATATATTTTTGAAGGCGGTTTTTATATTTTTATTTTAAATAGTTTTTTAGTTTTCCTTTTTTTAGGAAGTCGGTTTTATGTTTTTTAAAACAGTTTTTTTTATTTCATACATTTTTGAAGTCGGTTTTTAATTTTTTATAAATAGTTTTTTATATCACAATTGTTTTTAGTAATTTTTTGCTATTAGTGTTCATGGCGGAATCACGGAGTAAACATACAGTCGAATTGAGAATCTCGTCCTTTTTTTGAAGTTGTTTGAAAAATCTAGAATGAATATATTATGCGCTTCTGGCCGGTCGGAAATGTTTTCAAATTTAGAATGTTCATGAAAAATTAATTATGAATATTTTCTATTTGTCGTGGCGATAGGGTTTTGTTTTGTTTTTTTTGGTGGAAAAAATTACTGTGAGATGAAACGTCATTTAATTAAATTGGAGACGAAGCGAAATTTTTTTTGGCTCTGGTGTTCTGCATCGAATTGGAAAGGGGTGTTCTGTTGACTGTTTTTTTCTGATGATGGGGCGTGTGTCTATAATGCAATGAAGCTATAATGGGCGTAGGGTTGGTAGTGGGTCGTATTTTTTTGAGTTCTGGTGACCTTAAGTCAATGGTCTGGTGACTGCTTTTGCGGATGTGTTCGGAGCGGGCGTCGCTACTAATGGCGTAGTGGATACAGTTTTACTGGTAAGTAAATAAATATTTCATACTTATTTGTTCCCATTTCATTTTCGTCTACACTAATATTATAGTTTAAAGAGAAAATATTAAATTTTTTGTATTTTTTTATGTTTGTTGTTTTATATATGTTTGTAATGTATAAACTCAAAAAAAATTATCACCCATATAGCTCAGTGGTGCGATCAGTCCGTGACCAGTCCATCGCTATTGATTGGTAAGCAACGCTGGGTGCGGTCAGTAGGTACTTGGATCGGTGACCGCTCGACCGTTGGAGGCTGACCGTGGTTCGGATTCCACGTTAAACTGTAGGTTCCTTCTCTTCTTACCTTACTAGGTGGTAGGGTTCAACCCGCCCGGTTTGGTACCACTGCACTGAATGAAACGTCGGTCGGAACGGCTATGTAAATAGTTTGTGTTTTCCGTCCAGTTCAGTGTAGCCGACATGAAATGAAGGGAAGCACTGACATGGCACCTAGCTCACCCGGTGTTATGGGCTGGAATCACGGATGTTGTAGGTGATAAAGCCAATCCTGTCAGTTTCCATAAAAAAAGTTACATTATTTCTTTCATATGTCTTTTCGTCAAAATATGTTTATATCATGCCCTTTCTTTTATTCTGATACTCCGTGTTATTTAAGATTGCTAGACGTTAGGCATCACTTGCCACTCCGCGTGTTGTGTTTATTAATTACCATTTCTGGTTTCTGTGGGCAGATGCGGCTCTACTGAGTGCTGAGTAATGAAGAACCATCTCTTCATCAGCGGCAGAGCTTCGGTGGGGTGGACATGAGCCCATTGTTTTAAAATGTCACAACTCACAACACTGACACAATTGACAGGTAGTGAGCCCATTATGGTGGAAATGCAATTCCAGAGAGAGAGATAGAAAGAGAGAGAGAGAGATAGAAAGAGAGAGAAATGGAAAGAGAGAGAGAAAGAGAGAGAGAGAGAGAGGCAGTCGGGGTAAGCAGAGTAATCGGTGTTGTGCCGCAAGAACTCTGGGTAAATTACAGCACAACACCGACCACCACGTTTCGCAAAGCATTCGAACAAGATTCAATCGATCAAGCAGAAAGTAAGGCACAAAGACCCACCTGCTGCATGGCGTGAGGTGGCGAGCCTGTCGCCTTTTCGCACGGCATCTTGTTCTTATCCCTTAGTCGCCTTTTACGACATGCATGGGGAGAGACGCAGCGAGTCTATTCTTTTTAAGTACCGGCCCCACACGGTAAAAAATAACAAAACCAAAAAAAAAACCAAGTGCGGGGCGGCCATCTCTGACTACAAGCGAGGGAAGTGAGAATGTAAGTAAGTAGTGGTTGTGTACGGACAGCGTGCGCTGGCGCGTGCTTGTGTGAGTGCGAAATCAGCGCGTTTTTATGAAGACGGCTAACTTGTCTGTTTTAACTATGTCTCAGAGTAATCAAGACCGATATGTGGTGACTTCAGAGCTTCGATAGGGTGGACATCTCAGAGTAATCAAGCTGTGGCGACTTCAGAGCTTCGGTGGGGTGGACATCTCAGTCATGGAGACCCATCACTGGCGACGAAAATATTTGAACTAACCGACCACCTTGATTTTTTGTTTATGTCGGAGGAAAATTGTAGAATTTGCCGTTTTACAAAATGCCTAGGCTAATATTCTACAATTTGCCTTCGCAATTTATACTAAGGCGAAAAAAAAAAAATCTCATGTTAATACAATTATTTGTAATAAGTGTAAACTTCTTGAAAGTATTTCGCGTGGATAGGTAAATGTATTCCTCTTAAAAATTAACTTATTTTACTTTTTTTTTCATAAAAATGCCCCACGTTAATAGCTGCGGTTGTCAATTCCATCTGTCATGTTTGTATGAACTCATAATTTTAAATTGTGCTTGGTTGTCTCCTCTTTGGCGAGCGTTTATTTATAACTTGCATTCCATGTACTGTATATTAATGCGCATCGTCCTGCAGTACTTTCAAAAGTTTGAGGAGGTTGACGTTGCGACTCCCAATCGCATTATTACTCGTATATAATTTTTTAATAATAATTTCGATCTCCTAACTGACCAACTAGGTGGATGGATTGAGTGGTTCATTGGTAACGATTCAAAGTTTGTTTTCAAATTTTTTTATTTTTATTTTCTTTATATTAATTATGGGTAGGCCTACTAAACGCACTGCTCAAATGAGACAGCGCCGTTTGGAAGAAAGTAGTGACGAGAGGGAAGATCGTTTAAAGAAAAGTAGGGAAAGAAATGCGATAATCATTTCAAATGAGAGTGATGAGCAGCGGGCCTATAGACGCTCTCAGATGAGAGCATACACGAACTTATCAAGGCTTAATGAAAGCCCAGAAAGTCATGCTCAACGACTAAGTTTGATTCACGAACGTTTATCAAACGAAACCGAAGAGCAACGTTCTCATCGACTTGGCTTGATTCACGAACGTTTATCAAACGAAACCGAAGAGCAACGTTCTCATCGACTTGGCCTGATGCACGAACGTTTATCAAACGAAACCGAAGAGCAACGTTCTCATCGACTTGGCCTGATTCACGAACGTTTATCAAACGAAACCGAAGAGCAACGTTCTCGTCGACATGGCTTGATGCACGAACGTTTATCAAACGAAACCGAAGAGCAACGTTCTCATCGACTTGGCTTGATTCACGAACGTTTATCAAACGAAACCGAAGAGCAACGTTCTCATCGACTTGGCTTGATTCACGAACGTTTATCAAACGAAACCAATGAGCAACGTTCTCATCGACTTGGCTTGATTCACGAACGTTTATCAAACGAAACCGAAGAGCAACGTTCTCATCGACACGACTTGATGCACGAACGTTTATCAAACGAAACCGAAGAGCAACGTTCTCATCGACTTGGCTTGATTCACGAACGTTTATCAAAAGAAACCGAAGAGCAACGTTCTCATCGACTTGGCTTGATTCACGAACGTTTATCAAACGAAACCGAAGAGCAACGTTCTCATCGACTTGGCTTGGTTCACGAACGTTTATCAAACGAAACCGAAGAGCAACGTTCTCATCGACTTGGCTTGATTCACGAACGTTTATCAAACGAAACCGAAGAGCAACGTTCTCATCGTCTTGGCTTGCAACACGAGCGTTTATCAAATGAATCTACCGAATCCAGATCGACTCGATTAGATGCTATGCGACAAGCTAGTCGCAACCGCAGGGACGTATCTTCCGTAAATGATTTTGAAAGGGCTATTAACATTTTTGCAGACGTTCCATGTGCCGTTTGTAATAAAATGTTATATCCATCACAACGTTGTAATTTAGATACTGTAATGTACAGTGGATTATTACCCGAAGAATTGGTTTCTCTTGGTAATATCATAACATGCTCTCGCTGTCAAAATAATATTAGGAAACGAAGAATTCCGCCGGCAGCGTTCTGGAACAAAATGACAGTCGCGACTGTACCTCAAGAGCTAGCTAATTTGACGAAACTTGAAGAACGGTTTTTATGCCGTGTTGTACCGTTTCTTAAAATAATGAAGCTACAAAACCGTTTCTGTCAAGATTGGTGCAAGGGACAAGTTACTTTGTTTGCAAAAGACGTTGTTGAAGTCGCTGAACAACTGCCACTTGCGCCAAACCAAGTAGGACTTGTTCTGGTTGTGGAAAGTCTCGAGAACTTGCAACACTCCCAAGAGTTTGTTGTGGATATGAACAGATTGTATCAGGCTCTAACCTGGTTAATGTCAAACAATATACTCTATAGAGATATAAGACCACATTTTGAGAATGATATCGACATTTCTGAAATTGTTCAAATTTATGAAGAGCCTGCAGATGGTGGTGAAGCTATGGAGTTACAATCTACTCCTCATAACAACTACGTTGATATAAGTGAAAACGTTTCTATACTACACGGATCATTTCATCAAGCCGATTTAAGATTTGATTTACAATCTCGTGGCAAACAATGTACTGCTGTAGCAGCTGTAGCTTGTGCAGCGTTCTGTACAGACGACCCAAGTCAATGGTTAAAAAGTGACATTGATTATATAGTAATACTCGGAGACAAGCTCTACCGTGAGTCCATTGCTTCTAGAGAGAACCCCGCAATTGGAGAAGTTAACCCTGAATATCTTGCCGCGAGTGATCTTGCACCCCAAATATTATATAACAGGAAGAAAATTAATATCTCAGTTGCCGAAACTAACTATAATGGTCATTTAGATACCGATCGAAGTACTGACGGCTTCCCTAACCTAAAAAATGCTCTCACATTATTTTTAAGAGAAAACTGTTGCGGGCTGCTTACTGCGAATTCTATGACTGTGGCTATATATTGTAAAGTTGAAACTGATGCTTATAAATATTGGTTGTTAGATTCACATGCACGTGGGCCTAAGGGAGCAACCGCTCCAAGACGTGGTGCAGCCTGTTGCATGCAATTTCAAAATATAGATGAATTACATGGCATACTGCGACGGAATTTGTTTACATCGACGAAGAAAGTACCGGCACAAGATTACTTTCTCAATGTGTATTCACTAACTCCTTTGATTATAAGACCGGAGAACCAGGCAGAAGTGCGCAGAGAAACGTTGGGGAATCAACAGTTGAATATTCAGGAGCAGTCAAGAGTAGTTCAGTCAGAGAGTCCTACATATACGATACCTACATCAGAAAACAAAGACACTCCTCAAAAAATATTTCAAACAAACTCAGTTCAGGAACAAGAAAGTATGCACAGAGATACTTTAAGAACATCAGAGAGCCAGCCAAAGAGTAATCATTCAGAGAGTCCTACATATACAATTCCTATACTAGAAAAAAATAGCAACACTCCTCAACAAACATTTCGACCAAACTCCGCTCCAGAACAAGAAAGACCGCTATCACAAATACAACCAATTTCCACTATTATTGAAACAACTAGTATGCTCCGTAGCATAGACGAAGCGGTCCCTAATCTAGAAAGTGTAGTTCATTTGAATTCCAATCCAACTACGAATAATAACGAGATGAGATTAGCTGAGATTACAAGAAAAACAGCGCCACCATTAAATGTGGATCGAGAGCGACGAACGGAAGAGCTTGCTTGGTATTGTCTTTTTCCTGATGGCAAAAATGGCTTTGGAGAGGTAAGAGATATTCAAATTACTCCATTGGACTATTTTCAGAGTCGAGTAATGAATCTGGACAAGCGTTTCAATCGAAACGACTATTTGTTTTTTGCTCTTTCCATAGTTGAATATTATCGAGCTAAATCCAGTGTTTCTGTATCATGCCGGATGCGCCAAGGCCAGGGCGAGCGGACACCTCAAGGACTCATAGATAATATGCATCTTACTATGAGGAATATCAGAGGATCAGCGTCTTATTGGCAGAAATGCTGCTCTGAACTTACTGCAATGGTCCGTACTTTGGGGCCTCCTACGTGGTTCATGACGTTCTCTTGCAACGACCTTAATTGGCCAGACATGACTAAAGCCTTACTTATCGCAGATGGTCGTGATGTGAATGAGGCAGAGAGCCTGTCTTTTCCCGAGCGTTTGCAGTTGGTTCAAAAACATCCCGTGGTTGTCTCTCGACAATTTACGGTTCGCGTGAATGCTCTGATGCGATTCCTCAAACGCGATCCAGACTGCTTAGGTGGTCCAGTTGTGGACTTTTGGTATAGAATAGAGTTTCAAAATCGCGGAAGTCCACACCTTCATATGTTGGTGTGGTGTGACAATATCCCAGATTTCTCGACTCATGAGGGTATCGAAGTTATTGAAAGGGTTGTTTCATGCTCCTTAATGCCCAATGATCCTGTATTGCAGAAATTAATAGAAGACGTGCAAATACACAAACACACGGCCACGTGCTACAAAAACCGCAACGATAGTTATTGTCGTTTTGGTTTCCCGAGGCCCGCATATGAGACTACTATTTGCTTAGGTCCTGATGAAGTATTAATAAACAATGGACGATTTTGTTGTTTGAAACGAACTGCAAATGAAAGTATGGTGAACAATTACAATCCTACTCTATTGAGTCTATGGAAAGGAAACATTGATGTGCAGCCGTGCGGTAACGTAACAGCAGTTGCGTACTATGTGGCTAAATACGCAAGTAAATGCGAGCCCCATGATACAGGTGAAGTTATAAGAGAAGCCGTTGCGAAGGCCAAGAGGCAAGGTGGTCCTGTGTGGAATCAGTTATTTGCAGTCTCAATGGCCATTCTATCTCAACGCCTTGTAAGTGCTCCGGAATGCGCATATAGATTGTGTCATTTACCGCTAAAAATGTCTTCCCGAAAAACAGTCTTCATAAACAGTTGTAAGCCAAATGAACGTTTCAGACTTCTACGATTCGACAGTGATGATACATCCATTTACAACAATATTTTTGACCGGTATGTATTACGCCCAGACGAACTAGACGACTTAAGTCTCGCTGAATTCGCTGTGCGCTTTGAAACGGTGTCTAACTCAACATGGAACGAAGACGATGGTGATGAAGAATTGAGGCGTGAAGATGTTACGCCGGCAAGATTTATACGGCTAAGAGATAACACGCGGATGCGTATAAGAAATAAATCTGCAGTATTGCGCACACGATACTTTACATTGAACAGCGACAAAGAGGCCTATTACTACAGCTTGTTAGTATGTCATGTACCATTTCGTAATGAAAGTGAACTTCTACTCGAAGATGAAACCGCTGAGGAGTGTTTCATTAGGCGGCAAAGAGAATTTCGACCATTACATGGCAACGTAAGTGCAGAGGAGTTTGCTTACGCAGAACAAATGATACAACAGGCTCTTGCCCAAGCAGTCGCGCTCAACGCTGCCCATGACACTCATGATGTTGATGCTCCTTTGATTTGTGGCGGTGAACAAATCGTGAATAACGATGACAATTATTGTGAAGATGTAGGCGAAAGGTCTGCAATGCCAGATGAAGTCTTCTTGGGTAATATTCGAGGTTTAAACGTCCAACAGAGAGACCTTTTCCAAAAAGTTTCTGGGGCTGTGGAAAGTGATTTGCAGAGACAAGAAAGCCAATTATTGTTATTCATCACTGGCGGTGCAGGAAGTGGAAAGTCCTTCGTCTTGAAATTACTTGTGGAACATATCAAACGGTGTTATGCACCTACAGTTGAAATATTACTCAAGGCCAAATTTGTTGAGGTGGGATCCCTAACAGGAGTAGCTGCACGCCAAATATTTGGCAAAACATTGCACTCAATATTCACACTTCCGATTGAAAAAGGAAATACCATGACGTACAAAAAAATTACTGGACAAAAGCTAGAGAATGAAAGACGTAAATGGCGTCATATAAACTGGTTAATCATAGATAAAATTTCTATGGTATCATATGAAAATTTGCGAATTATACATCTGCGTCTCCAAGAATACAAAAATAATGACAAATTATTTGGCGGGGTGCATATATTGCTTTTTGGTGATATACTTCAACTCCCACCGGTAAAAGGCCATTGGTGTTTTATTCAACCGCCATGGTTTTCGGCCGAAGTTAACTTATGGCAGCAATTCTCATTTTGTGAACTTACTATAAATATGCGGCAACGAAATGATATTGATTTCATTGACCTCTTGAATAGCTTGCGGGTTGGTGAATTAACGACAGCACAGCTGGAGTTACTTTGTGAGCGGCGACACGTGCCTTTGTCAGGAGATTTTGTTGATGGGGTTGCTGTCCGTATATTCCCTACTGTTAGACAAGTTGACACATATAATGAAAAAATGACCGCTGTAAATGCTAAAGCGCACCGCATGTACACAATAAATGCTGTAGATGAGTCTCGCGAGGCGGCAACTTATGGTAGAAAGCCACCAGACAATGTTATTCCTAAAGACATTAATAACTGCGGTGGTATCTTACAAACTATAAAGTTGGGTATCGAATCGCGAGTCATGTTAAGGCGTAATATTTCCGTATCCGATGGGCTCGTGAATGGTGCCATGGGCATTGTTAAGAAAATTAAATGGCCTGCTCTCCGAAGAGATCAATTGGAGGAAGGCGAGTTGCCTGAATCTGTGTTTATAAAATTTGATGACGCGACTGTTGGCCTTAGAATAAAAGATGATGACGGTTGTGTAGAAATCTCACCTGTTTGCACAACATTCCAAGCGCAAAGAGGATATGGAGATGTTGAACGCAGAATGTTACCACTCATCTTAAGCTGGGCCGTAACTGTCCACAAACTTCAGGGTACAACCCTTGATAAAGCAGTGATTGATTTAGGAAAGAAGAATTTTGCAAAAGGACAGATTTATGTAGCCCTCAGTCGCGTGAAAACATTAGAAGGCATTGCCTTATCTGATTTGGATGCAAATAAGCTTTTAAATCGACCCCACGATGAGAAAGCTTTAACAGAAATGACACGCCTGCGTAATCTTTCGAACATCTAGGTAGTTTTTATTTATGACGGGTCCTCATTATATGAAGTCGGTTACATATGTATTATATAAGGTGCTTCGTTATTCAATGTTTCGGGAGGGTTACATACACACTCAAATAAACACGTTACGCAAAAAAATTATATGTTTTAGCATTACTTTTCGAGAAATATAACAAAGCATGTTTGCTACAAAGGATCAACCTATGTGTAACAGGAGGTAGCTTCCATTGTACGGGGTCAATTACCGTACTATGTTCAAAAGCAGAACAACAAGGTCACTAGACCTGTGTGTAACAGTAGGTAGCTTGCATTGTACGGGGTCAAACGCAGAACAGCTGTTTGTTGTAAGTCACAAGGTCACTAGACCGGTGTGTAACAAATGGAGGTGCTATCAGACAGTCTTCTTTACGTTTTGTTTATAGACGTCCGGAAATACCAGCCTTCCGGCTACCGGTGTGTAACAGTAGGTAGCTTGCATTGTACGGGGTCAATGACCGTACTATGATCAAACGTAGAACAGCTGTTTGTTGCAAGTAAGTCACAAGGCCGCCGCTCTAAAACTAGCTACCTACCTACCTACCTACCAACGTGTGCGGTGTGTGTGCGTTCGTTTCGTGTTTGGCAAGGGTCTATAGCTGATTGGTTTTTATTACAGCTATTTGATTTTATTTTTTTGTTAGGAGAAAATATGCTCCTATAAACATGTTTTTTTGTACGTAAAGTGTTTGAGTGCGTATGTAACCTTCCCGAAACATTTGACATTAATAACGAATGAATGCGGTTTCCATCATGGGGACTTTTCCAGGAGTCCCCATTTTGGAAGATTATTTCATTTTATAGGTTTTTCTGAATTTAGTTATTTGCTTGTAATTATTTTGGAAGATTATTTCATTTTATAGGTTTTTCTGAATTTAGTTATTTGCTTGTAATTATATATTTTTAAGTACTTATTTCAATAAATAAAGTTAATAACGAAGCACCTTATATATTCTTATTACATATTATGTATTGTCCAATACGAGTCCAACTCGCGCTTTGACCTGCTCCATCCACCACCTAGCATTGGTCTACATGTACAACAACTATTGCTAATAATATTCATTTTGTTGAAAAAAAGTGGTCTAAAGCAGCTATGTTATTGAGGCCTAGCTATTGATAGTTTAATGATTTTTGTGGCTTTAAATTTATAAATACAAAGTAAGATGTACGAGTACCTATGTTGGTACGCACATATATAAAAAACTTTGTTTTAATATTACAAGCAATAGGAAATTGCCCATACTTTATATTGTACATGATTCAATCGCAACTTCTATGTTATTGAGGCCTAGCTATTGATAGTTTAATGATTTTTGTGGCTTTAAATTTATAAATACAAAGTAAGATGTACGAGTACCTACGTAGGTACGCACAAAAACTTTGTTTTAATATTACAAGCAATAGGCAATTGCCCATACTTTGTTGCTCATGATTCAATCGCAACTATGTTATTGAGGCCTTGCTATTGATAGTTTAATATACAAAGTAAGATGTACGAGTACCTACGTAGGCACGCACACATACAATATAATATAAATTACAATCAATAGGCCCATACTTTAAATATTGAAGTTGAGTGTACCCTATTTAAAGGAATGAATGTTAAAATTTTATATATTACAATTTTATAATAAACTGATTTGACCTATGTACCTATATTGTTTCATTTTTATTATTCTTTAGGAATTCCCTATGCCCACCTTCCGTCTTCATTTTCAGACCTCGACACCAGGTCTAAAATAAATTGCTTGTCAAGACAAATGCAACGAGCCCAAACACGATGGGTTTATCATGTGTAGTTTAGGAGTTCCTATGGCCACCTTCTGTCTCCATCATCAGACCAGCTCGATGGTACTCGGTACAGTAGGTACCGGTCAGGTACCATAATAAATTAAGCGCACCTGGCCGGTAGGAAAAGATAAAAAAATTTAAATTTAGAATATTCATGAAACAAGGGTCCGAATATGTTAGGAGTTCCTATGGCCACCTTCTGTCTCCATCATCAAACCAGCTCGATGGTACTCGGTACAGTAGGTACTGGCCAGGTACCATAATAAATTAAGCGCCGGTCGGAAAAGAAAAAAAATTTCAAATTTAGAATATTCATGAAACAAGGGTCCGAATATGTATCACTATGATATCGATTCATGTATTTCAACAGGACAGAGAAAATTTCAAAATATTAGGTATTTAATACTTTTTAGTTTTTTTTTTGTTTGTTTTTTGGAAATCGGTTTAATATTTTTTAAAACAGTTTTTATTTCATTCTTTTTAGTAATATTACATAAAAAAGAATAATCGAAATCGAATAATCGAAATCGATTGAAGTGGTACAGAATTAATCGCCATATGTGTCAGACTGCAAATTGCTGAATAAGTCCACATCACAAATGTTTTGCTGAAGGTAACCACACACCATACTAATTTATCAAACTGAAAAAATTGCCGAAAACGACCACATCACAAGTTTTGCTGAAGGTAACCACACACCATAGTATTATGCTGATTTTTCGAAAACCACTGAACCAATTTCGATAAAATTGAAATGGGACCACCTCGGAAGTATGACCTAACTAACAAAAAAAGAATTTTCTAAATCGGCCCTCAATTGACGGAGAAATCGTGTTACAAACATACAAAAAAATAAAAATAAAAAAAAAATAAAAAAAAAAAAAACATACAGACGAATTGAGAACCTCCTCCTTTTTTGGAAGTCGGTTAAAAAGAAGAAAGTAAGTAAGCCAGCTACCGTATGGGTGTATGCCTGTATACCTATACCTTTATTACGGCGCGCGGAACAAATCGGTTTTGTATGAGAGCCATATCTTAGCGTAACCGGAACTGAAATGTATTTAGCCTATCCTGTGTCCCGTATAGTTAAATGAGCTAGTACTAAGCTTCATCAAATTCGGATGATCGGTTTAAGAGTTGTGGAGGAACATACATACATACAGAAAATATTTCTAACTTACTCCATGAACATCCTTACAGATTTATTATTAGTATTGATACTTGAATACTTTCTTATTGGAAAAAAAAAACAAATTTGAACCCTAATGCGAGAGGTCAAGTTCTCTGGAAAATTACGTATGCTAAGTGCATAGGTACTTTTCTCTGTCTTTCAGTATATGCAGTGGGATCCGCGACATACACGTATTTGTAATTTTTATATTTCCTTACCCCGTACGGAATCCTATTACTAAGCCTACAACGCCTGTCTGTCTGTCTGTCTGTATGTCCGTCCGTCCGATGGCTGTATCAAATTCATTTCAGGTTACGCTAAGATGAGGCTCTCATACAAACCAAATTGTTCAGCGCGCCGAAATACTCGTAAAGGTAGGGTAGCGGGCTTACTTACTTTATTCTTTTTAAATACGAATTTCACGCGAGCGAAGCCGCGGAAAAAAGCTATTCTTAAAATAAAATTCTCTTTCGCATAATTTTGATAACATCTTCAATCATATATTTTCGAAAATATTGAACTGAGATCACAGGAAACGTAAGTACATAGTTTTAAAATGTACTCATCTCTATTGAAATAAAATTGTTATAGGTGTGTAGTTACGCTATCTATCATATAACAAACAACCCTTAACTAGTTGTAGGGTGGTGTGTCCGAGTTCTGGTTGATCGACAAACACCTCGTCCGGTCCACTCGGACGTCCGACCCGACTTCCGCTTCCTACTCCCCATCCCTTCCTCCGCCGCTGCCTCCCCCGGCACCAGACTTGCTGAGTCCGCCGTTCTGCGGGGTGTTCTCATTAATTAAACCCACAGATCGGACGTATAAAGCCTAGATGTGGGATCACGCGCTCCGCCTCTCGCCGCCTTCATGGCTAAGACTGGCCATAAGACAGACGACATCTTTGCGAGTTATTATTGGCTGTAGAGATCAATGATCTATAGTACTAGAGGAGCCTTTCTCATACACCGGGTTGGTACCACCGCACTGAATGAAACGACGGTCGAAACGGCTATGTACATAGTTTGGGTTTTCCGTTCAGTTCAGTGTAGCCGCCACGACCGAAGGGAAGCACTGACATGGCACCTAGTTCACCCGGTGTTATGGGCTGACATCACGGATGTTGTAGGTGATGTAGCCAACCGTGTCAGTTTCCATAAAAAAAAACATTACTCCTGACAAAAAAAACAAGTCAACGACCAAAACAGCTTACAAGCTGATTTCACAATGATTGATACTTGTGTTACATAACCTGCTCACCTTATCGTTTTATGTCCGCAAATACGCAAGTGACGAGCAATTAATAGCGTGAGATGGCTTCTAAGGCGATCGTTTAAAAGTATTGATGATGACAATTGCATGTAAAGGCACGCACATTTGTTTACTGAGAGGTAACAAGTTTAAGCGCGCTTTGGCGCTTCTAGTATCTAATTTAGTTGTACAGAAATGCGATCGCTGAGTGGCGTGAAGAACTATGTGAGGATTGTTGTAAGTTTGCTGGTATCACTGACACTTAGCGTGGTTTTGGCCAGGGAAGGTCATTAATTGTCTCTCGGCACAGCTTCCGGTGTTATATGAAACCATTTATATTTGACAGAAGGGTCTCGACTCGATGTTAAAGCGATAGGTACTGTCCTGTACTGGCAAACCGCAAATTGTTTATGTTTCTCACACTTAAATCGCCCTACCATGGATCTGCGAGTACCAACCGGTTCTGTAGGTCTTTTATTCACAGAACCGGGAAAATGTGGAATGCACTCCCTGCTCATCTATTTCCTCCAAAGTACAGCCTGGGGTTTTTCAAAAGAAGCGTGAAAAGCTCCTGTCAGGCCGGCATTGCGTTCGCAATCCCCGTGCATCACATAATGTCCATGGGCATCGTCAGACATTTACTTGTAGGTGAAACGATGCCAAATGTCGCGGTATCCATAAAAAAAGTACAACTTTCACGCACGTACACACACGTAATAAAACTTTCGCAATATACAAAGTTTTTTTGTCACTTCACAAGTTCACAGGTAGATAAGCGCAATAAATACCTTCTCAGGCATTCGTCCCCTTCGCGACTCGTCGTCGCCGTGGGGGGTGGAAGAATTATTTATTTTTCCTTCTCAATAGTTCACTTCAATTGAATAGTAAATGAGCTGGGCAGGCGCGGTAGGTACCTACTACGCTACAGTGAAATGTCAAAATAATATTATCTCTGCATTAAATATGCATCCAACTCGCTGTTTGAAGCCCGCGCCGCGCAATGGAAACTCCCCCCTTGTTTTCTTTCGGAAAATTGCATCGTCGAGCTGCGCGGCGCGGAGCGGAGCGGGGAACGGCGGAGATGGTAGAGAGACGTCCAAGCTAACTGTAGAGAAATAAAGAGCACCAACTGGGTGCATGGCGATGGCGCCGTCGAAGTGAGCGTGGAATCGAATCAGTCGCGTCAACGGAGTGATCGCGACCCAGCGGACGTAGACATAAATGGTGCGTGATTGGTGGACTAAAAAAGAATAGAGTATCCCTTATATTCCATTTTATAAAAAAAATTAATGCATTAAATACAGAACATTATATAACACAGACTAGGAGGAAGAGGGAGCCAGCTCAGGTTACTCCCGACGAGAGTACACAGTGAAAAAAATTAAATATTATCTATCCCCACTTACGATGACACGCACATAAGTTAAAGACACAGACTACGAAGTCGTGCCTCCCCCCCGCTACTCCCCGCGCTGGCGACACATGTTTTACTAGAAATTTAAGCGAGAAGAAGAACTCCTCTGTACTATCTACTCCTTGGAAGTGGGGCCTTCGACATAGAAACAAACTTCCGGAAAAAAAATTTTTATGTTATTTATTTATGTCGAGGGGTTCCAGAGTCTTTTAAAAAACAAGATCAAGAAGCTTGAAGAAATTACCTCGTTTTAGTAAAATGCTTATCTAGATACTTAGGGGAGATCGAAAGACTCTACCTACTACTACAGACTGACAGCCGATTTAATCACCTTCGGCTACAAAGCATCCGCCAGTTAACTTCTGCCAAAATGTATGAGAAATGACACTATACCCGACAAATAACTGTTTTACTAGACTTAGCCGGAGATGGTTTAAACGGCCATAGGAGGGAAACATCTAAAACATTTTGTTTATCTCCAGCAGGATACATACATACCACACGCTGTATCCCGACAATCGGGTTAAGCTGAGTAATCGGAGCTGTGCTGCAAGTAGTAAATTACAGCTATGTATTCGGACAAGATAACTATCAAGCAGCAAGTAAGGCACGAAGACCTACCTGCTGCATGACTCGGTGGAAGGACCTCGTCAAGATGAGAGGTTGCTTCATTGGTAAGAATGTTGGCGGCATCGTTTTCTAATAAAGAGCGCTCAATGGCATATCTAGTCATTATAATCTGATCTGTGGTTGTGTGTTCTATCCTAGCGCCAGTTACTAGTACAGTAAGTGTATTTCTTGCTACAGTTCCACCTTGTTTGAAGCTGGCAAGTGGCAATACCTACCTACCGTTTTCAGTCATAGCATCACTTTGTTTTTTTTATGTAATCCGGTATGGTTGGCAGAGTCGAAGTGGCCAAAGCATATGCTCGGAGCAAATATCACCTCCGAGAAGGGGTAGGTGCCATACCGGAGCCTCCCTGGATTGCTAGCTATACTGGACTAGAGGAGAACACAATCGAGGCTGCTATGCGGCCATCTTACATCCAGTATGGTGGTACCAAAACCCAGTACGCTACAATTTGAGCCTACCACCTAGTAAGGGGCAAGGGAAGGGACCTACAGTTTTACACCGATTCCGAACGGCGAAGCAGCATGTGTAGGTATGCACGTAATTTTTTTTCGTCAAGAAAAACTCATTGGTATACGCCGAGCGGATTCTCGACTCGGACCTCTCGCATGAGAAGCCGATGCCCAAACCACTTGGCCACTCGCCGCTGTAATTGGATTGGAGCCTACCACCTAGTAAGGGGCAAGGGAAGGGACCTACAGTTTTACACCGGTTCCGAACGGTGAAGCAGCAGGTGTAGGTATGCACGTAAATTTTTTCGTCAAGAAAAAACTCATTGGTACACGCCGACCGGATCCGAACCTCGGACCTCTCGCATGAGAAACCGATGCCCAAACCACTCGGCCACCCGCCGCTGTAATTGGAGCCTACAACCTAAGTAGTAAGGGGCAAGGGAAGGGATCTACAGTTTTACACCGGTTCCGAACGGTGAAGCAGCAGGTGTAGGTATGCACGTAAATTTTTTCGTCAAGAAAAAACTCATTGGTACACGCCGACCGGATCCGAACCTCGGACCTCTCGCATGAGAAGCCGATGCCCAAACCACTCGGCCACCCGCCGCTGTAATTGGAGCCTACCACCTAAGTAGTAAGGGGCAAGGGAAGGGATCTACAGTTTTACACCGGTTCCGAACGGTGAAGCAGCAGGTGTAGGTATGCACGTAAATTTTTTCGTCAAGAAAAAACTCATTGGTACACGCCGACCGGATCCGAACCTCGGACCTCTCGCATGAGAAGCCGATGCCCAAACCACTCGGCCACCCGCCGCTCAGGTGTGATCAGAGGGTGGACGAGGTGGGAGCTCGTGGACGAGGGGGTTGTGCGAATGCGGAGAGGGTTAATACTCGCATATATCTGTCCGCGGCCGCGGCGACATCTGGCTGCGGCGACTGACCCTTCCATTAAAAAAGGCTGCGGATAATTTGCCTCATTACTTATGGATTCGGTGTCAGCAGCGGCGGAGGCTTATTAGCACGTCCCCGCGCGTCCTGTCGCACCCACACCTACCTACATGCTTACTCACGTACACGCATGCCGTATGCAACATTGACTCAGCTAAGGGATACGACTCCGTTCTTATATTACTGGGTGGTAGGGTTTAACCCGCCCGGGATGATACCACCGCGCTGAATGAAAGGTCGGTCGAAACGGCTATGTAAATAGTTTGTGTTTTCCGTCCAGTTCAGTGTAGCCGGCACGACCGAAGGGAAGCACTGACGCGGCACCAAGTTCACCCCGCGGTGTTATGGGCTGACATCACGGATGTTGTAAGTGATGTAGCCAACCGTATCAGTGTCCATAAAAAAAATGTTGCAATTTAAAAGTGACAGAATGTAACAGTGAAAACCGTATGTAAATCCATAAAGTGGTTCTCGAGTTATAAGGATGTTAATATACTGACGTACGTTACCCGGCGTTATACTGAGTTGCTACGGAAAATGTATTACGAAATAACTCGATTGGTTTTACTGTTTTTATCGGTTATGGACTGAGTGACAATGGAGTAATCTGTTTGATTTTTATATCAAAACAATGATGTCTACGAATTAATACAATATTATGTTGTAATATAAAATATAATTTCTGTTTGTTTTCAAAAATAAATAGGTAGGTAATGAGAAATAATCACCGAAAAATAAAGGTAATTTTATAAATTTTCACCATGCGCACAAATAAACTATTGTTGAGCAACAAAGTTGCATCAGCGTGTTGCTGAGTTGCTGGTAACATTTGGTTATTCTTACTTATTATTAAGATGATATTAGTTATTAATTTCATGTACCTATGTAAAATGTGGCTAAATATACAATAAATAAGTAAATTTAAAAAATTAAATAAATAAACATAATTTTCAGCAACAATCACCTTGTTTATCAACAACGTTGATCAACTGTTGCTCAATAAAAGTTGACCGTGAACTGTGACCGCTATTGTTGTGTGACGGACAGCGAAGGTGTGGGATCGAGCTGTACTGTACGCGGAAGTTGTCACTCGTCCGCAGCACGGGGCGAGCGCGCGCGGGCGCAGGTGTGGTCGCGCCACTGCCGCAGGTCCATGCGAGGGATGTGCTCACAGCTCACCAACTTGTTCCTGCAACATTTCACTTTTACTTACTCAACTATTTTTATCCCGCTCGGGCTGGTACCACCGCACTTAAAGTCCATGTTTATTGTTCATTGTTTATTGTATAATTTCATCCACAGGTAGGTAACCTACGCTTGGACATGTCGAAAATTCCGCCAGTTCTAAATTCAATGCGAAGAAGAACTGACAAACAAACTTCGCAAGTCACAATGTTTTGTTAGTACCTTTTAAGTATTATATTAAAGTAACTTATAAATAATTAACCCATACTACCGCTCACAAGAGCATTCATATTTACAGCATAAACATGAATACTGAAGAATCTGACCACTCTGCTTATTTAAATTACCTATATCTGGTGTATAGTGTCGTGGCATGGGCGTCGTCAGACACCTTATGGGTGGCTCGGCGCCACATGTCGCGCTTCTATATAACAAAAAACATCGGTCGAAACGGCTATGTAAATAGGTAGTTCGTGATTTCCGTCCAGTTGAGTGTAGAAATGAAGGGAATCACTGACATGGCACCTAGTTCGCCCGGTGTTATGGGCTGACATCACGGATGTTGTAGGTGAAGTAGCCAACCGTGTTTGTATCTATATAAAAAAGTCGTCCATGTGTACGGTGTAATTTTTTTTTTTTTTATCGATAGCGCGACATGTGGCATCGTTTCACCTACAAGTAGGTGTCTAACGATGCCCATGGACATTCTGTGATGCACGGGGATTGCGAATGTCATGCCGGCCTGACAGGAGCCTTTTCACGCCCCTTTTGAAAAACCCCAGGCTGTACTTGGGAGGAAATAGATGGGCAGTGAGTGCGTTCCACATTTTCCCGGTTCTGTGTTCCGGTCCCCATTAATACAAACACCCCCGTCAAGTGTAGAAAGTGCATTAGACAACGTGTCCCAAAACTCAACGTCCAGCGGGAACCAGGGAGTAGGCCAGTTTATGACTACCCAGGGAAAAATAAGAAAAAAATCGGAGTCATTTGTTTTTATGATGTTTGAAAAACGTTGAAAATTTACATTTTAGGTACTACGACTACAAATTTGCAAATATAATTGATAAAATTATATATTGGAAGCCTAAATAACTCTGCTATTGATAACTATCTATACATATAATAAAACCGTAGAGGTAAGAAAGTCTGTACATTGAATGTATTCGGAAAAAAACTAACCAGGGTGGCTTAAAATGAGATACTGAACATGTTAGAACAGTTTTTAAAATTTTTGTTTGTTTGTTTGTTTGTTTGTTTGTTTGTTTGTTTGTTTGTCTGTACGCGCATCACGCAAAAACCACTGAACGGAATTAGACGCAACTTTGTATAGTGGCAGTTTATATGCCGGGTTAACATAATACGTAAAAAAATAACAAAAATAAAAAAAAATTAACAATTATAAACATTATTGCGTGTTTAAAATCACGTAGTCCAAAGTACATAATTATATCTTGAGAACTGGCAGCAAATACAATTTGAATAAAATATTCATTCGAAATTTGAAAATAAGTAGATACAACGAAAATGACAGTTCTTCTTTTTTATAACTTGAACACAATAGTCTATACATATCTATTCTTTCTATACATATCTTAAAATCGTAAATGCAAAAATGTCTATTTGTACTCGCATCTCGCAAAAACCACTGAACGGAATTTGACGAAACTTTTTATAGTGACGGATGAACATAATAATTAAAAAATATAATAAAAATCACGTAATCCAAAGTAAAGGTAAAAAACTATTTTAAATGTCATGTTGACAACGGAGAACTGTCATCTCGACGTGAGCTGGCCGGTGACAAATTGTTTGATAAATAAAAATAATAATTGAAAGTCGAAGTTATGTCGCTGTCATTGGTGCAATAAAATTTATATATCTGTTGCCCGCGGCTTCGCTCGCGGTAAATTCGTATTAAAAAAAAAGAAAGTAAGTAACTAAAGGCGGGCCCGAAGGCGGATCTGCGCTCACGTAAACGATATTCTTTCTCGATGAAAGTAACTAAGGGCGAGGCGGAAGGCGGAGCTGAGTTCAGGAAGAAGAAAAACATTCTTGAAGAAAGTAAGTAACTAAGAGCGAGGCCGAAGGCCGAGCTCTATTCTCGAAGACCATAAACCTTCTCGAAGAAAGTAAGTAACTATGGGCGAGGCCGCAGGCCGAGCTGCGTTCAGGAAGAAGCTAAACCATCTTGAAGAAAGTAAGTAACTAAGGCGAGGCCGAAGGCCGAGCTACGTTCGGATAATTGAAAAACCATCTCGAAGAAAGCAAGTAACTAAGGGCGAGGCCGAAGGCCGAGCTGCGTTCAGGAAGAAGCTAAACCATCTTGAAGAAAGTAAGCAACTAAGGCGAGGCCGAAGGCCGAGCTACGTTCTGACAAATGATAAACCATCTCGAAGAAAGCAAGTAACTAAGGGCGAGGCCGAAGGCCGAGCTGCGTTCAGGAAGAAGCTAAACCATCTCGAATAAAGTTAATTAATATTAAGATTGAGTTAATTTAATTTAAATTTTATTATAAAGTCCACGCTTCTAACGGCAAATATACCGTGCATCCTAGAACCTCGCGGTTATTCCCGGCCGGATGGCAAGAGGCCCGATGCTATCACCTTAGTGCCATGGACTAAGGGTAGTTCTTTGATGTGGGACGCCACTTTTGTTCTCACATTGGCTCCAAGTCATGTTAGGACATCTTCAAGAGCGGCTGGCGCGGCCGACGCTGGGGCGGAGAGCCTCAAACGCAGCAAATATAGAAATATAATTCAAGATTTCGAATTTGTTGCGTTTGCCGTTGAAACCCTCGGTCCGTGGAGCAGTGAAGCCAAAAGAGGCTTGAGCTGGTTGACGCAACTGGTGTCCCGCCATCAAGGGCTTATGTACTTCATTGAAAGGGTAAGCCTTGCCATCCAGCGGGGTAATGCCGCAAGTGCTCTAAGAACATTTGAAAATGCCCGTTTTGATAGTTATTTTAATGTTTGTTAGGTAGGTTTAATTCTTTAGTTTTAATATTACTTTTTTATTTTTATGAAATAAATAGATTGAGTAAACGATATTATATTCTATCGAAGAAAGGAAGTCTTTAAGGGCGAGGCCCGAAGGCGGAAGAGGGTTTTTGGTTTACCTGAACGCAGCTCGGCCTTCGGCCTCGCACTTAGTTCCTTCCTTTCTTCCAGAAGGTTTATCGTCTTCCTGAACGCAGCTCGGCCTTCGGCCTCGCCCTTACTTACTTCCTTTATTTGAGAAAGATTTATCGCTTACCTGAAAGCAGCTCGGCCTTCGGCCTCGCCCTTAGTTAGTTACTTTCTTTAAGAAGGTTTATCGATTACCTGAACGCAGCTCGGCCTTCGGCCTCGCCCTTAGTTACTTACATTCTTCTTTGGAATACGAATTTCACGCGAGCGGAGCCGCGGGCTCAGCTAGTACCAAATAAAACCAGAATGCCTGTAGTTTTACCAAAAAAATATTCAGTTAAATTTTTTTTCTAAAAAAAATTAATGACTCAGGTTTTTTTTCTTATTTTTCCCCGGGTAGTCATAAATTGGCCTACTCCCTGGTTCCCGCTGGACGTTGAGTTTTGGGACATGTGTTGGTTTGGGTTGTATGTGAGTGAACGTACCCAGGTTGAATGGTGAGGAAGGCCCGCGGCTGGATGTGGGTGACGCCGTCCCCGTTGTCGCACAGCACGCGCGCCATCGACGTCTGCCGCACCTCGTACAGCTGCTCTGCTCGCCCACACACACGACACACTCCCTCAGTCACTCATTAGGTAACTGTACCAACCCAATATACCCAACTTGACTTGACACTTCTCTTGGCCAGGAGTGCGAAACAGTGAACTGTTTTCATTGGTGCATGATGCTGCTTTTTTTATTGCTTCCGAACAGGGTGACCGTGCCCCAGGTCGAAACCCCAGGCGCAGCCAATTTCACCCCCGTGGAGGTGGCAGTCCGGCTTGGAGGCGGACTAATGCCGCTGGGGAATGGCTATTATACCAGATTTGAAACCAACTATCTTCATATGAAACTTACCGGCAGCTTTAAACGGCAGTTTAACGGACTCGTACATACGTAAAAGCCATGCAAGCATCCAAGCAATCAAAGCAGGTTAGAAGTAACCAGAACATTGGAACCTATGTTCAACGTTTTGGAAGCTAAATAACCAAGAGGATTTTACAGACATTGGTAGAAAAATATAACTACATATTCATAGTTTAATATAGTGATTCTATACCGAAATAAAACCTATGAAAAATCGGTGTTTGCAATAACAGACAATGTTTCACCGAGAGTGAGGCTGGTAGGATGTCCGCTGTGCTCGAACCAGAAGCGGTCAGCCTGGCGCCAGCGCCGAGCCTGGTCGGCCATGAGGCAGTAGAGCGTCGGTCCCACGTAGCCTCCCTCCACCAGCCGCTCGCTCAGGATCCCCACCTGCAGGTCCACGTCGTCCGGCTCCTCGTACAACCGGCTCAAGATCTCCACTCTCTGCAATCACCACTCTCGACATCACCTGCTCCATACTTCTTAATCTGGTACCGTACCTCTCGTGCGGCGGGTGGCCAAGTGGTTTGGGCATCGGCTTCTCATGCGGGAGGTCCGAGGTTCGAATCCGGTCGCCGTGTACCAATGAATTTTTTCTGACGAAAAAATTTACGCGACACCTGCTGCTTCACCGTTCGGAACCGGTGTAAAACTGTAGGTCCCTTCCCTTGCCCCTTACTAGGTGTTAGGCTCAAATTGTAGCCGACTGGGTTGGTACAACCGTACTGGATGTAAGATGGCCGCATAGCAGCCTCGGTTGTGTTCTCCTCTAGTCCAGTATAGCCAGCAATCCAGGGAAATCTCCGGTATGGCACCTACCTCCTCGGAGGTGATATTGGCTGGTCGGAGCATGCACTTTAAACCCTCCAACTCAGCCACGCATACCGGATTACATAAAAAAAATACCATCACATATTTATTATGCAATCCGGTGGTGGTAGGGACCAGATTTTCCCCAAACGTTTATCACGAAAACGCTAAATGCTGACAGAACGAACCTCTTGGTCGATATTGTCGAGGAAGTCGTCGAAGGTTTTAGCAACGGGCATGCCACAGATGCGTCGATACTCGTTGTAGGAGGGCAAGCCGAGGTCGCGTCCCTTGTTGATGTCGCTCGACAGCACGTCGGAAGCTCGCTGTAGACGCCCCAGTATCCGTTCGCTTATCTGAATCGCGCCACAAATATACACAATGTCTTTTGTAATTAGCTTTACGGACTATTTTCCGGAGTTTATCCCTCTTACTATCCGAAACCTGAAACAAACTCAGAGAGTGCAGAAGTTGTGCACCATAATGAAGATTGAATCTATTACCAGCTTACTGAGTAAGATCCTTAACCCTTGACCACAAGCGGCTACTCTAAAGAAAAAAGCCGCGGAGTTCACACTAATCAAAGTTGATAGTGCAGAAACATCGACTACTGAGCTCAAAAGGCAGCGGTTTGGACTCTGGATCTTTTAGGTACCAACGTCATTACTAGAAGTAAACTAGCACAGACGCTGAGAATAGAAAGTGTGGCTTACGTCCGGGTCGACGATGTAGTCGATTTTGCCAGAAGGTTGCCTGAAGCTGCCTTGAGTGAGTTCCTCCAGAGTGTTGTTGACGTCGAAGATACCTGTCCTGATAGTATCGTCCACTATTGTCCTTCTGCTGAGGTATTTACCATTTTTGTCGTACAACCTGTAAGTAAATTTTGCTGTTATATTTGCAAATGTTTACAAGTATACGTTCAGGAGATCATTTTGTTGAAGAAGACATTTCTCGAAATGAAGCGTAACAAATTTAGTTTCCCTAAACAAGTCCATTTTTCCCTCCGCGGCATTATATTATATGCTTAGGGTTAGATATATACCACCGCAGCCTTATTTATAGTAGGTACATACTATAAATGCAACATCTCCCTCATACACCGTTGTTTTATATAAACCTCAAATAGGTTTACAGTTTCGGCACATAATTATTCTTTTCTGAGCCGCTCGCAAGGTTTCATTCACTACTCAGTCCGTGGAGAAATGTAGACATATTATGTCGGATTCGATTAGTGTTAAAAACAGGACTCGATTACAGACATAGAAGAAGGAGAGCAGAGAAGAAGATATATTTAAGGGATGGGCATGCCTTGAGTGTCCATCTTGCATGATATGGAACCAACGCGTTCCCGAAACGAACTCTATGGAGACACGCGGCTCCAAGTGTTTGTTGTAGTCGTCGACGAACCCGTACGTGTCGAAAATTATTTCCGAATTTAAAGAATTTTCATATCCTGAAAACACAATCTCATTATTAAAGATCTCATCGAGTCTGTGAAACTCAGAATAATTCATACAAACATAATTTGCATACGATAGTGCTGCCACCACTTGTGAATGTAAGTAGAAATAAACATGTTTAGAGTTATACATTGCCTACACAGGAACATCGACTTAAAAAAAAAAGCCTCAGGTGCACTCCGGGAGTGCCGGCAGAAGTGAAAACAACACCATAACATTACTTTAAAAAAAATAAAAAAAAATTATGTTAAATTTAGTAGAAAGGACAGACATGCATTTGTTACGGAACCCTACATTCATTTTGCAGAACTTAGTAGAATGGACAGACATAAACGTGTTACGGAACCCTACTTAACAGTTGCACTCCGGGAGTGCGGGCAGATCCCGTGCCACTCGTAACTTAACCCTTAATGCAATGACTTAAGGTTACATTTTAAATAATAATGGCGCTGTCGCGATGTCGCGATGACGCGAGTTTAACATTTTTTACCCACCTAAAAAAGTGCCAAGCGCCGCTAAAGAAGTTTTAACTTCAAAAACTAAGGTTATTTCTATGTACAGAACCAAGAATAGATTCCGATAACCTGATCTGATATGTCGTTTGTGTAAATATATTCAATGTGTGGCCGAAAGTCATGAACGTTTCGGACAAAGGCGTGTGAGTGAGATAATTAAATGCAAAAACAAACAAAAGAAAATGTTGAAACAGGTGTGGCGTTACGTATGCATCTACGTAGGAAAACGTTACCCATGATGGCCGCGAGCAGCTCGTATACATAGATGTGCTGCTCTGTGGCGATGTTGATCTGTCGAGCCACCGAGAACAGCTTGTCGTCGCTCCAGCAGGGGTTGATGTTGGCCAGCTCGCTCGCCAGCCGGTTGTGCTCGCGCCAGAACCAGATCGCGTAGAGGTTGGCGCCGAGCAGAGAGTTCGCACCGATGTTGGCTGGAACAAGCGGAACAGGAATACGTTCGTAACGTGAACGAGAACATTATGTTTTGAGTTTAATTTTCTGTTATTTAGCGGTCCCCCGACGACTTTAAATAAATGAATGGAAATTATTTTTGACATGTTGAGGGTTGTTGGTGTGAATTTAACTTTTATTTCAAGCTTTTTAAGAGAGGTGATTTTATGATTACTTGTTTATAAACATAGCTAAGAAGCATCCAGGTTAAACCAGTTTTCTAATAAAAAAATCATATCTAAATCGATCCGTCCGTTTGGAAGTTACAATGCTACAGACAGAAAGACAGACAGACAGACGTAGACGTCAAACTTACAACACTCCGTTTGCATCGGCGGCGGTTCGATAACGATGTCCAATCTATGGAAATTCTGAGGGTTTGACATGCCCCTTCAAGGAACTCGTTTCCGAGGTTGCATTAGAAGGGAAACATAAGTATGAAATTTCAAGACACATAATAACTAAATTCATTGCAAAGACCTAATCCGGCGTGGGTGACAAAGTCAGAAGGGCCGGAGGCCGGAGCACACACTCAGACCAACCAATACCACCTTCGAAAAGGTGTCATACCTCAGTATTTCCTTTGAATTGCTGGCTACACTGGACTAGGGGAGAGCGCAGTTCAGGCTACTATGCGGCCATATTTCCAGTCCAGTACGGTGATACCAACCCAGTGGGCTACAATTTTAGCCTACCACCTAGTAAGGGGAAATGGACAATAACATGAATGAGAAATGTTTGGGGTGTATGTTTAGCGCGTGGTTCCGTTATAGGGTTACATGAGTAAGAAAAACGATATTATAGTATGCCGTACGAGTGTCGTGGCAGCGCCTCTCTAGCGGCGGCTCGTTGAGTAGGCAGGTGATGCCGCCGGAGGGCGGGAACATCCGGTTGCGGTCGTCCAGCTCGTACTTGAGGAGTCCGCCGCGGCCGACCCGCGCTCGCTCCGTGTCCTCTGCCGTGTTGCCGTATATGAACGACTGGTCCAGCATCGGCGTTGCCGTATTTATCTTAAGCAGGAAATATGATTTTTGTTATTATTTTATTAAAGCAAGTCCATGCCTTGCCATGGCCAACAGGTTGCCCAATGATCTAAACCTTAGAGGATCTTAGAGATTGCCCAGAAATCTAAGCAGGTTAAATTAATTACAAAAATATTATTCCTGGTTAGCACCCGGTATTTCATGCCTAGACCCTGAAATGTCGTGGGCGATGATCGAAGGCATGAAATTTCGGTAGCATCACCACCATTCCGTTGAGACCAATCAATACCTGGAACACCGGAGTCGGGCAGAATGTTGTTGTTGGGTGTTGTGGCTACCATAATATTAGCTTTGTTTGTTTATTGTTGTTGTTTGTTGTATAATTTCATCCATAGGTAGGTAACCTACGCTTGGACATGTCGAAAATTCCGCCAGTTCTAAATTCAATGCGAAGAAGAACTGACAAACAAACTTCGCAAGTCACAATGTTTTGTTAGTACCTTATAAGTATTATATTATAGTAACTTACAAATAATTAACCCATACTACCGCTCACAAGAGCATTAATATTTACAGCATAAACATGAACATGAATACTGAAGAATTTGACCACACTGCCTATTTAAATTACCTATATCTGGTGTATAGTGCCATCGTCAATTTTGATACTTCATATTATATCAAGTCAAAAAATAAATAAAAATTAGTTTACATTTATTACAAAAAGATGTAATAAGTCATATAAAAAAAAAAAATTTATGATACAAAGTGTATCCAAATGTCAAATTGTCAAAGTTTGTTAGTGGAAAAAACAGTAGTCAAACTCTTAGATAAAATTACGGTCAGTTAATGCATCCTTAATAGTGTAATAACTCTTTTCAATTAACATTAATTTAATCCGTCGTTTGAAATTATTATCATCTAATTGTTTTATGTTAGAAGACAGTTTATTATAAAATCTAACACTATTACAAATAAAGCTTTTTGAGGTTTTAGCTAATCTATGTCTTATTAGTTGTACATTATTCTTACACCGTGTATCATAGTTATGATTGTCGGAATTAAGAGAGGAATCATTAATGTATTTTCTGGCATAGCATATGTTCTGGTAAACATATGCACTTGGTAAAGTCATGATTCCTATCTCCCCGAACGCTGTCCTACAAGTATCTCTAGTTTTCATATTTAGGATGTACCGCAAGGCCCTCTTCTGTAATAAAAATATTCTATTTGAGTCTGCTGCATTTCCCCAAAACATAAGGCCATATGACATGATGCTCTCAAAATAGGCATGATAAACCGTCTTTGCAGCATGAGTTCCGCATAGCTCTTTAATTTTTTTTATAGCATAACAAGCGGAACTCAACTTACCAGCTAAAGAGTTTATGTGGGCTTTCCAAGTAAAACTTTTATCAAATATTACCCCAAGAAAAGTTAGTTCATTAGCAAGGTTTAATGACAAGTTTTCTGCAGTTTTTAATATGGCAGTGTTATTATGTCTATGAGTACCTAGAGCAAAGTGCATAATGTTAGTTTTGTTAACATTTAGTAATAGATTGTTGCATTCGAACCATGATTTTAGAGATTCTAGTACATTTAAAAAGGATTCTCTTAGTTTACTTATATCATTGTTTTTCAGTACAACTGAGATATCGTCTGCAAACATTACCATCTCTATATCGTCTGTTATACAGCTCGAGATGTCGTTAACATATGTTAGAAACAATAATGGTCCCAGGATAGAACCCTGCGGCACACCCATTGTAATTGATTCTACATTAGATTTTAAGCCATTGACGTCACATATTTGAGCTCTATTTTCTAAATATGATTGGAATATACGCAATTCATTGTCTCTTATACCATAATGTTCTAGTTTCATTAGTAATATTTTTTCAATTCAAAATGTATGTTTATTTTATTATTTCGGTGACGCAGCCGACCTGCTGGTAGGTGATGACTCTGGTCTGGTTGTAAACAGCTTATCCTCTCCGGCGGCAGGTTGTCGGAGACGCAGCCGACCTGCTGGTAGGTGATGGCTCTGGTCTGGTTGTACACAGCTTACCCTCTCCGGCGGCAGGTTGTCGGAGACCCAGCCGACCTGCTGGTAGGTGATGGCTCTGGTCTGGTTGTACGCAGCTTACCCTCTCCGGCGGCAGGTTGTCGGAGACGCAGCCGACCTGCTGGTAGGTGATGGCTCTGGTCTGGTTGTACGCAGCTTACCCTCTCCGGCGGCAGGTTGTCGGAGACCCAGCCGACCTGCTGGTAGGTGATGGCTCTGGTCTGGTTGTACGCAGCTTACCCTCTCCGGCGGCAGGTTGTCGGAGACCCAGCCGACCTGCTGGTAGGTGATGGCTCTGGTCTGGTTGTACGCAGCTTACCCTCTCCGGCGGCAGGTTGTTGGAGACGCAGCTGATCTGCTGGTACGTGGTGACTCTGGTCTGGTTGTACACAGCTTACCCTCTCCGGCGGCAGGTTGTCGGAGACGCAGCCGACCTGCTGGTAGGTGATGGCTCTGGTCTGGTTGAGACAGCGCACGTCTGTCAGGCGCAAGTAGGGGTCGTCGTCTGGCACGCTGATGGGATTGCAGCGCGGATCCCGCCGGCCCTCCGGTAGGCAGCAGTGCACCGTCAGGATCACGTAGTTTACTGTAATGTAACTCCTTGTTATTGAACTGTCCACCAGTATATTTACCCTGTAGCAGGCTTCATGCTTCAACTGACGATACAAGGATTGAGAGAGATGACGTAAAAGAAATTATACTTGGAAGAACATTCATAGAGTCTCATTCCACCACCGCCATACATTTCGGCTAAAAAAGATTCGGAAACTGTCTTTCGGTAGGATGATTTGCTTACATAAATGAATTGATATGAAAAGTATGCTTAAAGACCTGTAACAGCATTGTTACCCGTAAACATAATAACAACAATCATCAAAGCAATAATTTTTACATTATAAAAACTTTTTTCCAAAAGCAATTGTCTAAATGACATAGGTACCTATAGAAAAATCGTTCGAACTATCAGGCAAGCTGTTATACATTGAGACAGACATATATTTTTTTTTTTTTTTTTTTATGTTATCCGGTTTGGGTGGCTGTGTCGGAGGGGCCAAAGCACATGCTCTAACCAGCCAATATCACCTCCGAGAAGGTAGGTGCCATACCGGAGACTTCCCTGGATTGCTGGCTATACTGGACTAGAGGAGAACACAACCGAGGTTGCTTGCGGCCTCGTTTGCATAATGTTTGCTTCAGTAATAAACTCCGTAGGGACGTCGGCTCCCTAAGTGAGTTCTATCGTCTATTTCATGGGGAGGTGCGGAGGAGCTGTTTATTCCGCCGTCCCCATTCCACCTCCGCACTACGCGTACCGGGCAGGGGATGCACCCCTATTCAATTGACCTGCCATGAACCGGTTCTGTAGGTCTTTTATTCACAGAACCTGGAAAATGTGGAACGCACTCACTCCCCATATATTTCCTCCCAAGCAGTGGCGGCTGGTGACCTATGGGACTGGGTGTGCACAGCACACCCAGTCCCATAGGTACCTAGCGCACAATGTGCGCTAACTTACTCGTAGTACTAAACCCAAACGTGAATCTAATGGATACCGAGACGTGATTTTTTATTTTATTTTCATGTCTGAGTTAATTGCCCAAATTATGTTAAAGTATTCTCACTCAACAGATACATAGTTGAAAGACAAAATAAGGTAAGGATAAAAGTGATAAAATTATTAAAATATATGTAATAAAAATGTACTCACTTTTAGATTGAAATATGTAGGTATGGTGTTTTGAAGAACACGCCAGCGAATTTATGAAAATTATGAAGAAATCAGTCACACACACACACACACCACACACACTACAGTTTGATTGGGTAGGTCTAATATTGTTCTATTTATAATGTAAGTCTATTCGTTGGGTTTTATCTTGCGCAAATATTTCTATCACTTTTTTGTCACGCACTAGAAACACAACCAGAGTCCTAATTGATCGAAGAACCAAAGCGACACTTCACTGCGCAGTGGCCACTGGCCACCGAGCCGCGGCCTCCGGGGCGCCGCCGCGCGCGAGGCGTGGCAGGCGCGCGCGCCCGCGCCCGCCGGCCAACCTTGCCGCGCCGGGCAATGAAGAAAACTTCACAATGTACTGTTAACTGACGAAAAGTCGTTCAAACTGCTAAAAAACTGATTTGCAAAACATCCCGGCGCGGCAAAGATATATTACGTACAATATTTCATCTATATTACGTACAATATTTCATCTAAGCGGAGCGGCCATTATCGGTCGACGCGACGACGACGGGTCTCACCCCGAACTGAGAGAGATGGCGCGGCGCGGCGAGCGATTGATCGGATAATCGCGCGACCAAACAACGCCCGCGCGCCCGCGCGCCCCCCGCCCGCGCGTGCCTGCGGTCGGGTTTACGATCTCGGCTTACATCGGCTCATCGTCGGCTGGCTCGGTCGCGACGTGTCGCACGCGCGTCTATCCACAATATACTGTCCTTCTTTTTCCGTCGTGTGTCACACGCAGAATGCAACCTTGTTCCACACATAATCGTATGAAGAGTGTTTTGTTTCACACGGCGGGGCAGCGGCGTTTAACATTTTCTCATAGTAACACGTTCGCGGTGTTTTGTGATGCACACGGGCGGCGAGCTCGGCGGCGATACGTAGTAAGTAGTACGTATTACGTACAGCAAAATCGTGCCTTGTTGTCTAGGAAATAGGAACGAATTCAGTTTGATATTTTTACTTCGATCGGCGAGATTCATGGAGAATGTTTAATATTTTAATTTATTTATTTCTTTCGGGTGAAGGCGCTGTTTTGTGGTAGTGCGGCGCACGAACGCACTTAAGGGCCAGCCGCCACTGCTCCCAAGTACAGCCTAGGGTTTTCAAAAGGGGCGTGAAAAGGCTCGTGTCAGGCCGGCATGGCATTCGCAATCCCCGTGCATCACAGAATGTTCATGGGCATCGTTAGACATCTACTTATAGGTGAAACGATGCCACATGTCGCGCTACCCATAAAAAAAAAACTAAAGAGTTTCCCATAAAAAAAAACACTCTCGAGCATCCATAGAGCAAGGTGAATAACGTACTGGTGTCGTGAAGGGAGGTGACCTCCCCGACCATGGCCACGAGGAAGCCGGTCACGAGGTGTGTGAAGTGTTCGTCGGACACCTTGCCGTCGGAGATGAGGCTGGTGCGCACGACGCGCGGGGGAGGCAGCGCGCGCCCGCTCGTCGCACCGCGCACTGCGTAGTCTGCCGGCACACACAGTCACACAACGTCATCCACACAAGCTACGTTCTATCTCCGCTTGACTCGTCGCAGAGAGACTCAGCACCCTTTTGTTGTTGACATTGGGACTTTGAGAACCCATCGGTTCTCTAAATCGTTTCTTTGTCGCACCGCTAGAGTGTGGAACTGTCTTCCGGCGAGTGCATTTCCTGAATCCTTTAACCTGGGTGTCTTCAAGCGTCGTATTAACGGTCTAGACAGCCTAGCAACAGTCCGCAAATCTGCTGGCATGGCACCTGACTGAGCGTGGTTTCGCGAGGAGAGGTGATTTTGGCTCTGTCGACGGCAACATTGGTCTCTCGGCACAGCTACCCATGCTGGTTTACATAAAAAAAAGCACTGGCATGGAGCCACGTGTGCTCTCACCCGGCGCCACGGAATAAAAAGTAGGCTGGAATGGCTATGGAACTGCCGTACTATATTCACCCACCACTGACCCGAACGCACCAGCCTTGCGGCCATAGCACTCGCACCGTATCGCGACTTCATCATGGAACAATCATTTGAAAGTGGTTGCACGCAGGAAGGCCCGCTGTCGGGATACCAGGAATATACACACCGGAAACTGCCGTACCAATTTTGCTATAATATAGCAAAATTGGTACGGTAGACATATTATGTCATTATGTGATATAGTCATAATGCGAAGTAGAGAATATGAGATGTGAATTATTTACTACATAGGTTTTTTGCACTGTAGGTATTGACTGCCCCACCCCATTGAACTAGGACTGAAAGAACTACGAACATTATTATGTACTTACGTTTTAGTCTATAGCACTATAAAAGTAGTCTTTTACCACAGCCAGTGCAAACTGGTTTATATGATCTGGCTCCTAGTACAGTATATTAGCGGTACCATGTCCGGAGATTTTGCTATTTCGGGTAAATCCTTATCCCTCGGCTCGGCTACAAAAAAGGTTAGTGTACCCGACACGGTCAAAGGGAGGACTGGCTTGGCATTTAATTTCGACAGGAACAAGGTTCAAAAGGCTGATCTGTCACTGGTGCAGCAGGTGAGGTAGTCGACCAAGTCAGTCTTAAAAACGAATGAATAAGATGGCACTTACTCGTGCCGAAGTCCCCCGGCAAGAGACGCAGGTATGGGGTGAGGGTGGCGCCGCGCGACGGGTGATGTAGGTTGTTGCAGGAGCCGTCGAGCCTGCGCCCCTCGCGAGGGTCGCAAGGCTTCACGCCCACCACGCAGAACCTGCCACAGAGCATAACATTCGTAAACTAGAGCTGCACAGTTTCCAACCTTACTCGGTCGGTGGTAGGGCTTAAGTCTACACCGCACTCAAAGTTTCAGTGGAAACAAACGACTATGAAAATAAACAGTTTATAAAACCCGACTATAAAATGTGAAGGAAATTTAGAAAAATAGAAGGAAAGAAAAGAAGTATGTCACTAAAGGCGAGGCCGAAGGACGAACTGCGTTCAGGTAAACGATAAACTCTTACGAAGATAGGCACTAAGGGCGAGGCCGAAGGCCGGGTTTCTTTTACGGATATAAACTTGTTGATTACGATGTTGTGGCTGAGAAGTGGCGAAGACTTGTGTCTGAACTCGAACAAACGCTTGGGTCTATTTCCGAATGGGGCGGTAGTAATTTGGTCGAGTTCGACGCTTCCAGGACAAGTCTGCGCGTTCAGTGCTAAAAGATCGGCGTTCACACCAGCTCCTTCCTTCCAGGGCACATCGCTAAAATTAAGCGACCACCTCGGCGTCGAACTGTCGCACGACCTAAACTTTCGGCGCCATATCTAGGGCAAGGCCAAGCTGGCTTCTAAAAAGCTGGGCGTACTCAATACGGTGCGACGGTACTTCACGCCAGACCAAAGGCTGCTTTTGTATAAATCGCAGATTAGGTTCTGCTTGGAGTACTGCTCGCACTTGTGGGATGGCTCAGCAACCTTGCGCCTTTGGATTCGATCCAGCGTCGAGTCGTGCGACTAGTGGGTGACCCCGACGTGTCTCGCGATCTATCGCTTATCTATGTGTTCTATCGCTTATTCCATGGGGAAGGCTCGGAGGAGCTGTTTAAAGCGATACCGCCGTCCCTTTTCCACCTCCGCACAACGCGCACTGGGCAGGGATTGCATCCCTATATGCTTGACTCACCACGGATACGTACCAATCGGTTCTGCAGATCTTTCCTCCACAGAACTGAAAAACTCTGGAACACTCTCCCTGCCCACATATTTCCTCCCAAGTATAGTTTCGGGTCCTTCAAGAGAGGCGTGAATAGGCACCTGTCAGGACGGCATGGCATATATTCGCAACCCCCGGGTAAGACCGAATGTCCATGGGCGTCGTTAGACACCTTATGAGTGGCACGGCGCCACATGTCGCACTTTAGGCAGATGATAGGGTTAAACCCTTCCGGATTGTTACAACTGCACTGTGGCAAGATTGGTCGAAACGACCACGAAATTGTTTGTATACTTAACCGGTAAGAAAAAATCGAAGCACTGGCATGAGATCTGGTTCCAACAGAAATGATGTGACTACGAGTGTAGTTCCATAAAAAAATCAGAATTAAATGTAAACGAAACGAACTAATTAATACTTCAGCCCCGAGCACTCCCAATCATTCACTGCAGCAGCACTGCCTTTCATCTAACGTCAGTTTACCTGGTGAGGTTCCGCTCGGCGAGCCAGAGTCTCCGCTCCTCCGTGATCCTTTTGCCGGTGTAGGTGTCGTAGTAGTCGGTAGCCCCAGCTAGAGTTGCCGCCGCCGCCGCCGCCAGCGCGACCAGCGCGACCAGCGCACGTCTACTGTACATGTCGGACACCATTACACCACCTCGCCCTTCCTTACAATCAACAATTATTAATTTTCAATAATATTCAACACTTGCTCGATTGCTCACTATCCAACTTCGACTAACGTTCATTGCATCATGTGCATTTTTTCATGATTTTTTCATTCGGAAGTTAATTCCGTCCTGTAAATCCACACGAATCGACTCGAATCGAGGTCGGTTGATTGTTTTTGTTTTTAGATTATGAGCGTTAAAATTTATGAGTGAGAATTTATAAGAATTCTGTCAGACACACAACGTTAGCAATATTTAATTGAGTTAGTTTTTAGTTATAGTTTTTAATTAGTTATATTTGTCTTTAAATTTTATTTGATAGGTAATTTAAGTTTATTTAATAATTTTAATTTATAAATTGTAAATGAATATTGAAATGTTATTTTGAATAAAGTGTTTAATCAAGCTGGCTAGACATAGAAATATGTAACATTCTGTTATTGAGACATATTATGCATATTCAGTATGGTTCGTTGAATTTGTTTTGTCCCGTTAGCAATGCTATCTATAAGGAAGAATCGGGCTAGAAACCTTATAAAGCTTTTTTTTAGTGTTGTTTTTTAATATACCTACTTACGTACAACATTCTAATTACGGTACATATCACATACTACATCCAAGAAAAACATTATAAGTCAAACATTTATCCATAATAAAGATAAATAAAACACAAAACATAGGGTTCAGTCAACTTATTAATAAAAGTTAACATTATACAATATAAAACATTCATTTCAATCATCCAAATCAGCAACATTTTTCTTATTTGCACCAGGAGACAAACCTAAGAAACTTAGATAGCGTTTGGTGGCGAGATTTTATTTCGAAACGCGGTGCGGGTAGCGGACAGAGTAGCACAGCTGAAGGAGCAGACAAGGTGACCGCTTATTAGTTATTACCGCTGCTGCCTGGATAACTGCTTTGCCGCAGAAGTTGTTCATACATTTTTCATTCGTTTCATTCGTTTCATTCATTTCATTTTACTACCATCACGGGAGCACACGCAAGAGCGCTGAAATTCAAATTGATGGCGCATTTAAGCATCGGTCACACGAAGCGAGTGATGAGACCCCTCCACTACTGTAAAGATAGCCAAAATTATGTCGAAATTGTTTCATTAAAGTGGAGTGCGGCAGTGTTGCTGGCGCTCGAACTTGGCCATGCCCCCAGATAAGTGCCTAATCATTGTTTCTAGTCGCGTTAGAGACGTTTGACTCGTCGCGTCGTGTCGAATACCACGAGGGAAAGTACTCTGTGCTGTATGATACCAATCATGTATGATTTGATTACGTCACAACATCATTGAAAGGCGTATAAATATTGTGTTAATTTATACAGCTGTTAAATTATATGAATCACCTGCACGCGCTTGTCGGCAGGCGCGGTGGATGGCGGCGCGGCGCGGCGCGGCGTCAAGGAGGCGGGGCGCACCGCAGCGTTGTACAGCCAGACATAAAGATTACTTACTTACTGACTGCCTACATAACACTCTTGAAGTCCGCCGCCGTTAAGGTGCTTAGACCAGCCAAAACACGAATCTGCAAACATTTCGATATTTCATACTATTTACCAAGTACACAGTACATTGAAATGAGTTTGATCGTTATACACTTCTATTCTCGATGGTTATACCTACATAACGAATGATGATATTACAGTATACAATTTGCATTAAATTTCCATATAGATTTTGTCAGCCTCGGTAGCTTAGTGGTGCGATCGGTCGACTGCCGTTCGCATAGTTGGGTTAGGTTAGGTTAGGTTAGGTCAGAACTTGGATGGGCGGCCGTTGGACCGTTGGAGACCGATTCCACGTAAAAGTGTAGGTCCCTTCCTATTCTCAATTTAAGACATCTTTTTAAAAACAACACTAGTAAATTTTCCGCCAAATTGTCTATTTCACCCCTACAATTCTGCATAATATACATTATTAATTTCTGCACAATCCCCACTGATGGTCCTGAAAAATCAGTTTTTTTGACAAATGTTGTTTTAAAAAGATGTCTTCAATTCAGTGGTCACTTCCCTTCTTACCTCCGGGTTAATACTATCGAATTGAATGGAAGATCAGTCGAAGCGGCTATGCAAATTGTTCGTGTTTTCAGTCCAGTTCTCCTTAGAAGGCATGCCCAAAATTCTGACAGCACCTAATTCACCAAGGTGTTATGAACTGACATCTAATTAAACTAAAATCTATTTTTTTTTGTGTTTGCCCTAAAATATGGTAATTCGTTATAGCCTCGGTTATACCTGTCTGTCAAAGTCTTCCCAATGATGTGCGAAATTTGGATTTTTTTTTCAGATACTACTTAGTTGTTTTAATTAAATGTTCTAATCCTAAACACGATTGAGCGTTTCCTGCTGCGTTGTGTTTACACAACACGGTAGGCCAGTCACATCCACGAATTAAGTATTTATGTATTGGTGTTACAACGCATTTTTGTAGCGATTTCTCGTTTATAACGTAGTCTTACTTATTGACTACTGAAGGTTAGTATTCACAGCTCGGTTACAAGTTTCAACAATTTACACACCTACACAAACAATATACCGGAAAATCTGTAAACGGATAACTGGGCTTTTCACTGCGTCTATTTGTGTTTTATATTTTAAATGTATATACCCTTGCTTTATATTATTATGTCAAAAAGGGTATGCTGTCGGAGATGTCATAGGCATTAAGTGCTACCTTCTGTGCGACCTATGTATATGTGCAATAAACGTTTTTTTATTTTATTTTGATATTTTATTTTATGTAATCCGGATACGAGTCGGAGGGGTCCGAGCACACGCTCCGACCGACCGATATCAAATCTGAGAAGGTAGTTGCCATACCGGAGACTTGCATTTGGATTGCTGGCTATACTGAACCAGAGGAGCACGCATCTGCTATGTGGTCATCTTTCGTCCAGTATTGCAAAATTAATCTATTCAGATGTGCTTACTATAAAACTATTTTAAATAAGATAAATACCCATATTTTTTTATAAAACCCGACTACGAAACAAGGGAAGTTGATTTGTAAGAGCAGTCAAATAAAATAACTGAAGTCGAGCTCTCCCTCGAAAACCCTCCTTTTGCCTTCGACCTACCTAGTCAAGTCATAAAAACAAGCCAGTGCCACCCTCCCAGTGTGCTGAGCCGTGAGTGCGAGGTAGGCAACCTACATTTTATACGATTTAAAATTTATAGAACAACGTGCGTTTTCCGCACACCATCCTTACACCTGCACCACTGTAACGTGTCACTTTCCCTACCTGAGGCCGAGGATTTCGCTGAGGAAGTTCGCTGCGGAGACGTGACAGGGTGGAACGGGAGGTGTGTAATGTCACCAAGCCGCTCGCTCTGGTTGGTATGCGGCGCGGCGCACTCTCCTTCCGGACTCGTGTTGCATTATTAACTACAGCATCCTACTTGCTGCTGCTGCCGGCTCGCATCTACTCCTTGCGTATAAGCGGGCCTGTTTAGACGCCAACCTTACCTTTTTTTTTTATGGAAACTGACACGGTTGGCTACATCACCTACAACATCCGCGATGTCAGCCCATAACACCGGGTGAACTAGGTGCCATGTCAGTGCTTCCCTTCATTTCATGTCGGCTACACTGAACCGGTCAGAAAACACGAAACATTTACATAGCCGTTTCGACCGACGACGTTTCATTCAGTGCGGTGGTATCAACCCGGGCGGGATAAACCCTACCACCTATAAGTAAGGCAAGAAGGGAAGGTACGTGGAATCCGAACCACGGTCAGCCTCCAACGGTCGAGCGGTCACGGATCCTAGAACTGACCGCGCCCAGCGTTGCTTAACCATCAATAGCGACAGTCGACTGTCTGCACCACTGAGCTATCGAGGCTGACAAAAGGTAGTAGAAGAAACCTCCCGTACCTTACTAGGGCTGTGCTTTGTAAGATGTAGTCGGTAGGGCTTAACAACAAGGTATAAGTACGTTGTATGGCACCTGACGTGGTTGGCACTCGCCCACTACACCCGTGATGCCAACACATCACACCCTTGGTGAACTAGATGCCATGTCAGTGTTTCCCTCTGGGCGTGTCGGGTACGCTGAAATGGGCCGTAAATGTGAACTGTTTCATAGCAGTTTCCTCCGTTTTCTGTTCGGCGCCGTTGTATCAATCCGGACGATTTAAACCTTTCCACCTAGTAACTGGACTCCAACAAATCCAGTGTGCGATCACATGGACTCCGGAACGAACCACTGGATTAGATTCGATCAGGTCAAAATTCTTGCGACTGAAACACGACACATCCCACGTCTCCTCCGAGAGTCCATCGAAATCACGAAGCACGACAACTTCCACCGGGAGGACGCCTTCAAGTTGTCGCCGATGTGGAACCCAGTCATAGCGCCGGTCAAGAGAAGAAGACACGACAGACACGACCAGCTGGAAGTCGACACCGTCAGCGCCTTCTGTCTCTCCGCCGAGATCCGGAACGCACCTGAACCCTCGTCTACGGTAACTACCCGCACTGGCCACCGCTAGAATCTTCGTCAAAGACGGACGGAGATTTGACAGTTCTGTGCCAACCGTCGTACAAGGCAGAGTGCTCATGAAGATGGGCCATACGCTTGGCCTGAAACGCCGAGCCACATAGCTCGGAGCGGAACCGTGAGTAAAGTTGTTTGATTTAAAATAAGGTAAAGGAAGGCACCTACAGTTGATCAGCCTCAAGGGTAATCAGGGTTTATCACCTATTGTCGATTCTACATTCCAGGTCGCAACTTAGCAAAGTTGGGGAATTGATCGACTGTTTGAATCAAAAGCTTTGTCGATTTAATTTAAGTCTAAGCAAAAGGAGGGAGTAGCAAACACGCTTCAGTCGCCCTGAAGAATTTGGGTCGAGTGGTTGCAAGGGTAACTACCTACACAGGTAACATCTTCTGGTAGGTCCTACCACGGTGGTGTGACCACACAACAGCTCTACCGCACTCAAACTTTTTCTTTAAGTATTAAATCATGAGATAGTTTATTCAATTCAAATTAACATAGTTATAAAATAATTAACTAATCTAAAAATTATATAAACTAACTTAGGTAATAAACTAACTTAAAAAATAAATTTATATTATTTGTATTAAATTAAGTTCAGTAAGTGCGTTTTTTCAACGTTTTTATATCCAACAGAAAATAAGGTCATAGACAAACAATTGTGTCATGATCATGATAGTTAGCAAACGCTGCTCATACAGAGGATTCCATAGCCATTTTCTTATTTCTGAAGATAGTTAGAGGTTCAGGCGCTTTGTAAAAACGCCTACATTTACAACTTTTCGCCAAGGACAGTATCTATCTGCTAAGGATTCCACAGAACACCAGAACACTCCTCCACAATGAATTCCACACCGGCAAACTGGAAGCAGACAGAGAATATCATACATTGATTGCGCATACATTCATGACTATTCTCCGATCCACAATCTAACCTGCATACCTTCGAAATTAATGCAACCACAATTGGGAGAGTTGTATAGCCAAGAAAGTTAGAAGAGGTGGAGACGTTGGACTGTCCAATGCTTGTATGAGAACCAGCGTCGCCGAGATCCGCGGGTAGCGGAGGGGACGGCACGCGCTCTGATTGGATGGTATCGGGTGGGGGAAGGTTGACGTTATGTGGCCAACGGGCGACCGACGAATGTTATTGGTACGTTTTTACTAATATCGTGTTACGCTGGCACGCGGAAGGTCCGACGTCCCTACCTCTTCTAACGTTCTTATGTATAGCTTACGAAGGGGAGAGAAGGCACCGTGTAGGTGGCAGGCAAGGAAGACTGGAATGCCAATATCTAGCGCACACGTCAGAGCACAAAGCTAATAGGAAAGCAGGACTAATTGGATAATATTAGCTAGACTAGCCCTAACTGGACTCGCCAACCACCGCCGACACTTATCCCGCACCCCTTGACGTCCATCGATTGGAGAAATAATCTAAATAGGTCGCCCTAGGTCAACTTAGTTCAAGCATAATTTCTGGTTAATAGAGTAAAGTAGCCTAGGTACTCGCAGAGGCTGAACCAGACGGAAAGGCAGAGACGAGGGTAGAGAGCAGTTTTTTAATGAAAACCAGCATGCGTGGATGTGCTGAGGGATTAGCGGTACCCGAAACAGCCAAATTCTTCTCACCTCGCGAAACCACTCTCAGCGAGACACCATACGTGACCATACCAGCAGATTTGCGGACTATAGAAGAGACTATAGAATTTATGAAGACTCTCAGACTGAAAATATCGGGAAAAATAGGAACAAGAATAACGTCGAATTATGCCTATTTGATTGCGGTTTCTTTTGTCTGCCAGTCTGTAGATTATTTCAGGTTTGGCCGTGCTAGCTTAAAACATTGGAGAAGGAGGATCCATCGGTCTTATCTTAGCAGCATTCGTCGCAGAGGCTCAGCACCATTTTGTTGTTGGGCTTTTGAGAAAAAATCGCTCCTCAAAAACTTGCCCTTTGTCGCACCGTAGGGTGTGGTGGAACTGTGTTCAAACGTCGTATGGGTGTCGCCGATGGGATGTTTTCAAACATCGTATTAACAGTCTAAAGAACCCGGCAACGGTCCCCAAATCTGCTGGAACGGCATCTCACTGAGCGCGGTTTTGCGAGGATAGGTGAAATTTGGCTCTTTTGACTGCACCATTAGTCCTTCGGCACAACCACCCCATGCTCGTTTTCATAAAATTTGAGGTTATGCAAGCAATTTAGCAGCAAATCACAACATTATGTAATGTTTTATTATGCAAATCGTAATACTGTGGTATTTGTTTACTCCTAAAACGATTTCGCATGTTTGTCAGAGTGTCACCAGGGACGCCAGCGGACAGGCGTGTACTGTTCCAATCGAATATGCTAAGCAGATGCAAATCTCAACGCCAACTGAAAATACTTTTAAGCCTCGGAGCGCTGCGAGGATTACTCTCCATTTCTGCTCAGGCGGCTGGTCTGAGAGCACTTGTAACGGGGGGCTTGGATTAAATACAGCAAGTGGAACAACAAACTGCACTGGTTTGTTTTTGTAACCAACGGCGAGACGCCGAGACGAAGTTCGGGAAAAAAGTCTGTAGTTTTCTGAGTTTGATAAGGTTCCATCATGAAAATAAGAACTTTAGTATATTACAAGTTAAAATATAAACTATAAATTATAAACAACTCGACTACGAAAAACTAATCAAATAACAAGGAAAGTTGGTTGGAAAATGCTGTAATCGCACTCCTTGTTTATTCAAATTATTCTTCTACAAGCCCGACTACAACATTGTTCTATAAATTTAGATTAGTTTTACGTGGTAGGGTTTAAAAAAGATTATGAAACAGGCTCGCTACATCACCTTGCTACAGCCGAGCCATTGGACAAACAGACACAACCATTAACACCACTCTAAGGGAGGCGGACAAAACGGTCGTTGTCTAATTTATTGACACACCTTTTTCCAAGTTAAAAAGTAGTAGGGAACACACTCGACGGAAGACCGTTCCATATTTTCACCGTACAAGACATAAAAACATTTACAGCAGGCAAAGTATTAAACGATAAATGATTGCTTAGCGACTCAAAGTCGCCACGCGCCAGCATCACTACTCCGCTCACAGGAGTAATCGTACCTACCGGTACCTACTGCGACAACTTCGAGTCGACAGACGAACTGTCTCGTGGAAGGAGTGGCGCTATTTATTAGCAAACTTCCCCCGCGCGGTAGCAGCGAGCTAATTGATAGCGCGTATATCATAGCCTGGAAAAACAAACGGAATTATTTCATAAGAAAATATTTTGCTCACAATATGTGAATACTCATACATAACTTCACACCTATTTTCCAATGGGGTAGACAGAGAGAACGGACCGAGGCGTGCCGCGATCCTGACACACCTTTACCGCCTCTTTTTGAGTTCATGCCTGATCTGTTTCAGGTACGTGCGTCTGCCTAGCTAGATAGAACGACTCTTCAGAGTTCACCTCGAAAATAGTCGCAATTAGAATTTTATAAAAAAAGAGTAGTGCTTACCTTCTGCTCCGCTAAAGGAAAAATCGCGAGAAAATGAGCAATTGAATGAGAACATTTTCACTGCAGTTTTGAGAAAGTTCCAAACCCGATTGATCTTAATTTCTTTATTCTTTATTCTTTATTCTTTATTTATCATTCGTATGGTAGTACACTACGCTTGAATTTGTCCTGTTTAGTTTTTACAATCATAGCGGTTGTAAGAAGAATACGATTAATAAAATATGAACTCGTAAATCGAAGCCTATGCCCAACAGTAGATATCTATGATGATGATCCAATCTCAAAACATGTTTACAAACTATTCTTTAAAAACTTTAAATAAATTCCTAAATAACGACATAAAATATGTATTTAGGGTTCCGAGGAAAACACCGGAACCCTTCCTTATAGGATCTCTCTCGCGTCTGTCTGTCTGTCCGAATTTCCTCCGAATCTACTGGACGAAATTGAATTTCATAATTGGTAGATAATATAGTTTGATGATCCAATCAGGGATGTATGTATAGAGTAAATGAACGAATTTCGAATTTGGGGGTTAATTTTGGGGCACAAAGCGGAAAGTTACAAAACCTTTTTTTCTTATAAGAAATTATAAATAATTGTTTTTATAATTTTAAAATTCAAGGGTATAACCCCGTATCTCCGAAACTACTGAGTCGAAAATAAAAAAAAGGGAATATAAGACATCACTTATAGTTTACAGGAAAACATAAAAAAAAATACAAACTTAAATTTTGTCACGGAAAACCTAATAGTACGGAACTCTCTCCACACGAGCTCAACTCGCACTTGACCGCTTTTCTAAGTTAGAGTGTAAATCAGTCCTTCCTCAGCTATGGAACCCGCTTAATCCCCATGTTTACCTCATTTCCTCCCCCATTCGCCCTCTACATCACCCCATGCGCCCTACCTGCCGCAACTATTTCAATCAATGCCTCCCCCGCCCCTTCCGCCACCCCCCTTCATCGTCCGCCCTTATCATTTTACCTCGCATTTATTTATCCAGGTCAGTGGGAGGCTGTGACCGCCGCCGCGCCGGCTCCCGCCGCACCTCAGCACCGCCGCACCTGAGTTCCGCCGCACCTCACCACTGCCACTGCCGTATCTCAGCACCCCCGCACCTCAGCAACGGACTACCGGTGGAGTGATCTCTCATCTATAGTATGATTCGTACCTTAGGAGGTACAAGACAAGATGGATTGAATTTTAACGTAACTCACTTGATAAATCTGAAAATTCGCCACATCTTATATCTCTTTACGAACAACATACCTAATACGTTTGAAAACACCTATGTATTGCTAATATTTAAACAGATATATCTTATGAATCCTTAGTATTAGAACGATCCGACACACGTGATTGACAAAGAAGACTGACTGACTGATAAGCATATGTGAACCGTACTAGTTAAACACTCAGAAGCGAGGAGTTTGAAAGCATAAACACCGTTATGAATTTTATGATCTGATTTATTGCTATAATTACAGCAGTACAATGTAGATTTGCAGGTCAACCGCAATACAAAGCAAGTGAATGTCGCCGATGCCGAAAAACGAATGCCCGGCGTACTACTCGTTAAATGTACCCCTGCCATTATGCTTGCTTGTGATTGGTCGCAGTCAATCTCGACCAATCACAAGAAGTCAATACAAATACTTTTTAATCATCCGACTTTATAGGAATTACTTTAATTAGTCAACAAATGTTATAATTATAGGTATCGTTTAAATATTTATAACAGCTCGGCCATCCGGTTTCCAACGAGCCCCTCGTTGTTATATGTAATTATTAAGCACAATATTCATTACAACTTATAAAAAAATATAATTTACACCGAACATACATTACCTCAATAGTTCAATATAAATATTTTTAAGTACTTTGATATGTCCTAAATAGATCATTTTCCTATATAAATAAATCTCAAATGCATTTATTCTATATTGATTTATTCTTAAATTTATTTGTTAATCCATGACCTTGATTAACAAAATGTCTATAATTTATGAGGGTGTCGGTTACCTGACACTCCTCGCTTATTGACAATCTTTTATGTCGGTAGTATATGTATTGGTCCATGACCTTGACCAGTAGATATACAGATGCACCAATGGCTAAAATGCGAGGCATCTGTTAACTCACACCAATTCATCGGTTCATGAATCGGTATTTACTGGTCCATGACCTTGACCAGCAAATATTTCAGCCATTGGTGGGCTAATTTCGATGATACATGACCCTAATCATCATGCATCAATGGCTAAAATGCGAGGCATCTGTTAACTCACACCAATTCATCGGTTCATGAATCGGTATTTACTGGTCCATGACCTTGACCAGCAAATATTTCAGCCATTGGTGGGCTAATTTCGATGATACATGACATTAATCATCGATACTTAAAACAACATTATCATTCCTTTTACTATGACATCAAGTTTTATACGAACTTTGCTTAAATGTACATATTGGGAATGCACAATGAAATTGATTGTAAACAATTTGATATTAGTTATCTTTTAATGCTTGCTTAACTTATGAATCTTAAGAACATTATTCATTTTCATTAATGCGAATAAATTTAATGTGCATTAATTTACGAATCTCCACATTCAGATTCGCTATCATTACGCTCGGTTTCACAATCGGTTGATGCGGGTTCGCTAAAACAGACCCATGGAAATATTTTATCAATGGCCACTACAGCCTCGTACCTCTTATTATTCCTTGTGAGTGGTGTGTCCTCGATAACGAACCTATCGTTGGGGAGCACCTTCTTTATTCTGTAGGGGCCTTTACATTTAGGTTCTAGTTTCTTAGACTGCCCCTCTATTCCTGTCACGGCCCTTACTACTCTAACTAAATCGCCTTCTTTGAAACGCGTTCCCATTTTCCTGTACCTATCATACCGTTCCTTGTCCTTGTCCTGTTGTGTCCTAATAAGTTCGCCGGCCTTAGCCCTAACATCATCCAGACTTTCTCCGACCTCAGATGTGACCTCGTTTATTACGTCATTTAGCAAACCTTCCGATGGGTTAGTTAAATTTCGACCGAAAAGTAGCTCAGCTGGAGTCTTTTTGGTAGTGGCGTGTACTGTGGTATTGATACCCAACTGTATGTCTGGCAAATGTTCATCCCATAAACCATTTGGTCTGTCGTGATTCATTGCCCCGAGCGCCGCCAAAATGGTGCGGTTATACCGTTCCACTTGGCCATTCGCTCGGGGTGTGGCGACAGCATTGAGCACGTTCTTAATGCCACATGATTGAGTAAATGCCTGAAACTGCCTACTAGTGAAGCTTGTCCCTTGGTCCGTAATCAACCGGGTTGGCACGCCGAAGTAACTAAAATGCTCTCTGAATACTCTAATGTTTGTGGCCGACTTGGTATTTCGGACAGCCGTGATGTCAACAAATTTGGTAAATGCGTCTATGATAACAAGGATGAATGTATTTCCACGCTTGGTGCGGATGAAAGGACCGAGATGATCCGCATGTATGGTATGGAATGGCATGATAGCTTTAGGGATGGGGTGTAATTCACCGGGTTTGGCACCACCTGGCAGTTTGTGATGTGCGCACTGAAGGCAAGCTAACACGTATTTCTTGACAAACCGTCTCATCTTTGGGAACCAATAAGTGGCTTGTAAGCGCGCCAAAGTTTTGTCGAACCCGAAGTGGCCTACGTCATCATGATTGGCCTTCAGGAGTTGCCATCTGGTACCACTCGGGACAACCCAACGTATAGTATTTTCATCAATTATGCGATATACGCGCCCGTTTACAAGCTTGTAATTTTTGAATATGTCAATGGCATCTTTGCATTTAGGGTCGCCTAAAATCTCTGCGATATTTTTAATGTCTTCGTCCGTCTGTTGCACAGTTGCAAGCCAATCGTCAGTACCTACTGAAAGTACATCTAACACGTGATCGACGTCCGGACTACCGTCTATAGCACCCCTGCTGAGGGCATCTACGTGTGCCATTTTGTCACCAGGGCGGTATTCTATTGAACAGTCGTATTCTAAGAACTGCAGCCACCACCGAGCAATTCGTGGGACTAAGTCGCGTTTACTTAAAGTGGTACGTAGAGCGTTGCAGTCTGTCACTATTGTGAATTTAATACCAAGTAAGTAGTGCCTGAACCTATTCAATGAGGCGATAATAGCGAGGGTCTCTAATTCAAAAGAGTGCAATGTTTGCTCATCCCGACTCGTTTGCCTGCTATAATAAGCAATAGGTTTGAACTCCCCAGAATTGTCCTGTTGCATTAAAATGCCGGCTACTCCGTACTTGCTCGCGTCGGTGTGCAGTTGGGTTAGCGCACCAGGATCATAAAGTCCTAGGACGGGTCTTTGTACTAAGATCTGCTTTAGTCGCTCAAATGATTCTCTTTCTTCACTACCCCAACTCCAGGAAGAATCTTTCTTCAACAGACTAGTTAGAGGATGTGCTATTAAGGCGAATCCCGCTACGAACCTCCTGAAGAAGCTAGCAAGGCCTAAAAACCTCCTAACTTCGTGAACGTTTGCTGGCGTAGGGAATTTGGATATGGCGTCTGTTTTGAGAGACCCTGGCCTAACACCCTCTGAACTGACTTCGTACCCCAGGTAGTCAATTTTCTCATAAAAGAAATTACATTTAATCATTTTGAGTGTTAGACCGCTTTTTGCTAGCAACCGCAGCACCACCTCCAAACGTACCATCCCTTCATCGAATGACTTAGCAGGAATCAAAATATCGTCCATGTACACCAGTGCATAAGACGAGGCAGGCGAATTATGGATGATTTTATTCATTGTACGCTGGAATACTGATGGTGCGTTTACTAGCCCAAAGGGCATCCTGTTGTACTCATATTGGCCCTGAGGGGTCACAAATGCAGTCTTCTCTCGAGAGCCTTCAGCTATTGGGACCTGATAGTACCCAGACGCTAAGTCGAGGGTAACAAACAGAGAACTACCTGATAGCAAGTCTAACTGGTCCTCGATACGAGGGAGAGGGTAGTGCTCTTTCTTTGTTTTGCTATTCAGAGCACGGTAGTCTACACATAACCTCTTCTCTCCAGACTTCTTGTTAACTAACACTATAGGACTCGCGTACGGACTGTTAGATTCACTTATAATGCCACTTTCCAACATTTCCTTTACCATGTCTTGTACTAGTCGGCGTTCGGTAAAGGCCAATCGGTATGGGCGGTAAACGACAGGGTCGGGGTCATCCAATTGAATCACCATTTCAGTTTCCGTCGTAAAACCAAGATCTTTTAAACCACTCGAAAAACAATGTTTATATTTATCTAACAAAACTTTTAATGACTCTTTTTGCTCCTTCGTTAAATTTTCTCCGCAGCTGATTGGTGATTCATCTAAGGATGAATCGTCACTAATATCTAACTTATGAACTTGTATGCTCTCCGCTAAAGTGTGGCTCCTAGTTATGAGACTATCCTTTCCTATGGCCAGATCATTGTTACTGATATTCTGAACGAGAATCCTACCCGCACCTTGTGTTAATTGGTACTCGCCAGGTAATAAATAATGTTCATGACCCTCAACATTGCGCACAGTACCATTCACGTAAATTTTTCCCGAGAAAGAATTTCGCGAGCTGACTGGGATTGCCTTTAACTCGCCGCTTCCTATGCGCGTCTCCCTCACACATAAAAGCGGACAAATCAAAACCGACTCCTCACTAACCCGCTGAAAAATGACATCCGATTCTGTCTTTACTATTTTGACTGAAGGCCTTTCGGTGAAAGTGTGGCCTAGTAGGACGGGGCAATTGATTAAGTAATCATCTACTACCAATATCTCTACGTGATTTTCTACTACACCCTGCACCTCGACTGTGACGTTAGCTTTACCAAGCGGGTTATATGGCACGTTCCCTATTCCTCTTAATAGTGGCGCCCCTCCTACCTTCCAGTCCAATCCTAAACGCCGAGTTTCAGTGAGACGGATCAAAGTACCCTCGCTTCCCAAATCTACGAGACATTCTGAGAACAACCCGTTTATCTTAATGGGCATTTTATACTTGGCACTTGAATCACCTGTGTTTTCTACCTTCAATATTGCTTTTGGTTTATCGTTGGTACTTTGCTTTGTCCCAGGGCACTCAGTATCCTTATGTCCTAATAAATTACATTTAGAGCATTGAATCTTTGGTTTTGTGCATCGAAAGAACGGGTGGCCGGTTTCTTTACAATTGTAGCAGACCATACTGGATCCGGTCGGCTTCTGGGAACTGTGACCTACTTTATTACCGATAAACGCGTTATTTTGTGGTCGCCTATCTCTATCCTTAACCTTTGGCTGCTCGTTCATGGACCTATCTTGACCTACTCTTACTGTCTTCAAAAATTTAAGTGCTAATTCCGGTTCTGTAAATTCTGCTCCTTGAGCTCCCAACCTAACACCACGATCTTCGATGCCTGCTATGAAACAATCGACCGCACGTTTTCCTGATATTTCGCACCGATTTAAAAGATTCATTTTGGCGTAGTAATATATTTCCAATGACTCCCCATAGCGCACCTTTTTATTTAGCATTTCCGTTAGTAAATCAGCATAATTATCCCTAGTTGGAAAAGATTCTCTCAGCTTTAACTACCACTCTGGCCAAGAAAATAGTAATGAGGGTAGGCCCTGATACCAGGTCTTGGCTACACCCGTTAATTTCGGCAGAGCATAATGGGCTACTTGTTTATCGTTCCAACCATAGATCTGCGCACATTCGTCAACTTAATGAAGCCACGTATCAACCGTTTGTTCTTTACATAACGGGTCAAAATCAGGAATCACGTTATTTAAAACAGGAAACCTATCGCGATCGCTTGTATTATTCATACTCTTAAGCACATTAATAAAGTTCTCAATAAACAAATTGTTATTTGACTCACGATCACGATGTGTTTCTTCACGGGATGGTGTACGAAGGCGCGAAGCTCTGCGCCCAGGCGAATGCCTGGATTCCGTGCGGCGCGTCTCGTGCCGCCTTGGAGTGCGCGACCGTGTTCCGGAGCGCCTAGCACGACGATAGCGTGAGCCTGTCTTTCTTGAGCTGCGTGATCGGGAACGAGACCGACTAACCGTCAGTCGCGATCGCCTTCCTCTCGACTGCCTGGGCTGCGACCGGAGGTGGCGCTGGCGGTGGCGGCTGCCACGACTGTCTTCGGGTGAACGCATACGTCTCCGACCTCGGCTGCGGCTTCGAGTCGCATCACGAAACCTTAGTGGCGGCGTCATCGTCTCGCGAGAGGTTCGTCTAGGTCCGTTACGTTCTCTTCGAGAAGTAGACCTGCCTCCATCCATGTTCTCGCGGCCTCAGCATACAAGAAAGAAAACATCCTAGTTAATAAGTTGCGCTATACTTGTAACCAAAATGTTTATTGACCTACCTGCACTTTTATTATTACACTCATCAAGCACGTCCATCTCTAGGGAGTACCCTGGCAATATACCCATGCATAACTAACCATATAAACCTCCGGAATGTCTCCGTTACGGTAAATACAGTTCAGTTTCTGAAGTCTTTCTAATGGGCTATCGAATTATTCAATAATCTGATCGTGGAACAAAAACGAACAAAAAGAATAGGAGGAAAAAAAAATTGCCTAACCAGAATAAGCTTGTTGTCCACTTTCTTTATTGCAAATACCATTGCGAATTGCAATGGTATGATTTCAATTTCACACGTTGGATACACGAATTTACGAGGGTAGGTAAGCACAATTGAAATAAAATGAACAAAGAACACTTACGTTTTCTACGTACGCCGAATACTTAAGCGTGTCTCCAATCCTTTTGTGGGCACTAAGTTGCTAATCCCACTCTGAGATGTAAACCGTACTAGTTAAACACTCAGAAGCGAGGAGTTTGAAAGCATAAACACCGTTATGAATTTTATGATCTGATTTATGGCTATAATTACAGCAGTACAATGTAGATTTGCAGGTCAACCGCGATACAAAGCAAGTGAATGTCGCCGATGCCGAAAAACGAATGCCCGGCGTACTACTCGTTAAATTTACCCCTGCCATTATGCTTGCTTGTGATTGGTCGCAGTCAATCTCGACCAATCACAAGAAGTCAATACAAATACTTTTTAATCATCCGACTTTATAGGAATTACTTTAATTAGTCAACAAATGTTATAATTATAGGTATCGTTTAAATATTTCTAACACATACATGTGCCTATAGGTGTTTTTTTTTTGTAATCATATTTATTCATGATATTCATAAATAAAATATGAACGAATGCGAATAAGTAGGTAAGTTATATAAGTAATGCCATTACACCAGTACTGCCTACGTATTGGGTGCAAATGTGTTATTGCAAGCGGGAATGTCCTGGAGCGCATGGGGAGCGGGGACTGAGGATGAAATTTATGTGCGACCTCTGGAGGTGTCGGATAAATTTAATAAAACGATCCATCTGCGCAGCCGCCGTGGACGCGGGACACATTGGATCACGCACTGCGACCACGCAATGCGACGTGAAATATCTGAAACCTTGCTTACCTACCTACTATCACGCTGTATCCCGATATTCGGAATGAGCAGAATAATCTGCGTTGTGCTCCACAAGCTCACGGTAAATTACAACACAGCACCAACCGCTACGTTCTGCAAACTATTGTTGTATAGTATTGTATTGTTAAGTGATCATTCATTATGGCAGTTAGACTGCACTCGAACTTGTCACAATTTGTTCTATCCGGTTCGATTACACCCACGAAGAAGAATCGACAAGAAACTTCGCAGGGTAGACTTACTTCTATGAAGTAGAACAAGTTAAGAATCAAGCAGCAACTAAGGCACGAAGACTTACTTGCTGCCATGCCATTGACTTTTATACGCGGGCAACAGTTAGTTGCCCGCGGCTTCGCTCGCGGTAGACTTCGATTTAAACGATTATAATAAGATAATAAACGATCGCTTCTCTTATAATTATTTCTCTCTCTCTCTCTCTCCCTCCTTCCCTCCCCCTCCCTTCCCCTCCCTCCCCCTCCTCATTCTCCTTCTTCCCTCCCGCCCCTTCCCCTCCGTCCTTCTCTCCCCTCTCCATCCGACACTACCATTTGATACTAAATTCCGTTCATGCCATATTTTCTTTCATGTTGCTCAGCCCTAAGAAAATTTAGCGTGATGGTCTCTAGCCTATAGTGAGCCTCAAGAACTACTCTTTACATTGGTGCAAACCGAATCAAAATATTTTCAGTAGTTCCGTACTTAACCTCAAACATACCTACATATAGACAGACGTTCCCTTTTATAAAGTACTAGCTGTTGCCCGCGGCTTCGCTCGCGTGAAATTCGTATTCCAAAGAAGAATGTAAGTAACTAAGGGCGAGGGCAAGTTGCGTTCAGGTAATCGATAAACCTTCTCAAAGACAGTAACTAACTAAGGGCGAGGCCGAAGGCCTAGCTGCTTTCAGGTAAACGATAAACCTTTCTCAAATAAAAGTAAGTAAGGGCGAGGCCGAAGGCCGAGCTGCGTTCACGAAGATTCAGGTAAACCAAAAATCCTCTTCCGCCTTCGGGCCTCGCCCTTAAAGACTTCCTTTCTTCGATAGAATATAATATCGTTTACTCAATCTATTTATTTCATAAAAATAAAAAAGTAATATTAATAACTAAAGAATTAAAACCTACCTAACAAACATTAAAATAACTATCAAAACTGGCATTTTCAAATCTTCTTAGAGCACTTGCGGCATTACCCCGCTGGATGGCAAGGCTTACCCTTTGAATGAAGTACATAAGCCCTTGATGGCGGGACACCAGTTGCGTCAACCAGCAGAAGCCCAAGCATCTTTTGGCTTCACTGCTCCACGGACCGAGGGTTTCAACCGCAAACGCAACAAATTCGAAATCTTGAATTATATTTCTATATTTGTTGCGTTTGAGGCTCTCCGCCCCAGCCTCGGCCGCGCCAGCCGCTCTTGAAGATGTCCTAACGTGACTTGGAGCCAATGTGAGAACACAAGTGGCGTCCCACATCAAAGAACTACCCTTAGTCCATGCCACTAAGGTGATAGCATCGGGCCTCTTGCCATCCAGCCGGGAATAACCGCGAGGTTCTAGGATGCACGGCATATTTGCCGTCAGAAGCGTGGACTTTATAATACAATTTAAATTAAATTAACTCAATCTTAATGTTAATTAACTTTATTCGAGATGGTTTAGCTTCTTTCTGAACGCAGCTCGGCCTTCGGCATCGCCCTTAGTTACTTGCTTTATTCGAGATGGTTTATCATTTGTCAGAACGTAGCTCGGCCTTCGGCCTCGCCTTAGTTACTTACTTTCTTCAAAAATGTTTACCTTCTTCCTGAACGCAGCTCGGCCTACGGCCTCGCCCTTAGTTACTTGCTTTCTTCGAGATGGTGTATGGTCTTCCCGAATAGAGCACGGCCTTCGGCCTCGCCCTTAGTTACTTACTTTCTTCAAAATGGTTTAGCTTCTTCCTGAATGCAGCTCGGCCTTCGGCCTCGCCTTTAGTTACTTACTTTCTTCAAGATGGTTTAGCTTCTTTCTGAATGCAGCTCGGCCTTCGGCTTCGCCCTTAGTTACTTGCTTTCTTCGAGATGGTTTTTCAATTATTCGAACGTAGCTCGGCCTTCGGCCTCGCCTTAGTTACTTACTTTCTTCAAGATGTTTTAGCTTCTTCCTGAACGCAGCTCGGCCTGCGGCCTCGCCAATAGTTACTTACTTTCTTCGAGAAGGTTTATGATCTTCCCGAACGCAGCTCGGCCTTCGGCCTCGCCATTAGTTACTTACTTTCTTCAAGAATGTTTTTCTTCTTCCTGAACTCAGCTCCGCCTTCCGCTTCGCCCTTAGTTACTTTCATCGAGAAAGAATATCGTTTACGTGAGCGCAGATCCGCCTTCGGGCCCGCTTTTAGTTACTTACTTTCTATTTTTGAAATGCGAATTTCACGCGAGCGAAGCCGCGGGCAACAGATATATAAATTTTATTGCACCAATGACAGCGACATAACTTCGACTTTCAATTATTTTTTTATTTATCAAACAATTTGTCACCGGCCAGCTCACGTCGAGATGACAGTTCTCCGTTGTCAACATGACATTTAAAATTGTTTTTTACCATTACTTTGGATTACGTGATTTTTATTATATTTTTTAATTATTATGTTAATCCGGGATGTACACTGTCACTATAAAAAGTTTCGTCAAATTCCGTTCAGTGGTTTTTGCGAGATGCGCGTACAAATAGACATTTTTGCATTTACGATTTTATTATATGTATAGAAAGAATAGATATGTACCTATAGACTATTGTGTTCAAGTTATAAAAAAGAAGAACTTGTCATTTTCGTTGTATCTACTTATTTTTAAATTTCGAATGAATATTTTATTCAAATTGTATTTGCTGCCAGTTCTCAAGATATAATTATGTACTTTGGACTACGTGATTTTAAACGCGCAATAATGTTTATAATTGTTTAATTTTTTTTATTTTTGTTATTTTTTTTACGTATTATGTTAACCCGGCATATAAACTGCCACTATACAAAGTTTCGTCTAATTCCGTTCAGTGGTTTTGGCGTGATGCGCGTACAGACAAACAAACAAACAAACAAAAATTTTCAAAACTGTTCTAAAATGTTCAGTATCTCATTTTAAGCCACCCTGGTTAGTTTTTTTCCGAATACATCCAATGTACAGACTTTCTTACCTTTACGATTTTATTATATGTATAGATATGTATAGATAGAGAAGAGATAGAGAAGATAGAGATAGAGATTCCAAATTCCAAATTCAAAATTTTTTTATTGTTGAGAAGGTTAGTAACAATTTCATTTTCTTAAGTCTAGGTTAGTGTCACAAAATGTTTAGAAAAGAAAGAGAACAGTAGACATAGAAAACAAAACCACATATGTCCCGCGTGCACCACTAGGCTTTCGCCTGTGTCGATGCACTCAGGATTACTTTTGCATATCACTGCCTACTGCATGACTCGGTTGAAGAACCGTGCCAAGGTGAGAGATGGCCACGCTTATTTTAACACGACATCTTGTCCTTATCCCGTAGGTAACCTTTTACGACGTGCACGGGGGGAGGTGCAGTGGGACTATTAATTTTGAATTCTGTTACCGTACCCACCCATTATAATTTCATAATTAAGCGATATTACGTAAATAAGATTAGAATAATTTCAATGCCGATGCATTTAATTTTGATTTGTTTAAAAAATATTTTATTGTTCCAAAAAAGTGTTTACAGAAATAATGAAATTAAATGCAAAAAATTGCCAAAAAATTGGTAACAAAAGTATGATTTATTTTTTCGTCACACAACAACTCAAATAATTACAAATATAAATAAACATAACATGTGACGAAAATAAGCACATTCGAAGTTAATACCTTGCAGAGACTTTTTCCAGTCAACTTTTGGATGTTGATTGCTTAGTCAACTTGGAGTCGATTAGTATAGTGAAATGTAAGTGTAGGTGTTGAGTGTGAGAACTGAAGATAAAATAATAATAAAAAAACATTACCCTCCTTATTGCTTCGCGCAGTCGGATAATAATAAGAATACCTACTTCTTAATAATATATGTAAGTAAATGGTAGTTAAATACAAATTATGAGTATGTATGAGCTATTATTTTCCAGTATCATCATCAATATCATATCATCAATCAATACTAATAATAAATCTGTAAGGGATAGTCATGGAGTAAGTTACTTTGTTTTATGAGATATTGCCTTTGTAGACTCTATGTATGATACGAAGATTAAATTGAATTGATTTTTAGATTTATTTTCTGTATGTATGTATATATGTTCCTCCATAACTCTTAAACCGATCATCCGAATTCGATTAAACTTAGTACAAACATATTACTACGAGACACAGGATAGGCTAAATAAAATTCACTTCCGGTTATGCTAAGATGTGGCTCTCACACAAACCGAGTTGTTCCGCACGCCGAAATAAAGGTACGGTAGCGGACACTTTCTCCTTTTCAAATACGAATTTCGCGCGAGCGAAGCCGCGGGCAAAAGCTAGTTCAAAGTAAATACGTAAACATAGGAAATCAGCCCTGGCAATCAGAGTAGGTAGGACAGCTCTGGTCTGGTATCCAGGTCGGTCGTCATCGTGTGCACGGACTGCAACTCAGTTCAGCCGGGTCCAGCCGGAGCAATGTTTACGACCGCCGCCGCCGCCGTAATACCAATAGCTACGACGCTTGTGAACGCTTATACACGCTTATACAATCAAGTGCGTATTGAAATTCTATGAAATATTACGGGCTCGCCTCGTAAATTGATATAGCGCAGCGGGGGCTAGTACTACCCGCCTATGTCGTCTTAGCGAGCGCTTGCCTAAAGTCGCTCTAAAGCTTTACGCCAAGGCGCTCACGGTGAGCGCTGACCGTGAGCGCTCACCGTCGGCGCGCACCGTTCCGCGTCAGCACAAGTTGCGTTTCAGTGCCGCGCCAACACAGCCGCGCGCACATGGGGTCATCACGTTGGCATATTGAAGCGCGGCTGTAAAAATGTAAAAAACTTTATAATAATATCGTGTACCTACATATATTATACTATTAAGGACAAGATACCGTGCATAAGGGCGATATGATAACCACTTCTCACCTTGGCACGGTCCTTCAACCGAGTCCTAAGTGGGCCTTCGTGCCTTACTTGCTGCTTGATATTTGTCTTGTCCTAATACTCTGCTAAATGTGGTGGTCTGTGTTGTGATGTAATTTACAAGAATACTTGCAGCACAACACCGATTACTCTGCTCACCCCGTTTGTCGGGATACAGCGTTTAGTATGTACGGTATGTATATTATATGTACATGGATATTATAATTTTTGTTTTATGTAAGTCTAAACCTACTACTGTTAATCCGAAAACTTAAAAATGAATATGGATAGTATGACCGTACGCGACCGACACGTCGTCGTCGGCGCTCACCGTCAGTGTCGCTCTGTGGAGGCCCTAAGGAAATATTAATTTCTGTCGTGTCAGTCGTGAAGAGTCAGTCAGAAGCGCAGTGGGAGTCACGCACGACGTACAAATCGGTACAAGGCATTCCGAGAGCGGGCCGGTTGTAGTGTTCGATGTTACTTAAAGACAGACAGCGAAGATACGGTTGGGTGATTACTACAAGCTGATTAATCTAAGCGGTCGCGTTGCGTCCAGTGCCACAGATAAGAGAATTAATGGCTGGATCGGCGATAGATAGCACCTGCGGTGTTGCTGGATTAAGTATGCCGAGATTTACAACTTTATTACAGAGGATGACGACATAAGTACTTGCGCGCTATCATTTGGCTGTAAATATCGGCACGCGATCGCGGAATGCTCGCCAAGGACTAGGGTGTGTTGATTAATGTATCTATGTGTGTGTGATGTGTCAGCCTCAGTGACCGCTCGACCGTTGGAGGCTGACCGTGGTTCGGATTCCACGTAAAATTGTAGGTCTCCCCTTCTTACCTTACTATGTAGGTGGTAGGGGTTTTCCCGCCCGAGTTGATAACACCGTACTGAATGAAAGATCATTTGAAACGGCTATTTAAATAGTTCGTGTTTTTCCTCCAGTTCAGTGTAGCCGGCACGACTGAAGGGAAGCACTGACATGGCAGGTATTTCACCAAGGTGCTGACATCACGGTTGTAGTAGTGATGTAGCCAACCTTGTCAGTTTCCACAGAAAAAAACATATGTTGATTTGTTGGAATTTTGGAGACACCGTTTTCCCATACAGATCGCTCTTGATAGCCCGTCTGGCCATGATTTCTCTGATCTGTTGACGAAGAGATCCGGACTTCGAATTCTGCCTGTCGTGCGGTAATGAGATTTCTTGAACGATTTGTGTACCTGACCTGAAATATTCGGAATGGTAACAAAATCTGTATAGATTAAAATAAAAATACAGTATAGGTAGGTACCTATACGAAATAAAACGAAATAAAACTACATGCAATCTATGTACCTAGCCAACTCAGAAACTTGGGAGACGCCGCAGGAGATGAGGTCCGGAGCAGATGGGAGTTTGTGAAGGAGCTAATATGCATACTGTTTATGTATTTATTTCCTCCTTACTGCTTTATTCGATGATCGCCATGTCTGTATAAAAGATGTGACTATTATAATGAGACCCGCTGCCCGCAATGGTAATTTGTTTCCTATACCTTTATCCGCGAAAGTTCTTCAGTTTGAGGTACGTAATCTGTCGCTGAGCCTAACATTTGTTAAAATTCGTGCTACCTAATATACGTAAAAATAAAATGAAACGATCATAATAAATGTTTGCGAGGTCATGTAGTCATTTCACATCGGAGCCATAATAATAACACTCCAGGGAGACCCGTTTCGCCTTCCTATAAAGCCTGCCCTCTGGTGGTGACGGAGCAGGCGTGTGGGGGTGTGGGGGTGGAGGGAGGGGAAGTGGAGAAGGTCACAGGTGGCGCCCCGCGCGCGCGCGCGTCGCGTGTACACACCGGCGACATCACTCACGCGCAAGATACACGGCCACTGTCGGGAATTGGAGCTCCTCATAATGGCTGCTGCCCACTGAACTGTATCGCACTAGTGCGTTAGAATGCCTACAACAGATGGGCTGACATCATGAGTGCTGATCTCAGTTTCAAGAAAAAAACAAAATGGCAGCTGTTGTGCCGATTTGACTGTCGCTATTTTGGTGCTGATGCTATCAGTGAGCCCGGCAATCGAATGAATAATTCATCACCATCAACCTGTATCTGTCCACTGCTGGACATAGGCCTCTCCCAAGGCGCGCCACCACACGCGGTCTTCCGCTCTTCTCATCCATCCACTCGCGGCTACCTTTTTTAGGTCATCTGTCCACCTAGCCGGGGGGCGTCCCACGCTACGTTTGCTTGTACATGGCCTCGATTCGAGCACCCGTCTACCCCGTCGGTTGAATGAATGATTACTATAATCGAATTATATGATTAATATGATCGCTAATAACAATGCAAATAGCCATCGTCGCGTGGTTTTAAAGCATTTATCGTAATTTTTTTATGTAATCCGATATGGGTGGCTGAGTCAGAGCGGCCAAATCACAAGCTCCAACCAGCCAATATCACCTTCGAGAAATTAAGTGCCATATCGAAGACTTCCCTTTGGATCGCTGGCTATACTGGACTAGAGGAGAATACAGCTGAGGTTGCTATGCGGCCATCTTACATACAGTACGGTGGTACCAAACCAGTCCGCAACAATTTGAGCCAACCACCTAAGAGGCAAGGGAAGGGACCTACAGGTTTACACCGGTTCCGAAAGGTGAAGCAGCAGGTAAATTTTGCACGCAAATCTTTCCGTCAGAAAAGACTCATTGGCTGAGCCGCGGGCAAAAGCAGTACTATTATTATAGAAGTGTAAAATGTCTACAAAACTCAACTGACTGCTGCCTCTGCGAGATACATGTTTCTAGTGTGGAGGCTTTTTGATAATGTACCTATATAATCATGAAATAAAATAAATTTGCAATTTGAAATTAGTCCCTGGACGCTCACTACTACTATTAGCGCCAAAATGGCGACCATCAAATCGGCACAAAAATGCTGTCTGAAGCCATTCCATCTTGCTAATAAAATTGAGTTCAGAGCTCCTCTCCGCAATCGCTCATCTTGCCGCTCGTCTCCCGGTTCACCTGTCATCAGGGATGAAGAATTATTATTGTTTCATCCCGGCGGCGCCGACGCGGCGTCGCGGCGGCGGCGCCGGCGCCCCGACGACCGGGCCATTGTAGGGATTTTGGTGAAAATGTTGCTGTTTTCGGGAACATTTTCAAGTGTCAGGTCGTAATGACGCCGATGTATCGTCGAGTTGATGGGTTTGCGAAAAATAAGAGTAGAGGGTGCTGGTACTCCTATGTCAGGTTGTAATACATCGTGGGATGGTCGATAGTTTGTAAAGCGTCTTAAATATACACGGTGTTGCAGCCCCAACCGTAAAACCCGAAAGGGGATGATTCTGTACGTGAAATAGAACAACTTTTGTTTTACGACTTTTTTTTTGAAGAAAAAAAAATTTTTTTTTCTCCATACATTTTGAGAATAGGTAAGTAAAATTTGTATGGAAAAAATATTTTTTTTTTGTTTCAAAAAATTTTTTTTCTTCACAGAAGTTGTTTAGTTTCACATATAGAATAACGCCCTTATGTCAGTTAAAATATTACGGGGCAACCTGCAACACCGTGTATTTTGGTGCTCAAACTCAGCCGGTGTCGAAGGCCAGACTATAGCATTTTTATCGAAAGTTCAAAGAGTACAATACATATCAAAGAGTACAAATCATATTTTTTGACAAGTAGGTACAAAATATTCGTTTATTTATTGTTAATTTATATCACATATTCCTTGGTTTTATACCGCCCAGATTGGTACCACCGCACTGAGCGGGTCCGGGCGAAGGTGCTATGCAAATAGTTCCTGTTTTCCGTCCAGTTCAGTATAGATGTTACCACCCAAAGAACTCCCTGGTATGGCACCTACCTTTTTTTATTGCTTCCGAACAGGGTGGCTGTGCCCGAGGTCGAAGCCTCAGGCGCAGCCAATTTCACCCTCGAGGAGGTGCTACGAGTAGTTCAGCTTGGAGGTGGACTAATGTCGCTGGGAAAAGGCCGCGATTTGAAGATCCGTGAATTGTAGGAGTGTGGAAAGATATTCCCCGGCTATCTATACATATAATAAAATCGTAAAGGTAAGAAAGTCTGTACATTGGATGTATTCGGAAAAAAACTAACCAGGGTGGCTTAAAATGAGATACTGAACATTTTAGAACAGTTTTGAAAATTTTTGTTTGTTTGTTTGTTTGTCTGTACGCGCATCACGCCAAAACCACTGAACGGAATTAGACGAAACTTTGTATAGTGGCAGTTTATATGCCGGGTTAACATAATACGTAAAAAAAATAACAAAAATAAAAAAAATTAAACAATTATAAACATTATTGCGCGTTTAAAATCACGTAGTCCAAAGTACATAATTATATCTTGAGAACTGGCAGCAAATACAATTTGAATAAAATATTCATTCGAAATTTAAAAATAAGTAGATACAACGAAAATGACAAGTTCTTCTTTTTTATAACTTGAACACAATAGTCTATAGGTACATATCTATTCTTTCTATACATATAATAAAATCGTAAATGCAAAAATGTCTATTTGTACGCGCATCTCGCAAAAACCACTGAACGGAATTTGACGAAACTTTTTATAGTGACAGTGTACATCCCGGATTAACATAATAATTAAAAAATATAATAAAAATCACGTAATCCAAAGTAATGGTAAAAAACAATTTTAAATGTCATGTTGACAACGGAGAACTGTCATCTCGACGTGAGCTGGCCGGTGACAAATTGTTTGATAAATAAAAAAATAATTGAAAGTCGAAGTTATGTCGCTGTCATTGGTGCAATAAAATTTATATATCTGTTGCCCGCGGCTTCGCTCGCGTGAAATTCGCATTTCAAAAATAGAAAGTAAGTAACTAAAAGCGGGCCCGAAGGCGGATCTGCGCTCACGTAAACGATATTCTTTCTCGATGAAAGTAACTAAGGGCGAAGCGGAAGGCGGAGCTGAGTTCAGGAAGAAGAAAAACATTCTTGAAGAAAGTAAGTAACTAATGGCGAGGCCGAAGGCCGAGCTGCGTTCGGGAAGATCATAAACCTTCTCGAAGAAAGTAAGTAACTATTGGCGAGGCCGCAGGCCGAGCTGCGTTCAGGAAGAAGCTAAAACATCTTGAAGAAAGTAAGTAACTAAGGCGAGGCCGAAGGCCGAGCTACGTTCGAATAATTGAAAAACCATCTCGAAGAAAGCAAGTAACTAAGGGCGAAGCCGAAGGCCGAGCTGCATTCAGAAAGAAGCTAAACCATCTTGAAGAAAGTAAGTAACTAAAGGCGAGGCCGAAGGCCGAGCTGCATTCAGGAAGAAGCTAAACATTTTGAAGAAAGTAAGTAACTAAGGGCGAGGCCGAAGGCCGTGCTCTATTCGGGAAGACCATACACCATCTCGAAGAAAGCAAGTAACTAAGGGCGAGGCCGTAGGCCGAGCTGCGTTCAGGAAGAAGGTAAACATTTTTGAAGAAAGTAAGTAACTAAGGCGAGGCCGAAGGCCGAGCTACGTTCTGACAAATGATAAACCATCTCGAATAAAGCAAGTAACTAAGGGCGATGCCGAAGGCCGAGCTGCGTTCAGAAAGAAGCTAAACCATCTCGAATAAAGTTAATTAACATTAAGATTGAGTTAATTTAATTTAAATTGTATTATAAAGTCCACGCTTCTGACGGCAAATATGCCGTGCATCCTAGAACCTCGCGGTTATTCCCGGCTGGATGGCAAGAGGCCCGATGCTATCACCTTAGTGGCATGGACTAAGGGTAGTTCTTTGATGTGGGACGCCACTTGTGTTCTCACATTGGCTCCAAGTCACGTTAGGACATCTTCAAGAGCGGCTGGCGCGGCCGAGGCTGGGGCGGAGAGCCTCAAACGCAACAAATATAGAAATATAATTCAAGATTTCGAATTTGTTGCGTTTGCGGTTGAAACCCTCGGTCCGTGGAGCAGTGAAGCCAAAAGATGCTTGGGCTTCTGCTGGTTGACGCAACTGGTGTCCCGCCATCAAGGGCTTATGTACTTCATTCAAAGGGTAAGCCTTGCCATCCAGCGGGGTAATGCCGCAAGTGCTCTAAGAAGATTTGAAAATGCCAGTTTTGATAGTTATTTTAATGTTTGTTAGGTAGGTTTTAATTCTTTAGTTATTAATATTACTTTTTTATTTTTATGAAATAAATAGATTGAGTAAACGATATTATATTCTATCGAAGAAAGGAAGTCTTTAAGGGCGAGGCCCGAAGGCGGAAGAGGATTTTTGGTTTACCTGAATCTTCGTGAACGCAGCTCGGCCTTCGGCCTCGCCCTTACTTACTTTTATTTGAGAAAGGTTTATCGTTTACCTGAAAGCAGCTAGGCCTTCGGCCTCGCCCTTAGTTAGTTACTGTCTTTGAGAAGGTTTATCGATTACCTGAACGCAACTTGCCCTCGCCCTTAGTTACTTACATTCTTCTTTGGAATACGAATTTCACGCGAGCGAAGCCGCGGGCAACAGCTAGTAGCTAATAAAGATGTTATATGCTGACATCGCTGATGTTGTAGCCAACCTATTCTATACAAACTTTCAGTCCAATACTATACATTACATTACAAGCGCTATGCGAGCGACTCCGAAAAAGCATTGAATTTTCAATGCAGCCACATGCGTATAGGACCTGTCCTGGCGTATATTCCGTAATTGGGCATTGTCTATCTCTCCTCGGTGAAGGCTGAATATGGGATCTACTCATATAGTACAAATGCACCAGTACAACCTTGTCAACCATCGGGTCTCGGAATCACTCAAAATAATATGTGAGCTCTGTGACCTCACCTATGGTAAGGTTACAGAGGAGTGTCTCGAGTTTTGTCATTATGCGCGCACTTCAATGACTTCCAACCTTTCCGAGTTAAATTGTTCTGAATTCACGAAGGTTTCTATTTTATTCTTGTAATAAAAAGAAGTGCCTTTTCGTATTTTTTATTTATTTAATGTACGTATTTTATAATTATGCTCGAAATATGACATTAATACTTTGTATTTTTTTATTTTATTTTATAAGGAAACTTAACAGCAATACCTATATCGTAGGTAATAAATAAGCGGTTCCGTACCGCTGAAGGTCTCCCGGCGGCGCGGCGGCGCGGGCGCGGCGTTCAGCGGTACGAAACGAACGGTATTAATACTGAAGTGTTTCTTATCTCTATCTGTCAAACAAATGGCACCGGGGTCACGAAATATATGATTTTTTTTACGTTTATTCGATAGATAAATTCCCTCCCTCGCAGAAGTCCATCGGATAATCATTCAAGGCCAATAAAATCATTACTCGCGAAACCACGCTCAGCGAGAAGGCGAGTTGTCGTCGATTTTATGAACACCTTATGAAGACAGCGGGCTGGACACGTCAGCTGAAGAGACGAAGACCATTGGAGTAACCATGTCCTACACTGGCGGCCGTGGGCAGGAAAACGGAGTGTGGGAAGACCACCCGCCAGGCGGGACGACGACATCAAGTACGTCGGCGGAAAGCAGTGGTTTCGTACCGTTGAAGGCCGGGAGGACTGGACGAAGATTTTAGAGGCGTATGTCCAGCAGTGGACGCTTACAAGCTGACTGACTGACTGACTTATGAAGACGCCCGGTTATAGAAGCTAGGGAAGAAGATCGCCAGAAGACCACTACATTTCAGGATAATTGTTGCCCTAAAGATCTATGTATGTATAATGTATAGCCCAAACATTAGGAAGCACTGGTTTACATGGACGACTACGTGGCGCGGACTTCTCAATGCAACTCTACCGACGAAGCGAGTCGATGCGCCGCCGCGTCTATTGTGCCTCCGAACCGTACCGCATGGCTGGTACGCTGGTATCTCGGCTGGTATACAATACAATAAATGGCAAATCGAGATGGAATGGTAGGTACGCTTATTGTTTTGTTATAGAATGGAATATAGAAGCACTGCTGTTGGTTCTAGATACTGGAAACTTCTATATAAAGTTCTGTTAAAATTATTTTGACAAAAAACTGTTTAAAAAGTTTGTTTACCGACTTTTAAAAATTACTAGAACCGAAACGAATGATAGTCAAGACATTTTGGTTCCCGATAATACAATGTCAACAACAAAAGGAAGTATGTTCGCTTTCCATTAAGAAGATATAAAAGTGTACATGTATTTTCAAGAAGATCATTTCAAATTCCTTCCAGTACAACTAGCCACGCTCGAGTGCATCCCCTAATAGCGATGCCTGCGACTCGCTCGGGCCAATTCCGCAAAGTCTTCGAAACTGAAATAGCATAATACACTAGTCAACCAGGAGTTTTGATGTATGGAGACCCATACATTAATTCCTCAGTCAATGAAACTTTGATAATATCTTGGAGTAATGTTCGGAATTACTACTGACAAATAATCCAACATTTTTTTTTACGGGAAGTTGGGTATATTCAAAGAAAAGTGAAAATTTAATATAACTCCTATAGACAAATTGCTCCGTCCAAAGTTACTTCGCCATAGGGTAGGTATTATTTATATGAATAAGTACGTAAATAAATCCAACATTTTTTGTATATGGAAATAGTGAATTAAAAACAAAATGTGTTTTTTTACTATATTTTTCTCGGCAAAATTGCTCAGTCGGTTCTTTAATCGGAATATACCTTAGTATTATTATGTACATCAATAAGCATAAGAATCCAACAACTTTTTTATATGCATCATTTTTTTTCAAGGTGACGGCCGAAACTCTGTTCCGCAAAATTCCTCCGTCCGTTTTTATTGTACAATTATGATTAAGAATTTTGAAGAAAATTATTTGCAAAAGAATCCAACAAAAAATCCATCGGCAAGTTTAAAAAACAAGCGGGCCAAGACGGGCGCGGTGCGCAGAGGAGCGGCCGGCCGCGGGAGGCGAGAGACGCGGCATTTTCCCCTCCTCTGCGTCCATGCTGCGCCGCGCCGCCCCTGGCGCGCCGCTGAAGTTGGCGTGCGGTGTGTGCTAACCAGGGACTGAAAACCGGTTCGAAATGGGGTTCGGGTTCTCCGAACCGGTTCGAAGAACCTTTTTAACGAGCGAACCAGTTTGGTCGCGAACCGGTTCAAAAAAACCCGAACCTGAAGCCTAAAAACCGGTTCAGAACCGGTTTGGACCTCTAATATTAACCGGTTCGCAGCAGGGTACGAAATGGGGTGGAAACCTATATACATTTTTTTTGGACTTTGGGCTTCTTTTTTAATGTAAAATATTGTTGTTTTATGTATTTAATAAAATAAAAAAATAGGTGGTTCATTTTTATAGCCTAATCGATTCAGTTTCATAACAGTAACAAAAAAGTCTTAATTATCATTATGACATAACACGTGTAAGTTGGTAAAAAAAATCAAATTCTTTCTATTCCATACTAATAAAACTAAAATTGTGGTTTTTCACAATTTCTGAAAGAAAGGGATCTATGTGTTGGAAGACTTTTTTGTTCCTGGCATGAAACTGAAATGATTAAGAATTTTTTTTTTACATTTTACATAGAAAAAATGTTTTTGTGCGAACAAAAATTATTTGTTCTTCAAAAGTGATCTATTTCCGATACAGAACCCTCTCTTAGCGTACTATTAACTAATTTTGAAAGACATTATATAAGGTGCTTCGTTATTCATCTCAAGTAAACACGTTACGCAAAAAAAAAATTATATGTTTTTAGCATAACTTTTCGAGAAATTTTCAAACGCAGAACAGCTGTTTATTGTAAGTAAGTCACAAGGTCACTAGACTTGTGTGTAACAGTAGGTAGCTTGCATTGTACGGGGTCAATGACCGTTGTATGTCCAAAAGCAGAACAGCTGTTTGTTGTAAGTAAGTCACAAAGTAACTAGACCTGTGTGTAACAGTAGGTAGCTTGCATTGTACGGGGTCAATGACCGTACTATGTTCAAACGCAGAACAGCTATTGTTGTAAGTAAGTCACAAGGTCACTAGGCCGCCGCCGCTCTAAAACTAGCTACCTACCTACCTACCTACCTACGTGTGCGTGTGTGTGCCTACGTTTCTTGTTTCTTGTTTCTTCGCCGACTTCCTGCATGGGCGTAGCATTCATTCAGCAACCGTGCACTACGGTTGCTCGTCGGACATGTCAGTGAACGCCGGCATACCCCAAGGATCTGTGTTGTCACCCACGCTGTTTCTTCTGCATATCAATGATATGCTGTCTCTGGACAACATACATTGATGACAGTACGGCACACGGATCCTACACCAGTCACCCTTCAGCCAGTCGGGATGTTGTGGATGAGAAGAGGCGAAGACTTGTGTCTGAGCTCGAACACACACTCGACTCTATTTCCGAATAGGGCCATAGTAATTTGGTCGAGTTCAACGCTTCCAAGACACAAGTTCGCGTGTTCAGTGCGAAGAGAGCGGCGTTCACACCGGTTCCTTCATTCCAAGGCACGTCGCTTAAATTAAGTGAACACCTCGGGATCCTCGGAGTCGAACTGTCGCACGACCTGAACTTTCGTCGCCATATCGAGGGGAAGGCCAAGCTGGCTTCTAAAAAGCTGGGCGTACTCAATAAGGTGCGACGGTACTTCACACCAAAAGCTGCTTCTCTATAAATCGCAGATCAGGTCCTGCTTGGAGTACTGCTCGCACCTGTGGGATGGCTCTGCCAAATACCAGCTTGCGCCTCTGGACTCAATCCAGCGTCGAACCGTGCGACTAGTAGGTGACCCCGAAGTGTCCTGCGATCTAGAACCACTGCAACACCGTAGGGATGTCGGCTCCCTAAGTGTATTCTATCGCTTATTCCGTGAGGAGTACTCGGAGGGGCCGTTTAATGTGATCCCGCCGTCCCCTTTCCACCTTCGCACCACGCGCACTGGGCAGGGATTGCATTCCTACACGCTGGACTTACCGCGGATGCGTACCAATCGATTCTGCAGATCTTTCCTCTACAGAACCGGTAAACCCTGGAACGCTCTCCCTGCACATATATTTCCCCCCAAGTACAGTCTCGGGTCCTTCAAGAGGGCCGTGAATGGGCACCATAAGCAATGCTCGGCATGGCATTCGGAACCCCCGCATACGACCGAATGTCCATGGGCGTCGTTAGACACCTTATGGGTGGCTCGGCGCCATACGACGCGCTGTCAATAAAAAAAACCTTTTTGGGGTCCGCTTGCACAAACGCAGATTTCCAGACCGCCGGCACACAGCCATTGGAGTAGGAGATACGGAATAGGCGCGTCAGCACTGGAGCCAGCTCGGGAGCACACTATTTTAACACCAATGCAGGAATCCATTCCGGCCCACACGCTTTCCTGACGTATAGGGAGAGAAACTCCGCCAGTACAGTCTGTTATCGAAACTGTACTTCCGGCATGGAGTTCTCACACCTAGGTATGGCTGGGGGAGTGGCACCCCCATCGTCCAGGTTGAAGTTCCCCGCAAAGAGAGATACCAGTAAGTCGGCTTTCTCCTTTGCGGAGTGGGCAAGTGAGCCTCCAGGACACTGCAGAGGTGGAAGAGAGGAGCGGCAGAAATTCGACTCGACAGATTTGGCGAGAGACCAGAACTCACAGCTCCCAGTTGGGTGCTGGTTCAGTCTGTCGCCGATGTAGTCAAATTTGGCCCTGGCAATATTTTGGAGCCCTTTTGCAGCCCTTTTGCAGGATCTGGAGAGGCGGTTGTATTCCATCGTCTGTTCGGATACGTTTGATTCACGTCCGGCACGGGCACGCGACCATGCCCGATAAGCTGTGCATTTAGCTGCGACAGCATCAGCACAGTCGCGGCTGTACGATGGTTGGCTTTTACCACCGAGGTGGACAGAGGCGCTGGGAATAAACATTTCCTTTGCCCCCAGAACCACATCGGCAACGGTATTACCGCATTTTGACGGATCGTCCGAACTGAAGCAGATCTCTCTCCAAGGGTAGGATGCGAAGTGTTCTCGCATCTCATCTTAATCTGCTGACGCGTAGTGCCAAATTCGACGCGTTCCTCCAGTACGGGACTGAGGAGGCGAAGATGACACCGTGGACCCCACTAAACAATGATCAGAAGAACCCGGCGGGGCTCTCACTGAGACTTTATATCCAGTGGGGTTTGTGTCAGCGGAAGATCCAGCAGAGAGGGTCCATGACCGTCTATATCTGGCAGCCTGGTGGGCTGGTCCACCAGTTGAGACAGGCCATGCGTCAGGGCGAAGTCGTAGGCGGCTCTCCCCGCAAAGTCAGTTCTCCTGGAGCCTAGCCATGCCTTGTCATGGGCATTGAAGTCTCCAAGGAAACCCAAATCCGCGGTGGGGAACCGCTCTTGGACTTTGTCTACCGCTCCACTCAGGTACTCGAATAACCGAGCTGTCTCCGCATTGCCAGAGTGCGACCTATTGGGACCCCCGACACCGTTCCCAGATCCACGTGGGGCCAGAGTATTGAGAGCTCGGAGTCCTCAATGCAGCGCAGGCGACGACAGGAAATATCAGCCCTGACAAACAGGCAGACTCCGGCTCGCCAGCGGAAGGCTTCATCCAGGGTGTAGCCGGGGTGGTGCAGGTAAGAAGTGTCGGCAGGGCGAGATATTTGCGTTTTCGTCGAGAAAGCAAGGCCGGCTTCATCCTCTTCACGTGGTGATTGACGGCATTAAGATTGGTGTGCAACCCCCGCACGTTGGTCAAGTCAACGCTAAATAGTGGTGTACTTGGGGGGTATCGCTGTTCGCGTCCGTGACACCTTAAGGTCCTTAAGTCACACGTGCCTCCTGGGTGGTGCTAAATGAACAGTAAACAGCGTGTGGGAGATCCTCGGATCGCCTGGGTCGCCACCACACCCCGGGAACAATTACACCGCCATAACAGTTATCTGCGTTCCGGTGTACATCCCGGGGACCCAGTAGCAGGAGGGGCTGGCTGTGACGAGGAGTGGGCCAGTGGCTCTAAAGCCGAATCACTGCCCAGGGGTAGTGCATCGACACGATGGCCAGGGAGACCCGGTGAAACGGTTGTTCCGCTGGCCGCCCGCCGGGTAGTATAGGGGCCCAATCGCGCCTAACCAGCGCGAGAGGCTGCCCTGGTCAACCGGCGCATAATCTCGGAGTGATCCGTAGTGCCGGATGGTGACCGGTTGTAGGGGTCCCGGCGGCCACTTCCGAGGGGGACCGGGGGCCCTTCCGTCCATCGTGTCGGCGCTCCACTATCCTGAGCACATAGTGATGACGCCACGATCCACGCTTTGCCCGTAAATCGTCGCAGGCGCCTCTCAATGCTTTCTCTCCCCCCTTCAATAATAATGGCAGCACAAAACAAAAGAATAAACGTTTGCTCAGCGGTGCACAACCCCACACATTTCAGCGTGGACGTAACAAATGTGCGAGGATTGCACTCCAATTTGGATGGCGTCCACCACCATTTGGAGACAGCGAAGCCGGCTTTATTCTTTCTGACGGAGACGCAAATATCTCGCCCAGCCGACACGTCGTACTTGCACTACCCCGGGTACAACCTGGAAAAAGCCTTCCGTTCCCGTGCCGGGGTATGCTTGTTTGCTAGGGCGGATATTTGCTGTCGTCGCCTGCGCTGTCTAGAAGACCTCACGTCTTCAGTACTCTGGGTCCACGTGGATCTGGGGTCGGAATCGCGCGTGTACGCCTGCGTCTACAGGTCGCACTCGGGTGATGCGGAGACAGCTCGCCTATTTGAGCACCTGAGTAGAGCAGCAGACGAAGTCCAAGAGCGGTTCCCTACAGCAGACATGGTACTCGTTGGGGACTTTAATGCCCACCACGAGGTGTGGCTTGGCTCCAACAGAACCGATTTCGCGGGGAGAGCCGCTTACGACTTCGCCCTGACGTATGACCTGTCTCAGCTGGTAGATCAACCTACCAGAATACCAGACATAGACGGTCATACACCCTACTTGCTGGATCTTCTGCTGACGTCTAATCCTGCTGGGTATAAGGTAACAGTGAGCGCTCCTCTTGGCTCCTCCGACCATTGCCTAGTGGGATCTACAGTGCCTTCGTCGCCCCCTCAGACCCGAACTGAAGGAGCCCGTCGAATTTGGCACTACGCGTCGGCAGATTGGGATGGAATGCGAGAGCATTTTGCATCCTACCCTTGGAGAGAGCTATGCTTCAATTCGGACGATCCGTCGGAATGTGCCAATACCGTTGCCGAGGTGATTCTGGGTGGTATGGACATGTTTGTTCCCAATGCCTCCCTTCGCCTCGGAGGTAAGAGCAAACCCTGGTACAGCCGGGACTGTGCCGATGCTGCCGCGGCTAAAGCTACGGCATATCGAGCATGGTCACGTGCTCGTGCAAGACGTGATCCATATATCTCCGAATTGAAGAAGAACTACAACCGCCTCTCCAGATCCTGCAAGAGGGCTATCGCCAGGGCTAAATTCGAGCATATCGGCAGAATTGGCGATAGGCTGAACCGGTACCCGACTGGGAGCCGTGAGTTCTGGTCTCTCGCCAAAACTGTCGAGTCGAATTTCTGCCGCCCCTCACTTCCACCTCTACAGCGCACTGACGGATCACTCGCTCACTCCGCAAAAGATAAAGCAGACCTTCTGGTATATCTTTTTGCGGGGAATTCCCACCTAGATGATGGGGGAGCTTCTCCTCCATCCATACCTAGGTGTGAGAACTCCATGCCAGAAGTGCAGTTCCGACAGAGAACTGTGCGGAAGGAGCTTCTTGCCCTAGACGTGAGGAAAGCGAGTGGACCGGACAGAGTGCCTGCATTGGTGTTGAAAAAGTGTGCTCCCGAGCTGGCTCCAGTACTGACGCGCCTCTTTCGCCTCTCGTACACAACTGGCCGCGTGCCGGCAGCTTGGAAATCAGCTTTCGTTCAGCCTGTCCCAAGAAAGGGCGATCGCTCTGACCCGTCAAACTACCGACCCATAGCAATCACCTCCCTCCTCTGCAAGGTGATGGAGCGCGTAGTCAATACGCAGCTCATGACGTACCTAGAGACAAATAATCTCATCAGCGATCGGCAATACGGCTTCCGGCCAAACCGATCAGCTGGTGATCTCCTAGCGTACGTCACTCACCTTTGGGGGAAAGCGCTTGAAGGGTACGGTGAATCCTTGGCAATTGGACTCGATATTGCCAAGGCATTTTACCGGGTCTGGCACAAAGCACTTCTGGGCAATCTGCCGGCGTACGGAATCCCCTCTGGCCTTTGTGACTGGGTCACCGACTTCCTACATGGGCGTAGCATTCAGGTCCTCGTGGACGGCTGCTCGTCGGACGCCATGTCAGTGAATGCCGGTGTACCACAGGGTTCTGTGTTGTCTCCCACGCTGTTTCTTCTCCATATCAATGATATGCTGCCACTCGGCAACATACATTGTTATGCAGACGACAGTACGGCACACGGATCCTACACCAGTCACCCTTCAGCCGGACGGAAAGTTGTGGATGAGAAGAGGCTAGCACTTGTGTCTGAACTCGAGCAAACACTCCAGTCTATTGCCGAATGGGGCCGGAGCAACTTGGTCGTGTTCAACGCATCGAAGACACAAGTGTGTGCGTTCAGTGCGAAGAGAACGGCGTTCACGCCAGCTCCTTCCTTCCAAAACACGTCGCTGAAATTAAGCGACCACCTCGAGGTCCTCGGTGTCGAACTGTCGCACGAATTGAACTTCCGGCGCCACATTGAGGGCAAGGCCAAGCTGGCCTCAAAAAATCTGGGCGTACTAAACAAGGTGCGGCGGTACTTCACGTCGGGCCAAAAACTGACGCTGTATAAAACACAGGTTAGGTCCTGCTTGGAGTACTGCTCGCACTTGTGGGACGGCTCAGCTAAATACCAGCTTGCGCCGCTAGACTCAATCCAGCGTCGTGCCGTGCGACTGGTGGGTGACCCTGCGGTGTCCCGCGACTTAGAACCACTGCAACTCCGTAGGGACGTCGGCTCCCTAAGTGTGTTCTATCGTCTATTTCATGGGGAGTGTTCGGAGGAGCTGTTTAACGCGATTCCGCCGTCCCCATTCCACCTCCGCACCACGCGTACTGGGCAGGGGATGCACCCCTACTCAATCGACCTACCACGGATGCGCACCAACCGGTTCTGTAGATCTTTTATTCACAGAACCGGGAAAATGTGGAACGCACTCCCTGCCCATCTATTTCCTCCCAAGTACAACCTGGGGTTCTTCAAAAGGGGCGTGAAAAGGCTCCTATCAGGCCGGCATGGCATTCGCAATCCCCGTGCATCACAGAATGTCCATGGGCATCGTTAGACACCTACTTGTAGGTGAAAAGATGCCACATGTCGCGCTATCAATAAAAAAATAAAAAAAAGGGGTGTGCACAGCTGATTGAAAGTTGTTCTTTCTTTGTACTGCCATGGTTGTAGTAAGAGGGGGGGGAAAGAGCGTGAAGGGTGGCTGTGGTGATTCACGGGCAAAGCGTGGACCATCGCTTACTGCTCAGGTTAGTGGTGCGCCGACACGGAAGACGGAAGGGCCCCCGGTCCCCCCCCCCCTCCCCTCCCCCCGGAAGTGGCCGCCGGGACCCCTACTCCGTTCACCAACCGGCACGACGGACCACTCCGGGATTATGCGCCGGTTTACCAGGGCAGCCTCTCGCGTTGGTTAGACGCGATTGGGCCCCTGTACCACCGGCGGGCGGCCAGCGGAATAACCGTCTCACCGAGTCTCCCTGTCAACCGTGTCGATGCATTACGTCGGAACAGCGAATCCGCGTCGGGATTACTGACCTACTCCTCACCACAGCCATCCCCACCTGCTTTTGGGTCCCCGGGAGGTGCACCGGAACACAGTGAACTGTTATGGCGGTATAATAGTACTGAGCTTGCATCGGTCGGCGACGGACGCGCACACGATGCACTCTAGACGCACCTGCGATGTAAGCGAAAATGGCGTGCGATAAATGCAATATGGTTGTGAACGAAGTACTAGCCTTCACCGAAGATCAGCCTTCAGCATCATCCGGATTTGTGAGTCCGCCTTCACCGAAGATGACGTTGAGACCGCGAGAGTTCTGCTTCGTGCGTGCATTCCGTCAAGAAGGCCGACTCGCAAGGGAGAAAATCGGAAGAAGAAGACTATCCAGGACATCATCACCATCTTAAAGCCGACAGACCCCGACGACGTGCCAAGGTTCGTCGCGTACGACCTCAATAAGTTGCCGCCTGTGTCCTTCGACCACGTCGACGTTACGGCCTTCCTGAAAGATTTGGTGATCATAAAAGCGGACATAGCTCAACTGAAGGGAAACTGTGGAGCGACAGCGGCGTAGGGGCCAACATCTCTCGTCCCGGAAGTTCAACAGCTGAAACAGGCAGTTGAGAAATTGTCATGTTCCGAGTCACTCCGGCCGATAACCCCGTCTCTGCAGCCTGATCGCATTCCGCAAGTGGGAACACCGAACGAAACGCTGAGTGTACGCAACATCAATATGCGCAGGCGAGGTGCTCAAGTGTCGTCACCCAGCGATTGCACATCGACGCCGGTATGCTACGTAAGCGCTGATGGTGCTGTTGATGCCTCGACTTCTACACTGCTCACCCCTCCCGCTCCTCTGCCCACCCGCCCCGTTGCCGCTCGTCCGAAAAGGCGACGCGGATCTATGACGAAGCGTATCAGTAAAACGGTGGAGAAAACAACAATGGTATCCCCGCGCTTGGAACCGCGTCCCGACTGTCGGCAGGAGGCTGCACGTGACAAAGACGGGTTCGTACTCGTCGAGAGCAGGAAGAAGAGAAGGAAGAGGTGCAATAAGCGCGGATCTGCGCCCCCTGAAGAGAGCTGTTTGAAGGCAGCTCCCCGCACGGCTCTCATCTACGTGTCTCGCCTGCGAAAGTACATGAAGATCGAGGACCTCATCCGCCACGTCCAGGATAAGGGTGAGCGAGTTGAGAGTGTCGAGGCTCTTCCTTCTCACTGGGCTGACACGAACTTTTGCGCTTTCAAGCTGTGCATTCCTGCCGAGAAGGTGAAGACATTCCTTCGCAGTGAGTTTTGGCCCTCCGGGGTGGTGTTCCGGCGCTACAATCGCGACCTTCATCGTGAGGTCGCGCGCCATAAGTATGCTGAGGCCGCGCCGGAGCTGTCTACAACTGCCGTCCTGCACATTCAGGAGACGCAACCCGCGCCGCCGCCGACGACGCCCGCGCCGCTGCCGACGCCCGCGCCGCTGCCGACGCCCGCGCCGCTGCCGACGCCCGTGCCGCGGACGCAATCTGCGCCCACTCTACGCGCACCTGATTCACCGCGTCAGCAGACTAATATGACGCATACGGGTCTCTATTGGGACCCGTACAGACACAAGTGGAGAAAAAGTAATTTTAGTTCTTAGGTTAAGACATTTAATATGTATTGTCAATATGGCCCTAGTTGGCTGAAATAAAGAGATAAATAAAAATAAAATAAAAATTAAACAAATAATTGATTCTCCCAGGGTGTGGTCGCGAACCCAGTCGATCCGAAGATCTCCCACATGCTAACTGCTGTTCATTTGGCACCACCCAGGAGGCACGTGTGACTTAAGGACCATGAGGTGTCACAGACGCGAACAGCTTTAACTCCCTATATAAGGTGCTTCGTTATTTATGTCAATAACTTCGGGAGGGTTACATACGCGCTCAAACAAACAGATTCAGATTCAGATATTTATTTCGCCATAAAGAACACACAACAATAACAATATTTCACTGAGACATATGCATATTCAGTATGGTTCGTCATTATCATTATCATTATTATTATTTTTTGTCATGTCCCGTTCAGCTCAACACTTTACTCAAAAAAAAAACATGTTTATAGGAGCATTGTTTCTCCTAACATCTCCTAACAAAAAAATTAAATCAAATAGCTGTAAAAACCAATCAAGGCTATAGACCCTTGCAAACAAGAAACGTAGGCACACACACCGCACACGTAGGTAGGTAGGTAGGTAGGTAGCTAGTTTTAGAGCGGCGGCGGCCTAGTGACCTTGTGACTTACTTACAACAATAGCTGTTCTGCGTTTGAACATAGTACGGTCATTGACCCCGTACAATGCAAGCTACCTACTGTTACACACAGGTCTAGTTACCTTGTGACTTACTTACAACAAACAGCTGTTCTGCGTTTGGACATACAACGGTCATTGACCCCGTACAATGCAAGCTACCTACTGTTACACACAGGTCTAGTGACCTTGTGACTTACTTACAATAAACAGCTGTTCTGCGTTTGAAAATTTCTCGAAAAGTTATGCTAAAAACATATAATTTTTTTTGCGTAACGTGTTTACTTGAGATGAATAACGAAGCACCTTATATAATTTCTTTCAAAATTATTTAATAGTACGCTAAGAGAGGGTTCTGTATCGGAAATAGATCACTTTTGAAGAACAAATAATTTTTGTTCGCACAAAAACATTTTTTCTATGTAAAATGTAAAAAAAAAATTTCTTAATCATTTCAGTTTCATGCCAGGAACAAAAAAGTCTTCCAACACATAGATCCCTTTCTTTCAGAAATTGTGAAAAACCACAATTTTAGTTTTATTAGTATGGAATAGAAAGAATTTGATTTTTTTTACCAACTTACACGTGTTATGTCATAATGATAATTAAGACTTTTTTGTTACTGTTATGAAACTGAATCGATTAGGCTATAAAAATGAACCACCTATTTTTTTATTTTTTTAAATACATAAAACAACAATATTTTACATTAAAAAAGAAGCCCAAAGTCCAAAAAAATGTATATAGGTTTCCACCCCATTTCGTACCCTGCTGCGAACCGGTTAATATTAGAGGTCCAAACCGGTTCTGAACCGGTTTTTAGGCTTCAGGTTCGGGTTTTTTTGAACCGGTTCGCGACCAAACTGGTTCGCTCGTTAAAAAGGTTCTTCGAACCGGTTCGGAGAACCCGAACCCCATTTCGAACCGGTTTTCAGTCCCTGGTTAGCACACACCGCACGCCAACTTCAGCGGCGCGCCAGGGGCGGCGCGGCGCAGCATGGACGCAGAGGAGGGGAAAATGCCGCGTTTCTCGCCTCCCGCGGCCGGCCGCTCCTCTGCGCACCGCGCCCGTCTTGGCCCGCTTGTTTATTAAACTTGCCGATGGATTTTTTGTTGGATTCTTTTGCAAATAATTTTCTTCAAAATTCTTAATCATAATTGTACAATAAAAACGGACGGAGGAATTTTGCGGAACAGAGTTTCGGCCGTCACCTTGAAAAAAAATGATGCATATAAAAAAGTTGTTGGATTCTTATGCTTATTGATGTACATAATAATACTAAGGTATATTCCGATTAAAGAACCGACTGAGCAATTTTGCCGAGAAAAATATAGTAAAAAAACACATTTTGTTTTTAATTCACTATTTCCATATACAAAAAATGTTGGATTTATTTACGTACTTATTCATATAAATAATACCTACCCTATGGCGAAGTAACTTTGGACGGAGCAATTTGTCTATAGGAGTTATATTAAATTTTCACTTTTCTTTGAATATACCCAACTTCCCGTAAAAAAAAATGTTGGATTATTTGTCAGTAGTAATTCCGAACATTACTCCAAGATATTATCAAAGTTTCATTGACTGAGGAATTAATGTATGGGTCCAACTCCTCGTTGACTACATTATAATATCATCATTGTGAAGTGAAGTGACGACACGGTAACGAACGAGGCGGTGTTGCAATGGTGCGAGACAAGCGACAACACGTCTCGTGCGTGCGTGTGGAAATAGCAATGCACGTGGTAATAAATACGTAGACAGGCCATCACCTGGTCGAAGTATATTATTTATTTATTTATGGATAGCGCGACATGTGGCATCGTTTCAACTACAAGTAGGTGTCTAAAGCTGCATCCCCACCATGCCGAGCCGATCGGCAGAGCCGCTCGGCAAAGTCGAACAAGTGAAGACGTGCCACGCGGGTTGCAGGTGCAACCCGCGCGGTACGCGGTACACGGGGCCGCGCGGCCTGCGAACCGAAACCGACCGAGGCCGGTCCGGCCGGATCATTCGGCAGTCGGCACGGTAGTGCCGACGCACGAGTGTGGACGTGTCGCGCGGCTTTGCACTTGCCTGTTCGTGATGCACGGGTAGTTTACATATTTTTTTTATGTAAACCATGATTGGTTTACATAAAAAAATTCGTGCATAGTGCAGTCGACAGAACTATTAAAATCACCTCTCCTAGGGAGACCATGCTCAGTGAGGCGCTATGCCAGCAGATTTGCTGACTGTTGCTAGGCTAGAAGTGTCCCGCGATCTTGAACCACTGCAACACCGTAGGGATGTCGGCTCCCTGAGTGTGTTCTATTGCTTATTCCATGGGGAGTGCTTGTCCTCTCGTCTCTCCTTAAGGGGCATCTCGTCCTTAATGTAAGTAAGGGTATAACGGTAGCCTTTTACAGTGTACGTCAAATCCGCACCACGGCCAGTCTAAACGTTCCGACGGTCTACCATCTAAACTACCACCGCGCCCAGCAAGGTAAAATGTATGCGTAATGAATGATGAGCCGTTTCTGACTATACATATCGGTGGCAACACAGATGTGCCTCGCGTCGCGCGCATCCTCATCCTCACTGCGCTTGCGTGTTGGATGAAATGATGCGAGTGAACCTACTCTGCTAGGTCGGTACTCATCAATGATTCATTGGAAATGAACTGGCCAAATGCCATTCTTGTTTTATTATTTTGTCTAATGAACTGTTCTTGTCGTTAATGTACTGTAGTTCTTCTAAGAATTGTCACTTAACTAACTTACTTATTGTCAGCCACGGTAGCTCAGTGATGCGGTCGGTCGACTGTTGTTAAGCGCACATGGGCGCGGTTAGTGCTTGGATGGGTGACCGCTCGACCGTTGGAAGCTGATCGTAGTTCAGATTCCACGTAAAACTGTATAGGTCCCTTCACTTCTTACCTTACCAGGTGGTAGGGTTTATCCCGGCCGGGTTGATACCACCGCACTGAATGAAACGTCGGTCGAAACGGCTATGTAAGTAGTTCGTGTTTTCCGTCCAGTTCAGTGTAGCCGACATGAAATGAAGGGAAGCACTGACATGGCACCCAGTTCACCCGGTGTTATGGACTGATATCACGGATATTGCAGGTGATGTAGCCAACCGTGTCATTTATATAAAAAAAATGTGTTTAACTTGATAGTTGGTTTATCCAGAAAATCAAATGCACGGAATTCATTTAAACTACACGTTGCATTGCTTTTTTTTAAAGACAGCCGACGCGGGTTTCTCTGCCCAATATTCAACGGAAGATCATACACAGCCAATAACACCACTCGTCCGTCGCCAAACCGCGCTCAGAGAGGCGCCATGCTAATCGGATCGGAAGACGTTCATATTGCTGTCACATGCATCATCTCAACACTCGTCTCACTCAACATATAAGAAATATGTACTTGCGAAGAAATGTCAATGCTATGATTGGCTATTTATTATCTAATTCGATTACCGTTAGCTCTCGGTGCTCTGCTCCGCCGCTCCGCCCGTCACAGCAGCAGACCGGTAGATCTCAAACGAGATACTCGCTCCTAATCTTCTAATCTGATTATACCGAAAATGGATTCAATCGTTGCTGTCCCGCTGAGCAGAGAGCGTGCGCGTCGCGCCGACTATGCTCACAGAGCTCCGATACATTTCAATTTATTTACTAAGCTTGATTATTTGATGGCCTCCAAAATTACATTTTTGTATCACAACCATAGACATATTATAACGTAATTAGTAGACTAGAGAGCGCCATATTCCATTGAGTTGAAGCCATCCAGCCACAACCGAGTTAGTCGATCGCGATCCACCGACGTCGCCACACGCGCAGTCCGCGCGCACTACGCGCCTCAAACTATGCTCGCCTTCTCTCGCTCGCTCCCCGCCGCGCCAGCGCCCCCTCTACCGCTCGGCATCGCTTACTTCCTCACCCCTCCGCCGACGCCTATTAGTACGGTCTGCACTCCGTACTGATTAGGCGTCGGGGTTGAGGGGAGGAAGTCAAGCGGGGGGTGAATTCAGTGCTAAGAACCTAACGAGTTTGACAGATCGAAGTGCATAGTTAAAAAAATTGGGTTAAGTACTTATAAGTAATATAAGGTAAATAATAAACCATTTTATAAAACATGTTTAGACTTATTTATTCTATTTATCGATAATTTGTCGATAGTCAGTTCAACATCACTAGACTGGCCAAGAGTAGCTACAGTTACCCCGAATAAAATTTTAATGGTCGATTTCCTGTACCAAACCTTATATCTATGAGCTGATGGTTCAAAATTAGTTGGTTTTTATGTTGTTGGACAATATTTGACATTCAGGTAACCACAGAGCATTAAAACTTAGATGTTAATAAATGTAGCTACAATCTGCACGCAATCTGCGCCCACTCTACGCGCACCTGATCCACCGCGTCAGCAGACTAATATGACGCATACGGGTCTCTATTGGGACCCGTACAGACACAAGTGGAGAAAAAGTAATTTTAGTTCTTAGGTTAAGAATTTAATATGTATTTTCAATATGGCCCTAGTTGGCTGAAATAAATAAAATAAATAAATATCCCGAGTATCGGGGTTATTGTAGCTAGTACGTCTACTCCAGATTATTTTTATAATATCTTTTTAAAATAAAGCCTGCTGCAAAATTTCTCCACTTAAAAATAAACGTTAATAACCATTTGAAATAACAATATTTACATTATCGCAAAATTATTTTTCTAAAAGTGATATTTCGGTGTTTCAAAGTGACGTATACTAATTTTAGGCTACAATAGCCCCGGTAGACCTTATCAATATCTGCTACCTCCTAGTCGGATAAACGAAATGGCAACAAGCCGGAACGGAATGCCCACCTCGTGCGGAAGAATTTCAAGGGCAGCGCGACCTAAGCTTAGATTAAAATGTGCGGACGCCTGCGCGCGGCGCGCGGCCGCGGCCGGAGAGCCTTATTGAAGGTTTAATCTTCTTTCGATACCGATAAATATGAATATAATAGGATGGGAGGGAGGGTCGGAGGCACGGTGAAGAGAGCAGAGAGAAGTCGCATTAAACAAACTGGGTACGTCGTTGCCACCAACTGGGCGCATACCTACGCAATCGAAGAGCGTGGCCTTGCGTCAGTCCCACCCTAGAGCGCGTGTTAGTAAAGTGGTGCGTGATTGGTGGACTGCACAGTCGTTCCTCCTCCCCCCCCCCCCCCCTTGGCCACTTGCTCACTGGCGATATATTTTCAGGCACGAAATTATAGATTTTTTTTATGAAATCCGGCATGGGTGGCTTAATTGGAGGGGCTAACGCACATGCTCCGACCACCCAATATAACCTCCGAGAAGTTAGGTGCCATACCGGAGACTTCCCTGGATTGCTGGCTATACTGGACTAGATGAAAACACAACCGAGGCTGCTTTGCGGCCATCTTACATCCAGCACGGTGGTACCAACCCAACCGGCTACAATTTGAGCTTACCACCTAGTAAGAGGCAAAGGAAGGGACCTGCAGTTTTACACCGGTTGAAGCAGCAGGTGTCCGTACAGCAGCAGATGAAGTCCATTCCAGCGAACACCGCGCTTTGGGCAACCACCTCTACTTTTCGGGAGCATCTCTTTTTACATCGTAGCAAAAAAAGATGCAGAGACGCGGGAAAAAGTAGTTGTGATCACCGACAGTGCAGTTTGCTGGAATGGTCTAATAGCAACAACTTCTCTGTACTCCCAACTCCGTGGTGCGAGGGATCGCGCGGGGGAGGGTGCGGGGTGCGGGGGCTGTGCGTCGTCGGCATCCTGTCACGCCTCAGTGGACACCGGGCATATTGTATTTCATGTTATGAAATTACGATGAAATGATTTCCTCGTTATATTGAAATCTCGGGTAATCGCTTTACGTGAATAAGGAACTCCGTTTTGGGATTTCAACATGCGCCTCCCAGTCGCTACTTTTTTCTTTTTTGCTCGTACTTATTCCGTGTGCTCTAACTATATTATGTGTGTGTATTCAAAGTTCTACTGAGTGAGGGTACTACCACAGATTACTTAATAGTTACTTCGTATATAACAGATAAATCACTCCATAGAAAATGTTCCTACCTTCGGGCTTTAATAGCCTACTGCTTCACGTCGCCAATCGCTGCGTGCGAAAATGTACCTTAACGATCGAGTGTAAAGTGGTTATTGCTTTGCAGCTGCGCGCAGTTGCGTGGGCGAGCGTCTATGTATACTTCGCGCGGCTGACGAATTTCCACTGAAATAGACTGCCCCGCGCCGGCGGCCCGTCGGGCGGTAGGTAGTTAGCGCGCGCAAGTACATAGAGTGCGTGAGGCCTGGTACTACCTTCATTCACTAGATTTGTTAATTTACGTATGTTTTGCTTCTTCAGAAGTTGCTCGTTGTTGCACGGGTTCATTATTTAAGTAGTTGTATCTCTAGAAATATGGACATTGAACTCTAGTTATCAATACTATATAGAACTTTTATTTTGCCAATGTAAAGCCGAAATTACGAAATACGACAAAGAACCAAGGTAGTCGACATTGCTAAGAAAATTTGCAAGTTAAAAAGGCAGTGGGCTGAGCATATCTGTCGCAGACCCGAAACCGCTGGAGTAAACGGATACTCGAATGGAGGCCACGTGTAAGAAAATGTAGCGTGGGACGCCCCCGGCTAGGTGGACACACGACCTAGCCGTGAGTGCGTGGATGAGAAGACCGGAAGACCGTGTGTGGTGGTGTGCCTTGGGAGAGGCCTATGTCTATGAGTGGAGCGATACAGGCTGATGGTGATGATGACACGTAGAAGTCGTACTAAAGATTATTTATTTCATAGAAATAAATTGTTTTAGTTTCCCGTAAAGGCTTTTAAATTTAATGGTATTTTTACGACACCATAAACGTAAGTTGTGCGTCCGGCCAAACTAATTATTATAGCACGCGTCGTTGGACTGGTGAGCGGGGTCGGGGGCGGGGCGGGGGCGGGGCGGGGTGCGGGAAGGCTCTTGCGGACAGATTTGCCTAATCACTGGCAACCTGCTGCCTCCTGCGTTCGGGCCACAGAACATGAAACATCATCGCTATACGATATGGTGCGTAACGAGGCAATCCGCCGACGCAACAAAGTCGATATTGGACACCGGGTGGCAAAGCTCAAATGGCAGTGGACTGGGCACTTTGGCGAACGAGACGACGACCGTTGGAGTAAACAGATCCGACACAGGCGGCCGTGGACTGAGAAACGGAGTGTGGGAAGACCACCCGCCTGGTGGGACGACGACATCAAGTACGTCGGAGGCAATCAGTGGTTCCGTATCGCTGAAGGCCGAGAGGACTAGAGAACAATTTGAGAGGCATATATCCAGCAGCGACGCATAAACGCTATAAATGATATCATTTACCACTTCATTTATATACTTACTAGGTTACACTTACAAAGTACCTTTAAAAGTAACCTTTTGACCCGTAATAGGTAGCCGGTTAAAATTTTCACAGAATATTATGTGTTAATATGGCGGATATAATAAAATTAAATGATAAATAAAAAAATATGGGGGTCCCAATACAAGAACTTTACAATACAGGAACTTTTTCTTTTGAATGTTTGCACTTTTGAACGGACGGACAGACAGACGGTTGGAAGGACAGACAGACAGACAGACAGACAGACGGCGTATGCTTAGTAATAGGGTCCCGTACCGGATATGGAACCCTAAAAAGGTATACATATAACATACTTAGAAAAACAAACAAAGCATCAACCGGTGGTGCAGTGAACTCGACAGTAAACTTGATCCTTCAACGGGCTATATAAAAGCGCTTCCTTTCATATTACAGTCTTAATCAAGTGCATGCTGGGAGAGCTCGAAATACTCTGCAGCGAGTGTAGATTGGAGAATGGAGAGGCGACGCGGCGACGACGTTCTGGGAACCCTTTTAGAAACCCGATACGTCTGCCCGTCCGCGCCGCCGCCCCGCCTCGACTACTGTCCAAACCACGGAGGAGACAGCATAGACAGCGGCACAGAGGAACTGGACGGGTTGCAACCAACTGGATACGTCATAGACGTGGGTGTGTCTTTGCATCAGTCACGTCCACCATACAAGTCCCCAGTCATCAGTCGGCTTCATACAAGTTAAAATTCCGCTCTTTCTGAGATAATGTAGCATCAATATTATACACCTAACATATTTAGTTTATATGTAAAACTTCATCTATCTAGCCTTTGTTCGGTGTTGGACAGATTCGTGATTCGGCAGATTCGCTGCTCGACAGTTTCGTGGATTGGACAGATTCTTGGTATTAAGTAATAAAAAAATGTCAAATTGAATTTTGAAATAAAATAAAATTAAAATATACATTATTGTTCATCAGTACGTATATACCTGAGCGTTGCATCCTGCTCTAATCAGAAAAAGCGAAATGTCGTTATCCTGCTTGCACCCGCGGGAATTGCAACGTGCTTGCTTACCTTGTAAGAGGCCTTAAATGGTGCGTGACTGGTGGACTGCAAAGTCGTGTGCTCCCCTACTCCCCGCAGTGGCTACACGTTTTACTAGAAACTGTAGCCGGTAACAACCCCTCCGTGCTCACTCCGCCGTGGTTCAAGCATATAGCATTGCGTTAGATGCGTGCCAGACCAAGCCACCCATATTGATGCTTCTTACAAGTACTTCACAAGTTTTCTAATTATTATTCTAATTATACTAGTTTAGGGTATAGAGATATATTACTATATATATATCTACTAACTTTAGGGTATAGAGATATATTTTGTTACTCGACTGCGCGAATGTATATATATTTCTATGACACGCGCTGTAGCCTAAACGTCTTGAAATGGCGGCATCATCGCCATATCTTGTCAAAATTTGAAAATAGTTAATAGTTAATAGTTATAGTTATATAATAGTTAATAGTTATTAATATAGTTGCTAGTTAATAGTTATACCTACTCGTATTTTTAATTAGAAAAATGCAAAGCGAAAATCATTGGAAAAAATATACATAAAGCGAGTATGTGCTTAGTACTAACATATAAACATAAAATATTATTAAAAACCTCAAGTCAATTTATAGTGTCCGATGCCAAAATACGACTTTGGTGACGGCAGCATAAGGTTCAATGTGGAACCGTGCAAGTTGACTGTTCGCAAAAATTATGCGACATCATGGACATGAAGGTACAAAAGAAGCAAAATTTGGAGATAATACGTCACAGCCCGGTGGCGTAGTTGGTTATCGCGTTGGCGGCTCAAGCCAGAGACCCAGGTTCGAATCCTGGCCGGGATGTATTTTTTACAATGATTTTCGCTTTGCATTTTTCTAATTAAATATATATATAAAGCGAGTACGTGCTTAGTACTTACATATAAACATAAAATATAGTTAATAGTTAGCTCGAAAAGGCAATTAATAATAACTATAAAACCCGACTGCTAAAAAAATTAAGGAAACCAGGAAATAAAAAGAAATTATTTTATAAGTTCATAATGAGTCCACACAAGTCCATTGATTTATGCACCAGTCACACAACTGAGACGTTCAGCCATTTATATCCGGAATTTTTGCGTAAAATATAGTATGTAAATAAATAAAATGTAAGTACTTTTTTTTTGCTCATCATCACATACGATGATATATGATGCGAAAGTTGCTATCATTTCCTTCTCTGTAGCTGATTTGATTTAGTTAACACCGTGCGTATTATTGGCTGTAGGTAGGTGGACACAGTCCAGTTTAATACGGGATTGTTATTATTTAAAAGTAGGAACCTAACTATATTTATTATCAAAGTCGCATCTCTCCTTTTCTCCCTATCCCCCTCTCTCCCTCTCTCTCACTCTGCCTGTCCTACTATCCTCCTTTACCCCTCTCCCTATCTCAGATTATTTACTATAGCAATTGCTACGAACCCCTCTGCGTATGGACATAATCCTCTCTTGACCGATTTTGTTTTCTGACCGCTTCTGAATATTCCACGCCATTGCAACAACGCAAAAGAATGTAGTGACAAGAGTAAGGATACAAAGAAACCCGCTCGAGTGGCGGATCAAAGAAGACGCTCTCCAAGTCCGCACCGCCGCGCTTGTTGTTTGGTGCTCGACTGTCTTGCGGCGCGGCGCGGAGGTGAGGCGGATCGAGAGACGAGAGTTCGACACAAGTGGCGGCGAGTCGCGAGTATTGAGCACGCGGAGTCTGTGCTGTAACTAGGACACTTGGCGGCAAGGGCAACATACTGACTTCGCGCCCTCAAAAATTTGTCATATGTTTTGCCTCGTGTTCATTTTACGCGCTCTTTCATTGCGAAACCAGCTTTATTATGTACCAGCTTTTACACGCGGGTCCGCTCGCGTTATAGTTGGAAATAACTGGAAACATTACTGTTATGTTCTCCGATTTCAATCTCTTCCGACCATACTGCTCTCATACACAAATGGTAGATGTTGCATTTGAAAATATTCTGAACTTGATTTTCTTTTTCTATCTCTTATAAAAGGGAACGTCTGTATGTATGTATGTATGTTTGAGGTAAACTCCGGAACCACTGAACATATTTTGATGCGGTTTGCACCAATGTAAAGAGTAGTTCTTGAGGCTCACTATTTGCTATATAATCACGCTAAATAGAGTTACCGCTGAGCAGTATCAAATAAAGTATACATAATATGAACGGAATTTAGTCTCGAATGGTCGTAATAGATGGCGTTAGCAGTTCTGTTGCGTTGTGATGGAGTCTACCGCGAGCGAAACCGCGGGCACAAGCTAGTACATTGTCAGCCTCGATAGCTCAGTGGTGCAGACAGTCAACTGTCGCTATTGAATGTTAAGCAATGCTGGGTGCGGTCAGTACTTGGATGGGTGACCGCTGACCGTTTGAGACTGACCGAGGTTCGGATTCCTCGTAAAACTGTAGGTCCCTTCCCTCCTAATCTTACTTGGTGGTAGAGTTTAACCCGCCCGGGTTGGTACCACCGCACTGAATGAAACGTCGGTCAAAACGGCTATGTAAATAGTTTGTGTTTTCCGACCAGTTCAGTGTAGCCGGCACGATCAAAGGGGGAAGCACTGACATGGCACCTAGTTCACCCGGTGTTATGGGCTGACATCACGGACGTTGTAGGTGATGTAGCCAACCGTGTCAGTTTCCATAAAAAAAAAATTAAAAAAAAATCATATATTCTTCCCCTTCGCTTCCCCGAATCGCGCATTCATCAGGAAAGCGACTCTTTCATGGTTTGTGCCCTTCTTGGTTCGTGCGCGCCGTACGCCCCCTGTCTCCGGGCGCTACCTACGCTTCTGGCGGGGGTGCTTGTATGAAAGTCGCGGCGGTTCAGCACTCACGAGGGCGGGGTTTACTCTCAACAATCTGTTTGATTATCTGACTGCTGGGCTGGCCACGAATAAAACATGCCGTCTGTTTTATTTATATTATCTCTGTTTATTTTAAAAATATCTAGAATGTAAAGGCAGCACCGCACAAGCGGCCAAACTATTTCAATTTATTTCTTTTTCGCTCGGCGCACTCACACTCGAACCCGTTTCGCTCCTCTCAGGATTGTCCGAATCTCGTATTTTTTGCTTTAAACGATAACTAGGAGCCCTCTTTTTATGACTAAATGTGGTTTTACATTCTTAGGTTTATAATGTGCGACATTTTTCGACTTTAGTCCCGCCGTGGTCGCGAAAAAATTTGAACGTTCACAGCTCAAACAATTATGGTCGGAAGCATTTTCATAGATAGTCCATTTCAACACTTTTCAGATGGTATTTTCGTTATTTTATTATGTGTAACAAATCTTCGAAAATTTTCAAGTTTTCAATACCAACTCACTGCCGAAATCCGATAACAAGTAGACGGTGGGAAAAAAAATCTAAAATTTCATGAGTCATCATCACATCTTAAACTATAAATAGTACTTCATATATATAAGCCGTCCAGTTTAGTGTAGCCGACATGAAATTAAGGGAAACACTGAAATGGCACCTAGTTCACCCGGTGTTATGGGCTGACATCACGGATATTGTAGGTATGTAGCCAACCGTGTCAGTTACCTATACTTAAAAAAAACCACGTCCTTTACTCAATAAATCATTCTTCTACTCGTATCTATAGTAATATATTTCAAACATACTCCTCGCTATTATACTTTCCGATATATTATTCTCCCGCCTTACGCGTTTTCGTTACGCTCAAGTTCCAACGATTACCTCGCCACTAATTTAACGTGCGGGTAATGTGATGGTGATCAAAAGACACGTCGTCTTTTGATTCCATGTCAAAAAATTGCAACCAATCTAAACTTAACCCTTTCCATAAAACCTTTGCAAGAATGCCGAATTGCATCGAAAGTCCCAAACGCTCCGCCCGCCCCAGCGCGGCGAGGGCGGGGCGGGGCGGGCGGCGTGTTGACAATTTGATTGTGTAGGCACGTGAATCATCCATCAGTCATCACCAGTCATCACATTTGAATCCTCTATTTGAAGAAGGCACTTAGTCGAAAAAAATAGTTCAAGAGACACGAAAAACTATTTTATTCGATATATATGCCATTGTCGTCTTTAATATTTTATTTTTATGAAGTAATAGAAAATACTGATGCAATAAATTTTTTTTAAATTTTTTAATACTTATAGTTTTTTAATAAAAAATTAATTTGAAAAATTTACTTAGTGCCTTTTTCAAATAGGAAATTAAAAAGATTATATTATTTTCAAAGAAAAACTTCATTGAAATAAGAATTACACTTACAATCTTAAAATATACTTGAAACTAATCATCCATACGAGCATCTGCAGTTACAGGCAGGTCACGCTAGTAACTCATCAGTCATCACAAAATAGTTTGTGTGCATCTGGGATAAACTTGTAAAAATTCCTTATGTCGTAATTTTTTTTAGTTATTTTTAATTTATTAATTTAATTTATTTAGTTTATTTAGTTTAGTATATCATGCTAAATTACTCCTGAAGTGGATCGGTATACTTCGCGCGGAAAACGCGCTTTCTTTATTCTCTCCCTCGGGTACGAAATATCCTCATTTTTACGTTTTTTAGGCATTTTTATTTGATTTTTATGCCACTTAGGCTCTGTGGTTATGCTAGTCAACCAGGTGGAAATTTGTGAAGTGACAGCTGCCAATAGTGACATAAGCGCAAGGACCGATTGTTTGACTGAATGACTGAATCAATTTGAAAACGGCACTAAGTCGGCTGACTTAGTGCCGTCTTCAAATATACGAAAATGTTTACCATCTAAAACGTCCACATATTGGAACACGACTTGGTGCACTTTTATTTCCACAATCTGTATCTATCTTCAAAGAGCCGATATGTGCAAAAAAAAAAACATATTTTGTATGAAAATGACTTAGTGCCTTCTTCAAATAGAGGATTCATTTGTCACTTTCATTCGGATTTACAAATAATTTCGGCAATGTTCCTTAAAAAAATATTTTTTTTATTTAATTGGAAAATATCAAGGCTCGAGCAATGATTGTCGTATGATGCCATACGTCTATTCTAGATAGAGTTTTTTTGTATTGGTGTGACATTCTGTGCGTCTGAAATAATCTGGGTTGGCGGGTGGCCGCCAGGAGCGGCCCGTACCGATACCCGAGCGAGAAGATCCGGGCGTCGATATTTTTGTGTAATATATAATATTTTGATATTTATATAATAATATTTTAAAGAGGTAAAGTTTGTAAGTTTGGATGTAGGAGATAATCTCCGAAAATACTCATCCGATTTAAAAAATTATTTGACCAATATTTAGAATGAACCTTCAGGATGGACATATGTAGGCTATGCGAACGAAGCCGCGGTCAAAAGCCAGTACATTATACAAGAACATCACATCCGCCACGGATCTCCTCTGCTTGAGAAACTGCACATTATACGCCGCCGCTTCTTCCCAGTTTTTATTTTTTATTTTACGCCTTTTAACAATGACTTGTTAATATCAGCCCCACAGTAGAGTACGCGGCACGTAACTTGGCCGCTGTGCGAGCGGGACAGCGTTATACCAACGATCGCATGCGTATAACGCCGTCCCTCTCGCACAGAGACCAAGCTACGTGCCGCGCGCTATACTCATCTTCCCTATCACTTAGGGCCCAGACCACAGAGCACGGAATACCCTCCGCGCGCGCCCCCTCCTAGAGATGCCCTAAGCGATAATATTTGAAACCCAATAACTGGACGCAGTGCTACTAGCGCTTCGTATGTGTGTGTGTGTGTTAGTATCGACACTACACACAAAGAGGAGCAAGTTAGGGTATACGCACAAAACAAATGCACACGCACAACACACATATGTAAGTCATAGGCAACGCCTACAGGCTTCAACGTCGTTGTAGGGAAATCGCGCCCAGGGTGTCTCTAGGAGGCGCGGCGCGCGGTATTTCGGGCTCTGTGGCCCGGACTCTCTAAATCTAAGGGATAGGGAACGCTCAACGAAATCCAACACAATTACTAAATCCCTCTCACATGGGCTCGCCAACAGTTTATGTATACTAAACAAATTGAGTCTGTTCACCCTAATTGACGTCTTCAATTCACGTTTAAAATATTTAAAAAAACTATTTAAAAAAATATAAAAACCGCCTTCAAAAATGTATGAAAAAAAAAAAAAAAATCGAACCCTAGAGTTGAAGGCGGACGGTTATTTTTGCTTGCTTGGTGGTGCTAAAGCAAGCAAAAATAACCGTCCGCCTTCAACTCTAGGGTTCGATTTTTTTTTTTTTCATACATTTTTGAAGGCGGTTTTCATATTTTTTTAAATAGTTTTTTATTTCACAGTTTTTTAGTAATTTTTATTTGCTATTAATGTACTCGGCGGAATCGCTCGGCCTTCGGCCTCGCGATTCCGCCTCGCTTTCCAATCCGATTTTGACCAAAAAAAATGGGACCACCTTGGAGCTAGACTGAACCGAACACAAAAAAGAATCATCGAAATCGGTTCACAATTGGGGAAGATATTGCTGAACATACATAAAAAAAAAATACATACAGCCGAACATAGAACCTCCTTCTTTTTTGAAGTCGGTTAAAAATAGGAACGAACTGAGTGTGGCCAAGCAATAATAAAACATGTCGAAAACACGGATTTATTCAAATTTTATATTACGCAAGTTCTGAAATTGTCTGCACATATCGTGCGTTTAAATATTGTATACTGCAGTGTTACTGCCAAAAGGCAACTTGCGTTACAATCGGAGGTCGTTCTGCAGCGCACGAGACTGTCTCCCCCCCTCCCAGCATTCCACCATACCCCTCCCCGAACCACGCTTTCAGATCGCGCGCAACCTGCACCGATCACATCTTGCATTTTTCACACACGTTGGAGTAATATGGATTTACTTATGGAAAGGGTGCGTAACGTAGAAATAAACTAGTCAATAAATAACTAGTTGATATACGTTTTCTCTGATATTGATTTGAGGCGTCTTATGGGGAAAATGTTAAAAAGGGGTTGTTTAACTTAAGTATAGTCACAGGAAGACCTCCCTATCAGGTGGGACGACGCCATCAAATACGTCGGCGGAAAGCAGTTGTTCTGTACCGCTGAAGGCCGGGAGGACTGGAGGAAAATTGCAGAGACGTATGTCCAGCATGTATGTATGTGATGTGGGACACCATTGTCTCACCCACCCGCCACTTTTATAGTTTATTGTATAATTTAATCCGTAAACTACGCTTGGACATGTCGAAATTTTCGCCAGTTCTAAGTTCAATGCGAAGAAGAACTGACAAACAAACTTCGCAGGTCACAATGTATTGTTAATACCTTATAAGTATTATATTATAGTAATTTACAATAATTAACCCATGCTACCGCTCACAAGAACATTAATATTTACAGCATAAACATGAATACTCAAGAATCTGACCACTCTGCCTATTTACATGACCTATATCTTCTGGTGTAAGAACATTAAATGTTCTTGATCTCGTGTATAGTACCATAGTCAATTTTGATACTTAATTGGTATATATCTATAGTATTATCAAAACCTCGTGTCCGGTTGGGCAATAAAGTTATATGGCTTAGGGAAGCGAATCTGCGCACGGCGCTTTGTCGATAAAAAGTCACCTCGGTCGATAGAAGTTATTCACGGTTTTTTATTTAGATGAATTAATAATATCTTAAGGTACTACAGGTTATAAATGCTTAAGGCACTTATATATCTATTTATAATAGATACCTATTTCACATACTCAATCATACTACAAATTGGACAACACATTTTATTATATTTTATTAATGTTTCATTTTTTATAGGTTTTTTTTATTTATCTGAATAGATTTATAAGATATTTATTTATGATACTTTACATTAGATTCAGATTCAGATATTTATTTCGCCATAAAGAACACAACAATAACAATATTTCATTGAGACATGCATATTCAGTATAGTTCGTCATAATTTTTTTGTCCTGTCCCGTTCAGCAGTGCAATCTATAAGGAAGAACCGAGTAAGAAACCTTACAGAGCTTTTTTTAAATATAACTTACTTACTAAGTTTTCATTATGTTAAATATAACATACTATAAAAAATTAAAAATATTAAGTCAAGATATACCCATTAAAAAGGTAATAAAATACATAACAAAGAACATAGGGTTCAGTCAAGTTATTAATAAATTTTGAGTTTATGCATATAAACAATTTGAATTATCAAAGTCAGCAGAATTTTTATTTAGAGTAAGAAAAAAATCACTTCACTTATAAAATTATTATTACACATGCCATTTATGAAAAAATTTAATAATTGACTGCTAAAAATATATTTATATATACATTTAATTATGTACATAGAATTAAACTAACTACTTACTTATGTATTTATTTATGACATTGAAACTGTTTATTATATTTAAAATTAAATACTTTATATCAAATGAAAAAAATTACTTTACAATGTTTTTAATCTAATTATTTGGGCTTAAATCACCGGGTGATTATGTCAGTCCCATTATTTCACTTTACAATTTGTGATTACAAAATTTATTACTATATTAAATACAATAATTACAAGTACAAGCAATTTTTTTGGAAATTAAAATTAAATACCTAATAAAGTTGTCAAAATTTATTAATAATAATATAATTCTCGGAGAACTCCGTAGCCACGGCCTGCACCCGCCGGCGTGCTTGGAGGCTTGTCTCCCGCCGCCGGCGGTATTACCATTTTTAATTTTTTTATTAATTTTGTGTATTTTTATTACTTTGTATTTTTAATACTTGTATAATATATGTAAAATTAATAGAAAATTTTGAAAATGTGAAATAAAGAACATAATATAATTAAGTAAGAACATATAATTTAAAATTCATCTTCTGAGTCACTGCTCTCATAATTCAGACGAATGACAAGTGGTTGTGTGTCACGAATAAGAACTGTTTCATAATCTTTCTCTTGTAGACTTTCTGCATGAATAACACACTTTTGCCAATCTTGTACAGCGTTCGTTCTTGGTCGACCAATGAGATCGCGTATGCATTCCACAGAGTGCGTTCTCGATCGGCCAATGAGATCGCGTTACATCATTGATGCATACCATAACGTGCATTAGCGGGCGCCCCTTCAAATGGTATTATGTCATTCATTAAAAAAACATTACAAACATATAATTTATGATTGGAGATAATTAAAAAACCGTGAATAACTTCTATCGACCCAGGTGACTTTTTATCGACAAAGCGCCGTGCGCAGATTCGCTTCCCCAAGCCATATAACTTTATTGCCCAACCGGACACGAGGTTTTGATAATACTATAGTCAAATCAGCCGTACCAATATACCGATCTTTATGCCATGCTCAACAACAGTCGGCTACAGAGAGCCCCTAACGTACCGTGTGGGGCCGGTACTTTAAAAGAATAGCCCCACTGCATTACTCCCCGTGTATGTCGTAAAAGGAGACTAAGAGATATGACTCCCTTCTTATATTACTAGGTGGTAGGGTTTAACCCGCCCGGGTCGGTACCACCGCACTGAATGAAAGGTCGGTCGAAACGGCTATGTAAATAGTTTGTGCGTTCCGTCCAGTTCAGTGTAGCCGGCACGACCGAAGGGAAGCACTGACATGGCACCAAGTTCACCCGGTGTTATTGGCTGACATCACGGATGTTGTAGGTGATGTAGCCAACCGTGTCAGCTTCCATAAAAAAAATAACATCCATATCATTCTCACATAGCTGCAACAAGACAGGGGCCAGGGGGCTGGCTGTAGACGCAGCGCCGCAGCGCAATATAGAAGCGACCGGGTCGGGCCGGGGGCGGGGGCTCGCGAGATACGAACTCAGTTATTTGCTGACAAATACATCGACAGTATGCAAATGACATTCCGCGAGGCGAGGATATATCCCATTTGGAGCTTCCTGCCCGCCGAGTGCCGCCGCGCCCCCCCGCCCCTGTCGGACGATACACGGCCATTTCTAGAAGTGGCGCTGGCATGTAGAAACTTTGAGAAAGGAATAAATAAAGAAAGAAGGAAGTGATTTATTCCGCCTGTCCTTTGTATCCATCCATACCAGGTCATCCATACTAGTATGGAAGAAAGGAATATTTTTTCCACTTAACTATACTATTCGACACATCATTCACAAAAACAATTAAACCAAATATTAAAAACCGGCCAAGGGCGAGATAAAAAACTGTACTTACCGCAAAAACTGTACTTACCACAAAAACTGTACTTACCACAAAAAAATACCTTGAAAACCACGTTGTGGTTTTCACGGTATATGATTGTATGGAGACCCCCCTTCCCCCTTAATTTTTGAAATTTTTATTATTTGTTTTCATATCCGCCAAAATAATACATTATTATTATTATTATAGCCTAATGCGCTTCGTTTATAATTTTTTTTTTTTTAATTTTGTAATTTAAAACGCTACAGCGCACCCTATGCTGGGCTTCGGCCTCTCGCGTTCGCGAGGTGCGGTCTACTCTCCCTGGCTGACCAGGCCTGTCTGGGAAAGGTTACAATAATTAAGGTTATAATTAAGATTAAAATAATACATATTCTGTGAAAATTTCAACCTGCTAGATAAATTACGGTTTCAAAGATACAGCCATTGGTCGGACGGACGGACGGGACAGACAGACGGTGTAGGCTTATTAACAGTTAAGATAAATAAACATATTTCAATTCATATTAAGAATCATATTCAAATCACGCGGTTTCATTATTTATAAGAGGCGTAAAAAGGCTCCTCTCAGGCCGGCATGGCATTCGCAATCCCCGTGCATGACGAATGTCCGTGGGCATCGTTAGACATCTACTTATAGGTGTAACGATGCCACATGTGGCGCTTTCCATGAAAAAAACATGTAAATGAGGGGTCTGTCTGAAAATCAGAGCTGCGACAGAAGGCTCGCCTGTTGTCGTAGTTATAAGCTAAGATTTATGAAGACCCATTTATCTAGATCCTTCTATTAAAGTAGGTAATATAAATGTTATTCATTTTTAAGTTTTCGGATTAACAGTAGTATGTTTAGACTTACATAAGTCGACGTTTCGCCCGCTACGTCACGGGCTTCTTCAGGGACTGCGGGAGTTCCTGGAGCCGACGTCTGGTGTCCGTTGTACCAGTTTGACGTCTGGTACAACGGACACCAGACGTCGGCTCCAGGAACTCCCGCAGCCCCTGAAGAAGCCCGTGACGTAGCGGGCGAAACGTCGACTTGTGCAAGTCTAAACATACATACTACTGTTAATCCGAAAACATAAAAATGAATATAATTAATAACAGAGTAAACTTAAAAACATTAATATTAATGTTATTGGCTGATGTGCTATTGTTAACAGTAAACCTAAGATTACCTAATAAAAATATTTCATTTCATTTGATTGTATGGACATCAGGTTATATGAAAATTATATGACTATGTCGAATCGCCTAGCCGGAGCCAATAATTAGTGTGTCATTAGAAGTGCAGGGTAACCGTACTTCACTGCCGCGACTAACGGACAGCGCTCGTCCGCGTCGGCAGCAGCGTATCGCTCGTTTAGATGAGAGTTTGATTTGATAGCGGATAACCGCTGATAAGCGTAGCGCTGCACTCATCCGATTCCAATCTATGCACAGATTTTTTTATGAATATTCCATCACCGGTCTTACTTGTGCTTTGTACTTGTGCTTTGTAGAGTGTAAGCAGTTGGACCGGCGTGAAAAATCGCCGACATCGGTAAAGGATCGCAAATTTTCGAGACGCTAGTTTTGCCTTGGACTCTATGAACGATCGAAACCCAACGTGCCTGGACACCTCCATACCCAGGACGCCCAGACTACCATCGTTGGGGACTTGGCTGCCCTGAAAAGTGGCTTGGAGAGGAAACGGATCAGCCTTAGTAGAGAAGGCACAAGCTTGCGTCTTGGCTACGATTCCAATCTATGCACAGGTTTTTATTATGGAAACTGACAAGGTTGGCTACATGAACTACAATATCCGTGATATAAGCCCATAACACCGGGTGAACTAGGCGCCATGTCAGTGCTTCCCTTCATTTAATGTCGGCTACACCGAACTGGACGGAAAACACAACTATTTACATAGCCGTTTCGACCGACGTTTCGCTCAGTGCGGTGGTATCAATCCGGCCGGGATAAACCCTACCACCTAGTACGGTAAGAAGGGAAGGGACCTACAGTTTAACGCGGAATCCGAACCGAGCTGACCACGCTCAGCGTTGCTTAACAACAGTCGAACGACCGCACCACTGAGCTGCCGAGGCTGACAAAATATGCCGTTTCGTTCTGGACCATCACCATCATGCACATCATCTTATCACATCATTTCACACTGAATGAAATAATCACTCGCCGAATTTTAAAGAATTTGCTTTGAATTTTTACGGCGTTCCTCATAGAAACGTAACTAATACAACCTGTCTATTAGCGATCATCGCAGAAAAAACTGTAGCCCTGCCTCGGTAACTAAACGCATTGAGAAGCCCTTTGGAGCGATTGACACGAATCCGAGGATTGCTACAAAATGCAGGTAAATAAAAACAAAAAATAAAAAACATAATAAAAAAAATGTGAGGCACGTGGCATTCGCTCCGCTGCACGTGAAATTTGCTCCGCTGCACGTGACATTTGCTCTGCTGCAAGTGACTTTTGCTCCGCTGCAAGTGACTCTTGCTTCGCTGCACATGACATTTGATTCGCTGCACGTGACATTTGCTCCGCAGCACGTGACATTTGTTCCGCTGCACGTGACATTTGCTTCGCTGCACGTGATATTTGTTCTGCTGCATGTGACATTTGCTCCGCTTCGCGCGATGTTTGCTCCGCTGCAAGTGACTTTTTCGCTGCAGATGACATTTGCTCCGCTGCACGTGACATTGGCTCCGCTGCAAGTGATATTTGTTCCGCTGCATGTGACATTTGCTCCGCTTCGCGCGATGTTTGCTCCGCTGCAAGTGACTTTTTCGCTGCAGATGACATTTTCTCCGTTGCACGTGACATTGGCTCCGCTGCAAGTGATATTTGTTCCGCTGCATGTGACATTTGTTCCGCTGCACGTGAAATTTGTTCCGCAGCATGTAAAATGTGTACCGCTGCACGTGACATTTGATCCGCTGCAGGTGAGTTTCGCTTCTGTTTTGATTTGTTCTGCAAGAAAAAATAAATAAAACATTTGGTCATTAATTGCTGCTTAGACAGCTTAGAAGCTGTCGCGCTCCTCCGGCCATGAGCCGAAAGTTTCGACGGCGAAGGCCACAAACCAATAAATGTACCTAATATTTTCACATTTTTTAATGTTTTCTTTTAGCTGCGGCCTCCGCCGCCGAACCAGGCTTCAGGTCGATGATAGGACGAGATTGCTAGTGCAATAGTAGCACTTGGCTTTAAATATTTACAAATTTACAGACTGTTCCAAAAATTATGGATCAAACGAAAAAAGGTGATAATTTCTAACCAAAATCACTATCTAGTGGTTAACTTGCCATACATGGTTTTACATTAATAGGTGGTAGGGTGGTAGTGTCCGAAAGGGGATGATTCTACACCTGAAGTGGCTTAGGTTTTGTTCTATGAATTTTTATTTTTATTATCTTACCATTATTTACAAAATTGCCGAAAAATTATAGAATCTACATTTTCAAAAAGAAGTAATATGTATGCCATACATCTTTAAGTTTCACATACATAATCAGTTTTAGATTAAATCGGAATGCTGTATTTATCACACAGTTGTGAAAATAATACAAATTAAATGCATGTTAATTATAGGTAAACCAACAAATATGAAAGACACTTATAATTGGACCACAGAATATAAATGGAATATAAGGACGGGACCAAACAGATCGAAGTACGTAACGTTTAATTTACAGTTCCCTATAGTTTAGCATTTCTATAGAATGTTTGTCAACGGTTTTGTGAATATTTCTCTGTTTTCGCGCTATTAATTCGTGCAAATTGAGTACGGCGATTATGAATGAGGGTCGAGAATTATTATTGTACACGGATTTATGGACATCGAGTAATGGGCGATACTTTCCGCGCGTGTTGCCATTAAGCAAATGATGTGCTCTCATTTAACGACAAGTCACGCTCTCTCCAGTTTACTCATCTCATAAACCGAAGAAGTAATCCCTGCTCGCTGTACATTACGTCGTCTTTACCTCGTAAATGAGAAGTGTGAGGCCAACAAGTAAATCTAATGCGACTGCTCTCCAGTCGCATTATTGTTGGCAACCTTTGGTTCGTCTAAGTTAAGGTTGTCATTCGTCCCGGTACACCGAGACTTGTCACCGATTTAGAATCTCAGTCCCGGTCGTTCCGCCTGACCACCAAATGTCCCGGTCGGGAACCAAAAGCCCGCTAGTTTTATCCATATTAAAATTATAAATTCAAAAGTAACTGTTGTCTGTCTGTTACCTTTTCAAGCCTAAACCGCTGTGCAGATTTCGATAAAATTTTGATTGGAGATGGATTGCATCCTGAGAAAGATACCTATCATCGAAATTTAATTTAATAGTAAAGATTAAATGCAAAAGATACCTATCATCTAAAATTTAATTTAATACTCACAGAACAGGTGCTATATTTCTCCGCTTAAAGACAACCAACTTTTCTTAGGTTTTGATATAGTGTCCCGGTCAGTACCTGCAACTTTATGGTAACTCTAGTCTAAGTAGTGACGCCAGCGCCACGCTCAAGAATAGGCTGTTGTCACTACGCCACAGGAGAATATTCGGTTCGCTGAGCCTATTTTACAGGACGCCCGCTTATCTGATGGATTAGCTTCCCTCATTCCTCCAACCTCTATCCATATTCCGGACTGCCGGATTGCCGGACACGACATCCATATGTGGTCACCACAAAACTTTTTCAAACGCCCCGCTTCTCTAAATCCTTCCTGTGTTATAGGTACCGCGAAAACCCATCCACGCGCTACTCCCTCGCTCCCACCCAGGAAAGTATGATGCAGAGGGCGATGTTTTAATTGCGTCAATTAGTAAGGCTGCGCGTTCAACGCGGCGTACGAGCTCGTCCCGCCCGAGGGCTAATCAGCGGCGACTGAGCGCGTGCGATGCGGCGACACGCCACGCCACGTCGCTGTAACATGTTCACACCTTCGACACAGGATGGACTACACACCAGAGAAATAAAAATTCTAGATAGTCGATCAAGCATCAACCGGGTGGAAACCCCAAGTTCATTCCTGAGTCACAGACGTTTTGTGAGTTCGCTTGGTCTGTTTCACTACCATGGGTAGTGCTCTGAGGAACTAGCATGCCTTATTCCCTGCCATCCGTCTGATCTCCGACCGAACCATTAGTCGCATAGAGGCTCGGCATCCTTTTGTTGTTGATATTGAGATTTTGAGAACAAAATCGTTCCTTTGTCGCACTCGTGGGGTGTTTCCCCCTAATCCTTTTACCTGGGGATCTTCAAACGTCGTATCAATAGGCTAGAATTTGGCCCTGTCGACTGTACCATTGGTCCTTCGGCACAGCCACCCATGCACCCTTCATGTCCAGGCAGGACCCTCGGCTGTGTTTTAAGACCTCTTCTGGTGGTCATGGAACACCACCACACGACACCAATGGAACAGTGCTCACTATGATGGTGATCTGAAGAACCATTAAAACGGTCAGTATGTTTTCACTATCATAAAACAACGGATACGACATGTCGCGTCTTATGCCCAGAGTTGCACATACGGCATAGGATGTCGAGATCTTGGCGAGCTTTCATTCGCAGTAGATTTCGACATGCAATCGCTGAATGGCCGTTAAGCACTGTGTGCTCCAAGATTATTGGTAGGAAATTTGGCGATGCCGCTACCAGAGCGATGTTGATGGTGCATATTAATTTTTATGTAATCCGGTATGAGTGGCTGATTCAGAGAGGCTAGAGCACATGCTCCGACCAGCTAATATCACCTCCGAGAAGGTAGGTGCCATACATACCAGAAACTTCCCTTTGGATTGCTGGCTACAATGAACTAGAGGAGAATGCAGTCTATATACTTACTGATGATCGATGGTTAATTTCATGAAATGATGCACAGTGCGAGGTGGTTAGGTAGGTAGGGGGGACGACCCTCACTCACAGCCTGTGTTTTGAATGCTGACCCGCTGGACCCGGCCCTCCACAGTCCTCGCTAATCTGCAACAACACAGTCCGCTGAAGTATTCAGCAACCAGCAACAATTAGCAACGCAAACATCCAACTGTTGTGTTCATTTCATTCGAAGCGCTGCGCTGGCCGGCGCCGCGCCTCGCACACAGCCCAGTAGATGACGTTGCGTAAATTTTGGCTGCCATATTGTTCTTGTTTTTGGAGTTGTTTGTGTATGTTTTTAGGGTTCCGTATCAGGTACGGGACCCTATTACTAAGCCTACGCCGTCTGTCTGTCTGTCTGCCTGTCTGTCTGTCTGTCTGTCTGTCTGTCTGTCTGTCTGTCTGTCTGTCTGTCTGTCTGTCTGTCTGTCTGTCTGTCTGTCTGTCTGTCTGTCTGTCTGTCTGTCTGTCTGTCCGTCCGTCCGTCCGTCTGTCCGAGTATAGTCCGGTATCTCTTGAGCCCGTTGAAATTTTCACAAAAAATGTGTTATTATGGCCGATATAACAACAAAAATAAAAATAAGAAAAAGTAAAACGGTGGTCCCCATAGAAGAAACCAAAAATTGTATGCGCGCGCGCCATCTACCGAATAGATTATGAAGCATGACATTTACTAATAATATGAAGCATTTCATAACACGCCATCTACATGGCGTGAGCAGCGCTAGCCGTGACGTGGCGATACGGGACCCTCGGTGCGCGAGTTCTACTCGCACTTGGCCGGTTTTTTGTTTCACGTAATCCGGTATAGATGGCTGAGTCAGAGGAGCCAAAGCACACGCTCTGACCAACCTATGTCACGTCCGAAAAGGTAGTTGCTGGCTATATTAGGCTAGAGTGTTCTCCACACAGCCGAAGCTGTTGTGCGGCCATCTTACATCTATTCAGGTACAATACAGTACCTACTTTGAAGCAATAAGAGTTTCTAACTTTCTATCTAACTAAAAGAGAATGTATTGTGCTGCTGTAGAAATAGTTTCACCCGTTCCGCTTCAGACGTCTCAGAATAAGCGGAGACGATAGAAGAATGTGAGAACATCCTAACACTTCACAGGCGGAGTTGTCTTACTTAACGCGCGCAATGGGGCGTCTCGGTCGCCGCGGGGGCGGGGGCGGGGGGCGTCGCACACAATAGTTACTAAGGCCCTAATGGGGCGGAAAGGAATACCTCAATGAGTGGCCGCTCCGCGGCGCTGCGGCAAGGAAACGACCCGAAGTTGTGGGCTCATTTTTAGGCTTCCGTATCCATACGGATGCCTATTAATAAGGTTACGCCGCCGTCTGTCTGTCTATCTGTCTGTCCGTCCGTCCGTCCGTCCGTCCTAGTGCTGTGTCCTTTGGACCGTAATAGGTAGCCTGTTAAAATTTTCACAGAATGGATGTGCCAACAAATAATAAAAAAAAAAAAACAAAATTGAAAAAAATCTGGTGGTCTAGAAAGACAAAAAACAGACGAATATGGTTTTATTTATGACAGATATGGTATAGCGGATCTACGGAGCCCTCCTTGCGCGAGTAAAACTCGCACTTAACCGATTTTTCTTAATTTCACGGTTTAATAATTCAACGTCATACCAACGCAGCGATAACACTGAGAAAGTACAAGTACCTACTTATTGTAATTTTGACTTTTGTTGACATACCACACTCTGCATCACGATAATCGGTCGGGGTAAAGGCAATATTTTTTTTAATCTTATTTTAATCAAGCTTAGAGATAGAAATCAGGGCGCTTCCCTTAGTACTTTTATATATGCTGGAAACGCTAATCTTAAAAAAAAATTATAAATACAAAAAACAATAAAGAAAAAAAATTTACATCTTCGATTAGGATTTTGTGTGAATACAGAAAATACTACGCAAATATATAGCAGAAATGTACGCGTTGTTTTTTTTATTTCCTGTTTATTATGATTTTTTTATATTCAGTGTACCTATATAATATCGGCACTGAAACATTGGCAGTAAATGACTGCTGCCAATGAAGGAACGTAACGCGAGGTAGCGGGGGGCGAGGTGGCGATCAAAGCAGTTGTTTCCCCGCGCAAGTCGCCACGTTTCAAAACTCACCCCGTGAGCATAAAGCTTTTTACAAATTCCTCGCCGCCGCGCCGCCGCCACTTCCACCGCTTCCCCCGGCTGCGTGGAGTGCCTGAAATCCCGAGCGGCGGGTGAATATTTGCCTCGTTTCATTGTTTACATCCGAGGGCTGCACGACTTGTGGATTTATTTGAGGTGGAGGGTTTGCGGAGTACCTAAAGGTGAGACGCTTCGGGAAAATTAATTAATTTTACTAATAAATTGATCGAAGTCTGCAGGCGTCGAGTCGAGCTAACTAATGAGGGTTCTTCGACCCGCCGCGGCCGCCCCCGCCGCGCCGCGACACTACTACACAGATGACAGAACGTACCTTGTTCGCGTGGCCTTACCTTTGCCGGCGACACTGAATCTGTGTCATTAATTTGTACGTACAGCCGTGGAGAGTGTAAACAATGAGAAATTGTCATGTTTAATATATTGAATTAATAATTCATGGAAAGGTATTCCCCTCGGTACACAACGTGCGTAATAAAGCAATTTTTGTGAAATTATAGCTTGTTCTTTACTCCGATTTATACAATCCTGTGAACATATTTTTATTTATTCTTCTTTAATTGTTTTCACCCAACTAATATGGCCCATATTAAAAAATATACCTATATTAACCAAGAAATGATACCAGTATTGAGTGTTTTGGTGGAAAATTGGTAGAATTAGATAATGAATTAAAACTAGCGGCGCGCAAAAGGCGCGCAATAAGTGGAGCGCGCGCTCCACTTGGGAGCCATGGGTAGGCGACGAAAACTGGAGCGCGCGCTCCACTTGGGAGCACAAGGGTTAAATGTCTTAATGTACTTACTTATAAATTTTTCTAATTTTTCTCTACTTGTATCTGTCTGTGCTGGTCCCAATAGTGATCCGTATGGATCTGGTCTGCTGACGCGCGCGGTAGATCAGGTGCGCGCGCCATGTACACATCATTTAGGTGATGTAGCCAACCGTGCCAGTTTCCATAAAAATGAAAAAAATTCAAAAAGAAGGGGTGAGGCTCCACCCTCTCATCATCCACCCCCGCGGAGACGTGTGGTTTCTGAGACATTTATGTTTGTTTCGGGATAAGTCGGCCACTACTAAACAGTTGTTTTCGACTAAAATTAGGCTAATAAAAAAAAAAGTCGGTTTTGGCACGCTGCTCGCCGAGCTACTCGCTCGGCTCCAAAGACATTAAACCCACCCTCTTCCTGGTTTTTTTAATCTCTTTGCTCGGCTCGTGTGTTGTGATCACAGTTCTAACCTTGATCAAACCTTTTTATTAAAGATGGTCTAAATTACACTTCTGTTTGCTGTTGCCAGTCGTATTTTTAGAAAGGGCACATCGGCCACTTCAAAATCTAACCGTCAGCTACCCAAAAATGCCTGCGCTCAAATCCTATAGCACCCCAAAGCCCAAAGAATGAATAAAAACCAAATAAGTATGTGAATTTTAGGTAAAATAGCTCTTAAAATAGTTGTAAAATAGTTAACCTCTCGCTCGCGGTATCGGACGCGGCACGGGGCGGGAGGGGTGGCGCAGGGTGGTGACTGGTGACTGGTGAGGGAGGCGCCGCGCCACGTGGAAAGCTGAGCGACCTGTTTTTCTTGTCAATAAGTCTTCTTGAGACGAGACGTCTGTGTACTCGTATACTTCTCGATGTAATCTGAAACTTTTCGCCTAAAGAGCAGTTTTAAATGTCAATACGTTTGCACCAGTTTACACAATACACACAGATAAATAAAATAATGTATATATACAATACACCAATATAGACAATACACCAAAGAGAATATGAATGTTTTTGTACGTCAGATGTCAAAGATACTTTTTATAGAACATTATTTTAGCTGCAAACCTTTTATTTTTTGGTCCTTTTTTTGGGATAGGCAAAGGTTATTTAATGCAGCCTTGTCTGTTATTTTAATTTTTTTAATTCTGTCTTCAAATTATTGTTGTTAAAATTTAAATAATTTAAGTAATAGTAAGTATAAATAATTAAATTGATACATTGAATGCACTGTATGATTAGAATATTTTAAATTGACGACAAGAAACGCTTTCACGTTCGCATCGGCTTTGAAGCCTAGAAGCATAGCCTACAACCACCCCCGTTGATGTAGCCGAACGTGAACACTTGCACAGCGCGCACCGCTACCGACGCGCCGCCGCCGACGAAAGGCAACAGCTGCTACAGCCCCGATAAGCCTCCGAGACTGCGCCGCGGCGCGGCGCGCCTCCGCCGATACAAACGAACCGTCTGCCTTCAAATTAGAAATATGCAAATAAGCACCGCTAACAACCTTCGTGACTGCACCTACACTCGCTTCCTACGCTAGCTCGACACGTTGTCCTGCCGACATTATTGTGCTTGCACGTATCATTACGATTACGTTATAAAAGTTTGACTAAGGCTCTTTACACCAGATACACTTAATTAATAAGTATTTGTAGTCAGATATCTCGGTAAAATCTTGCTGTCAAGCTGTGTTTTCGATAGACTGTAGGCTGTGTTATTATTATGTGGCTACTCACTAAAGTAGGTACTGGTAGTACCTACTTAACATGTATTTAAAAAAAATACCCTGAGAAGTTCTTGTCGGTTCTTATTCGCGGGTGTAATCGAACAGGATAGAACGAATTGTGACAAGTTCGAGCGCAGTCTAACTGCCATATAAATGATCAATAAACAATGTGATACAATACAATATATTACATTATGTAAGTCGACCAGCCGGCACCGTGGCTTCCTTCGCTTCAAGGCAAGATATCCTTATGACCTTAGATGTGCTAGAATACGTCAGCTGAAACACCATGTGATTCGATTGTGTAGTTCTCGACTTATTAGCGGCGTCGGCGGCAACGACGGTCGTTCATGATTGTCCGCTTTATGAGGTTAGTATATTGCGATAGTTGGTCTACCATTCAATCTGGGTTGGTAACACCGTACTGGATGTAAGATGACCGCATAGCAGCCTCGGTTGTGTTCTCCTCATAGACGTATAAAGGAATTACCCCCGTATATTATTTCTCTATGGTTCTCCTCTAGTCCAGTACAGCCAGCAAACCAGGGAAGTCTCCGGTATGGCACCTACCTTCTCGGAGGTGATAGTAAGTAGGAACGAACGGAGCTTGCAAGTGTTGCAACGAACGCTCCTCAAAGTCTGGCTCTCGATCGAACAAATAAAGCTTATACTACAGCGAGATGATTCTAGCAATGCAGTGGCTATTGTGGGAGCGTAGGTAGGTGTGGTGGTAGGACTGAGGTAGGATTTTCACCTTTTGATTTGAATATTTATTATTTCCTTTCATCCATCGCTAAACAATGATGAAAACAACAAATTACACAATGAGAAACACTTTCTTTTTTTTTTTTGTTAAAGTTTATTGTTAGTTAGAACTCTCAGCAAAATTGTTAATCTTGCTCTCAAGCTGTGTTTTCGATATACTATGGATGGGCGGTGTTAATATGTGGCTAGTCACAAAAGTAATAGTATAAAAAAAATACCCTGCGAAGTTTCTTGTCGGTTATTCTTCGTGGGTGTAAACGAACCGGATAGAACAAATTGTGACAGCTTCGAGTGCAGTCTAACTGCCATATTATGAATGATCAATAAATCATACAATACAATAAAATTGATCATTTATATTTCAGCATTCGAACTTGTCACAATTCGTTCTATCCGGTTCAATTACACCCACAAAGAAGAACCGGCAAGAAACTTCGCCGGGTATATTTTTTTCGAACATTTATTACAAGACAAGACTTGTAATAAATGTTTAATACTTAGTATTTTAGTGACTAGCCACATCATAACATCGCCCACAGTCTATCGAAAACAATTTATAATACTAAATAGTTTTAAATTTACGAAATTAAGGGCCGGATATTAACAAGCTCGTCTCACTTCTGAAAGGCCGTATTTGAAACATAAATTTAATTTAGAAGAATAAAATTAAAGGAATATTTAAAAGTCCGCCTCTTTGTGCTTGTAGCCTGTCGATAGCAACACGAACTAGGCGACAAACGTTGAAAATCACCAACGAAATCAATACAGTCAGGTGAAACGTTTTCCAATACACTCCGGAAGGTAAACGGCGGCGTCGGTGTGCGCTCCGCTGCTGCACAGGATGCTAACTTCCGGGGTCGTGCGGTGCGGCGCGGCGCGGTTGGGGTAGTAGGTCACTGGGGCTGCCACGAACTACGCAGAGCACTAGACTCGGCTTCTAGACTTGTTTCTGCACCACTAATACGACTAATACGATAGTTATTCTTCATAGTTAGTTTCATATCAACACGTTTAGGCAAAGGTTCTCTGTGATGGAGCTCTAGCATTTTTACCCCACGACGGAAGGGATGCGTTTCATTATATGCATTCTTCGCATATTTTTAAGAAACCAGATATATATTTTTTTTAAACCAGTATGAATATGCCAAGGGAACAGAGGTACCCAAAACAGGCAGATCCTTCCAATTGTGCGGGAAAAGTTACAGCTAAAACAAAACAAAAACGGTCAAGTACGAATCTAATTCACGTGGAGAGGGTTCCGTACCATGACAATCGGCAGAGCTGTTTTTAAGCCCAGCCCTCATTCGGAAATTATTTTTACGTGTCAGCATACAGTGCATTTTGATAGATTATAAATTTATAACTTAACAGGAGATAACAGCTTTTTTTTATGGAAACTGAAACAGTTGGCTACATCACCTACAACATCCGTGATGTCAGCCCATAACACCGGGTGAACTAGGTGCCACGTCAGTGCTTCCCCTCATTTCATGTCGGCTACACTGAACTGGGCGGAACACACGAACTATTTACATTGCCGTTTCGACCGACGTTTCGCTCAGTGTGGTGGTACCTAGCCGGGCGGGATAAACCCTACCACCTAGTAAGGTAAGAGGGGAAATACTTTGACAGAAGAATTATTTAAAATGTATAGGAAAATTAATAAGAAAAAGAATAATGCAGTGCAATGTACTCAAGTGTGTTTCCATTTACATCTATTTATTCATTTATATATATTATAGGCATACATGCAATGTATTGTTTATTGTATAATTTCATCCATAGGTAGGTAACCTACGCTTGGACATGTCGAAAATTCCGCCAGTTCTAAATTCAATGCGAAGAAGAACTGACAAACAAACTTCGCAAGTCACAATGTTTTGTTAGTACCTTATAAGTATTATATTATAGTAACTTACAAATAATTAACCCATACTACCGCTCACAAGAGCATTCATATTTACAGCATAAACATGAATACTGAAGAATTTTACCACACTGCCTATTTAAATTACCTATATCTGGTGTATAGGTGCCATCGTCAATTTTGATACTTCATATTATATCAAGTCAAAAAATAAATAAAAATTAGTTTACATTTATTACAAAAAGATGTAATAAGTCATATAAAAAAAATATTATGATACAAAGTGTATCCAAATGTCAAATTGTCAAAGTTTGTTAGTGGAAAAAACAGTAGTCAAACTCTTAGATAAAATTACGGTCAGTTACATGTTCGGTGCTTACAACACGTAAGCACCGAACATATATATATATTCGAATTACATACTTCCAATCGATTTCTCGTCTCGGTATCGTGCACAATTGAATATGGGACAGGAAGGTAGTGCGGGGCGGCGGCGGGGGTGGTGCAGACTAATTGCGGAAGTGAAGCTCGGTTAGGCCTCGCCGCGACGCAGCTTCCGCCCTCCGCCCCCGCTCCGCCCACCCCCGGGGGCGGGACGGGTGCGCCGCTTGCATGCTCGATGTTCTTCGTCGACTCAGCACTTTGTGAAATTAGGTTCTAACAAACAGCACACTGTTCTAGTGTCGTCACCGGGTTCGACTGTGATCTACATTATTGTGATTAATTGATTATTTGTACCGTGTGGTCGGTACTTAAAAAGAATAGCCCCACTGCATCTCTCCCCGTCGCATGTCGTAAAAGTCGACTAAGGGATCGTCAGCCTCGGCAGCTCAGTGGTGCGGTCAGTTATTGGATGGGTGACCGCCCGACCGTTGGAGGCTGACCGTGGTTCGGATTCCACGTTAAACTGTAGGTCCCTTCCCTTCTTACCTTACTGGGTGGTAGGGTTTATCCCGGCCGGGTTGGTACCACCGCACTGAGCGAAACGTCGGTCGAAACGGCTATGTAAATAGTTCGTGTTTTCCGTCCAGTTCAGTGTAGCCGGCGCGAAATGAAGGGAAGCACTGACATAGCACCTAGTTCACCCGGTGTTATGGGCTGACATCACGGATGTTGTAGGTGATGTAGCCAACCGTGTCAGTTTCCATAAAAAAAAAAAAATATTGATCAGATGAAATTCTTGTGCTAGAAGTCGCTTCGCACTCCTGCCGCTGTTATTTAAACGTGGAATCAAGGTGGCACGTAGAGAGCGTTTCAACTAAAAGTTCCCTTCACCGTTATGTTGGCTCCACTGTCAGTGTCACTGTCAGTGCTTAAATTCGTGCTGCCAGATTGTGAAGATTATATTACCTAATAATGTAATCGGTAGTTACCGTATAATAAATACGGTAAATACCGATAATTACGGGTAAATCTGTACACAGCAACCCTCAACGCTGTTTTGACAGATAGACAGTGAAGCCAACATAACGGCGAAGGGAACTTTTAAAACGCTCTCTAGAGAATGCATGTACCTATGTATAAACAATTAATGTCAAAAAATTTCTTATATAAAAAAAAATCTGGTTGTCATGGTTCCTCTTGAAATGAATAAAAAAAATCACCTAACTTTGAATACTCACTGTGCCTGCAAATAATAATAATAACCAGTGAAAGCGGCGCCTTGAAAGAGGACACAGAACAACGATCGGGCCACAACAAGACCGGACTTTTTTGCTCTGTGAAAGAGGAGTACGGCTGAATATAGGTTGACAGGGCCTTAAACGAAGAAATAATATATTATCTCTATTTTAAAGCGGCAGGTGGCCGAGTGGTTTTGGCATCGGCTTCTCATGCAAGAGGTCCGCGGTTCGAATCCCGTCGGCGTGTACCAATGTTTTTTTTCTGACGAAAACATGTATGTGCATACCTACACCTGCTGCTTCACCGTTCGGAACCGGTGTAAAACTGTAGGTCCCTTCCCTTGACCCTTACTAGGTGGTAGACTCAAATTGTAGCCGACTGGGTTTATACCACCGTACTGGATGTAAGATTTTTTTTTTATTTTGGAAAATCAAACAGACATGTACATAAAATAAAAAACAATAAAAAACATAATAACAAAGAATAAATACATTCCCAGCAGCGTTTTTCACAAAGAAAATTATAGAGGGACGTTACAACTTTAATTATTTAAAAACTAGTAACAATAAACCTACCTAAAGAAAAGAAATCATGAGAGAAAAAGGCAAAGGCAAGTACACAGCATACAAAACAGGAATTACAATTATAATGAGGAGCAGCAACCACACACACAGGTAAGAGAGTAGGTGATAGATAAAAAGAAAAGAAAACAACATACTCGTACTTATCACATACACAGAAAAAGAATAGAAAAATGTTTTATTATAATAGGTACAATGATCAGTGGGCGGTAATATCGGAAGAAGTTGATATTGAAGTTATGACAGCTATGACGTCCGCAAGATGGCCGCATAGCAGCCTCGGTTGTGTTCTCGTCTAGTCCAGTATAGCCAGCAATCCAGGGAAGTCTCCGGTATGGCACCTACCTTGTCGGAGGTGATATTGGCTGGACCGAGCATGCGCTTTAGCCCCTCCAACTCATACAGGCTTACATAAAAAAAAATCCCTATTTTCTGGTGTTGAATTTCTGTTGAATGCAAGCGATGGTGCTTAGGTGCGTAATTTGTAATAGCGGCTTGTGGCTGCGTGTCAGTTCGCGTGCGTAGGAGGCGATGGTCGCGAGGAGGTGAGCCCGCGCCGCGAGAACCTTCTCTCGATAAAATCAAGGATTCCATTAAAGTGTCAGCGGGTGGATTTAATTCTCGGTGCGGGGGAAGATGCGGATCTGTGCGTATTAACCGGCGACGTCCGGGCGACCATTACCCCGCGATTTATGTAGCGTTATTATCTGTTTCCCTGCGCGGCGGCATTACCCCGCGCCACCTTCGCAACCTAATCTCCTACCTACTCGCTTACTTAGCTGTTGGATATGTATGTTATGTGTGTGTGTGTGTGAGGGTGTGTTTAAGGGTGTGTTTAAGGGTGTGTGTATGTGTGTATGTGTTAGTGGACTGGGCTTTCGATATTAATGATTTGCCTGCGTAGCTCATTTCTTGTGGTGAGAACATAGAATCATTGAATCGAATTATTTAGGCCTCGCTAATTCTACTTAAAGTATTTAGTTTCATCAGGAAACTCGATGCGGAGTAGATAAATAGATATCCCAGGTTAGGTATGTCATGTCAATAAACAAAAAACAATAATTATAAACAATTTCCAATCCCAGGTTAATAAGCCAAAATTACCATCACGGTACCATCCTTAAAACGAGCGGAGCCGCGCGCACAGCTAGCATTTAACAACGTGATCATTGTTCTAACTAAGGTATTGAACCTTGCTGGCTCTAAGCGTGCGAAGTTAGATAGATAGAAATACCTACTCCAGAAACATTTTATAGAAAGCATAGGAGAACAGTTTACATGAGGTGCAATTCTTCCCGTCTATCTTTGGATGTTTGAGTTAGTAGCAAAATACTTGAGTATGACAATAGTACTCGTAAATAAAAAAAAAACGGTCAAGTGCGCATCAAACTCGCGTGGAGAAGGTTTCGTACAATTACGTTTTCCGTAAACTATAAGGGAACCCTATATTACCTATTTATCCCTATATATTTTAGAGTTGTTCGGGAGATAAATAAAAAGAGATTAATTTTCTTTAATATCTTTTAAACTATGCATTTTAAAATTATTAAAAATATATATTTGTTTTAATTATATAATTTTACTTAAGCTGTGACAGACGGACAGACAGACAAGACAGAAGCGAGAGTGATCCTATAAATAAGGTTCCATTTATTCCTCTTGTGAGGTACGGAACCCTAAAAATAAAACCAAATAAAAATTTAACGAAGAACAACACTCTCATCCCAAAGGGTTCTATCCAAGGTACATCGCGTTCGAGCTAGGAAGGGAGAGCGAGGCACCTGTGTACAACATTATTTCAGTTAATACCTCCTCGCTACTAGCGCGCAACGCCTCAAATCATTTGAAGGTATTTTAGCTCGTGAAGTTCTAGAACAAATGCTTTACGTTTTGTTTAAGAGGAAACCGCTTTATTCATTCAATTATTCATTAGTGGGGGTACTTCAGCACTAGTAAATATTAAAAGAGAATGAAATTCAGATTAGGTACAGATATACATACAAGATTAAGTATGACAAGAATAAATGCACGTATAACTAACATTAATAATTGGTAGTACCCGAAAGTGTGTGATTCTACACCCGAAACTGAAGCCACACACATATACTTGCGATGACATTTATTTGCTAGGTAAGGTATTTTAATTATTAAGTTAGTTTAATTAAATTTTTAAGTTATTTATTATTAAATAGTTTTAATTTATAATGTAGTGAATGTTGTACGAAATAAATAAATTCAAAATTCCAAAACACATCAGCAAGATGAACGAAGGAAAGTATCGTAACGCCTCCACATCGCATTATGGCGTTGGACGAATATACCGCCTCCGGTTAAGTTTCTGGCCCTGATCTAAAATGACATTTCTAATACAGATTACAGAAGTTAATCGGCAACCACATTTAACCGAAAGTGGTGAAATTTCCTATAACCCCTAAGCCATCAAATATTTTCAATAAAATGTCCAAAAGAAGATCAACTTAGCGGCGTTACCCCATCAGTTCCACGCCTTTATGTCCAAACCTTTGTCCGCCACACAGTGCACAATGCCCACAGCGACATCGTCGTCCATCTTTAGCAGAATGCCTCATGTCACGCGCGCGAGCCTCCCGCCCGGAAGTTCTACAGAGAACCGCCACACGATCCCATTCCTTGATACTACAAACAAACGTTAGATACTTTAAGTACTCTGCGCCCGTTCATCCTATAATGTGTGTGATTTTCAAATATATTTACTCCATATTTCAGTATCTAAGAGTAATTGTAGAACATTCTAGCGATCGGAACAGTTTTCTGTATGTAAATGGTCGAAAGTACGCGAGCATTCAAAATTATTTTGACTATACTTTCAACCGCTCTGGGTGGTTTTCAGTATCTAAACGGTCGAAAGTGCGCGAGTGTTACGACTCATATTTACGTTTTAGTTCTGAGAAGTTTCAACCGCTCGGGTCGGTTCTCATTCCAAATTCAAATTCAAAATATTTATTACTCAGAAGACGTAAAAGAAACAGAGTAACGAGTTAATAGTCTTTTCTACATATATTGTTGCCATCGGATCGATTGTCACATGTAATCGGATACGCACTAGATTTTCGTCTGTATTGCCTTACTCTCCGTAACATTTAGGTGTGCCATTATCTAAATTTTCGTAAGTGCGCGAGCGTCCGGAGTCATGTTTGCTTTTTGCTTTTGAGGGCTTCGGCTCAATGTTTGTCTCATTAATGAAATGAATAACAAGATCCCGTAACTATATATTTTATTTGATCAAGGCCTGCCTCTGCGAAATATTTCGCGTGCAGTTTACCCGAAATCCGTAAAGCGGTTAGCAGGTAACGAGGTCCGCGGGGGCGGTTACGTGGTGCGGAGGAGGGGTGAGGAGTGAAGAGGCTGCCGCGGGTGAGGGCGAGGGCGACCTACTTACCGGGGGCGGGCGGGGAGGTCGTGATAAATTCTGCGGGGCGCAGGTGGGGCGAGGTCACGTGATATCATTTTACTTTCTACCCTGCTCCGCACCGGGCGCGTACCCAACTGATGCTGCGAGACTCTCAAGTGGTACATTCTATATACTCGCGCTATATCCTTTTTTTATGGAAACCGACACGGTTGGCTACATCACCTAAAACATCCGTGATGTCAGCCCATAACACTGGGTGAACTAGGTGTCATGTCAGTGCTTCCCTTCATTTCATGTCGGCTACACTGAACTGAACGGAAAACACGAACTATTTACATAGCCGTTTTGACCGATGATTCATTCAGTGCGGTGGTACCAACCCGGGCGGGATAAACCCTACCACCTAGTATGGTAAGAAGGGAAGGGACGTACAGTTTTACGTGGAATCCAAACCACGGTCAGCCTCCAACGGTCGAGCGATCACCCATCCAAGGTACTGGCCGCGGTCGACCGACCGCACCACTGGGCTACCGAGGCTGACTATGTATGTATGTATCCTATGTATCATCAAGCTAAACTGAGATTTTAAGAGAATTATATTCTTGGATAAAAATATATTGTGGGCGTCATGGTTCGTACCTCGCCCTGCCACGCAGAGACCTAAACAAAAACCTGTAGATAACACAGAATTTCTTTGCTAGTCCGCCCGCAAATAATACCCAGTATTATTTTATTACATTATGGAAATGTAATGTTTATTATGTACTTAACTAGCTTTTACCCGCGGCTTTGCTCGCGTGAAACATTTACGGCTAGGGGCTAAATTAAAGCCAGTTCCGGTTACCCTAAGTAACCGGAAATGGATTTGATTTAGCCTATCCTGCATCACGTATAGTTAAATGTGCTTGTACTAAGTTTCATCGAATTCGAATGTTCAGTTTAAGAGTTATGGAGGAACATACGTGCATACAGAAAGTATTGCTGAAAATGCTCAATTTAGTTTTAGTATCAGTCTACAAATTCAGTATCTCATATAACAAAGTAACTTATTTCATTTTTTTTTATTGAAAGCGCGACATATGGCGTCGAGCCACCCATAAGGTGTCTAACGACGCCCATGGACATTCGGTCGTATGCGGGGGTTGCGAATGTCATGCCAGCCTGACAGGTGCCCATTCACGCCCCTCTTGAAGGTTCCGAGATTTTACTTGGGGGGAATATATGAGCAGGGAAAGCGTTCCAGAGTTTACCGGTTCTGTAGAGGACTATCCATGACTATCCCTTACAGATTTATTATTAATATTGATTGATATGGATGGAATTGTAGTGTTTATTATAGAATATGCGCGATGCCGGACGGGTGCTGCAAATATTTTCTAAACGCGCCCGAAACAACATCTTTTTTTCTGTACCGCCGCCGCCCCCGACACCCCCTCCGCCTCCGCCCGTCCCCGCCGCGCCCGCAGCCCCAGCGCGACCAATATTGCCTCTTCACGGATTGACAGCCGTCTCCGCAGCTCTCTACCACCGCCCTACTCCACCAGGCAGGGTAGCGGGTGACCCGGAACGCTTATGATATTAAAGTTATAACTACCTGGTTTTATAAGATAACCTCTTTTGAAGCTTGAATATTATCGCTTTGTATCTTCACACCGAACTTCTATGTATTAAAAATATAACTAAAAAATAACAACACAATTAAATAATGAACGATTCTAACGTCGTCTGTGTTTGTTTAGGAACGTATCGATCAAAAATACATAGGACAAATAATAATAATAGTAAGCAGAGAAGATGTTGAAGTATCTGGATCTGCAGCACGAGGTTACCAAAATGTGGCCAGTCGACTCGACGATCGTTGTGCCCATAGTCGTATCAGCGCATGGGCTGATAGCGAAGAGCCTCGACGACCACCTTAAGAGGCTCTCGCTGAGTGGTTGGGTCAAGGGCCAGATCCAGAAGGCAGCCCTGCTCGACACTGCATGCATCGTCCGGAGGTTTCTCTTTGGGACCCGATCATCGGTAGCCTGGGTTCGCCCCGCCCCGCCGGTGGTGGAAACTCCGTTTCTTTTTATATTAATTTTAGATTTTAAGTGTTTGTAAATATGTAAAATTAATATAAGAAAAACGTGTAAATAAATGATTAAAAAATCATAATAGGAAAATAGAATGAAATCTAATTGGCTAAATTAGTAATTTCTATAGTAGTTTAGTGTACCTAATTATTAATGCTGTAGAGAGAATAACCCCACTGCATCTGTCCCCATGCATGTTATAAAAGGCGAGTAATTGAAAAGGACAAGATGCCGTGCTAAAGCGTGACAAGATAGCCACCTCTCACCTTGGAACGGTCCTTCCACTGAGTCATGCAGAAGGCCGATTAGCGGCTTACTTGCTGTTTGATAGTTACCTTGTCTGGATATTTGGCGAAACGTGGTGAGTGGTGTTGTGTTGTAATTTACCAGAGTATTTGCATCACAACACTAATTACTGTGCTTACCCCGATTTATGGGATACAGCGTCTGGTATGTATGTTTTTATGCATGTATTAATGTTATATTATATTGTCGCTCATTATAAGAAATACTCGTAATAGCTGGGGGTAGTTTATTATAATTATGTTCTAATAATAATAGTTTATTATAATTATGTTCACGTAAAACTGTAGATCCGTTCACTTCTTACCTTACTAGGTGGAAGGGTTTAACCTGCCCGGTTTGATACATACAATAGCTGGGGGTAGTTTATTATAATTATGTTCTAATTTTATAAACAGCTTAACTTTACGTACTATCGCTATCACTCCCGTGGCTTGTCTCGGTGAATAAGGTTTTCTATAACACCACAAGCCCGGGTCACCCTGAGGCGTCCCGCAGCGAGGGCGCGCGGGGCGGGGCGGGCGGGGCGGGGCGTGTGGCGTGTCGCGTCGTCAACAACTCCGAGAGGTTTGCTTCCCCATATTGATACAGATATTTGCCTGGCTCGCTGCGTGTGTGCGTAGTTGCGCTGTCCCGGCATCGCACTTAATCCCTCCCTCCCTTCCCTCCCTTCCCTCACACCCGACAGGCTCTCCTATCAAAATAAATACGACTTGAGATTCGCGATATTGAGATATTTTTGTTTATCAATCCGTCGCACTGAAAGTGGGACCCGAAGATATGTCAGCTTTATACCAGAACTATTTTATTTAGGTCTATCGATTTTGCCTATCTGTTATGAATATCTTCAAAGCGATTTCTTTCATCATAATAAAATTGGAAAAAAATATTTCACTAAACATACAGGAACTGGCCTACATACTTTATTTTTGGTAGAAGAAATTCTACGTGAAGTCGAATTTCCTGTTCGTTTCACCTATATCGTTCATTGGCTTGTCAGCTTCGGTAAATAGGCGGAAATTGGATGGGTGACCGTTCGGCCGTTGAGACCGACTGTGGTTCGGATTCCAAGTAAAACTGAAGGAGACCTACCCCTTTCCTTTATTAGGTGGAGGGTTCAACTTCACCCGTCCGGAGTGGTACCACCGCTCCGAATGAAATTTCGTGCGTGCGAAATAATATTTCATGTTTTCCGTCCAGTTTAGCATCCAAAAGAAGCAGCGTTATGGCACCTAGTTCGCGAAGGTGTGGCCGGCTGACGTCGCGGGTGTAGTAGGTGAGGTGACCAATCATGTCAGTTTTTTTTATGCAAACCAGTATGTGTGACTGAGTCGGAGGGGCCAAAGCACATGCTCCGACCAGCCAATATCACCTCCGAGAAGGTAGGTGCCATACCAGAGACTTCTCTGGATTGCTGGCTATACTGGACTAGAGGAGAACACAACCGAGGCTGCTATGCGGCCATCTTACATCCAGTACGGTGGTACCAACCCAGTCGGCTACAATTTGAGCCTTTCACCTAGTAAGGGGTAAGAAAAGGGACCTACAGTTTTACACCGGTTCCGAACAGTGAAGCAGCAGGTGTAGGTATGCACGTAAATTTTTTCGCCAGAAAAAACTCATTAGCACACGCCGACCGGACTCAAACCTCGAACCTCTCGCATGAGAGGCCGATGCCCAAACCACTCGGCCACCCGCCGCTTAGACTTTAGCTTCCATATAAACTAAAATTATGACAGCAGAACTAATATGACATACACACATACACACATACATAAGAACGAACGGAATCTCATAATAAGAGATCTTTTTTATAATTATATAATACGGAATCCTAAAGAGAACTACTAAATCAATACTAATAATAATCTGTAAAGCATGGTCACGGAGTAAACTACTTTGTTTTATGAGATACCGTGTTTGTAGACTCTACGGATGATACTAAAACTAAATTTACGATTTTTAGAAATATTTTCTGCTTGTATGTATGTATGTTCCACCATAACTCTTATCCCGATGATCCGAATTCGATGAAACTTAGTATAAGCACATGTAACTATACTTTACACAGGATAGGCTTATAAAATTCAGTTTAGGTTACGCTAAGATGTGGCTTTCATACAAACCGAATTGTTCCGCCCGCCCAAGTAAAGGTACGCTAGCTGGCTTACTTACTTTCTTCTTTTTAAATACTAATTTCACGCGAGCGAAGCCGCGAGCAAAAGCTAGTTGAAAAATAAATAAATAAACTTGTCGCCGACTCGCGTTCCAAATGAAGTCGTCCGCACAAAGTATTACGCGAGCTCCGTCACCCAGAAAATGTGTCATTCATTACCGCACACCCTACTCGCTCGTTCCGTACCACCGCGCGAGCTTATGGTACATTGACTGACACGATGCGAGGTTTCACGCACGAGGAGCATGCCGCCGCCTTCTCGAACGAAAAAAACTAGCCAAGTGCGAGTCGAACTCGCGCACTGAGTGATCCGTATCGCCATGTCATGGTCAGCGCTGCTTCATACTGTTTTCGGTAGATGGCGCGCAAACAATTTTTAGCTTCTTGTGTGGGGACCTTGTGAATTTTTTACTTTTTCTTCTTTTTATAATTTGTGTTATATCGGCCATAATAACACATATTGTGTGAAAATTTCCACGGGCTACCTATTACGGTTCAGGAGATACAGCCCTCGGACAGACGGACGGACAGACAGACAGACAGACGGCGTAGGCTTAGTAATAGGGTCCCGTACGACGGATACGGAACCCTAAAAATAGAGTCAGTAGACGAAGGTGTGGCGTGTCCAACGGTCGAGTTAAACTGTTGCAGTCATTTGTGTTAAAATTGGGTATTCCCATAGAAGCCACTATATTTTTCTACTGCACTTTGTCTCCCTATGTTTTTATATTCCACCGGGTCCGACATCCACAAGCATCAGTTTTCTTCATAAAGTTGGACAAACTTAATCAGTCTGTATATCAATACTTAGATGGGTGACCACTTGACCGTTGGAGGCGGACCGTGGTTCGGACTCCACGTAAAACTGTAGATCCCTTCCCTTCTTACCATACTAGGTGGAAGGGTTTAACCTGCCCGGTTTGATACCACCGCACTGGATGAAGGGTCGGTTGAAACGGCTATGTAAATAGTTCGTGTTTTCCGTCTAGTTCAGTGTAACCGGCACGACCGAAGGGAAATGCTTACATGGCACCTAGTTCACCAACCTAGTTAGCAAACCGTGTCAGTTTCCATTAAAAAAAGTTGTGTGGCGAATTAAATATCCCAAATAATAGTCCGATTGTCGGTACTTATGACATACATACGTGGTGTGTGTAGGTATATATAGAGAACAATAAATGCTTCTTACTATTTCACTCACTAGACCGCAAGGAGGTCGACTCTTACATACAATCGATTCGCTCGATACAATCAATTCATGTTGGAACCTCACATAAGCGGAAATGTATCACGTCGCCGCCTTCAAAGCCTCGTGCGAGTCGGCTCCCGGCGCGAGGTCACGTTCTCCGCCAGATGTCGCGAGTGAAGAATGGCGGCTGCACCCTCGCGCCGAATACATCTCACTTATCGGCTCTCGAAACTCGCCCTGCCACTTCCGAGGAAACCTTCGCTTCACACTGCCGCGCCGCCGCCGTCGCACAGCACAGACTCAGTAGTTTGCAGAAAGCTAGTCAGCAGCGGAGGCAACAGCACAATTTAAAAATGTTTTTTTGTCACACCCTCGTCAATCGGATTCGGAGCAATATTTCCCGCACTATTTGCGGATTCGAGACGATAAGGAGAGCAATACAACACCCAGGGCTTGTCACTTGAGGCAAAGGCTTTGTTAGGTGCAAATTCCAATATTTATAACAAACAGCGAGGTGCACGCACATTTCACACGAAACGCCAGAAACATACGCATTCCAACAGTCCGAACGAATTACGGCAAAACAAACATCATTTTCGATGGCACACAACTTTTTAATAAACTACGAAGAGAGAGACTTAGAATCAGATAATGTGTTTAAATTAAGTGTAAAAAAATTCTTCCAAAATGACTAAAAGTTTTATACTTACCCCTGTAAACGCATCTTATGAATATTTCAATTCTGTGTGTCTGTCTGTCCTGTCTGTTTACTGAATATTTTTGTTTCATTAATTAGCTTTACCAATCATACGTCTAGTACATAAATTTGTTGTACATTATCATATGTTTAGTTTTAAATTTAATTATAAGCACCTAATTGCTTTGTAACAATTTGTAATCTCTATAAGCGAATGTTCACACGTTATTTGAGGTAATAAAGATTCTTTAAACCGATATTATGAACGAGGTTATTTATATTTCTTCTGTACATTTTGTGAGAAAAATCGTACTACTAAGGGAACGTACCCATACCACGTGACCGATTTGGGGGGGGGGGGGGGGGGGGGGGGGGAGGTTTGTCAAAATACCACGATGGGTCACAAGGAGGCGCGGGGTTTATTCACTCTCTGACGTGGTATTTCAAAACTGAAAAATACATAACAAAATCGCAAGTTTTTTCTAAGAACTCGACAGGTACTATTCAATTACACGAAAAAGTGTTCTTCGCCTGGTCGTTTAAAAGTGAAAATACAACTTTTAATGCTTAATCCACATAAATACATTGAAAAACAGCAAGTTGTGAAATGCTACTTGAAAACTGGGGGGGGGGGGGGGGGGGGGATCGAGGGGTTGGTTAGTTTACCACGCATGGTCACAGTGGGGGTCAGAAAATGGCCTAAAGTGGTACGTTCCCTTTTTTTTGTGCTACGACCAGCTAATGTCACCTCCGAAAAGGTAGGTGCCATACTGGAGACTTCCCTGGATTGATGGCTATACTGGACTAAACACAACCGAAGCTGCTATGCGGCCGTCTTACATCCAGTGCGGTGGTACCAAATTGGTACCGGTACACGGTACAATTTGAGCGTACCAATAGTAAGGGACAAGGGAAGGGACCTACAGTTTTACACCGTTTCCTAACGGTGAAGCAGCAGGAGTAGGTATGTACGTAATTTTGTTCTTCAGAAAAAAAAAACTCATGGTACACGCCGACCGGATTCGAACCTCGGACCTATCGCATGAGAAGTCGATGCCCAAACCAATGGGCCACCCGCCGGTTAGACTATCCCCTAAACTATGAAGATTCCCATAAAGTTTAGACATGTCGAAAACCTCTCGAAGCGCTAGGGGTTTAGAAATCTGGAAGTCCCGCATTAGCTTTCGTCACAGCCGTCACTTTGTTATATTAGAAGTAGCTAGCTTATTTTTCCGGCTCCTTGGTCTCCGAGTAAATATGTACTTAAATGAATGAGAGTAACCTGTGTGTGAAGTTCTCTTTGATTTATCGTCGCAAAATTCCTCGACGTAGTTTCATTGCGAGCGCTCACTGCTTCCTTTGATAAATCCTCGGGCGTGGCCGAGTGCTTTCAGAAACTCCTTTCATACGACGCAACTTCACCGCGCTGAAAATATAATTCTTATATTTCTTTGCGAAATAACTTATTGTTTAGAAGCCAATGAAAGATCTAAAGAGATGCCGCAGCACAGACCAGTGAAATCATGACTGTGAGTTGTGCGGAGAGTTACAGCTTATGGATGTTGCATACCATCGCCGAGTGGTTGCGAAGCACTTTGCACGCATTTCTTTTAAAGAAGGCGCCGAGCTCCCTTTAAGGTGACCAACAACGCCCAAGGTCATTCTGTAGAATGTGGAGGTTGCGAATGCCATGCAAGCCTGACAGGTTTTTTTTTATGGAAACTGATACAAAAAGCAGATACTCTCATGACGGAAGCTCTGCCTGCTAGAGTTAAACTTGAAATAGTTTTTTTTTAAGGAAACTGACACCGTTGGCTACATCACCTACAACGTCCGTGATGTCAGCCCATAACACTGGGTGAACTAGGTGCCATGTCAGTGCTTCCCTTCGATCGTGCCGGCTACACTGAACTGGACGGAAAACACAAACTATATTTAGGTATTATGTATATATTTAGGTATTATGTATTATATAAATTGTAATTCATATGTATTTAATTTAATCTATAAATAGTAATTTATACGTATAATTAACTAATATGTACTTATATGTAGTGTATATTATAGTATATTATAGTTATTTTCCTTATATTATATTTTACATTCCCACACTCAAGTCTTTTGCTACTACCTACTTATATCTCGCAACATACGACTCTCAAACATCCAAAGGTTGACTGGGAGAAATCCCTGTAAGGGATAAGTCCGCCTTTGCCCCTCATGTAAATTTCTTATTGTGTGTTTATGTTAAATGTTTTTTGGAGCAATAAAGTATTTCTATCTATCTATCTAACTATTTACATAGCCGTTTCGACCGACGTTTAATTCAGTGCGGTGGTACCAACCCGGGTGGGTTGAACCCTACCAACTAGTAAGGTAAGAAGGGAAGGGACTTACAGTTTTACGTGGAATCCGAACCACGGTCAGCCTCCAACGGTCGCTGCACCACTGAGCTATCGAGGCTGACAATTTGGAGGGAAATATAATTTTGCAGGGTGAGCGTTCGAGTAACCGGTTCTGTAGATGAACTATACATACACACCACACGCTGCATCCCGACAATCTGGGTAAACAGAGTAATCGGTGTTGTTCAGCAAGCAGTTTGATAAATTTCGATACAACACCGACAAAACAGCTTTCGCAAAGTATTCGCACAAGATAACTATCAAGCAGCAAGTAAGGCACGAATACCCACCAGCTGCAAGACTCGGTGGAAGGAGAGTGCCAAGGCGAGAGATGACTAGCCTGTCGCCATTTAGCACGTCATCTTGTCCATTCCGTAGTCGCCTTAAGACATGCACGTAGGAGAGATGCGGTTGGGCTATTTTTTTCAGGTACCAGACCACACACAGAAAGATGAACGACGCACTACCCATTTTACTATTATTGCTGTGCTAGTGTGTTGATTTCTAGGGACGCTGCATTCCCATACGGAGGGCTTCTGTGACAATATGTAGGCAATGAGGTCTCAACTATAACTATAACCTAAAACTATACTTTCATCGAGTTCCGTCCGCCCGAAGCAATCAGCCCACACGGTCGCAGTAAACATTGTAATCAAAGAGAACATTTGTTGTAAAAAGCCATGCGTTTAACAATTAATCCGAAGAACTGCTGCGAGATTCCTACACTCCGAGGCAATAACGCTTCTTCCGAGACACCCTGCACCGCTTTATAGACCATTAAACGGTGTCCCCGGAGAAGACATTACTTCTTCGCTGGCCGGAGCGACGGCTGCTCATCCGCATTCAATTGTCGCATTTATTCAAAGGACGAAAGGGTTTGATCTCGCTCGCAGGTGTGTCAGTGGGTTTGTGCAAACATAAATTAAATCCTTTATGAGGCAAGTTGACAGTGTAATAGACACTTATGCTTAGGAAACAGTTTGGTGGTTAATGCGAACTAGACCGACCCAGTGTGCCGCACGCTTACGTACCATTGCACCTCGCTACGCACGTTCTTCAGTCATTTAATTTATTTTTAACCGCATCTCTCCCCGTGCATGTCGTAAAAACAACTAAATGATGAGGACTAGACGCCGCACTAAAGAGGGACCCAGCTCTAACCTTGCCACGATCTGTCCAAAATTATCGGTTAGTCTTCGTGCCTTACTGACTGCTTTCTTACCCTAATATTTTGCCAAACGTGGTGGTCGCTGTTGTGCTGTAATTTACGTGAGATTTTGCAGCACCACACTGATTACTCTGCTTACCCTGATTGTCCGAATAAGCAGAGTGCATGCATGCACGTGCTTGTGTGGGCATGATAGGTGCCCATTTACACCCATATTGAATGACCCGAGCCTGTACTTGGGGAGAAATATGTGTGCGTTCCAGAGTTTACAAGATCTGTGGAGGAAAGAGCTGCAGAAACGATTGGCATACAACCTAACTATCAATATAGAATACAGATAGTTAGGTACAAGCAATACTCTTTGAGTATTTTATAGTTAGTTTTTTTCGTTTATTGCCCGTGGTACCACCAGGTTGTACACCCAGTGGTACCACGGGCAATTTTTTTTGCCCGTAGTACACCCAGTGGTACCACGGGCAATTTTTTTTGCCCGTAGTACACCCAGTGGTACCACGGGAAATTTTTTTTGCCCGTGGTACACCTGAACATTCTGTTCTGATTTTGTTCACCATTAAATAAAGGGTCACAAAAGGCGAGTTTAATGCCTTGCGGCATTCTTTTCCAACTAACCAAGTTGGAAACCAAGACTAAGTTAATACCGGTATAATCAATCAAATCCACACTATGCACACTAATATTATAAATTCGAAAGTAAGTCTGTCTGTCTGTTTATCTGTATTCTGTCGGATTTTCACGCCTAAACGGCTAAACAGATTTCTTTAAAATTTGGGAAGGAGATAGTTTGCATCCTGGGAAAGCGTCGCTCCAGTTCGGGAGTTGTCTAAGTGCCACAGAGCAAATTTTACAGGAGAGCTGTTTAAAGTTTATAGTTTGGTTTTCACTGTGTGATTGCGTTACTGTTAAGCATATGTTTGAAAACTGACTAAACTGTATTAGAATCGCTATAAAAACAATAAATTACCTAACATTAATGAAATTAATAACAAAAAAACACTATTTTTGTTTGGAGATAGACGAAACTGACTAAACGGACGTTGCGAATGGCGGACATAGCACAACACACACTGGATATAGAGGTCACTTAGCTGACATAACCTTTAGTTCGTATTTTTGCTATGTCCCATTGCTCGTCCGTGATTGGCTGTTTGGTCGTTAGACAAAATACGAACTCAGCGCAAGCTGTGGAATCTTAGAGATAGGACGAAAATGTATTGTGAAACTGTATGGAGCCATAGAATAATAATGGCTTTAATTTTGCACTGTCAGTATGGAGATAGCAATAATATGCCCTAAAATATGAAAAAAACCCGCTTTATTAGATAAAATGATTTTACTTTTTAAATGTAGAAATATGCAGAAAAATCTGCTGAATCAACGTGCATTCAAAGCTCATTTTCGCTAAAAATGTGACTTAGACAACTCCCGAACTGGAGCGACGAAAGTACATCGCTGCCTTATGGCTCCGCTCTAACCTAAACCTAAACCTAGACCTACGTCTGGCCGGATATCCGGCCAATCCACTATCCGCTGCAACACTAGTTTCCATTAAAAAAAAGTAAAGTGTACGTGTACGTGCGTTAGAAGTTATAGTTCTCAGTCTCACTTATAGTTTTTTGTTTTTAAAGTTTTAAATTTCGAATTGTTGAAATATTTGAAAATTGAGAGCACTTTGAAATTTTTGAAAATTCAAAAATTTTAAAATATTTTACTAATTTTGAAATTTTTAAAAGTTATTTTTTTGCAAATTTAGATTTTTTTTTAAATGTAGAATTTTTTGAACCGAATTTTACGCGAGCGAAGCCGCGGGTAAAAGTTAGTATGTATAATAATCATCTAACATAAATCAGAATAGAATGTTCAGATGTACTACGGGCAAAAAAAATTGCCCGTGGTACCACTGCGCACTGGGTGTACTACGGGCAAAAAAAATTGCCCGTGGTACCACTGGGTGTACAACCTGGTGGTACCACGGGCAATAAACGTTTTTTTTTAACCATCAAACATTTTTAGCCCTGACCACATTGTGCTTTGGAAATTCATAAAATACTTCAGGATTACACCAGGCTCCGAACGAGTCGTGGATGTCGAGTGAAACTTTGCATTTCAGTAGAGCGGAGAGCCGAGCTCTATTCAATTCCGACGCGGGCATCGTCCCGCGTCCACACAGGAGCACTTATCTATGGCTCAGTCCGCACCATTCCGAGGTCGCTTTTACTCGGATGTATGTGTTAATATTCCTTTTAATACAGCGAACATTTTCCGTTTGAAATGTTCTGCAGTATGAATGAATATTAAAATGTTCTAGCCCTCCAGAAAAAATAAACTCAAGAGTTTTTTTTAATAGTGTTGTACGTACAGGTTGTTTCATTAGTGAATGAAGCATTAAATAAATGCATTTCTGTATACCAAATAGGAATTTTTGAGACAATGGCCGCTAAAGGATATCCAAGTAAAGACAACCGCTTGAGAACCGCTCAAACTTCAAAATAGTTTTTATGCTGTAAGGACTAAACGGACTACTTTATGATTATTTTTTTAGATTTATTGACCTTCACGATCCGGAGTAATCGCACCTCTGGCAGCGCGTGTGACAGACAGACGGACAGACGGACGGACACCTGTGCGATTTTATAAACGTTCCTGCCAGCGTTACTAGCTGTGGAACTCTAAAACCTACAAAATACTCGACAAAATATGCAATTGTACTTTTGCAGCTATACTTAAGTACAGTTGCTTTCACGAGACATGAGCACAGATGGACAGTGGACTAACATTGCACGTAAGTGTATATAGTCTGTTCCAAATAAACCTGGATAAAAAGCCCCCCCCCCCCCCCCCCCTTCTACTACGAGACGCTCGACGAGACGTAAGCGTAACGAATTTTGCGATAAATCTCATAGTTTTGTAAAGCTAAAACTACCAATGTACGCAAATATTGCGTACATTGGTAGTCTCGTGTGAATGAACTTTTATCCAGGTTTGTTTGGAACAGGCACAGACCATAGTAGTCGAACGTCGCGTGTGAGCCCGATAGGCGAGCGTCGAGCGACGCTGACTGACGAACCAATCGCGTGAAGCGGCGGCGGCGGCGTGTCGCCGTCACATCCCGTCACAAACCGACCAATGAAATAAGTGTGCTCATGCATGACTCGTTGTTCGGACTCGTTCTCCGCGCTTAAGCCCACTCCATTGCAGGCCTTTTGCGCGTCCTACGGCCTTACTCCAACCAGCCGAGTTCTTCCAGGAGGCGGCACATTCTCTTTAGGTCCTGGCACGCCTCTCGAAGTGTAGCAGGGCCTCCCAGCTCCTTCGCCCTTATGTCTGCCAACTACTCGCACTCCAGCAGCACGTGGGTGGGTGTCTCGTCCGCTTCCAGGCATGCTCTGCACAGTGGACTGTCCGTTAGCTCATGACTCGTGAAAGCAACTATACAGAGAAGCTGTGGGCAGCGTGCGACTGCGGCGCGGCGGGGTTGCGGCGACGGAGGGCGGGTGCGGGACGAGAGGGGGGAGAGGAGGGTGTCGAATAAATCATAGCGGGGTATAATTAAATGCGGTCGAGCTGCTCCGAATAAATTTCTACGGGAATATTTCCATCTCGGCTGCACAAAATACACATTTGCTTTTTCGATTTAAAATGCGCCCTATCTCGCTCGCTAGGGTTGCGCTTTTGGTAAATAGAAAAAACAAAAATACATTTGTGATTTTGATTTGTTTAATTTTTATGTTGCTGTGTTCCTTGCTGTGTATCTGCAAAGCAGAGGATCCCAATTACTTAAATAAATAATATTGTAGAATATGTCGTTGTATTATTTTTGAAGTTTCGACTTGACAAAAGGGAAGTACTGACATGGCACCTGGTTTAACCAAGATTTCCATAAAAATAATCTTGCGTTGTGTTGATAAATAAAGAAAAACTTAACTTACTTGAGATCATCTGCTTGAATGTGAGTATTAATTTCTTAGGTTCGGTAGAAGATACTGGATGTAAGATGACCGCATAGCAGCCTCGGTTGTGTTCTCCTCTAGTTCAGTGTAGCCAGTAATCCAGGCTAGTCTCCGATATGGCACCTACCTTCTCGGAGGTGATATTGGCTGGTCGGAGCATGCGCTTTGGCCCCTCCAACTCAGCCAACCATACCTGATTACATTAAAAAAAAGATACTTTAAGCGGTAAAAAAGATAGAAATATTTTATTGTCCCAAAAAAATTTTACAGAAACAATATCGTTATATCATTTACATAAGGGGAAAAGGCGGACTTACCCCATACACGCATTTGTTCCAGTCGACCTTTGGATGTTTTAGAGTCGTATGTTGTGAAATATAAGTAGGTAATAGCAAAATACTTGAGTGTGGGAATGTAAAATGTCGGGATACAGCGTATTGTATGTATGTACATTCTGTCAAAAAAGTACCGGGAATTGACAATTTACTTCTAATTCCAATTTCAATTAAAATCATTCTTTTTGTCGCTAAGTTGGCACAACTGTTTTCTATATTGGCGCGGAGTTTGAGCCCCATCTGTCATTTAGTTTGTTAACAGTGCTCGATTTTGTCAGTTCATCTCAAATGTGTTTTGCGATTTTTATAATGGATAAAAATATCGAACAAAGAGTTTGTCTCAGATTTTGCATCGCAAATGGAATTTCGTGTTCCGAGTCGCTGAAAATGTTACAGAAAGCTTACGGTGAATCGACTTTATCAAAAACACGTGTACATGAGTGGTACAGTGCATTCGAAAGCGGTCGAGATTTGGTGGAAGATTTGCCTCGCTCTGGTCGGCCATCAACGTCTTTAACTGAAGTTAATATAGCTAAAGTGAAGGAAATGGTGACTGAAAATCCTCGTTCAAGTTTGAGAGAGATAGCCGCTCAACTTTCTGTGTCTCACGAATCGATTCGTATCATTTTAAACGATCGCTTGGGCATGAAAGACGTTATAGCGCGGTTTTCTCAACCGTTCACTTCGAAAGAATGCGGCGCGCCCCCTCCGCTCTCCGCCTCCACCGTACTGACGGGCAATTGCGGTGGGGGCGGAGAGCGGAGGGTGCGCGCCGCATTCTTTCGAAGTGAACGGTTGAGAAAACTGCGCTATACCGCTCGAGATTTGAATTTTCTTCAAAAACTCAATCGCTTAAGGCCATCATTGTGAACGAATTTTTGGCCAAAAACTCAACAAATACCATCGAACAACCACCGTATTCACCGGATATGGCTCCGGCCGACATTTTTCTGTTTCCAAAACTCAAATTACCACTTCGAGGCACCCGTTTTCACTCTCTATAAGACAGAAAAGAGAATTCGCTGTGAGAACTGAAGTCGATTCCGGAAAATGCATTTAAAAAATGTATTGATAATTTGATTATTCGTTGACGTAAGTGTATTATTTCGGAAGGGGCCTAATTTGAAGGCGATACCATAAATTTGGAAGAATAATTAATATTTTGTGTATTATTGACCTTTTCCCGGTACTTTCTTGACAGAGTAGTATGTATGTAGGTATGTGTGTATGTATGTAGGAAATATGAATGTCTCCTCTCGTGTAAACGAATAATATAACCTTATGGAGACACAGAAAAACCTTTGATGACATCATTTCTATCAGTTACGTATTACTCTCCTAAACAAGTAGGTACATTTTCTTTCACAGATACGTGAATAGAAGCTTCATTTGTCCATTTAACATCAAAAGAAGCAAAGGACGAATAGTTTGACCTTACAGCACTCCATGTGGAAATACATTGACGCCAAAATTCTGACCGATCAATTTGCATCAAGCAAGTGGCAGTGGGCTGATCACGTCAGACGAAGAGACGACGACGTTTGGAGTTACCCTGTTCTGCACTGGCGGCTGTGGACTGGGAAACGGAATGTGGGAAAGCCACCCGCCAGGTGGGACGACGACATCAAGTACGTCGGCCGAAAGCAGTGGTTACGTACCGCTGAAGACCGGGAAGAGTGGAGGAAAATTGGAGAGGCGTATGCGACTGACTAACTTGCAGCGATGCGCAGACACTGCTTCGCGGCCACTCTGCGATCGCTTATCTACATCTATAGCCAATGAGAGCGCGTAAAAATTTCGACACTGCCTTATGGCCAATTTTGTCCCTTGGGGGCGACGACAGGCGCCACGCGTGATCACACCTCTAGCCAATATTTCTGAGATCTCTGGTTGACCTGGCGGTGCGAGTGGGCCTCGGAAGATGTCTGATAAAACGCGAGCGGAGCCTTCGCGCTGGCGCCTAAGCCCACTTTCTGCGACCTTTCGCAGTATAGAACGTGAACTTAGAGTCTGAGCAAGTAAATTGCAGTCGCTCGTAACTCAACGTTGCAAAGGAATATGTATGCGTATTTATGACGTTCTTACGACTCAGTGCCCCCATGAACGTTTCTTCACAGTGAGGCCACATGTACGGTACGCCGTACGTGAACCGTCTTATACACCATGAGTTTATGATCTGCAGTGAAGAGGTAGAACTGAGCTAATTAAAAAAAAAAAAAAAAACAAAAACCGCGAAGAAAAGCGTTATCAAAATTTCACTTCCCATTCTCCAATACATTTTGGGATAAAGATCTTCATTACTTTCCAATTCGACAAACTTTCACAAAAGATGGACTTATTTCCAAAGGAAATATGGGAAAAAAATAATGGAAAAAGAAAAATTTGTAATATTTTTTTTCAAGTTTTTATAAATTTTGTATTGCAAAAGTTGTTTAGTTTCCGATATAGAACCACAATATAAAAAACTCACACTGTACAAGCATGGATGATTCGCCTCGCCTTGCGTAAGTAATGGAATTTAGAAAAACGAAATTGTCAATAATTAAATTATTTCTAATCTATATGCATATAAATTCATCTCCAGTAAACTGTGTTTCGCTTTAGAAAATATGTATGCATAATCGTTATTCACAGTAAAAATACGTTCTTAACATTCGACGATTGAGAATACAACCAACGTGCGACTGGATCATACGTAATGAGAGGATGGAAAGTGCCCTACGTGCGGGCGATCCGAGATATGTAGAGTTCTAGAATTTTTATTCGAGCGCAGCGCCAACACAACAACAACGCAGCGCAACGAAACAACACAAAACAACAAACTACAACGCCGAGGTCACGAGCGCTATCGCTATAGCTAAATCTTTATTAAGTCAGAACGTGAGAACACACCGAAAGAAGACTGCGGGAGGAAGAAACGTAAACTAGAAATAACTGGCGTTACTGCAATTCATGTGAAATTGTGCTTTACAGGTAGTCACACGAATGCTGCAACTCTTATTCACGGATAAGCGGGAAATCAGAAATTAATATGCGGGACTTAGTCAAAAAAAGCGGGACTTAGTCAAAAAAAGCGGGACTTGCCTACAAATTTACAGTAACGAGAAAAAAACAATTGTAATATTTTTTTATCACTTTTATTTAAAAAAGCCTGCAAGTGTTAGAGGCGAAAAAACAACGCAGTAAGACAAACTACATAGATAGGTTTTAGCTTTTTATAGAAAACTCGACATGTGGCGCCGTGCCACCCATAGGGTGTTTAACGACGCCGATGGACATTCGATCGCATGCGGGGGTTGCGACTCCCACGTCGGCCTGGCAGGTGCCTATTCACGCCCCTCTTGAATATAAATACTGGTTTTGATTTCTTTTATAATATTTTTGACGTCGAGTAACAATAGGGTGGAATACTCTATTCGAGAAGCGTAAGTTACGTATCAAATAAAATGTAGATGGGGCTGTCGGCCGCGGAGGCGGGATGAAATTTTGTTGTTGTGCCATCTGACAATAGCTCTGTGTATTATAGGTTTTTGCGGCCATGCTGCTCACACATAACTGCATGTTACATACTTCTTTCACCCCGCATAGCAAAATATGTGGACATATTGTTTCCCTTGCCCCTTACTAGGTGGTAGGCTCAAACTGTAGCCGACTGGGTTGGTACCACCGTACTGGATGTAAGATGGCCGCATTGTGTTCTCGTTTGTGCTCTCCTCTAGTCCAGTATGGCCAGAAATCCAGGGAAGTCTCCGGTATGGCACATACCTTCTCGGAGGTGATATTGGCTGGTCGGAGCATGTGCTTTGACTCCTTCGACTCAGCCGAGCGGCCATAGCCACTCAGACACATAGCGGATTACATAAAAAATAAAATAAAAAACGTATTATTTTTTTGTATTTATTATTTTATTATATAAGGTCTTTCATTAGTAGGTAACGATACGCTAAGGGGTGTATGTGTATCAGATACTGATCACGTTCCCATACCAATTTTTTTTACGATATAAAAAACCTACTCGCTCTTCAAATTTAATACGAGAAGTGTGCGTATTTCACCTTAATAAGTATGTTTTTATATCGTAAAAAAATTGGTATGCGAACGTGATCAGTATCTGATACACAGCGTATCGTTACCTACTATTGAAAGACCATATATATATATATATATTTTTCATTTATCTAAACAGCTTAATTAAGAAGCCAAAATACCACCCCCTTCTCAATAACTATACAAGTAGACTATACATATGTTGAATCGTATGTAGGAAATATAAAATAATGTGGAGAAGAAAAAGTGTCGGCAGAATGTAGGTTACATGCAGGACGTGCCTCCGCAGTGCCTCCGCAGTCAACTAGCCTGCTGACCTGAAAATCTAGAGCGCACGTTCACCTCACTAGCCACTGTGCAACACAACCAGCGGTACAGCCACGGGCCGCGAGTCGAGTTACAGAGCATCTTTTAACCCGACTACTTCGAAGTCAGCAGGAGGGTTACGATTTTGGCAGCGTTGTATGTATGTATGTAAACAACACTACATTTTTCAACCGACTTCCAAAAAAGGAGGAGGTTCTCAATTCGTCTGTCTGGTTTTTCTTTGTGTGTGTATGTTACTCGATTTATCCGCCAATTCTCAACCGATTTTAATAATTTTTTTTTTCATGAGTAGGGTATATCTCAGGGATGGTCCTTTCTAATTTTATGAAAGAATACCACCCCTAAGGGTGGGAAATTAAGGGATGAACACTTTTACACTAAGGAATTTTTCCCGTCAACCGATTATTATGTGATATTACTAAAAAGAGTGAAATAAAAATACTATAAAAAAAAAACATTGAAGCGACTTCAAACCTTAAAAAGTATTAAATAATATTTTAATCTTGAGTAAAAGGCGATTGAAAAGCACACCTAAAAATTAATAGATTGACCCTTTTATGCTTTTGTACCGCCTTCTACTCTAGATTAATATATTATTTAGAATAGAATAGAATAGAAATGCTTTATTGCCAACATTGATTCCTCCTCTTGCCTCCGGGACATCTTGGGTACACTTAACATTCATAATTACGTAGTAAGTATACTTCTACAACATCATCATCATCATCATCAGCCTGTATCGGTCCACTGCTGGACATAGGCCGCGTGCGGTGGCTGGCCTTGGGAGAGGCCTATGTCCAGCAGTGGACCGATACTTGTACACAAGATAATAATATACAGGACAGCAATCGCCGCTACGCCTACACGTCGTGAATCATTCAACAAGGACCACCTCTCCTTCAATTGACGGAAGGGATTTAGCGATGCATCCCACGGTGACCCAGCGGCGGTTGAGTCGGCTCTTGTCTACCGCGAGCCATTTCTAATAGTGCTTCTATTGAGAGCCTGATATGGCTTTTGTGCGGCCGGCCAGTGTTGGTGCGTGGGCGCCGATTTCCATTTGTTTGGCGCAATAATTCTCTCGCAGCGATAACTCAAAGGCGAGTTTTACGAGACAGATGCACTTTATTTTACAAGCATTATTTAATTTCACCTGTTAGTTTTGTTTGTCAGCCTCGGTAGCTCAGTGGTGCGGTCGGTCGACTTGGATGGGTGACCGCTCGCCGTTGGAGGCTGACCGTGGTTCGGATTCCAAGTAAAACTGTAGGTGCCTTCCCTTCTTACCTTACTAGAGGTGATAGGGTTCATCCCGCCCGGGTTGATACCACCGCACTGAATGAAACGTCGAACGAAACCTGTCGAAACGGCTATGTAAATAGTTCGTGTTTTCCGTCCAGTTCAGTGTAGCCGACATGAAATGAAGGGAAGCACTGGCACCTAGTTCACCCGGCGTTATAGGCCGGATCACGGATGTTGTAGGTGAAGTAGCCAACCGTGTCAGTTTCCATAAAAAAAAATTGTTTGAGGCCTGTCAGTATGTGGTCATATACAGTGATATCATCTAGTCAACCTTTGGGCCTCTGCTGGTGGACGCATATTCTGTCGTCCCGCAATCAAGGGCCTACTTTATTCAAAGGGTAAGCCTTGCCATCCAGCGGGGTAATGCCGCAAGTGTTCTAGGAACATTTTAAAACGCCCCTTTTGGTAGTTATTTTAATGTTTGTTAGGTAGGTTTTAATTCTTTAGTTATTAATATTACTTTAGTTATTAGTAGTAAGCACTGCGTCTCTCCCCGTGCATGTCGTAAGAGGCGACTCCCTTAGTCAATAAGGACAAGATACTGCGCTAAAGGGCGACAGGTTAGCCACTTCTCACCTTGGCGCAGTCCTTCCACCTAGTCATGCAGCAGGTGGGTTCTTCGTGCCTTACTTGCTGCTTGATATAGTAGTCTTGTCCGTATACCTACTGTGGTGAACGTGGTGGTCGATGTTGGTCGGTTATAGCAAAACACCGATTACTCTGCTTACCCTGATTGTCGGGATACAGCGTGTGTTATGTATGTATGTATGTAGTATTTCTTTTTTATATTTTATGAAAATAAATGATATAATCTTTAAATTACCTTTGGATGTTTGAGAGTCACGTGAAATAATATAGCAAAATACTTCACTTAGCAAGCCCTCAGGGGCGTCGGAATATCCCGCGCAGTTCAGCAGAAGGCTTCGACTCTCTCGCTCAGGATTTCGGGAATGTAAAGGACGCGAGGCCGGCGCGGAGGCGGGCCGTGTTCTGGAATACCGATGTGCCGAATACTGCGTCCGCGCGGAATGTGCAGCGAGGCCCAAGTCCCAACCTCAGCCCGTTCTATACCCACTATACTTATTACTTCTGCTGCCCTTGTATACTTGCGTACAAGTATTTATTATTCCTATAGTAAACTTTAAGTATCTTTAAAATGAAAATATGTTTGAAAATATTAATTAGGGGGTGAATGATGATAAGTGATGTATATATTTTTTTTATTTATGTAAACCAGCGTGGGTGCCTGTGCCGAGAGACCAATGGTGCAGTCGACAAAGCCAAAATCACCTCTCCTCGCGAAACCACGCTCAGTTAAGTCCATATCAGCAGATTTGCGGACTGTTGCTAGGCTGTCTAGCCCGTTAATACGACGCTTGAACACACCCAGGTCAAAGGATTCAGGAAATACACTCGATATAATGCTTTCCAGCGTCGAGCCGTGCGACTAGTGGGTGAACTCCGTAGGTATGTCGGCTCTCTGAGTGTGTTCTATCGCTTATTTCATGGGGAGTGCTCGGAGGGGCTGTTTAACGCGACCCCGCCGTCCCCTTTCCACCTCCGACCACGCGCACTGGGCAGGTATTGCATTCCTACACGCTGGACGCGGATGCGTACCAATCGATTCTGCAGATCTTTCCTTTACAGAACCGGTAAACACTGAAACGCTCTTCCTGCGCATATATTTCCACCAAAGTAGAGTCTCGGGACCTTCAAGATGCCCGTGAATGGGCACCTGTCAGGTCGGTATGTCATTCGCAACCCCCGAATACGGCTGAATGTCTGTGAGCGTCAATATACACCGTATGGGTTGTTTCGGGCAAAATGTCGCGATTTTAATTTACAAACATTTTAGATCATTTTAGGAATTTATCTCTGTTCGTCGGGCGAGGACGAATGCTCGTGTTTCATGTTTCGTGTTTCTTGAAAACAGTCATTGAGGGCGAGGGCGAAATCTGCATTCCGTTGACGTAACAGCGAGTACTTATTACTAAAGATGCGAGGCTCTTTTTCTTCCAACAAAAAACAATGCATCGACTTATATACCTTTTTAAGATTAACCCTCGGCAAATGACCGTCGAAACTCTTCAGCCGCAGTAACAGAATTAAGGCAACAAACGATGCAATTCAAAGATCATTCCCCTAAGTCGCCCTCACCCCACGATAATTAAAAATGAACGGAAAATTAGAGCATTTCGAGAGTCCTCCTTTATTTGTATTTAATTGCACCCTCCTCCGACCTTCTACGTTCCATCCCCTGCCGCCCTCTCCGACGCCTGCGCCGTTGATTGGCACCCTCGCGCCGATTCCGTTAGGAGCTCAAAGGAGCTCCTAACGGAATCGGCGCGAGGGTGGAGACCTTCCCGATCCTGTGGCATAATAGCATTGTATCTATGAGTTTCACAATGTTCATTTCTGAAAGAAGCGAATGTTATAGTTACTTCCTTGTTCCTTTTTCTTAAAAATTGAACGAAAGAAATGTTTTAGCAGTTTCGCAGTGCCAGCCATGTCTTGCTATGTTACCGCAATGATAGGCTACCCTATAGTAATCGCAAAAAAGAAAAAAATATATATAAACTGCCAAAAAAACTCTTCTGTGAGTGTGTTCCCTAATACCTTATAACCTGCGGTGTCTTCAAGAGCCGAGTCTATAAATCAGGCGGTGGACGTATTTATGTTACCCCCTGCTTTCTCTGTCATCTGCATGGCGCCTATCTGAGCGTGGTTTTGCGAGGAGTGGTGTTATTGGCTGTGTATGATCTTCCTGATCTTTGGAAGGACCATTGGACATGATTGAACACAGCTACCCGGTCCAGCTCATCCTTCCTTTCCTTATTTCCTTATTTCCTTATTTCCTTATTTCCTTTTCCTTTCCTTACCTATAATAAAATCCAACGTCTGCTTTCTGTCTGAGTGTCTGAGTGTCTGAGTGTATGTCTGTGTGTCCGTTTATAACTCGACAACCACTGAACCGATTTTAATAAAACAAAATTCTACGGATAGCTTGATTCTTCCCATCAACTACAGGCTACTTACTATCACGCTAAATGGCTTATGAGGTTAGCAGTGAAGTGAAATATGAGAGCGGGCGGAGCCGCGGGCACAGCTTGTTATATATGTAAACGAAAAAGTAGATATACAAAACCGTTCGTTTTAAAATATTCTTGGTTCTGTCGTCTAGAAACTCCCAGTAAACTATCCGGCCAGAACTTAACTAGTTAACAGACGGCGCTCAAGTTCTATGTCAATACACCTTTGTCGATAAAAAGGAAATTTAAAACTGCGAAGAAAATTAATTCATAAAGCAATAGCGAAGTTTCACGAACGTGAATAAACTTGGTGAAGAACTTGGAGATAAAAAGTTAAAAAATTAAATTACAACGCAAATTTTTATAACTTTTTCTCCTTACAAATTTTCGAAAGAAATTCTCGTTGACCCTCTTAGCGTGTCATGAGACTCCTTTGTCTGTTTATCCGTTGGCTAGTGATACCATTTAATTTTATGTCTTGTAAGCAGTTAGTCGCATCGTTAGGTATTATACTCCGAATATTATACATATTGAATTTTTTACCGTGTACCGTGTGGGGCCGGTACTTAAAAAGAATAGCCTCACTGCATCTCTCCCCGTGCATGTCGTAAAAGGCGACAAAGGGATAAGGACAAGATGCCGTGCTAAAGGGCGACAGGCTCGCCACCTCTCACCTTGGCATGGTACTTCCACCGAGTCATGCAGCAGGTGGGTCTTCGTGCCTTACTTGCTGCTTGATCGATTGAATCTTGTTCGAATAATTTGCGAAACGTGGTGGTCGATGTTGTGCTGTAATTTACCAGAGTTCTTGCAGCACTCTTGCAGCACAACACCGATTACTCTGCTTACCCCGATTGTCGGGATTCAGCGTGTGTGATATGTATGTATGTATTGAATTTTTTTAGGGTTCCGTATCCCGTAAGGAAGCCTACGCCGTCTATCTGTCTGTCCTACAGCTGTATCTTTGGAACCCTAATAGGTAGCCGGTTGAAATTTTCACAGAATATGTGTTATTATGGCGGATATAACAATAAATAATAAAACATAGAAATAGTAAAAAACTAAGGGGGGTTCCCATACAAGAAATGTGTTTTTTTTTCAATGTTTTTTTTTGTGGTGGGGAAACCTCGGTGCGCGAGTCCGACTCGCACTTGGCGCTATTATTTTTCGTTGACATCTACCACAAATTAATAAATAGTTTGCAATTGAAAATGAATTGCGAAAATAACTAATTGAAAATAATTGACGTTACGAAATAAATGTTGATGGAAAACTCTAAGAGTTTGTAATACGTCGCAGCGACGTAATACAAACTCTTTGGAAAAACTAACGTTTTAAAACTGTTGAAGTTTGGATATCTAGGTACCCTTAAAGGTAAGTGGAGTACGTGGAGAGAGCAATGGGTACCTAAGTTTGCCGGAAAGTAGAAAGAGGATGACAGCAGATCCATTTGCTTTCTGTCTCTCTCTCTCTCTCACACACATGACGTAGAGTGAGCGAGGAATATTCGAATATCTGGGAATACATTAGCGCGGCCGATCGCAACCAATTTCCTGAGGAAATTAAAAAGGACGCGGAATAACGGACGATCCCTTCTTTAGTATTTATCCCGACGACGTTAATCTGGTGCGAGTGAGCTCGGAGCGCTCCGACCACGGTGGAGGGAGCGCAGAGGAGTTGTACCCAGTTCTCATTTGTAATAAAACATGTGTATTTATTTATTTATTTTATTTATTTACATCAAACACCAACAGAGTACACACGGGATTAAACACATAAGATTCATGATACAAACAGTACGTCATAGTAGTATGTGCAATTGTGCAACCCAATGACAAGTGAGCACAGCAGGCATAATCTATACATATAATAAAATCGTAGAGGTAAGAAAGTCTGTACATTGAATGTATTCGGAAAAAAACTAACCAGGGTGGCTTAAAATGAGATACTGAACATGTTAGAACAGTTTTTTAAATTTTTGTTTGTTTGTTTGTTTGTTTGTTTGTCTGTACGCGCATCACGCAAAAACCACTGAACGGAATTAGACGAAACTTTGTATAGTGGCAGTTTATATGCCGGGTTAACATAATACGTAAAAAAAATTAACAAAAATAAAAAAAAAATAACAATTATAAACATTATTGCGCGTTTAAAATCACGTAGTCCAAAGTAAAGGTAAAAACAATTTTAAATGTCATGTTGACAATGGAGAACTGTCATCTCGACGTGAGCTGGCCGGCGACAAATTGTTTGATAAATAAAAATAATAATTGAAAGTCGAAGTTATGTCGCTGTCATTGGTGCAATAAAATTTATATATCTGTTGCCCGCGGCTTCGCTCGCGTGAAATTCGTATTTAAAAAAAGAAAGTAAGTAACTAAAGAAGGGCCCGAAGGCGGATCTGCGCTCACGTAAACGATATTCTTTCTCGATGAAAGTAACTAAGGGCGAGGCGAAAGGCGGAGCTGATTTCAGGAAGAAGAAAAACATTCTTGAAGAAAATAAGTAACTAAGGGCGAGGCCGAAGGCCAAGCTCTATTCTGGAAGACCATAAACCTTCTCGAAGAAAGTAAGTAACTATGGGCGAGGCCGCAGGCCGAGCTGCGTTCAGGAAGAAGCTAAACCATCTTGAAGAAAGTAAGTAACTAAGGCGAGGCCGAGGGCCGAGCTACGTTCGGATAATTGAAAAACCATCTCGAAGAAAGCAAGTAACTAAGGGCGAGGCCGAAGGCCGAGCTGCGTTCAGGAAGAAGCTAAACCATCTTGAAGAAAGTAAGCAACTAAGGCGAGGCCGAAGGCCGAGCTACGTTCTGACAAATGATAAACCATCTCGAAGAAAGCAAGTAACTAAGGGCGAGGCTGAAGGCCGAGCTGCGTTCAGGAAGAAGCTAAACCATCTCGAATAAAGTTAATTAATATTAAGATTGAGTTAATTTAATTTAAATTTTATTATAAAGTCCACGCTTCTAACGGCAAATATACCGTGCATCCTAGAACCTCGCGGTTATTCCCGGCTGGATGGCAAGAGGCCCGATGCTAGAGACCTTAGTGCCATGGACTAAGGGTAGTTCTTTGATGTGGGACGCCACTTTTGTTCTCACATTGGCTCCAAGTCACGTTAGGACATCTTCAAGAGCGGCTGGCGCGGCCGAGGCTGGGGCGGAGAGCCTCCAACCCAGCAAATATAGAAATATAATTCAAGATTTCGAATTTGTTGCGTTTGCGGTTGAAACCCTCGGTCCGTGGAGCAGTGAAGCCAAAAGAGGCTTGAGCTGGTTGACGCAACTAGTGTCCCGTCATCAAGGGCTTATGTACTTCATTCAAAGGGTAAGCCTTCGGCCTCGCCCTTAGTTACTTACATTCTTCTTTGGAATACGAATTTCACGCGAGCGGAGCCGCGGGCTCAGCTAGTACGAATATAAACTAATACATAAAAGTGAGATACAGAAACCGAGAAATCAAAATAAAACAACAACAACTACATCTTAAATACAACTAAAAGGAGGAAAAAAAAATACAAATAGAACACAAAAAACGGATTTAAACTGTATTGAGTAAAAACTGTGTAGCGCAGGGAGCGGCGAGGTACGACTGCGTAGACTTAGCACCCTTTTGTTGTTGATAATGAGCTTTTAAGAAAACATCAGTTCTCTAAATAGTTCCTTTGTCGCATCGATGTACCGTGTGGGGTCGGTACTTAAAAAGAATAGCCCCACTGCATCTCTCCCCGTCGCATGTCGTGAAAGTCGACTAAGGGATCGTCAGCCTCGGCAGCTTAATGGTGCGGTCAGTTATTGGATGGATGACCGCCCGACTGTTGGAGGCTGACCGTGGTTCGGATTCCACGTTAAACTGTAGGTCCCTTCCCTTCTTACCTTACTAGGTGGTAGGGTTTATCCCGGCCGGGTTGGTACCACCGCACTGAGCGAAACGTCGGTCGAAACGGCTATGTAAATAGTTCGTGTTTTCCGTCCAGTTCAGTGTAGCCGGCGCGAAATGAAGGGAAGCACTGACATGGCACCTAGTTCACCCGGTGTTATGGGTTGACATCACGGATGTTGTAGGTGATGTAGTCAACCGTGTCAAGTTTCCATAAAAAAAAAAAAAAAAAACAAAAAAAAAAAAAAAATTTAAAAATCGATAGATTGTGGAACTGTCTTCCGGCGAGTTTATTTCATGGATCCTTAAACCTGTCTTCAAACGTAGCAATGAAGAGCCGAGTGGTTTCGCGAGGAGAGGTGATTTTGGCTCTGTCGCCTGTTCCCTCGGCACAGCCACCCATGTTAGCATACATAAAAAGTATACCGATAGCACACCATTAACTCCACGCGCGCTGGGTCGTAACCACTACGTGGACGCGACTCAACTTCGACGGAGTAAGCCCACAAGTTGGTGGCGAGGTACCCAGTTTGAGTGGACCAACCCCTCTATATAGGTCTCCTCCGTGGGTTCAACCTACCTAACTGTGGCCTTGGATTTGTAAATTTTTTTACCAGTATGTTTAATTCAGTGTGGTTATGCAAAAAACGACCAACAATACTACCAAATCGATACTGAGATCTGAAGGTAAGATTTGTAAATCCATAGACAATCTAAGGTTAAATCAGATATCTGTAGTCTCCAGAATAAAAAAAGCGGCCATGTGCGTTCCGTACCACGTATTTTTATTATTTGTTCTTTTATTTTAGAGTTTGAACTATAATCACACCAAGATTGCCGCTTGCATTGTATTTACTACAGCGCAAAAACCAAATTTTTTACTATTATATTACATTTATTTTTTTATAATTTTTTAGGGTTACCGCTATAATAACGCATAACCTGTGACAATTTAAACCGATTACCTATTACGGTTTAAAAGATACATACAGTCCTTCAAAGGTAGGACGGACGAATGGATGGACGCACGGATCTACAGACGGTGTAATCTTAGTAATCGGATCCCGTTCGGATACGAAACCCTAATAAAAATGATCAAATTCTATTGGCCGTTTTTAAGTTTTCGTATCCCGTACGGAAGCCTATTACTACGCCTACGCCGTCTGTCTGTCCGTCCGTCCGTCCCTCCCTCTGTCCGAGGGCTGTATCACTTGAACCGTAATAGGTAGCCCGTTGAAATTTTCAAAGAATATGTATTATTATGGCGGATATAACAAATACTAAAAAATAGAAAAAATAAAAAATTAAGGGGGGTTCCCATACAAGAAACGTGTTTTTTCCAATGTTTTTTTTTTATGCGGAAACCTCGGTGCGCGAGTCCGAATCGCACTTGGCCGGTTTTAATAATTGTTTTCATGCCGTAAAACGTAAATTATGAACTCAACAGTGATACTCTTCAGTGATTACACTTCTTTTGTTGTTTCACTTTAGAGTTTGCACTATAATCAGCTGAAAATATATTATTCCACCCGCTTTTATAAGGCGTAATATTTTCTGCCTAATTACAGATCTATTATAAAACCCCCCACAAGACCAAACAGTGCGACGGGGTGGCGGGCGGCGACGCTACAGAAGCGGGTAACAACACAATGTGCGGAGTCTTTTTGTGAAAATTATTTGTCAACTCTCCTTTGAAGGGCTGAAATATTAAAAACTGAAACAAAAACACCCCCTCCTCCCGGGGGAACCTTTCAGACTGGGGGTTGTATGGAGCAGTCGAGTCCACGAGCGTGTGAGATTACTCCGGCCCTACTTTTAATATCCTCCCCCTTGGAGTTCATTCAATACCCTAGAACCGGCATCCGCTTGTCTAGAATGTGAAAGAAAAGTTCACAGAGACGACATTACTAACATTTAGAGTCGATATTTCAAATCATAGGGCGAGGAGTAACCTTGTGTGCCAGATGAGAAATCTGACACATAAATCATCTGTTTCTTCTGACACTAAGTGGATGTCATGCACATTCAACAGAATTGCCACAAAAGAGAATTTAAAAAAAAAAAGTGTAATGTTCAGCAGCATTAATATCTATACATATAATAAAATCGTAGAGGTAAGAAAGTCTGTACATTGAATGTATTCGGAAAAAAACTAACCAGGGTGGCTTAAAATGAGATACTGAACATGTTAGAACAGTTTTTTAAATTTTTGTTTGTTTGTTTGTTTGTTTGTTTGTCTGTACGCGCATCACGCAAAAACCACTGAACGGAATTAGACGAAACTTTGTATAGTGGCAGTTTATATGCCGGGTTAACATAATACGTAAAAAAAATTAACAAAAATAAAAAAAAAATAACAATTATAAACATTATTGCGCGTTTAAAATCACGTAGTCCAAAGTAAAGGTAAAAACAATTTTAAATGTCATGTTGACAATGGAGAACTGTCATCTCGACGTGAGCTGGCCGGCGACAAATTGTTTGATAAATAAAAATAATAATTGAAAGTCGAAGTTATGTCGCTGTCATTGGTGCAATAAAATTTATATATCTGTTGCCCGCGGCTTCGCTCGCGTGAAATTCGTATTTAAAAAAAGAAAGTAAGTAACTAAAGAAGGGCCCGAAGGCGGATCTGCGCTCACGTAAACGATATTCTTTCTCGATGAAAGTAACTAAGGGCGAGGCGAAAGGCGGAGCTGATTTCAGGAAGAAGAAAAACATTCTTGAAGAAAATAAGTAACTAAGGGCGAGGCCGAAGGCCAAGCTCTATTCTGGAAGACCATAAACCTTCTCGAAGAAAGTAAGTAACTATGGGCGAGGCCGCAGGCCGAGCTGCGTTCAGGAAGAAGCTAAACCATCTTGAAGAAAGTAAGTAACTAAGGCGAGGCCGAGGGCCGAGCTACGTTCGGATAATTGAAAAACCATCTCGAAGAAAGCAAGTAACTAAGGGCGAGGCCGAAGGCCGAGCTGCGTTCAGGAAGAAGCTAAACCATCTTGAAGAAAGTAAGCAACTAAGGCGAGGCCGAAGGCCGAGCTACGTTCTGACAAATGATAAACCATCTCGAAGAAAGCAAGTAACTAAGGGCGAGGCTGAAGGCCGAGCTGCGTTCAGGAAGAAGCTAAACCATCTCGAATAAAGTTAATTAATATTAAGATTGAGTTAATTTAATTTAAATTTTATTATAAAGTCCACGCTTCTAACGGCAAATATACCGTGCATCCTAGAACCTCGCGGTTATTCCCGGCTGGATGGCAAGAGGCCCGATGCTAGAGACCTTAGTGCCATGGACTAAGGGTAGTTCTTTGATGTGGGACGCCACTTTTGTTCTCACATTGGCTCCAAGTCACGTTAGGACATCTTCAAGAGCGGCTGGCGCGGCCGAGGCTGGGGCGGAGAGCCTCCAACCCAGCAAATATAGAAATATAATTCAAGATTTCGAATTTGTTGCGTTTGCGGTTGAAACCCTCGGTCCGTGGAGCAGTGAAGCCAAAAGAGGCTTGAGCTGGTTGACGCAACTAGTGTCCCGTCATCAAGGGCTTATGTCAAAGAGATTAAAAGGGGCTATAGAGAGGACATTGCGAATATTTCCATATAAACTTTTTGAGCTCAAGATTATAATACGCCATCTAGCTTTGAATAGCAAAAACATGATGTAATATAGAACACATAATTAGAACACATTTCATCTATCGGTCGATAGATGAAGCCAATAGTCTAATAGGACGAGAGCCAACGACCAAAATGATAGTTGATTTTATATGAGCGATAAAATCGTTAAATTTAATTTACTATTCCGTTTTGATCAATTGACCCAAATTCACTTGTAAAAATGATTTTGAGACTGTTTGAGCTATAATATTAGGTGCTGAAATTGAAAATGAAATTGCCGTTTCTACAAACTGACCACTTGTATGTCAGCCTCGATAGCTCAGTGGTGCAGACAGTCAACTGTCGCTATTGAATGTTAAGCAACGCTGGGTGCGGTCAGTACTTGGATGGGTGACCGCTGACCGTTGGAGGCTGACCGAGGTTCGGATTCCTCGTAAAACTGTAGGTCCCTTCCCTCCTAATCTTACTTGGTGGTAGGGTTTAATCCGCCCGGGTTGGTACCACCGCACTGAATGAAACTTCGGTCAAAACGGCTATGTAAATAGTTTGTGTTCTCCGACCAGTTCAGTGTAGCCGGCACGATCAAAGGGGGAAGCACTGACATGGCACCTAGTTCACCCGGTGCTATGGGCTGACATCACGGACGTTGTAGGTGATGTAGCCAACCGTGTCAGTTTCCATAAAAAAAATAAAAATAAAAATAAATCTTTGAAAGTGGCTACCTTTTTTTTGCGTAGGAATTCCAATTTCAAATATTTTCTGTTATAAAGGCAAATTATTCTTTTTTCCAAATCAGTTGTTCATTTGTTTTCCCACCGTTCGGGTTTTTTACATCGCTGGTTCTGTGACCATGGAAAAATCTAAATTGCGCGTTATTTTCGAAATGAATCCCGTCGCAGCACCAACGCAGCACAGACGGCATGCAATATCATCGACGTGTATGGACCAGACAAGTGAACGTACTGACTGTGCGTTTTTGGTTTGATCGCTTCCGTTCTGGAAATTTTCATCTCAATGATGAGCCCCGTGGCCGACCGGAGACGAGAGTCGATAACAATGAATTTAAAGCCATAGTTGAAGCAGATTAATCACAAACCACGTCGGAATTAGCAGCAGCCTTCAATGTAAGTTATAAAACGATACTGATTCATTTACGTCAAATTGAAAAGATAAAAAAGCTCGGAAATTGGTTACTGTATGAACTCACTGAAAAACAACAACAAAATCGCGTCGAAGCTTGTCTTAACTTTTTGAATAAGCACAGAAATGGGGGGATTCTGAATCGGATTGTCACTTGTGATAAAAAGTGGATCCTGTATGACAATCGAAAACGTCCGTCACACTGGTTGGACACAGGGGAGGCAGCCAAACCATGTCCCAAACGCAAATTGAGTCAAAAGAAGTTGCTTGTCAGTGTATGGTGGACCTGTGCCGGGATTATTCATTACAGCTTCTTGCACGTCTGGTCAGTGATGGTGGCAGGGACCGCGGGTTCGAGGCTCGCAAAAGACGGAGAAATATATTTTGTATTTTCAACTATTGTATATGCCTCTCTATCGCGCTCTCGCTTGCACACACAGGTTTAGATGGAACGTTACACTTCTTCGTGCGTGCAGCCGGTGTTCATCAATTTATAAGACGTGACATCATCACGTCAAAACAAATCCGACGAGGCAGTGAAAAACGCCTTTAAAGAGTTCATCGATTCCCATCCCCAGGATTTCTATAGTAGAGGCATCAATGAACTTCCAGTAAAATGGCAAAAGTGCATTGATAATAATGGCCAATACTTCGATTAAACAAATATATATTTTTCATAAAAAAAAATTTTTTATTTTTTCTATATAGGTAAAACGGCAATTTCATAGGCAAGGACCTAATATTTGTTTTGCCTCATTTGGCATTTTTGTAAAGGTTGGTACGCGCACCGCTACTGACGTCTGAAAAACATGTTCTGGTTATCTTAGATCGGTAATTCAGCAACATTCCGAAAATCAAACGGAATACCATGACAGGGTTCGGTCAAATTGGTTGCCATTTTTAAAAAATACTGTCAGGAGACGCTACACGAAAAACATTTAGTATCGGGTTGAGGACAATTGAACGAAATACTATGAGACAAAAATATTGGTTGTGGGATCTCGTACTATAATAGTAGTAAAGCTACTGTATAACAGAGGGCACTTTTTATTTTTTCAATATGGCCTAGTTGATCGTTGTTCTAGAATAATCTATGGAAATTATGTATTATATTCAAATATTGAATAAATATACACAATACTTATGAAAATAAACTGATTACATGTTCAGTCGTATTTTTATATCGAGATTTGCAATACCGCAATGCGCAACTCGGCATATTTTCTTAGATTTTCTTCTTTCTCTAGCACACGAATACGACCTCACATGCGGACTGGTGGCGCTAGACTGAACGACTTTGTACCACTAGGATCTAAGTAGTAGATTACGATTTTGTTCTTGTTGTCCGGTCTATATGGAAGAGGGTGAGTTTAATGTCTTTGGCTTATGTACTTCATTCAAAGGGTAAGCCTTCGGCCTCGCCCTTAGTTACTTACATTCTTCTTTGGAATACGAATTTCACGCGAGCGGAGCCGCGGGCTCAGCTAGTCTACAATAAATTGCCCAAAAAATCGCGCGAGGGTGACAATAGTGTAGAAATATTTCGATCGCAATTGAATAGATGGCTACAAGGTCAAACATTTTATGACTTGAAATGTTTTAATATTATTACCTAGATGACTTTATTTTATTAATAGCGCTATAGGCTAAGTAATCTAATGTTTAAAGTTATTGAAATACTGTAATAATTTCATTAAAAAACTGACGATGCCGCAAGTACTGCATCTCTCCCCGTGTATGTCGTAAAAGGCGACTAAGGGATATGACTCCCTTCTTATATTACTAGGTGGTAGGGTTTAACCCGCCCGGGTTGGTACCACCGCACTGAATGAAAGGTCGGTCGAAACGGCTATGTAAATAGTTTGTGTTTTCCGTCCAGTTCAGTGTAGCCGGCACGACCGAAGGGAAGCACTGACGTGGCACCAAGTTCACCCGGTGTTATGGGCTGACATCACGGATGTTGTAGGTGATGTAAGCCAACCGTGTCAGTTTCCATAAAAAAAAAAAAAAAAAAAAAAAAGTATATATAAGTTTACGCTGGATGTAAAACTGTATTTCAATATGTGATAATAAAGTAATTTGAATTTGAATGTATTTGTACATTTGATTACTCATTTATCTTCTTTCTGCTGAAAGTGGAGTGCATTGCATACCGGCCAAATATAGGTAGCACGTAAAACTATAGGTTTTTTTATGGAATGACACTTCCTTATCTTACTACAGTATGCGGCAGTAAAATAATGTAAGTACATCAATCTTTAGAAAGAGACAATCCGGTGGTAGAGCGTCGTCCCAGTCGCACATTGGCGTGTGACTGGGACGACGCTCTACAACCGGATTGTCTCTTTCTAAAGCTCGATTTTCATTTATTTACTGTCGCGTACTGTAGTTGGTGCGACCGCACTGAACGAACGTATGATGAAAATAGTGGTTGTTTTCAGTCCACTACAGTGTAGCTGGCAAAATCCAAAGGGAAGCATTGACATTACACCTAGTTATGACAGTAACTAGATGTGCTGAGCTGATAACTGATATCACGGATGTTGTTAGATGGCGTTAGCCAACCGTGTAAAGTTTTAAAAAAAAATTGGTTGTCTGTAAAGTCGGTTTACGGACGATAGTTTTACGTGATAACATTCCTTTCAATTTCTGCTGCCCTGGTACTTTAGAACCAGAGAGATAAATGTGTGCAAGCCGACGCTTGGGCCGATTGTGCCTCTCTATCGCTTGTTACGCGCTCTCGCTTGCACACACAGGCTCAGATGGAACGTGACACTTTTTCGTGCGTGCAGCCGGTGTTCATCAATTTATAAGACGTGACGTTATCACGTCAAAATTAAGTGTGCAATTTATAATAATGCAATGTCTAGTTATTTAACTCTGTGTGCACCTCCTACTTCACGCTGGTCGCTCTTTAGAGCGTGCGTGGAGAGTTTTTCACTGAATTTAGATGACTCGTTCGCTTGAATGAAGAGTTTAAGCCGCCAGATGGAGTCCTGAGATTTAGCTACAACATATTATTATGTACATTTGAGTATATTAATTTGCTATTTTGTTTTCAGGATTTGTAATAACTTTTACACCGGTTTTTTTTTTTATGGAACGGTGCTCATGGGCATTCCGATTGCGGGGGTGTAGAATGTCGGGCCGGCCTGGCAGGTGCCTATTTACGCTCCTCTTGAGGGACCTGCGACTGTACTTTTCTTATATTACAATTTTGCATTTCTTGAGCTCGATGTTTTCGATGACATTAATGACAGTCGACTGAAGTGCACGAAGGCCAAGTGAGCGGAGCTACGCTTACTCGTGATACGCGAGTACCGTACACAGGCGATTTCTATACATGTGAGATTTCTATATGTGAGTGAGGGAGGCGCTCCACTACACGCCTAACAATCTCCTCGTTATGAGTACTTCTCTCATTTCAATTCGTGCATATATGTTGACATAACAATCTCCTTCTTGTCCTACCTTTCCAGCTCTCCCGACAGACTGACACCGACGTGACGAAGGCCCCGCGTTGTCGCGCCGCAAAACCCTAAAATGGGGTGCCTACACTGACCTCTATTCCACTAGTACGCTGGACCGGCTACACCTTATTATTATGACAGTAATGCAGCGGTGGGTGCGGCGGGTGGCCAGCGCGGTCTTACTTGGAATCTTGATCTCACTGAGGGTCCGAGGTTCTAATCCGGCTGACTTGCTCCAATGAGTGTTTTTCTGACGTAAAACTGTAGATCAATTCCCTTGCCCCTTAGAAGGAGGTAAGCTCAAAATTTTAGCCGACTGGGTTGGTATCACTGCACTGACCGAAAGATGGCCGAATAGCAACCTCGCATGTGTTCTCCTCTAGTACAGTATAGCCGGCAATGCAAAGGTAAACCGGTATGGCACCTTCTCAGCGGTGATTTTGGCTGGTCGGAGCATGTGCTCCGGCCCCATAACATTACATAAAAATAAAAAAAATATTTTCCGTAAAGATTTGGTTCCCGCCATTATTAATAGCGTCACGTCTGTTTCCAAGTGAGCCAGGCAGAGGCAATGGATCTCCATGTGATTCGGACCCATCTCTGTCGCCTCTTCCACTCTAATAATATTCTTCATAATGTGCCGATTTCATTGTCGCCATTTTGGCGCTAATAACAGTAGTGAGCGTCCCGGGAACTAAGTTTGACACAAATGGCCGTCGTGTTGTTTGGAGAGTCTCTGCGTATTTATAGTATTTCGTGTGGTTGAATTGTGTTTGTGGATTGTTTTTTTTACCGTCGGGAGTGTGCTTGTTTTTATAAGGGGGAGTGAGGTAACAGTCCACACGCGAGTGAATTCACCACTAATATCTATAAAAAAAAATCGCATACTAAACATTTAGTTCCGTGGACGCTCACTACTATCGGCGCTAAAATGGCGACAATGAAATCGGCACTTTGTTTAAAGCTATTCCAGCGCACTAGTATAATATAATTCAGTGAATGCACAATAAAGGTTACTTCACTCAGCAAATCAGAGTGCCACAGAAGGGAATGGAATCTGCGCGCGTCGAGAGATTCCGTAAACACGTCCCCCCGCGACATGCAAATGGTTTTTATGCGATCATTGTGAAGGTAGGCAGTAAATTCTCATTGTTTGCTGTACCAGCACGCTCGCTGGGTATGGAGGAAGTACGTGCTTTCTAAATTAATTGCGAAATATCAAGCGCGTGTACGGCGAACAGTCGAACACGTTCAACACTTGAGGGTTATTCATTGAGTAGGCAGATGCTTATTATTTGTTATATTGGAATGGAAGCTGAGTCACGTGCTTCAAAGTATTACAAATTCAAGAATTTGGGAACGTATAAACGTATTCGTACTCTAGGATTAAGGAATTTGAATGTGTTTAATGATATCCGGTATGGGCGGCTGTCAGAGGTCAGAGGGGCCAGAGCAAATGCTACGATAAGCCAATATCACCTCCAAGGAGGCCAAGAGATAAACAATATATAATTGTTCAGATGCATTGTGTGTGTGCGGTTACTAGATCTGAGTAAACGAGGGATCAAGGGCGGATATTATCACGAGCGATGTAGAGATTGTATTATCACGAGCGATTTAGAGATTATATTATCACGAGCGATGTAGAGATGATATTATCACGAGCGATATAGAGATGATATTATCACTAGCGATATAGAGATGATATCACGAGCGATGTAGAGATTGTATTAACACGAGCGATGTAGAGATTATATTATCACGAGCGATGTAGAGATGATATTATCACTAGCGATATAGAGATGATATCACGAGCGATGTAGAGATTGTATTAACACGAGCGATGTAGAGATTATATTATCACGAGCGATGTAGAGATGATATTATCACGAGCGATATAGAGATGATATTATCACTAGCGATATAGAGATGATATCACGAGCGATGTAGAGATTGTATTAACACGAGCGATGTAGAGATTATATTATCACGAGCGATGTAGAGATGATATTATCACGAGGGATGTAGAGATGATATATTTTTTTTTCCATAAAAAAATTTAAAAAAACGAGCGATCTAGAGATTATGTTATCACGAGCGATGTAAAGATAATATTATCACGAGGGATGTAGAGACGATATTATCATGAGTGAAATCGGAACCATGGGGCAGTGGGTGAAGGTATTCACGTAATATTTTTCAAATCAGAAAATATCCATACGTCTTTCTTTATGATTTCACTGCTTACCACCCTGTGAGCGATCCTGTAAGCGATCTCTTGCATGCTTATCACTGCAAGAGATCGCTTACAATGATAAGTATCTCATTGTGCACTCCTGCAATTCATATTCTCTTTTATACTAAATCAAGAATTGACCGCGTGCTGTGCGGACCTCGTCGTCACTCCGGTCGGTGTCCGAAGCGGGCCGCCCGCTCACTTGCAGCTTGTTCTTGCCGTTTTATCCAGCGTGGGCTTGATTGGCTGGACGCTGGAGTTGGAACAGGGGTCGGTGGTCGCGGGCGGGTCCAGAGTTCATGTGTTGTTTCTTTATTAGTGGCCGGGGACAAATTGAACGAATTACAAAGTCAACACGCGCCCAATTGAGATGAGCCGAGCCGACAGTTCGCCTCATTCCTACCTCCGCTCTCCGCGTCCACAGTTAACGGGCTTCTCGACCGCCTCACAGCCACCACTATACTAGAGAATACGTCATAGACCCGATGGCGGAATTGGTAACGCGCTGGCGCCTCGAGCCGGAGTTTCAGGTTCGAATCCTTGTCGGGACATATTTTTTGTCTTCATTTTCGGTTTTGCATCTGCCTAGTGAATAATTAGGTATATAGTGCAAGTACATGTAAACATATAAAATATAAAACATACAATACTTGCTTGAGTAAGTCTACGAGAGCAGATAAATCTTGCAAAAATTTAATACGAATTTCTTGTGAGTGCTTTTTCTTAACATCAAAAGATATCAATTTCTTGTATGGTGTGGTATGGCTATGGTATTTTACAATAACATACTTAAAAAACTAGTACCTGGGCGACCGAGCTTCGCTCGGCGTCTAGACCTGTCTAGATAAACTTGAAAAAAAAAACTTTATCCATAAATACAAAATTTCACCCAAATCATTAGAGCCGTTTCCGAGAAACCAACTATATTTTATACATACAAGTTTAACTCACTTATAGTAATAGGATAGGATTAAACCTAAACTGAAAATGTAAACTAAAATTACAACGTTGACGTAAGTTAAACGTAGATAGGCGTTTTGAATTGCAATCGGCGGCGTATTGCATGGTGGTAATGCAATACGCCGCCGATTGCAATTACTATACGATCCGATCGATCAACAACAGACTAGGTTTATCCCGCCCGGGTTGCTACCACCGCACTGAAAGAAACGTCGGTCGAAACGGCCATGTAAATAGTTCGTGTTTTCTGTCCAGTTCAGTGTAGACGACATGAAATGTAGGGAAGCACTGACACGGCACCTAGTTCACCCGGTGTTATGAGCTGACATCACGGATATTGTGATGTGATGTAATATAGCCAACCGTCTCAGGTTCTATAAAAATACAAAAAATAAACTATTCCCGGCGGTGAACCACATTGGAAGGAGATATTCAATCAACCAATCGTATTTTCATGTATGATAAAATATACAACATAATCAGAAAACAGAAGGTAACACATTCCGTAGTCCAAGAGGACAAAACAGCAGCCTGGTCCTAGCGTCGCCTTGTTTGGGTCTACCGCCCCCCCCCCCCCCCTGCCCCCGGGCCCATCCCCCGCGCCGCTTACGTGCCACACAGCCTCGAGGCCGACCCACAATATTTTATCAATATCCACAATATTTTAGAACTAGAGATCAGGACAGATTCGTCCTACCTACTGCCATAGTCTGCTTAGCTACTTGAAATGAAATTAGTTTATTTGTCGCTAATTTAACAAGGCACATCATAGCACATGAAACAATGGCGACAAATTGGGCCCAACTCAGCTGATGCAATAGGAGACAACGACGTGGTCTTGTCTATTGCGCTGACTTGCAGTTGGACCTACTTTGCCGAGAAGTATCTACATAAACTTATAGGCTAGACTAGACAAGGCGTCATACAAAAGAAAATTGAACAGACAATATATTAAATAGCAGGACTAATATAACACTTGACAGTCCCAGTACTAGCTAGTTGTCAGCCTCGGTAGCTCAGTGGTGCGGTCGGTCAACTGTTGTTAAGCAACCCTGGGCGCGGTCAGTACTTGGATGGGTGACCGCTCGACCGTTGGAGGCTGACAGTGGTTCCGGATTCCACGTAAAACTGTAGGTCTCTTCCCTTTATACCTTACTAGGTGGTAGGGTTTATCCCGGCCGGGTTGATACCATCCTACTGAATGAAAGGTCGGTCGAAACGGCTATGTAAATAGTTAGTCTTTTCCGTCCAGTTCAGTGTAGCCGACATGAAATGAAGGGAAGCACTGACATGGCACCTAGCTCACCCGGTGTTATGGGCTGACATCACGGATGTTGTAGATGATGTAGCCATCTGAGTCAGTTTCCATAAAAAAACAATAAAAAAAAATAAACTGTCCACAACTATAGTAAAGAAACAATAATAATTAATTTATACAATTACAAAATGATTTTTTTTTATTCCTTTTACATAAAAATCTAGCCCATGACACGCGGACCATCGAGACGAATCCAACAATACCTCAATGTAGAAAACGGTTCAGCAGTTTTGGCTCAGTAAGTTTGGCTCTATGAACACACATACATACATACATTCGTTGCCAAAATCATAAACCCTCCCTTTGGCATCGCTGCAGTCGGGTAATAAAATGTAGATAAATCGCTATCTAACTCAGAGGCAAACATTCAAACTTCCCGACTGACATTCCAGTGTGAACTGGTAGCGCTCCCCGGTGTACGGTGAGGTCCCGCGGCGGGCCCGCGACACGGGAATGTTTAGCGAGAAATAGAACTTGCCGGAAGGAGCGGGGCGGGGGGAGGTGGAGGGGGAGGGGGGAGGGGGGTAGGCAGGGGAAGACAGGGTGGCTGACTGTGCGATCACATTCCGATCTTAGCACCACACCAAACGGTCCGTAACGAGACATCTAGTTGTGTGTGGAAGAGGCCCAGCGAGCAATGGAGCGAGCCATGCTGGGAATATCGCTACGTGATATGGTGCGTAACGCGGCAATCCGCCGACGCACCAAAGCAGTCGATATTGGATACCGGTTGGCTAAGCTCAAGTGGCAGTGGGCTGGGCACGCCACCCAAAGAGACGACAACCGTCGGAGTAACCGTGTCCTACACTGGCGGCCGTGGACAGGAAAAAGGAGTGTGGTAAGACCACCCGCCAGGTGGGACGACGACATCAAGTTCGTCGGCGGATAGTCGTGGTTCAGTACCGCTGAAGGCCGGGAGGACTGGAGGAAGATTGGAGAGGCGTATGTCCAGCAGTGGACGCTTACACGCCAACTGACTGACTGACTGACTGTGGAAGAGCTTCCTGTATAGAGCACGCATGCATGACCAGCCTATATCACCTACGAGAAGGTAGGTGCCATACCGGAGAATTCCTGCTTCACACGTGACAGTCCCAGGACGTGGTTGTAGAAATTGTAATAAAATGCAATGCTCGCGTCTTTTTAATCACCTATTTATTTATTCATGTTATTGTGAATATTTATTTTTATTGCTACCGAACTGGGTGACTGTGCCCGAGGTGGAAGCCTCAGGCGCAGCCAATTTCACCGCCGAGGAGGTGCCAGTCCGGCTTGGAGGTGGACTAATGTCGCTGGGGAAAGGCTATTAACCCGCGATTTGAAGATCCGTGGATTGTAGGAGTGGGGAAAGATATTCCCTGGGAGCCCGTTCCACACCTTTGCAGTGCATAGGATATAAGTGTTATGTTTGTATAATTATGCTCTTATTAATGAATGATTTTGATGTTGATTTGATTTTGATTTGGTTTGGATGAATGGATATACTGGACTAGAGGACAACACAGCCGATGGGCTGCTATGCGGCCATCATCAATCTAGTACGGTGGTATCATTCCAGGCGGCTACAATTTGAGCCTACCACCTAGTTAGGGATAAGGAAAGGGACCTACAGTTTTACAGCGGTTCCGAACGGTTAAACAGCTGGCCATACCCACCAAGTAAATTTTTCCGTCCGAAAAAAAAAACATTCGTGCATGTCGGCCGCAATCGAACCTCAGACCTGGACATCAATTAGAGTTCAAGCTAAGATCGCGCCGACCTTCCGCCGCTTATGATGGCTTGGTGAAGACGAAAATCGAAAGCTTTTATCAAATCAAAGGATACAAAAAGTGTCGGTAAAGAAACTGAATTTAGCTAGGCTCGGCAGGGGTGATGCGGGGGAGGGGTGAAGGAGGGAGGAAAGCCAAGGGTGGTCCAATAAGTTGGCGGCGCCGCGTGTCCGCACCAGATGACGAATTTTCGAAGGAAAAATATATCGTGCGAGTTTATTTTGTCGTCAACTTCTACTGAAAGATACATCGGAGTGTGGGAGGCGGCCGTGATAACGCGCTCGGCATTCTCACAGCGGGGTGCTCCATTTAAAGTTTATTGATTTATTTTCACTAAATTTATTCAGGCTTAGGCCCACTTGCACCAACACGAATTTAACGATATAAACTAGTTTAACTCGTTAAGCTAGTACCCGTTGACTGTGGGAACCGCGTTTAAATCCATAACTCGCTACTTAACTCTAAATTCGTGTCGGCGCAATTGGGCCTTAGGCCCACTTGCACCAACACGAATTTAACGATATAAACCAGTTTAACTCGTTAAGCTAGTACCCGTTGTCTGTGGGAACCGCGTTTAAATCCATAACTCGCTACTTAACTCTAAATTCGTGTTGGCGCAATTGGGCCTTAGTCTACCCCGTGCCGGCGGTAAACTCAAGTTTAAATGCTTTTGTGAAATGTTCAAATATTTCAATTGTAAGTTTCGAAAGAAGCCACACACGAGGAATTTGTAATGGCGGGTTCCAATGTATTCAGACTAGCTGAATTTAATGTTATGGAAAACTGTGTTAAGAGGTGCTGAAAATGTACAAAAATAAAATATTGTCCCAAATATAACATAGATCCTACATATAACACGCAGTATCGGCACAACAATCGGGGCATGCAGAGTAATCGGTGATGTGCTGCAAGAACGCGAGTGAATTGCAACACAACACATCATCACATCACATTTTATTTTAATATTTATTTTATTTTCTAATTTTACAAAGTATTAGGCTAAGGCGCGCAGGTTGTGTCTCTCTGCGCCTCCGCGGCTCTCTGTACTAACGAATTCGAACGCTCACTTCAAAACCAATTTTGGCCTAGGGTAAACATTTTATTTTATATCGACTTTTCTAATCAAGATATATTGCGTGGGTTGGGTCCGTTGTCTTTGCCTGCCCCACTGGGAGGCAGGCAGGCGTGACGTTATGTATGTGTATGTATGTATGAACTTATAGCACAACACCGATTACTCTGCTTACCCTGATTGTCGGGATACAAAAGCGTGAGTTATGTATGTATGTATATATTATGTCTCTGTAGGAAACATTTTATGAAAATATGTTTTCCAACAATTGTAGCCGAAATGAGGCGCGAAATGAAGAGAAGCACTGTCATGGCACCTAGTTCACCCGGTGTTATGGGCTGACATCACGGATGTTGTAGGTGATGTAGCCAACTGTTTCAGTTTTCATAAAACAAAAATACCTATATGTTTTTTGAATTAGCTTATTAAATAAAATGAGTTCCTACATAGACACAGATGTTGAGTATAAAAGCCGATACAAGGTAACATGTCAGCCCTGTGCCGCCACCGCGCCGCGCCGCCGCCGCCGCCGCGCCGGTTACAAGTGCTCGTTCCATTACATGCGTGGAATATACTACGGCAAGTAAAGGTACGTTGACACGATGCGAGGTTTCACGCACGAGGGGCATGCTGCCTTCTCGAACGAGAAAACTCGCTATCGCCAAGCTTTCGTCGAACAGTTTGCGAGCTTGCGAGAACTGTCTACACGGTGCGTAAATGCGTTCGAGAAGCATTTCGCGTGCGTGAACTCGCATCGTGTCAACCAGGCATAAGGCACGAACCGAACACTGTAGGACGGTGAAAACGTGATAGGTGGGTAATCTGCCGTTATTGTGTTAATATCTATTCATTCTAATAAATAACTCGAAGTTTCTATGGCGACCGACCGTGTAACGTATGTATACGTCAATATATAACTTGAGAACCGCTATATCGCTATACATACGGTTTTCACTGTTACATTCTGTCACGTCTCAAGATGTTTTATGGCCATAAATCGTAATGCTACGTCATCGTTGGCCTGAGATGTGAGCAAAAAGTAACGCGAGCGAAGCCGCCGGCAAAAGCTAGTTTACACTAATAATATTATGAAGAGATAAAGTTTGTTAGTGTGGATATAGGAGGAAATCTCCGAAAATACTCATCCGATTTTAAAAATTCTTCGACCAACATTTATAATGGACATTCAGGATGGACATAGGCTATTTTTTTTATGGAAACCTACACGTTTGGCTACATCACTTACAACATCCGTGATGTCAGACCATAGCACCGGGTGAACTAGGTGCCATGCCAGTGCTTCGATCGTGCCGGCTACACTGAACTGGACGGAAAACACAAACTATTTACATAGCCGTTTCGACCGACGTTCATTCAGTGCGGTGGTCCCAACGCGGGCGGGTTGAACCCTACCACCGAGTATGGTAGGAAGGGGACTATGCGTTCAAAAGCAAGTTCTCAATAATTGCACATATTAAGTTCTTGTGCAGGTATTACAGAGTTCGAAAGAAGCTTCGAAATAGCTAAGAAATTAGTACTGTTGACTCAGAATATCTACCCAGGTCGTATCGGATGCAGCGCTTCCCCAATCTAATTACATCTGCGAGCGTATTTTCGAGCCGAGTCGATACTCCAGCCAGGGTCGCGAGTCTTCGCCGCTCCGACCCAGTTCCCAAGTTGTCTGCAGGCGATGCTAAGTGCCGCTCCACTCGAATGAAGTTAGACTTAAGTTACGGCCGGCGCACAGTTTGCGGGGTGCCGTAATCTGTTTTGTAAATGAAATTAAGGTCAGGTGGCGCGGGAGAATTCGGGAGAGGGTTGAGGCGCCGCGCCAGTCCCCGCGGGAGACCTGCAGCTACGATCTCAACTTTGATATATTTAGGAGGTGATTCCGAAATATGGGATGGGATGACGCACTTATACGGAAATAAACCTGGAGCATTTTTCCGTAGTGATACCTTTTTTTTTTTATTGAAACTGACGGCTACATCACCTACAACATCCGTTATGTCAGCCCATAACACCGGGTGATCTTGGTGCCATGTCAGTCACCTCATCTAGTTTTCTTTTTTAGGGCTCCGTATTCATAGAAAAGCCTATTACTAAGCCTACGCCGTCTGTCTGTCTGTCTCTCCGTCCGAGGATTGCATCTTTTGAACCGTAATAGCCGGTTGGATTTTTTTACAGAATATACATACATACATATCACACACGCTGAATCCCGACAATCGGGGTGAGCAGAGTAATCGGTGTTGTGCCAGAACAGAATATGTATGGCGGATATGCAAAAAAATATATACCTAATGTAAAAATAGGCGTGTTGACATCACCCTTGAGAAGGCGCCATACCAATTTATATATTTTTTTTATTGGAAACTGACACGGATGGCTACATCACCTACAACATCTGTGATGTCAGCCCATAACACCGGGTGGACTTGGTGCCACGTCAGTGCCTCCCTTCGGTCGTGCCGGCTACACTGAACTGGACGGAAAACACAAACTATTTACATAGCCGTTTCGACCAACCTTTCATTCAGTGCGGTGGTATCACCCGTGCGGGTTAAACCCTACCACCTAGTAATATAAGAAGGGAGTCATATCCCTTAGTCGCCTTTTAGGACATACACGGAGAGAGATGCAGTGGGCTATTCTTTTAAAGTACCGGCCCCACACGGTTCAGTGCCAATGGCTTCTTTTTGTATTACTGGCTACACTGGATGGACTGGAGGGGAATACAGTCGAGGGTTCTCACTACAACACTCTACTCTTCACTACTAAGATGCACACCACAAACTCTTGAGAGTCGAGCTGTGAAGCTGGTTGGCGGCTAATGACGCTTCTCATTCCCCAGCTAGGAGAGATTTTAGACCGCGACGCTTTTAGACCACTTTCACACCGGTGAGGTAAGGCGATGCAAAGGACCTGTTATAGTTACATAGACTGTCATCGTAGAAAGCCTTTTTTTTTAAAGCGCGACAAATGGCTCCGATGCACCCATAAGGTGTCTAACGGTGCCCATGGACATTCAGTCGTATGCGAGGGTTGCGAATGCCATGCCGGCCGGATAGGTGCCCATTCACGCCCCTCTTGAAGGATCCGAGACTATACTGGAGGGGGGGGGGGGGGGGGGGGGGGGGGGATATATGAGCAGGGATAGCGTTCCAGAGTTTACCGGTTCTGTAGAGGAAAGATCTGCAGAATCGATTGGTACGCATAAGCGGTAAGTCCAGCGTGTAGGGATGCAATCTCTGCCCAGTGCGCGAGGTGCGGAGGTGGAAAGGGGACGGCGTGATCGCGTTAAACAGCTACTCCAAGTACTCCCCATGGAAAAGCGATAGAACAAACTTAGGGAGCCGATATCCCTAAGGAGTTGCAGTAGTTCTAGATCGCCAGACACTTCGGGGTAACCTCTAAACAACTTCTACGATATACACAATATGGTGTGCACATTGTCCGACGTTTTGCTTTGAAGCTATTCTCATAGCTGTGTCTACTAAAGGGTGAGTGATTGCAGCGGAGATATACGCTCACGGCCGGCGCCGGACACAAATTGAAACGTAATACCAGATCAATTAAGAGATTAAAATTGTGATTCAGTGCCGGCCCCGCCGCGCCCCTGCGACCTCCCGCCCGGCTACAGTCCGGAGCGTCCTGCCAGGGCCGCGCTCGCTTCTGAATTATTGAAGGAGAGATAGGCGGCAGGACTCGCTTCGTCCTTTCATATATCCCGCACATTCGGATAGACATTTCTGTGAGAGGACACTTCAATAAAAGGATGTAGGCTTTTCATCCCCGAAACAACTTCTTCTTAAAGTTTACATAGCTTGTTAAAACTCTGATTAGGACGTGAAAAACAGTAAATTATATTTTTCCGTGGGTATTTGCGTTACCTCCTTTATTGTATAAATAAATATTTATTTTGTTTTAATTGGCACTGCGGGCTGCTTCATCCAGTACACCGGCGACATCAGTCAATCACACCTTACTCCTCTCGGAAATAGAAGCCATGTTGATGTTTCCCTTCAGTCGTGCCGGCTACATTGCACCGGACGGAAAACACGAACAATATAGTAATACAATATTTTTTTTTTATTAATCAACTACCATGTGTAAGCACCCGACACGATGGTGGCAACGAATTCGCTGCGCTCTCTCCGACCACTTAATGGGATGGCCATAAATTAGCGAATGTATTTGTATTCATAGAGTGGACGATTACGATCGAGCTCCTAATTGCAGAATCCGGCTCGAATGGATCAACAACATTACTCGTGTTGCAATCAATGTATTGATCTCGCTTTCATAGTTGAAATCTGTTCGTTCCGGTTCATACTGTAATAGTGTTTGCTATTTAATCACATTTACGAGATAAGCAATTTGAAATATTGTATTGATATTTCATATTATGCTCCGGATATTTTGCATCAGAGCGGAAAGCGCTATTGAAAACTCTGTAATAATTAACGATGCGAATCTACCAAAATATGGAATATAATAATAATACATACCACACACGCTGTATCCCGACAATCAGGGTAAGCAGAGTAATCGGTGTTATGCTACAAGAACTCTGGAAAATTGCAACACAACATCGACCACCACGTTTAGCAAAGTATTCGGACAAGACAACTATCAAGCAGCAAGTAAGGCACGAAGACCCACCTGCTGCACGACTCGGTGGAAGGACCGTGCCAATATGAGAGGTGGCAAGCCTGTCGCCCTTTAGCACGGCATCTCGTCCTTATCCCTTAGTCGCCTTTTACGACATACACGGGGAGAGACGCAGTGGGGCTATTCTTTTTAAGTACCGGCCTCACACAGTACTACAGTAATAATAATGTGACTTGACTGACTTGACATGTCAGCCTCGGTAGCTCAGTGGTGCGGTCGGTCGACTGTTGTTAAGCAACCCTGAGCGCGGTCAGTGCTTGGATGGGTGACCGCTCGACCGTTGGAGGCTGACCGTGGTTCGGATTCCACGTAAAACTGTAGGTTACTTTCCTTGGTACCTTACTAGGTGGTAGGGTTTATTCCGCCTGTGTTGGTACCACCGCACTGAATGAAAAGTCGGTCGAAACGGCTATGTAAATAGTTCGCGTTTTCCCTCCAGTTCAGTGTAGCCGACATGAAATGAAGGGAAGCACTGGCATGACACCTTGTTCACCCGGTGTTATGACCTGACATCATGCATGGATGTTGTAGGTAATGTAGCCAAGCGTGTCAGTTTCCATAAAAAACCAACTCATTCATTGCCCTAGACAAATTAAACCAGTCAACCCTGTGAAGTTACGTACATGGAATCCAAACCATGCAGCAATTTGTTCAAATCGGAAAACATTCATCGGTAGACGCCGACCGGATTCGAAACATTGGCCTCTCGCAAAAGAAGCCGAAACACCCAGGCCCGAATATTGTTTCCGAAGGCTACAACGTAACTTCAGAGTAGCAAGGAAGTCAGTTGTCGACAATTGTTAGGGTTGTATATCCGTACGGGACCCTATTACCAAGCCTTCTGAACAGTAAGAACAGTAGGCATTCGTTTGAAATTTTAACAGAATATGTGTAATTATGCGTTTCGCCGATGAAATTGTCCTTCTGTCAAATTCCCGAGATCAGCTTCAGATCATGCTGGAAGACCTTTATACAGCGTCGATGAAGGTGGGTCTGAAGATGAACCGGGACAAAACCAAGGTCATGGCGACCGAGGTTATGACGGGAGGACAAATCGTTATTGACGGAGAAGTGATCGAACAGGTTGAAGAGTACGTATATCTCGGTCAAATTCTGCGGCTTGGTAGACAAGATCTGCTAAAGGAGGTCGAAAGACGAATTCAAGTGGGTTGGGCTGCCTTCGGAAAGTTAAAATTCGCCCTGAGGTCTGACCTTCCGCAAAATTTAAAAACCCGTATATATGACCAGTGTGTCCTCCCGGTTATAACGTACGGGTGTGAAACATGGACGCTGACGGTCGGTGTTGTCCACCAAAGGTTGAAAGTTGCCCAGCGAGCAATGGAGCAAGCCATGCTGGGAATATCGCTACGTGATATGATGCGTAACGAGGCAATCCGTCGACGCACCAAAGTAGTCGATATTGGATACCGGGTGGCTAAGCTCAAGTGGCAGTAGGCTGGGCACGTCAGCCGAAGAGACGACGACGGTTGGAGTAACCGTGTCCTACACTGGCGGCCGTGAACAGGAAAACGGAGTGTGGGAAGACCACCCGCCAGGTGGGACGACGACATCTAGTACGTCGGCGGAAAGCAGTGGTTCCGTGCCGCTGAAGGCCGGGAGGACTGGAGGAAAATTGGAGAGGCGTATGTCCAGCAGTGGACGCTTACACGCTGACTGACTGACTGACTGTGTAATTATGGCAGAAATTTTAACAAATAAAATAAAAGTTACAAATTAAGGAAGTCCTCATGAAGAAACGTCCACAAGAAACATGTTTTTTTAAAAGTAGTTTTGTTTTTGCTCTATCGTAAAAACGATAATACATACAATGAACGGAACCCTCGGTGCGCGAGTCCTACGCGAACTTGGTTAGACGCTTCACAACTTCAACGAATCTGGAACAATACGTGCGACCCAAGCTTGGAACAAAAGGCCGACAAAATCTTTAAAACAGGCGTTTCGAACAGGGAAAAGAAGGAAGAATAATTTACACAATTAGAACAAGCCACGAGACAGATTGCGCGTTTTAAAATTCTCGAAGCACGATTTAAAAAAGAAAGGAAGTTAATTTTGTTAAATGTCCTCGTCCCGGCGCGACGTTTCCTTGTCCTGAGGGTGACAAGTGTAATTTTTTGCAAGCTCTGCGACTCTTTCCTGCCTCCGTTAGAAATTAATTGATTCTCTCAGGTCAGTCAGTTTGAAAGTTATCATTAAGAGTACATTACGTATTATGATGGATTTAACCTGCACGTTTACCAATTTATTATGTATTCGTATTATATTACAATGGGACCAAAATTATTTAATCTGTATAGAACGTCACTGGTTGTACAGATCAGATCCTGGTTGGAGTGCTAGTCGCACCTGAGGGATGGCTCAGCCAAATGCCAGCTTGCGCCTCTGGACTCGATCCAGCGTCGAGCCGTGCGACTGCTGGGTGACCCCGAAGGATCCCGTGGTCTGAAACTTCGTAGGGATGTCGGCGCCCTAAGTGTATTCTATCGCTTGTTCCATGGAAAGTACTCGGAGGAGATGTATGATGCGATCCCGCCGTCCCCTTTCCACCTCCGCCCCATGCGCACTGGGCAGGGATTGCATCCCTACACGCTGGACTTACCGCGGATGCGTAACAATCGGTTCTGCAGATCTTTTCTCTTCACCACCGGTAAACTCTGGAACGCTCTCCCTGCCCATATTTCCTCCCAATTACAATCTCCGGTACTTCAAGAGAGGCGTGAATAGGCACATATCAGGCCACCGTGGAATTCGCAATCCCCGCATACGATGTAATGTCCGTAGACGACGTTAGACACCGTATGTCTTAGTCTGTTTTACAGATACATCACGGACGCTGCTCTGCGGAACTAGCATCCCTTATTCCCTGCCACCCGTCCTATCTCCGTATGACTCGTCGCAGAGAGACTCAGCACCCTTTTGTTGTTGACATTGGGCTTTTGAGAACCCATCGGTTTTCTAAATCGTTTCTTTGTCGCACCGCTAGAGTGTGGAACTGTCTTCCGGCGAGTGTATTTCCTGAATCCTTTAACCTGGGTGTCTTCAAGCGTCGTATTAACGGGCTAGACAACCTAGCAACAGTCCGCAAATCTGCTGGCATGGCACCTAACTGAGCGTGGTTTCGCGAGGAGAGGTGATTTTGGCTCTGTCGACTGCACCATTGGTCCCTCAGCACAGCCACCCATGCTGGTCTATATAAATAAAATGGTTGTAACGGCGCGGCGTCACATGAAGCGCTTTAAAAAAAATCGATAGGGAAGAGAATAACACCCATATTGTATACAGCTTCTCTGCAACTAGAATTAGGGAGCCGACTTCGAGCGACATTTATCGAGACTAATCCATAGGGACGACGTATATACAGGTTGTCCCCGGACTGGTGTAGTTCCTTTAAGGAGGTTATTCTACGTTTTGTAACAAACATAAATTAGTAAAAGAAGTAGGGTTCTAGGTACGCCCGTTGCGGAGATATAACTTTTTAAAGTTATTAATGTAGTGTATTATTATTCATTTTTAAGTTTCCGGATTAACAGTAGTTTTAAAGACTTACATAAGTCGACGTTTCGCCCGCTACGTCACGGGCTTCATCAGGAACTGTGGGAATTTCTGGAGCCGACGTCTGGTGTCCGTTGTACCAGACGTCAAACAACAACAACAGGTACAACGGACACCAGACGTCGGCTCCAGGAACTCCCGCAGTTCCTGATGAAGCCCGTGACGTAGCGGGCGAAACGTCGACTTATGTAAGTCTTTAAACCTACTGTTAATCCGAAAACTTAAAAATGAATATTATTAATAACAGTGTAAACTTAAAAACATTAGTGTGTAATGTTGTAAGGCTATAATCGGGCGCGTGTGGGGCGCGGTTGTGCCATGCATTCGCTCCGCGCCGCGTCACTGTCGCGTGGTCTAAAATTGTAGTACGCATTTAGTTTGTTAGGAAATCCTAAAATTTAAATGAAAGCACATATTTAAAAAGTGCATCTTTCATCAGTGCTTTTGTTACAAGGCGTAGAATAGCCTCCTTAAAGGAACTACACCAGTCCGGGGACACTCTGTATACTAAGTAAAGAGGTAAGGAAGTAAATATTAATTCTTGTTATGGTAGCTAGAAGTTTTTCAGGAACGGTATCAGTATGCGGTATATACTGTACGAAAGATGAGCGGCATAGCAGCCTCGGCTGTGTTCTCCGCTAGTCCAGAATAACAAACAATCTAAATTGAAGTCTCAGGGTATGGCACCTTCTCAGAGATGATATTAGCTGGTCGGAAAAAGTGATCTGGCCAGGCTCAGACACCCATACCGGAGTTTTTTAAAACATCTCCAAAGAGTAGAGTGGTATCAGAATAATTTGGTGCCCACATAATAAATGCCAGTCAAGATTTGAAATGATAAAATTCTTTTACAAGTCCTACGCCCGACGCTGGGTAATCCACCCGCCTAAGTATTCAATGAAATTGAGATGGCGCTTAAATACCCACATTATCTAATCCTTGAATCTTCAAAATTTCGCGACTCTCCGACAAAAACAGCTTAATCACTTTCTACAACTGCCAAGATGCTCGGGCGAAGTTTCTTAGCGATTCCTTACCCTCGTATTTTTCCACCCCTCTCGGTATAAACATAAATTACGGCCCACCCCCGCAGTTACCGGAACTAGGCGTACTGCAGCGTCTTCGTAATCGCTTTCCATCAATACACTCGTACGTATCTCGTTCGATGACCTCGGCTAACGTCTTTGTTGAAAACTCCCCCACTATAAATTCTCTTAAATCCCTCGATAAAGTGAATTTGAACTGATTCCTTATGTGGATTTGGTGTATTGTATTACGCATATTTTATTAAAGATTTAAAGTCTTTATTCACGGTCGTCTCCGAGCTATGTGGCTCGATGTGTTTCGGGCCAATCATATGGCCCATCTTCATGAGAACACTGTCCGGTGCTACGGTTGGCAGAGAACTGGTTGTCAGAACAATTCCGCAGAGAAAACACCAATCAGAACATTAAATATTTATATTAGTAAAGCCGTTAGATATTTAATAATGTTTAACAACCACGGTAATTAAAAATTCGATATAAGTATATTTTTTCTTATAAGAGTACAATTATTATTTTTGCAAGTTAGAAGGCGGAGTGCGATTGGAATTCGACTTTTGATCACAAGGGTCTGAAATTCGAATTCGGCCAACGTGCACCTGAGTTTATTTTATTGAATGTACATATTGCCTACACTTGCTGCTTCACGGTTCGGAACTGGTGCAAGTATGTAGTTCCCTTCTTATACTAGGTGGTAGGCTCAAACTGTAGCCCCCCGGATTGCTACTAAGTACTGGACGAAAAATGGCCGCATTAGGCTCGGTCGGCCGTGTTCTCTAGTCCAGTAGAGGCAGAAATCCATAGGGAAGTCTCCGGTATGGCGTCTACCCGTAGGTGGTATTAGCTGGTCCGAGCACGTGCTTTGGCCCTTCTGGCCGGCGATACAAGATTGTATAAAGACAAAATAATAGTACGTACATCCCAAATTCTAAGAACATTAGAAAATTTCTTCACCTATAACACCTTCAAATGATCAACCATTATAGATTATTCACAAAATTAATTTATTTGCACCAACACGTTGAAGTAAATACTTATGATATGTAGTGTTATAATTATTTTTTATTGAAAGTGCGTCATATGGCGCCGAGCCAATCATAAGGTGTCTAACGACGCCCATGGACATTCTACATGTATATTATATTTTACATTCCCACACCCAAGTTACTACCCACTTATATTTCACAACATACGACTCTTAAACAACAAAAGGTTGACTGGAAGAAAACCCTGTAAGGGATAAGTCTTCCTATGCCACTCATGTAAAGCATATATCAATCTTGTTTCTGTAACAATGTTTTGGAGAAATAACGTATTTCTATCCTGTTCTATCTATAAATGTATCAACCCCGAATCCTGGGCTCTTCGCAGGCAACTCTTTGGAGGCATTACGGAAATGCCAATACAAACAGAGAGATAACATCGAAATTCCCGAGCGCGAGCCATCACTCACATGGCACATCTCCATTCCGGTCACGCTCTGCCGATATTTGCTATTAATTCTGATTTGATTTACTGTATAAATACCGACGCTGCCCATCCAGCTCTCGCGGAGATCAGATCAGCTCCAAACGAGATTAATTAGTCTTATACTTTCACTCGCACAATCTGGGCACGTACCTGCTCCTCGGTGAACGCTGAGATTTGTCTTATTTCGTGGAGCCTCGTTTGTGATGCTTCTTTTGTGTTCTTTGACAACGTAAGAGCTTCGTGAAAATTGTTATTCAAAATCAAATCAAATCAAAATATACTTTATTGTACACCATAAAAAGGAACACAACAGGCGAGTTTAATGCAGAGTAGCTTTCTTTACAAACTAACCTTTGGGATGTGGAGAAGCTGATGAGTTATTCATTCTAGTTTCCAGATATTTGCTCGTAGCAATCCTGGATGTTGCGTACTAAGGCATTAGCAACTGTTTCTGTACATACATACATACATACATATCACACACGCTGAATCCCGACAATCGGGGTAAGCAGAGTAATCGGGGTTGTGCTGCAAGAACTCTGCTAAATTATAGCACAACACCGACCACCACGTTTCGCAAAGTATTCACACAAGATTAAATCGATCAAGCAGCAAGTAAGGCACGAAGACCCACCTGCTGCATGAATCGGTGGAAGTACCGTGCCAAGGTGAGAGGTGACGAACCTGTCGCCCTTTAGCACGGCATCTTGTCCTTATCCCTTAGTCGCCTTTTACGGCATGCACGGGGAGAGATGCAGTGGGGCTATTCTTATTATTAAGTACCGGCCCCACACGGAACTGTTTCTGTGTTAGAACTAAATATAATAATAATTTAATTCAAATATAAAAAAGCAATACAAATAACCAAGTAATGAAAAACTACCTAACAAACATTTGAACTTCCAATAGAGGTGTTTGCAAGGCTTGCTGGATGGCAAGGCCTCTTTGAATAAAGTATGCGGCACGCCAGTTGTGTCCACCAGCAGAGGGCCAAGCCTCTTCAAGAAGCTGTTCGCTTCCCCGCTCTACGGAGCGAGGACGGCTTCGACCGCAAACGCATCAAACGTGTAGAATAAATGCAAGAGACGTTATAGGAAAAGTGCTCATGATCTTCGAATCGGCTGACATGATCTTCATCAAACATACTTAGGAAGCATTCCGGTTAATTCAGCTTTCTTATAAAAATAACCGATCCATCCGTTTGGGAGCTACGATGCCACAGAAAGACACACAGAGAGACAGATATATGTAGAACGTCAAACTTATAATACCCCTCTTTTTGCGTCGGGGTTAAAACAATCACGGAATACTTAGCTCTAAAATGCTTGCGGAGTTTCTGAGCTGATGGCCTATTTTGTCATATTCAATATCCGGAGACTATCCTTTGTAGCTGGCTATACTGGACTACAGGAGAACACAGACGAGGCTACTATGCTGCCATCTTACATCCAGTACGGTGGTACCAACCCAGTCGGCTACAATTTGAGCCCACCACCTAGTAAGGGGCAAGGGTTCCAACCTACAGACTTAAGTACACCGGTTCCGAACGGTGAAGCAGCAGGTGTAGGTATGTACGTAAATTTTTCCGTCAGAAAAAAAAAAACTCAGAAAAAAATCGGATTCGAACCCCGAACCTCTCGCGACCAGACCACTCGGCCACTTATTCTTGCTTGATTATACCTTCTTCTCATTTCCTTTATCTTCTTGATTTTAATCAAAGCACCTCTCGGCGACCGCGGAGGCGGGGTCGGTGGTACTGTTGCAATATCGCCAACTGCGCAGGTTCGCTCGGGCTGCATTTCTCGAAGTCCAAGAATATTCGGCCGCGGGCGGAGACATTCGGACCCGCATTCTCGGGCACGGGAACGCGCGAGGGCTGACTTGGTCGGTAATCCTTCAAGACAATTTATTATGTAGGTACCTTCGTTTCGTACTTAGCCATCGATATGTACAAGGACTTCTACTTAGCTAATAGACCGAGGCTTGGACAATACGTGTACACTTTTCTTGGTAAGTTGCCCTTTATCAAGTAAGTCCCTCACCGTATCTTTTCTGCGTTCAATTAACTGTTTTTCTGACGTTTTGTCTGTAAAACGTAAAGCAGAATGTTAGAAATATCACTGATTTTACAATTTTTACCCACGACGGAACGGAGAAGGTATATGCGTTTAGGGTGAGAGGTTATTGTACCTAAATATTATTGTGTTATGTCTAATAAGAAATAAAACAGTTTTTGTTTCCAGGTTAAGCCAAAATTCCAAAAAAGGGCCACAAGAATAGAAAGGGATTTTGTTGAAAATAAAATAAATATTTTATAAAACCCGACTGCGAATAACGAAGGAAAAACAAGGAAACTTGCTGGTAAATTATGTATTAGGGCGTTTAGAAGGATTTTAATAGCCAGAAAGGCAGACTACAGCATTTCCACAATTAAAAAAAACTATTCGTAAGCGAACAAACGCACACACATACAAACATGCACACATACATACACTGACAAAATCTAAATCCTCCTTATGGCTTCGCCTTAGTCGGGTAAAAATTAATAACGAACGTAAAACAACGCTTTCGGTTATGTTATAACTGATATCGGTTACTTTTTAGATGGAAACTTGCTTCTTAATAAAAAATAAATAAAAGAGTTACACGAAAAACACTCAAGATCACAATTTGAACCGAATATTAACATCGAATCCGCAGAAAACTTTCCAGAAAGTTCTCGAGTTAAGTAATCTGAGGGTTGGACGCGGTGGTAAGGCGGGCAAACGAAGCCTAGGAGAGAGTAGATATCTATTTCCTCGCAAAGTATATTTTTCAAAAGGGGCGTGAAAAGGCTCCTGTCAGGCCGGCATGACACTCGCAATACCCGTGCATCACAGAATGCCCATGGGCATCGTTGTGCATCGGCTTCTCACGTGACAGGTCTGAGGTTCGAATCCGGTCGGTGTGTACCTGAAGGGGAGTTCTGCCTTGGTGACCCAGCAGAACTCGGTAGCTGGAATTTTCTTAAAAGAGAGTGGACTGTATGAATGAAATGGCAATGAGTGAAAATGGATAGATGATGCGACCGAACGAAAGAAGGCCACGTACCTGGTTCTCCGCGGGCGGGCGCAGGATGCGTGCGGCACAACTCTTCACCAGGATCCTGGGCTTCACACTCACGAAGCACGACACGCACTTGATCACCCGATGGAGAGGCCAGGACAGACGGCTCGACTGCGGCGGTAGCGGCGGCAGTAGTGGCAGCGAGAGCGCAAGGAATCTTTTCGAAAATCGACGAGCCACGAACGAATACTCGAATCAGAATGCCCTCGCTTCGAGCGCTTAGAAAAAACCGCGCCAACGAATTGCGGGTAGTTACCACTCATTCGTCGGTCGCAGAAGACAAGTTTGAAAATATTTGAAGGCAAAGGCAATGTCCATTATGCATTTCTGAACAGTACCAATGATTTTTTTCTGACGAAAAAAATTTCATGAATGCCTACATCTGCTGCTTCACCGTTCGGAACCGGTGTAAAATTTTAGGTCCCTTCCCTTGCCCCTAACTAGGTGGTAGGCTCAAGTTGTAGCCGACTGGGTTGATACCACGGTACTAGATGTAATATGGCTGCGTAGCAGCCTCGGTTGTGTTCTCCTGTAGTCCAGTATAGCCAGCAATCCAGGGATAGCACCTACCTTCTAGAGGGTGATATGGGCTAGTCGGAGCATGCGCTTTGGCCCCTCCGACTTCGCCACTCATACCGGATTACATAAAAAATACCTACTTGTAGGTGAAACGATAGCACATGTTGCCCTATCCATAAAAAAAGATAGGAGGTGTTCTGATCAAACTGGGTACGTCACCACCAACTGGGGGCACACGGCATCGAAGTCGGCGCGGCAACGTACAGTCGCGTCTCAGCGTGATCAACCGACTAGGAAGTCGCGCTATGCACTTCCCGCACTGGCAACGCACGCTTTACTGGAAACTGTAACAAGCATCGTCTCTTCCGTGCTCTCTCCTCGGTGGGCAGTGAGGTCGGCGCCGCCGCCCCCGCCGTATTTCACGAGGTCTGCTCCCTGTCTGCACGGTGGAGGGTCTAATTGCCACATTTTTTACGAGATAGCACCAGACAATGCACCGCCGTTACGCCCCCGCGTCGCCGTTGCTCTGCCTTCAGGAGGAGATGGCCAGTGGACCGCTGACTCCGGTGCATTGTGCTATATTATGTTAGAAATTGTCTGGAACTCTCTTTCTGTTGCGTTATTTCGAACCATCCGATTTTTATGTTTGCAATGTAGAGCGAAAAGTATATTTTGTAAAGTGCCCGCTAAGTAGGTACCTATATAATTTGTTCGAAAATCATTCGTGGGCAATACATATCGCACTTGAACTCGTAACAATTCATAAATTAAATTCGAAACATCCACTCAAAACACTCCACTCAATCAGAGCTCAATCAAAACAAGGTACTTCCTTAGAATATTGGATATTATATAATGTAAGTATCCAAAATTATTATTTCCCTTACATAAAATCAATTTCAATTTTCCATTTGTCACAATTAAAAATCATTAAAATAATTTAACAGTTAAAGTCTTAGATTAAAATCAATTAAAATTCTATTATGTACTTAACGCTAATATGAAACAAATTTGAAAATATTTGACCTTTATTTGCCGACAACATATTCTACATTTATGACAAAATTTAAGTGGGTATGGACACAGAGACTATCAAAGTACCTAACCAAGTTAAAAACACAATAAATATAAGCTATTTAGTACTCCAGCAATTGCCATATAATAATAATAAAAATAAACATTAATAAATGTGGCCCGTCGACTCGACGATCGTTGTGCCCATAGTCGTTTCGGCGCATGGGCTGATAGCGAAGAGCCTCGACGACCACCTTGAGAGGCTCTCGCTGAGTGGTTGGGTCAAGGGCCAGATCCAGAAGGCAGCCCTGCTCGACACTGCACGCATCGTCCGGAGGTTCCTCTCTTTGGGACCCGACCATCGGTAGCTTGGGCTCGCCCCGCCGCCAGTGGTGGAACCTCCATTTGTTTTTGTATTAATTTTAGATTTTAAGTTTGTAAATATTATGTAAAATTAATATAACAAAAAATGTGTAAATAAATGGATAACAAAATAAACATTTATCAGTACTGAAAAAAACAATAATTGTTTTTTTTTAATAAATAAACAATACATAATTTAAAATTGTTCTTCATTTTACTACGTAATACGCACGTTTCCTGGGGATCATTCACTTGAATATGTATCTGCAAATATTTAATGATGTTTTTAGTTAATACTAATTTCGTGCACGAGTAACTATTGAAATGAAGTCAATACCCATTCATACATTCATTAAACCGGTTAGTACCGTGTGGGGCCGGTACTTAAAAAGAATAGCCCCACTGCATCTCTCCCCGTGCATGTCGTAAAAGGCGACTAAGGGATAAGGACAAGATGCCGTGCTAAAGGGCGACAGGCTCGCCACCTCTCACCTTGGCACGGTACTACCACCGAGTCATGCAGCAGGTGGGTCTTCGTGCCTTACTTGGTGCTTGATCGATTTAATCTTGTTCGAATACTTTGCGAAACGTGGTGGTCGGTGTTGTGCTGCAATTGACCAGAGTTCTTGCAGCACAACACCGATTACTCTGCTTACCCCGATTGTCGGGATTCAGCGTGTGTGATATGTATGTATGTATGTACATTCATTAAACGTTGAAAATATTATTTAATTAGCGCTCACGTTCTAGTGCGTCGTGAATGCAAACGCAGGGTTCCGTAAAACCGCCAACACAACTTATTAGCATTTGTTTGAAAATTCAAAGAATTATTTTCATAGGTAAGTAGGTACTGCCAACTTTCTCATGGCAATAAAGACATACCTACTTGTTTTATGGAAACTGACACTGTTGGTACTCTTAACATCAGCTACAACATCCGTAATGTCAGCCCATAACACCTTGGCGAACGAGGTGCCATGTCAGTGCTTAGTTTCGTTCGTGCCGCCGGCTACACTGAACTGGACGGAAAACACGAACATCATATTTACTTTTATGTAGAAACATTTACACATCAGATCAGAATAAGAAAAAAAAAGTGTGAAACCCCAGCCTTAGAAAAGTCGAATATAATTTCCGTTTACTTATTTAAAGGAGTCAGGGGACCACTAAGTAAATAAAATATAAAAACTCAGAGCTGAACGGGAATTTACTTAGCAATCCCCCGACTCCTTTAAGTAAGTAAGCGGAAATTATTTTAGATTTTTAAGGATCGGGATTTTTTTTAAATTTGTTATGTTGTATGTGTGTATGTGTATGTGTGTATGTGTGTATGTGTATATGTGTGTGTGTGTGTATTACATAAACGACATACATGATAAACAATACATAAACGGCACTACCCAACGGCTATTATTAATTCCACTGAACCCTTTCAGTCACAATAAAAACGTATACGTGCTTACGTGTGTGTGACACATTCATCGAGATAAATTACTAAAGCGCGCTACGAACCACGTTTCAAATAAAAAATCAAGTCGTAACAACTGAGATAAGAGAGAATTCGCCAGTATAGCCAGCAATCCAGGGAAGTCTCCGGTATGGCACCTACCTTTTCGGAGGTTATATTGGCTGGTCGGAGCATGTGCTTTAGCCCCTCCGACTCAGCCACCCATTCCAGATATGCCAAGGCTCATCTCGTACGGCGAATTAGCCTCGAAATTCAGAGGGGCAACGCAGCCAGTGTGCTGGGTACTACTGGAGGGACGTGTCGGTCGAATTGGAGGATTTTTTTTTACTTTCATTATGTGTGTTTTTTTTTAGTTTTAATTTATATTAGTTTAGTTTTATGTCTTTTTTTCATGGTTTATTGTATTAAATTGTAGTAAACAAGTTCTTTAATCCATTGCTATCTTGAAATGCCGCGTCACGTTGCGTCCGGTGTGAGCTGACTCTCAGGCGGTTGGTGCGCGAGCACGGCGCGTGTTGCGTACGAGGTCGGGTGGCGCGACGTCCGTCGTCGGATGGCGCAAACGAATAACGCAGGTGCGGCTGGCTGGCCTCAACTCGGTAGAGCATGGTGCGCTGTCCGAATGCACTCCCTTGTAAGAAGTGCATAGATTTTAATGGAGGTAAATTAACTTTGTCCTCTCATTACCGCGAAACAATGCCGGTGGGTGGGCGGTTCACAGCAAGCGTGTGAATGATATTTGCTCTCGCGCTGATTATCAGCATGTTTGAGATGATTATTGAATGATGGAAACGTTGGTCCGGCGTCACCGTCACGAGCTAATTATAATTTAATATGTCGGAGGCAGCCGCTTCGTGTCGATATGATTATTTGATGAGCGGAGTGACGCTTGCATGTTGCAGCGGGGAAGGAAAATGTAGACGAACTAGTTTTTTATTAATTTTTTGAAATAAAAGCTTATGATTTGTTTTTGATTTTTTCTTTTACAATTATGAGTATACTATATACCGTGACAACAGGCACGGGTGGCTGTGCCCAAAAGTTCAAAAGAAGATCAGACACAGCCGATAAAATATTTTCTATCTATCTATCTCTCATACAGATTAGCCGAGTGGGGCGGCGCGGGAAGAGCGCAAGCTTTTCGCTCACTGCTCAGCCCATTGGAAATATATCGTGGTGTTACATACCATCCCGAGATAACAAGAGAGACCCTTTGAGACAAACAGACAAAACCTTAGTATTAGTAGAGAAGATAAAAAGAGAGAAGAACGCTTATTCAGCTAAACTATAAAATAACATGTAAAGTAACCAAAATAATAAAAATATTTTTTTAGCTGAAAGGGAACAGACACACCTTGATTCATAACCTAACAAGTAAATATTTGCGGCCGGTTTTAAGTATGCCCCCTTACATTACAACACAAACAAATTAGATTTAATCAAATAAATTAAAGAAGACGAAGATGAAGAAGAGAAGAAAAGAGCGGATGGGAAGAGACGATTGTACGCTTGTGGTAGTCAAATGGCCTCCAATGCTATATTGAAACGCGTTATAATTTTATTGACACGATGCTTTCTCTTTGCTTGCGCGACCGCGGAGGCAACAGTGTGCTAGTATCGATATATTTGCCTAATCTATTTTATTTGAGTTGATTGAGATGCAAGCCGACCGGGGCGGGGCGCGGCTGTTCCATGTAGGGTTACCAGATGGAAAATTGAAAAGTCCTGACAAAAAACCTAATTTCCATAGAAAAGTCCTGACATTATGTTGCAAACGTAATTAATAACTGCGTAGGTACCTACTTGATAAGTACCTAAAGTTTCAAATATTTGTTTATGCTTTGGCGCGGGGGCAGGACTTACTGGTCGAACTACATTTCATACTTATATTCAAACTTCATAACGTAGTTACATTACCGTTTGTATAACTTTCTAATAAAAAAATTAATTACAAACAAATTTAAATATCTGCTTATGTACTTCATTAAAAATCGAAAAATGCTGACAGTTCCAAAAACCGGCCGCAATCCTGACAAGAGCCTAAAATCCTTACATGTCAGGACAAATCCTGACGTATGGTAACCCTAGACTTCCATGCAACATTAGTACTCATTTCATATTTCGCTGCATTACACAGTGTTATAGGGCAGTTGTGTTTGACGCGACATAATGACATTGCCACTGAAACATAATATAATTTGAAATTGCTATTAAAGTAATGCGCTGATGTGTATTTAGCGTGTTTAGCTTCGGACACATTACTTAATAGTTGCTTCGTAACAGATAAATCACTCCATAGAAAAAGTTCCATACCTTCGGCTTTAATAGCTTACTGTTTTACGTCGCCAATCGCTACGTGCGAAAATGTACCTAAACGATCGAGTGTAAAGTGATTATCGAGTGGAAAGTGACAATGTGTAAAATAGAACAATAAACTATTTTTTTCAAAACATTTTTTTATTTTACATTCTGGTAGAGTATGACCCTCACTCTGCACTCCGCATCCCCCAGAAATACTCATAAACATGTTTCAACTTGCACTATAACGTCTAGAATACGAAATAATTATTCATTTTTATTGCATAAAATCGTCTATGAAAATAAGTTTTTTGTATCACCATAACTTTTTTCTCACAGTGTTTTGAAATGACCTCCCATAGTAACTATTGTAGTATATTGAAATACCTTTCTAATAACATATTATGTCATGTAGTTATTGGTATCAAGGACCATTTTGTCCGGTCCTCCTTTATATTGGAATATCTATATAACTATTGGTATATCATTAATAATTAATGTGTCTCGCAAGAGACAGTATTCACTTATACACCAGATATAGGTAATGTAAATAGGCAGAGTGGTCAGATTCTTCAGTATTCATGTTTATACTGTAAATATTGATGTTCTTGTGATCTGAGTATGGGTTAATTATTTGTAAGTTACTACTTATTTGTAAGGCAATTTATTGGAATTTGTAATTATTTGCAAGTTACTACTTATTTGTAAGGCAATTTATTGGTATTTGCAATGATTTGCAAGTTACTGCTTATAATTTGTAAGGTAATTTATTGGTATTTGCAATTATTTGTAACTTAATACGTATTTGTTAGACAATTTATTGGTATTTGTTATTATTTGTAAGGTACTATGAGGTAGATACTACTAAAAAAAACATTGTGACTTGCAAAGTTACTTCTTTGCATTGAATATAGACCTGGCGGAATTTTCGACATGTCCAAGGTGTCCAAGCGTAGGCTCGTACATATGGATGAAATTATACAATAAACAATAAACATTTCATGCCTTACTTGATGCTTGATTGTTGCCTTGTACTAATACTTTGCCAAGGGTGGTGGTCGAAGTTGTGCTGAAATATACTTCAGTTCTTGCAGCACAAGACAGATTACTCCGGTTACCCTGGACAGGATAAGCAGCGTAATCTGTGTTGTGAAATTACTTGCTTAGCTATGACGCCCACACTCCTCATCTCTTTCTACCTCCACGATTAGGTTGGACCAAAAACAAATATTGTCGTATTGTCATTTCGAGTAAACCGTGTTTTGGATAGACCTTTCCTTCCCCAGCCCGGCTACGGAGAGGCCGACAAGGAAGGGTTGTTTGATGAAGCGTGTGTGTAGAGCGTGCGCTAAATTGCGTAGTGTAAGAAGTGTGCGGAAGTGCTTTAGTTAGGGAAGTGAGCGAAGTTACAACTCGACCGTCGCGGGCTGTCCCCTCACTAATTGCGTCAACGCAGACCTAATTCATTTTCCTCACCCCCCCCCCCCCGTCCCCCCCGTCCCGCCGCCCAATCCCGCCGCCCCGCCTGCCTAATCTTCAATAATTTTATCCTACACGTTTTTGTTTTGAGACCAAATTCTTTCATTTTTTAACCCCCGACGCAAAAAACGGAGGGGTGTTATAAGTTTGACGTGTGTGTGCGGGCGTGTCTGTCTGTGGCATCGTAGCTCCCAAACGGATGGACCGATTTGAATGCGTTTTTTTTATTAGGAAGCTTGTTTAATCGGGATGGTTCTTAGCTATGTTTGTAATCAAGTAATTAAGTAATTAAGTAATAAAAAAATTAATTATCTTGACAAGTGGACCGATTTGCATGCGGTTTTTTTTAAAAAGCTTCATTCTAAACATGTTCTTAAAATATTCCAAAAATGTGCTGAGAAAGTGAATTTTTTTTTTGTCTCAAAACAAAAAGCTTTCGCACAAAGATTCTTCAGTACTATACACTGAGTGATATCTATGAGTTTGGCACGAGGTTAGACAATCACCCGGTCGGTACAGCAACGCAGCAATATCCATCGTAAAGTGTCTCTCACTCTCTCAGCCTTCCTGATTGATTTCGTCGGCATACGGGCGCGTTCGTTAATGGATATCTTTTGTTTCGTGGACTTGTGTGTGATTGTGTAACGCGCGCGGTCGCTGCGTCGTCGTCGCGTCGCGTCGTCGCGTCGTCGCCGCTGCGGGTAGCGTGACGGTATTTGCATGTGAATGTTTACTGAAAGGGAAGGCTTCGTCTCGAGTGCAGAAGGCTTTCGAACGTTCTAGACGCCTTCTCAACTCCATATACTTAACATGGATATGTACTAAAATCGCCTCGACAAGTTGACACGGTCCTTCCATCGAGTCATGCAGCAGGTGTGTGTGTGCCTTACTTGCTGCTTGATAGTTATCTTGTCCTAATACATTGTTAAACGTTGTGGTCGGTGTTGTGCAGTAATTTACAAGAGTAGGTACTTGCGGCTCAATACCGATTACTCTGCTTAACCCGATTGTCGGGATATAGCGTGTGGTATGTATGAATGTTTACCAGATTCAGATTCAGATATTTATTTCGCCATAAAGAACACACAACATGTATGAAACCATAAAGAGCTTTTTTTTAAATATAACTTACATACTAAGTTTTAATCATACATACATATCACACACGCTGAATCCCGACAATCGGGGTAAGCAGAGTAATCGGTGTTGTGCTGCAAGAACTCTGGTCAGTTACAGCACAACACCGACTACCACGTTTCGCAAAGTATTCGAACAAGATTAAATCGATCAAGCAGCAAGTAAGGCACGAAGACCCACCTGCTGCATGACTCGGTGGAAGTACCGTGCCAAGGTGAGAGGTGGCGAGCCTGTCGCCCTTCAGCACGGCATCTTGTCCTTATCCCTTAGTCGCCTTTTACGACATGCATGGGGAGAGATGCAGTGGGGATATTCATTTAAGTACCGGCCCCACACGGTACTAGTTTTAATAACTTATGTTAAATGTAACATACTATGTCTAAGTAAAAAAGAAAATAAAAGATAGTCAAATACAAAGAACATATATAAGGCCGCTTGAATATTTCTAAGCCCATCACTCGCTGCTTCCTACATTTCCCGCAGAAAGTTTAAGCGGCAAGAAATCTCCCCGCGGGAAAAGTGCAGTAATAAGTACCATAGTATCCCCGGGCTTTATCAAGACAAAATAAATTGCCTCCGCGCGGACTGGCGGCGCACTATTTCTATCCGAAAGAAATGCGCGAAATTACAAAGAAGTTGTTGGAATTTTCATTCGTCTGCGGGCGGAGTCCCGGAAAGACGGAGGAGAGAGGTGGGAGGAGTTGGTCTAGTTGAGTAGCAAACTGTGTACTTCGCCATCAACTGGGGGCATACGTAATATAATTGTAAGTTATTTATTGCATATTTCAATCCATAGGTTAGGTACAGATGTTCTATCACACGAAGTCCGTTTGGCTTGGTTGTAGTAGGTATTTGGCTTGGTTGACGTGTGTGTTGTGTGTGTGGACCGAGTCGCGATAGTGACTGAGCCACAGAGCATCAAATAGCGCGCGCGCCCCCTCCTAGAGACGACCTAAGCGCGATTTCCCTACCACGCCGTTGAAGCCTGTGGGCGTGGCCTATGACTTACATATTATGTGTGTTGTGCGTGTACATTTGTTTTGTGCGTGTGCCTAACTTGCTCCTCTGTGTGTAGTGTCGATACCAACACACACACACACACACATACACAGCGCTAGCAGCACTGCGTGCTGTTATTGGGTTTCAAATATTATTATTACTTTCGCCTCTAGAGAGGCGGCGCTACTAACTTCACTGCTCCGTGGACTGAGCGCTCTCGAGGTTACGCACACTGAAAAAATGTGCATGTGCACGCCTGACTACATTCATAGCCAAGCGGACTTCGTGAGATAGAATATTTGTAATGGACATTTGATTTTCTATTTCGTTTTATATTTTTTTATGGTTACGTACCTCAAAAGCGGAACGTAACCCTTATAGGTTCACGCTTGTTCTCTCTGTCTGTCTGTCACACCTTATTTTCTCCTTGTCTACTGGATGAAAAAAGTTAAAATTTAGTACTTATATAGAGTTTGATGACCCAATCACGGACGTAGGTATAACATAAATGAACGACGTTCGATTTTGAGAAACCAATTAGAAATTAAAAAATAAAATGTTTTTTTTTTAAGTTCATTGTGTGACGTATCAAATGTTATAAGAAATATAAAAATATTGTTGTACAATTTTTTAATGCATATTATAAAAGAAATTAAAGAAAATATACGAAGATCGAACATTCCCTCTCCCTATCTCCGAAATAACTGCGTTTAAATTGAAAATACAAAATTGGAAATATAGAGCCTCTTTTGTAGTTTATAGGAAAACCTAAACGAAAATCCTTAAGTCTTAAAGTTTTCACAGAAAACTGTGGTCACAAAAAAAGCAAACGGGAAGTTGAGTGGCATGTCATTGGTGGACTGGAAATACGGAGTCCTGCCTCTCTCCTCTGCTCCGCGCACTGGCGGCACAACGTTTTAATAGAATTTAGAGCTAGCAAGAACTCCTCTCTTCTCTCTTCTCCATGCCCGGAAGGGAATTACGCTGTTGAGAGATATCGTCTTTGTAGTTGAAGTCATTAATTCTTCGGGGTAGGTTTATCGTTTCCGCTGGTGGGAGGGTAGTTTCCCTCTTCCTCTGGTTTTGCTAAGCTACATAAAGGTGAGTCTATGTGAGTATATAGTTGTGGTATTGTTTTTAAAATATAAATTTTCTGCACTGCTGCTAAACAGAACAAATACTTTTTTTTCATGGAATCTGACACGGTTGGCTGCATCGGCTCATATCATAGCAGCCTCGACTGTGTTCTCCTCTAGTACAGTATAGCCAGTAATCCAAAGGGAAGTCTCCTGTATGGCACCTACCTTCTCGGAAGTGATATTGTTGGTGCTGCCCTTCTGATTCAACCATAACGGATTATAATAAAACCCTTTTGTACTACTTAATTATGAAATACTATATTTATAGCTTTTGCCTGCGGCTTCGCTCGCGTAGTCTATGTGCATCCTGAAGGTCCATTCTAAATATTGGTAATTTTTTTGTTTAATCGGATTAGTGTTTTCGGAGATTACCTCCTACATCCAAACTTACAAACGTTACCTCTTTATAATTTAGTTAGAGTGTGGCTAGAGTGTGGAACTGTCATCCGGCGAGTGTATTTCCTGAATCCTTTGACCTGGGTGTCTTCAAGCGTCGTATTAACGGGCTAGACAGCCTATCAACAGTCCGCAAATCTGCTCTGGCATGGCACCTAACGGAGCGTGGTTTCGCGAGGAGAGGTGATTTCGGCTCTGTAGACTGTAAAGTATGTATGTATATAAGTATGTATGTATAGTATATAAGAGTTGATGTAGGTATATTATAATATGTATATTTCTTATTGTATATATGTAATTATGTATATGTAAGGATTTATATTGATTGTATGTATCTTTGTACAATTTGTATATGTGTGTATTTATATTTCATACAACTGTTCCCTGTTTAGTACTGCATTGTCCGCCCCTACGTGTTTTCCACATCCCAACGGTTAGTTCGTAAAGAATGCCGCAAGGCATTAAACTCGCCTTTTGTAACCTTTTTATACGGTGTACAATAAAGTATATTTTCATTTCATTTCATTTCATTTCATAGACTGTACCATTGGTCTCTCGGCACAGCAGCCCATGCTAGTTTACATAAAAAAGTGTAGATGGATTAAATACATACTTTTGCATATGAATAACAGGTTCCCAGATTTTCAAACTGCATTATTATGTGTACTTACATATATTCAATTTGAAAACAAACACTATAGATGAGATCGAACGCTACATTCAATGGAGACATCGCACAAAGCCTCCGATCTAATTGAATGATAGAACAAATAGAGGCGCGCGGAGGGACCGACCGATGTTATTCAAATGCGCGCGATGTGAACGGCACTGCAAACAGAGCGAGCGCTCAAACAACGCGCACCGAATTCGGGGCAAAGTAAACAGCGCTTATCTGGCTGTAATCGCCGCTAGTTGGCCGGGCCGGGCGGGGGTAGGGATTCTACTTAGGTATATTTTAGTCTATGTGGAAGCACGATGATCCATACATAGCAGAAACCAAAAATTTTAATCGAAAATACATACATAATACATTCAGTACTAGCTACCAACGATACGATATTTAGCTACGGCAAATTCATGCGAACAAATTCATGCATGCGTTAGCGTCACAATTAGTTTCTCACATCGAAGCGTGCATTGCGTGCAACCTTCCAGTGATAGTTTTGTTTGATCAATAAATTTAATGATCAATGATCATCTACAATGTACCTATTATCCTTATACGACTTAGGCCATACACACCACGCTGTTCGGCGTCATCTAACTAATGTTATTGGCAAAATTATATTATTTTTAAATCTATGACCTCCTACTAATATGAATAAATAAAAAAGCGGCCAAGTGCGTGTCGGGCCACGCGCAGTGTAGGGTTCCGTAGTTGTGGAACCCTATATAAAATAAATTATTTGATTATTTGTATAATTTCGTAGGGGAAATAAATGAATGTTAATTTGAAAAAGTTCTTCAACAGTGAAATGATGGCTGTCGTCCGTACATTTTATAAGTTGGTCGACTATTACTCGTGAACCTCTACAGCCTACTTAGCTGTGATAGTTTTCCTTTTAATTTCGATATATGTACTACTGCTGTGAATTTTTTCACATATCTAATAACAACCGTTTAGCTGGCAGGGGGGGGGGACACTTGACTCTAGCAAAAATTTGCACTTAAAAGCTTAATAATTCGCAAACAGATCCCTAAACCGAAAAATGCTTTTCACAAACCCGCAATATTTTCCAGAGACCTATCCAACGACACCCCACACGATGGGGTAGACGTGAAAAAAAAAATTCATCCCCACTTTACGTGTAGGGGAGGTACCCAAAAAAAAAATTATTTCAAAATTTTTATTTTACCACTTTGTCGGCGTTATTAATATTAATACCCGTACCAACTTACAACTTTCTAGTACTAAGGGTCTCTGAGCTAAGCCGCGGACAGACAGACGGACGGACAGACGGACGGACATGGCGAAACTATAAGGGTTCCTTGTTGACTACGGAACCCTAATTACTAGAAATAAATCAAAATGCTACTAAACAAAACACTTACCTTTCTTCGTCTCTCGGCAATGAAAAAAAAAGACAAGTTTTCATTTGTCTTTTGACTTTTGCACCCGTCCACTGCACAATAATTACGTGATTTCGACATTTTCTAAATTCGAAAGCGCCACGCGCCCGGTCTGGCTGAATAGCAGCAGCCCACTGTTAATTGTAGATTAGTCGGTACGCCAAGCGGTAGGCATTTAACTCGCGACCTTGAGCGAGTGACGAAGGCCTGCTTTAGCACGGGTATCTTGTCCCTAACCCTTAGTCGCCTTTTACGAGATGCACGGGGAGAGCCGCAGTGAGGCTATTCTTTTTAAGTACCGGCCCCACACGGTAAAATACCAGAACATCAAAATATGTATGTATGTATGTATGTATGTATATATTCTTTATTGAACACCAATTTATCAAAATTAGGTACAACAGGCGAGCTTAATGCCGCGAGGCATTCTATTCTAACTAACCTTTGGGATGTGGGAGAAGTACATGCAGGCGAACAAGAATAGTTTGTGACAATGTGTTAGATTAAAGGAATATGTATGATAAACTACGTACGAATACTACATACTACTAAATAGGCAAGAACTAAAGAATAAGGGTTATTAATTTTTTCTTAACGAATGTTTTATGCATTCTGGTATTGGTGGCCGAGTTAGAGGGGTCAGAGCACATGCTCCGACTATCCAATATCACATCCGAAAATGTGCGCTAGCGTTCTAGAGGTAAACACGGCCGAGGATGCTATGGGGTTAGTTTCGTGCAGTCTCATCTACCGTCGTGAGGCATTCACGATCGAACATGTTGGCCAGCATGGTTATAGCTTGTTCGCTGACATTTCGATCGATACTTTCACGTCAGTGTGCATTAGTTTAGTTTCAATGTCCGGCCATGACGCGTCTGAACATGGCCAATATAAAATGTTTTTAATGAAATACGATATGGGTGAAATACGATTTGTCAGCCTCGATAGCTCAGTGGTGCAGACAGTCGACTGTTGCTATTGATTGTTAAGCAACGCTGGGCGCGGTCAGTACTTGAATGGGTGACCGCTCGGCGGTTGGAGGCTGACCGTGGTTCGGATTCCACGTAAAACTGTAGGTCCCTTCCCTTCTTACCTTACTAGGTGGTAGGGTTTATCCCGTGCGGGTTGTTACCAAACGCCGGTCGAAACGGCTATGTAAATAGTTTGTGTTTTCCGTCCAGTTGTAGCCGGCACGACCGAAGGGAAGCACTGACATGGCACCTAGTTCACCGCGATGTTATGGGCTGACATCACGGATGTTGTAGGTGATGTAGCCAACCGTGTCATTTTCCATAAAAAAACATGGTGGAAGCTTGCTCGCTGACATTTCGACCAACACTGCACGTCAGGCTGCATCAGTTTAGTTTCAATGTCCGGCCATGACGCGACTGAAAATGGCCAATATAAAATGTTTTTAATGAAATACGGTAAGGGTGTCTGAGTCAGAGGGGCCAGACACATACTGTGATCATAGCAAATTTCACTTCTTCTGACTATACAATTTCAGATTTCTGACTACACTACTGGACTAGAGGAGAACAAAGCTCAGCTGCTATGCCGCCATCTTTCGTTCAGTACGGTGTGTTACGTACGTAATACGGTACGGCGTACGGTTTAGTACAGTGGAAGGTATTGAATAATATAAAATATGGAATAGCATCTCTCCCCGTGCATGTCGTAAGAGGCGACTAAGGGATAAGGACAAGATACTGCGCTAAAGGGCGATAGGCTAGCCACTTCTCACCTTGGCGCAGTCCTTCCACCTAGTCATGCAGCATGTGGGTTCTTCGTGCCTTACTTGCTGCTTGACAGTTGTCTTGTCCGTATACTGTGCTAAACGTGGTAGTCGGTGTTGTGCTGTAATTTACCAGAGTCCTTAAAGCACAACACCGATTACTATGCTTACCCTGATTGTCGGGATACAGCGTGTGCTATGTATCTATGTATGGAATAGGAACTACGAAGGGAATTATTAAAATCAAATTATCATTTATTTTCGAGTACATGTCCCAAACACACAACATAATAAAATTCAATACATTAACAAAATCAATTAAAAATATGAATGTTTGAAAATTAAAAAAAAATTAATGGTCGTTTTTCTTAGAAAACTCGACATGTAGCGCTGTGCCGTCTAGCGACGCCCATGGACGTTCGGTCGTTCGCGGGGGCTGCGAATGACATGTCGACCTGACAGGTGTCTATTCACGCCTCTCTGGAAGGATCCGAGACAGTAAAAGTGTAATGAAATAAAATTTATATAAAAATAAGTTTGTTAAAACTGCTTTCACGGCTCGGTGCGTGAATGGACCCCTTCACCCTCGCGCGAGTCGCTCGCTCTACTCGCGAGTCGCGAGGGTGAAGGGGTCCATTCGCCACCTAGCGGCAACTCGACAGTCGACACCGCTGACTGCATCAGTCTGGATGAACTCGAATGATTCCATTCTTCTGCTGATTGATGCTCTTCTCGTGACATGCAAATGCTGGAACAGAGCCGGTTAAAAGCGCACCCGGTGACTAAATGGCAACGGTGACTTGCGTATAGTTTTTAGGGTTCCGTATCCGGTAAGGGACCCTATTACTAAGCCTATGCCACCTGTCTGTTTGTCTGTTTGTCTATCTGTCTGTCTGTCCTATGGCTGTATCTTTGGAACAATAATAGGTAGTCGGTTGAAATTTTCACAGAATATTGTGTTATTATGGTGGATATAACAACATATAATAAAGTATAGAAAAGGTCACAAATTAGGGGGGGTCCCCATACAAGAAACGCGTTTTTTTTCAAAGTTTTTTTTGTAGTGCGTAAACCTAGGTGCGCTAGTGCGACTCGCACTTGGCCGATTTTTTTATCTTTCCGTACAGTTGAGGGGATGTTTTCAAATGAAATTTAAACAAAAAGTGAACAACTTATTCCATGATAAAAATTTTTACATACATATTTCACGCATCGAATTTCCAATTCGATAATCTCACGCTGTATCCCGACAATCGACTAGAGTAATCGGTGTTGTGCTGCAAGGGCTCACGTAAATTACAGAACAACACCGACCATCACGTTTAGCAAAGTATTCGGACAAAATAACTATCAAGCTGCCACGAAGCAGGCACGAAGGCCTACCTGCTGCACGAATCGGTGGAAGGTGAGAGGTGGCTTACCCGTCGCCCTTTAGCACGGCATCTTGTCCTTATCCCTTAGTCGCCTTTTACGACGCACACGGGGAGAGAGGCAGTGGGGCTATTATTTTAAAGTATCGGCTCCACACGGTACCGTTAATGTACCTTTAACTGAAAACTGTTGAACGAGACAACGAAGGGAAATTAGTGGTTCTGTTCAGCTGTTCATTGGGTACAAGTATCTTAGCCCGTTCGTTGTTCTTTCGAACGAAATATTTGTAGCTATGATTGATTTTGGTGCACCAATCGTTCGCCTAGCGGCGCTGGCATCTTTTCTCATACAAACGTACGAGGGAACCTATATTATGGAAAAAAATTGGTTGTCTGTAAAGTCGGTTTACGGACGATAGTTTTACGTGATAACGTCATAAAGAAACACAGCTATAAGAATTACCGTATTTTTTCGTACGGCACCCCTATCGCTGCCGTACGCCGTACATTTGTCGATTTCTAGCCTCGATTACCGTACGATACGGCAATTACCGTACGTTTGGCAACACTGCCGCTTGGGCCGATTGTGCCTCTCTATCGCTCTCGCTTGCACACACAGGCTCAGATGGAACGTGACACTTTTTCGTGTGTGCAGCCGGTGTTCATAAATTTATTAGACGTTATCAGATCACGTCAAAATTGTATGTAATCCGGTATGAGTGCCAGAGTCGAAGGGGCCAAAGCACAATATGCTCCAACCAGCCAATATCACCTCCGAGAAGGTATGTGTCATATCGGAGACTTCCCTGGATTGCTGGATATACTGGACTAGAGAACACAACCGAGGCTGCTAGGCGTCCATCTTACATCCAGTACGGTGGTACCAACCCAGTCGGCTAGAATTTGAGCCTAACATCCAGTAAGGGAAAAGGGATGGGACTTAAAGTTTTACACCGGTTCCGAACAGTGAAGCAGCAGGTGTAGGTATGCACGTACATTTTTTCGTCAGAAAAAACTCATTGGTACACGCCGACCGGATTCGAACCTCGGACCTATCGCATGAGTAGCCGATGTCCAAACCACTCGGCCACCCGCGGCGTGATGATATAGCGATGCTGATGTATCTTCAGTACTAACGATTCAACTCACCAAATATACTCAAAATATCGCGACAGCAATGCCGCAGACAAAACCTAATAATTCTATGATTTAAGAAAATGACTTGATTTAGTAAATTGCACGAAACAGCGACCAACAAACCCATTTTAACGTGACAATACGCCCCGAGATATTGAAGAGTCACTCGGGCGCCCAACCCTGCGAGTGAAGACCCGCCCGGCGCGGCTTAACCCTTCACTTACCAGCCCCACTTATCTCTCTACCTGCCCCAAAGCTATTATCGTGACATTGTCTTACCTGCTGCGGGGCCTTAAGTCCTCAAGGCTTCCCTCAGGGTCCGTTCGGTTTGTTCTCGTGTGCTCGATGGAGTCGTTGTGGGTTGACGTTACTTACGGGATTTTGCTCGCGGCTCCGCACGCGTTAAGGCTGTACACGAGGCAAAATGCCGATCTTTCTGAGAGTTGTTATGTAACATCAATGTTACTCATCTTACATTTTAAATGTTATCTTGAAAACATAATTCTATTAACTTAGCTCGATAGAATAAAATCTTGAACAAACTCAAAAAACTCTAAACACGCAAATACTAAAAAAAAAACCGGCCAACTGCGAATCTAACTCGCGCACGCGGTTTCCGTATCGCCATGTCATGGTCACCGCCACTCACGCCACCTATAGCGTGTTTATGAGATGCTTCATATAATGGTTAAAATTAATGATTATTTAAAATGCTTCATACTCCTTTCGGTAGATGGCGCGCGCGCATACACTTTTTAGTTTCTTCTATGGGAACCCCCGTGATTTTTTTACTTTTTCCTATTTTTATTATTTGTTATTATATGGGCCATAATAACACATATTATTCAGTGACAATTTCAAGGGGCTACCTATTACGGTTTAAGAGATACAACCCTCGGACAGACGGACGGACAGACAGACAGACAGACGGCGTAGGCTTAGTAATAGGGTCCCGTACCGGATACCGAACCCTAAAAACGAAAATAACGAAAACCCCATATTTTGTAACTTCTAACGCGCGTTCGTACACGCACACTTTTTTTATAGAGAGTATTTTTATTTAAACAATCTAATAAAATTATACAATTTGTAATACAAATGTGAAATAATGAAACAGAAAGCAAAGGCAAGCTCGTTCGAGAAGGCTTTTTCAAATTCAAAAATTCAATATTTCCATCGTGAGATTCCTTTTCTAATCTCTCGCGACGATCCATCACCGCAATATATGGCTGCAATCAATTATCAAACCTATATGTGTTGTTTTACGGTTGATTGTCCGGAAGCGAGGTGTGTGGTTCTCGAGATAACTTTTATTCGGAGTCGTAAATTGAGGGGTAGGATTGAACTGTTTTATGACTTAATGAGTCCTGTCGGACGTGAAGCGATACAACATTGCAAGTAAACATTACATGCAATCAAACATGACGATCATTATGCTTTTCCTCCGGCTTCTGTACTGCCACACTGATCGCTCGAAAAGGGCTATGAAAATAGTTCGTGTTTTCCGTTCAGTTCAGTGTACCCGGCACAACCACAGGATAGCACTGGCATGGCACCTATTTAATGAAAGTTTGTTTCTACAACAACCACTACAGCATCGTAGATGTCGGCGACCTAAATGTGGTCTAAAGCTTATTCCGTGGCGAGTGCTCGGAGGAGTTGTTTGACGCGATCCAGCCATCCCCTTTACACCTCCGCACTATGCGCACTGAGAAGCAGTAAGTTCAATGTGTAGCGATTGCATCCCTACACGTTGAACTTACCGCGGATGCGTACCAATCGGTTCTGCATAAAGAGCTTTGAACCAGACCAGTCTTGCGCGGGCGGTATGGCCCGATCGCTGTTATGTGGTTCTGCAGATCTTTCTTCCACATAACTCGTAAACTCTGGAACGCTCTCTGGTTATTCTTCACATTTTAGGGATTTGCAATATATTTCAATGGCAGCACTAAATTTTATATGGCAAGCAGAATATCGTAGGTAGGTCGAAAACTTCATGAGTAAAATTAAAATTTTCCTTTCCAAACCTACCTCCATATCGTGTTTCATTCGCAATTATTGTTCTCCCTGACTTCTCACAACCGACCGGTGACAAAGGAAAGTTCATCATCTTTATCGGAGCAAGAACATTAAAAGGACATTCCATTCAAAAAAAAAAAGTTTTAAAAAACATAAAACCGACTTCCTAAAAAAAGGAAAACTAAAAAACTATTCAAAATAAAAATATAAAAACCGCCTTCAAAAATATATGAAATAAAAACCTAAAAAAAAAAAAACGAACCCTAGAGTTGAAGGCGGTGCTAAAAAGGCTACACAAATCACAAACGATATTATCATCCACTCATGTTTTCTTTCATGCATCATTTTTGCTTGCTTTAGCACCGCCTTCAACTCTAGGGTTGGTTTTTTTTTTTTTTTAGGTTTTTATTTCATATATTTTTGAAGGCGGTTTTTATATTTTTATTTTGAATAGTTTTTTAGTTTTCCTTTTTTTAGGAAGTCGGTTTTATGTTTTTTAAAACTTTTTTTTTATTTCACAGTTTTTTTTAGTAATTTTTGCTATTAATGTACTCGGCGGAATCGCTCGGCCTTCGGCCTCGCGATTCCGCCTCGCTTTCCAATCCGATCTTGACCCAATTAAAATAGGACCACGTCAGCTTCGATAGCTCAGTGGTGCAGACAGTCAACTGTCGCTATTGAATGTTAAGCAACGCTGGGTGCGGTCAGTACTTGGATGGGTGACCGCTGACCGTTGGAGGCTGACCGAGGTTCGGATTCCTCGTAAAACTGTAGGTCCCTTCCCTCCTAATCTTACTTGGTGGTAGGGTTTAACCTGACCGGGTTGGTACCACCGCACTGAATTAAACGTCGGTCGAAACGGCTATGTAAATAGTTTGTGTTTTCCGACCAGTTCAGTGTAGTCAGTACGATCAAAGGGGGAAGTACTGACATGGCACTTAGTTTACCCGGTGTTATGGGCTGACATCACGGACGTTGTAGGTGATGTTGCAGAACTTAGTAGAATGGACAGACATAAACATGTTACGGAACCCTACTTTTATTATAAAATAACCGTCGGAGGACCTTGGTTGAAAATTGTGAAATTTAGTAGAACGGACAGACATACATTTGTTACGGAACCCTACTTTTATTATAAAATAACCGTCGGAGGGCCTTGGTTGAAAATTGTAAAATTTAGTAGAACGGACAGACATACATTTGTTACGGAACCCTACATTCATTTTGAAATAAATGTTAAATTTTGTAGAACGGACAGACATGCATTTGTCACGGAACCCTACATTCATCTTGCAGAACTTAGTAGAATGGACAGACATAAACGTGTTACGGAACCCTACTTTTATTATAAAATAACCGTCGGAGGACCTTGGTTGAAAATTGTAAACTTTAGTAGAACGGATAGACATGCATTTGTTACGGAACCCTACATTCATTTTGAAATAAATGTTAAATTTAGTAGAACAGACAGACATGCATTTGTTACGGAACCCTACATTCATTTTGCAGAACTTAGTAGAATGGACAGACATAAACGTGTTACCGAACCCTACTTAACAGTTGCACTCCGGGAGTGCCGGCAGATCCCGTGCCACTCTAACTTAACCCTTAATGCAATGACTTAAGGTTTCATTTTAAAAATGACGCTGACGCGATGTCGCGAGTTATACATTTTTTACCCACCTAAAAAAGTGCCAAGCGCCGCTAAAGAAGTTTTCACTTCAAAAACCTCAGGGTTATCCCCTTTCAAATAAAAAAAAAAAGAATTTTCAAAATCGGCCCACAATTGACGGAGTAATCGCGTAACAAACATCAAAAAAAAGAAAACATACTGTCGAATTGAGAATCTCTTAGGTCTAAAGTAAATTTCTCGTGAAGACAAATGCAACGAGCCCAAACACGATGGGTTTATCATGTGTAGTTTAGGAGTTCCTATGGCCAGCTCGATGGTACTCGGTACAGTAGGTACCGGTCAGGTATCATAATAAATTATGCGCACCTGGCCGGTCGGAAAAGATAAAAAATTTCAAATTTAGAATATTCATGAAACAATGGTCCGAATATGTATCACTAGTAAATATCGATTCATGTATTTCAACAGGACAGAGAAAATTTCAAAATATTAGGTATTTAATACTTTTTAGTTCTTTTTGTTTTTTTGTTTTTTTGAAATCGGTTTAATATTTTTTAAAACAGTTTTTATTTCATTCTTTTTAGTAATATTACATAAATAAGAATAATCGAAATCGAATAATCGAAATCGATTGAAGTGGTACAGAATTATTCGCCATATGTGTCAGACTGCAAATTGCTGAATAAGTCCACATCACAAAAGTTTTGCTGAAGGTAACCACACACCATACTAATTTATCAAACTGAAAATTGCCGAATACGACCACATCACAAGTTTTGCTGAAGGTAACCACACACTATAGTATTATGCTGATTTTTCGAAAACCACTCAACCAATTTCGATAAAATTGAAATGGGACCACCTCGGAAGTATGACCTAACTAACAAAAAAAGAATTTTCTAAATCGGCCCTCAATTGACGGAGAAATCGCGTAACAAACATACAAAAAAATAAAAAAAAAAATAAAAAAAAAAAATAAAAAAAAAAAAAAACATACAGACGAATTGAGAACCTCCTCCTTTTTTGGAAGTCGGTTAAAAAGGGTCGACCCTGTATACCGAAAACCGTAAGCAGGAAATACTGACGGGACCGCGCGCATGGATGACTTAAGGTCAGAAATCCACACATACATCCTACAGTCAACTTCAGCTTTCCAAATCACCACTCTCCATGTCCGCATATTTCCCCCCCCAAGTGCATGAATAGGCACCTGTCAGGCCGGCATAGCATTCGCAACCCCAGCATGCGACCGCATGTCCATGGGCGTCGTTGGACACCTTATGCATGGCTCGGCGCCACATGTCGCGCTTTCTATATAAAAAAAAACTAACATTGAAGTCGCCAATTCCGATCCGTTAACAACCACCGTCACCCGACTACGCCGCCCAACAAAGTCGATCCCCGATTGAATGAAAATGGATGTAACGGAACCCTTCTAAACGACAAAGCCGTCTCGTCATCGCGGAGCGCTTACTTCCCGGCCAGAGTGCGGCCGACAAATAGGGTTGCCTACCATCCCTCGGGTAAGAAAATACAGGAAAGGAAAAAATAAAATAAAACATTTATAAAATCAGACTGTTAAAAAAAATTAAGGCAACAAGAAATATCAGTAGAAAATGCTGTATTCGAGCTATATCTCTATTCGAATCTTACTACAGCATGTTATGCTGATCTTTCGTTGTTTCCTTAATTTTTTTACAGTCGCGTTTTATAATTTTTTTATTTATTACCTTTTAGTTCCATACCAATAAGTGCTCTATTTTTGAAATCGCCTTTTTGCTCTGTCACTGTTTTAGTTCTTGACAGCGATCCCTCATTCGATGGGGTTGGACGAAAAAATATTTTCAAAGTTGTGTTTTATAAGGCTTATATTTTGGTGCGATTTCACTATCTAGGTAGGTACTTCATCTGATGCGGGCTGTAGACATGATGTCCGTGTGCCTTGTATATTTTGTTAAATACTAACAACATTTATTAATATTTTTTAAATAAATTTATGAGTATAAATTTGTATTCAAGGTTAATTCTAGGATGTTGTGCTTGTTTATACTTGTTTGGTAATCGGAATAAACATTTTTTATTTCTGCACCATCATCATCATTCATCTCACTCACTGGTGCACCTGCACAATTATATTATACGCACGTCCGACCGCTGAGAAAGCTGAAGCGTAAATAATCATATATTTAACTTACTTCATGAACGCACAGTGTTGCCAGATGATATTTGGGGTTTGCGGATTTAGCATCTGCAGAATGCGGATTTTTGGCAAAAAAAGCGGATTTGCTATTTTTTACTTCAAATTTTCATATTAAATGGTGAATTAGCGAATTATTGGTTTTGGCGAATTATTGCCAGACCTCCCTTACGCTTTTGGAGTGAAAGTCAGCCAGTCAGTCAGTCAGTTCAGTCCCGCTCGACTTAATGAACTTTTAAATAATTTTTAAATATTTTGGACAACTTCCACAGAAAGTGGAATGCGGATCCCCGTTAGGTTAAAGCGGATTGCGGATTTATTTTAGAAATGCGGATGAAAATGCGGAAATGCGGAGGGTCTGGCAACGCTGTGAACGCAAGAACCGCTACCGGTGGACGCTAATAATTAGGGTCGCCCTCCTAGGCCAGTGAGCGATGAGTAGGCGTGCACGATTAATTTAGCTCGCTATTTGGAACGTACATATACGTAATGTGCATCGCCGCTTTTAAACATATAGTACATAATTACCTACGAAATAAGTAATATTATAATAAATATACTTAAATATTAAAATAAAGAGAATAAAACAGAAAACAGGCCAAGTGCGAGTCGAGCTCGCGCACCGAGGGTTCCTTATCGCCATGTAATGGTTAGCGCCACTCACGCCATCTAGATGGTGTGTTATGAAATGCTTCATATTAGTTCATTGTCATGATTAGTTAAAATGCTTCACACTCTATTCGGTAGATGGCGCGCGCGTATACACTTTTTGGTTTCTTCTATGGGATGGGAAACCCCGTGAATTTTTTACTTAAATTTTTTTTTTATTTTTTATATCGGCCATAATAAGACATATTCTGTGAAAATTTCAACGGGCTACCTATTACGGTTCAAGAGATACAGCCCTTGGACAGACAGACGGGCGGACGGACGGACAGACAGACAGACGGCGTAGGCTTAGTAATTGGGTCCCGTACCGGATACGGAACCCTAAAAATGTTTTGAACATGTGGAATTTTCTTTTAATAGAAGTACAAACGCGCTAGTACCTACAAACTGACTGCAAGGCAACATCAGCTCGGCCAAGGCGTCCGTGTGTTGTGATTGGTTCACGCCGCATTCCTATGCACCCCACCCGCTCCCGCTGTCGTTACCTCAGCCTCCCCGCTCCTGTTACCACGGTATTCTTTTAATTTTTTTGGGACTTTTAAGCATGATTTAGGCTGAAATCTGGAGACTCCCCGAATTCAGGGAGGGTCGGTAACCCTGTCGACAGAGGGCGCTCCGCCGCGGCGTGACCTTTACAATATCCCTCTACTTTTGATAGATCGATCTTCGCAAGTGAACGGCGACCTTTGTCGTCGATAATGTCGGCCTGAATGTTCCGGACTCTTTCAAACGACTCACTTTATCGCTGGCGACACGTTGCGCGGATGTGGGACAATGAGGTACATGCCCCTTTGTTCCCGGGCCTCGAACCAGCGATCCCGCCTCCCCGAGGGTTTCGTACTCGTGTCGTCATTATCGGAGATACGTTTGTCGAGATTGGCCGGGGAACTTTGGAAATGCTATTGGGCGAATTTGGCTCACCATACCATAGTTAATATGTTGTCTTTTTGACCGACGCGACGTCCACAGTTAGCGTTCTGTCAATGGCGGGTTCGACTGCAGCCAGGCACTAGCCCTTATGAACTGCACACGACACGCCAGTCCGTAATGGTTGTAGACCACTAATGCGTAGTATATTTTTGAAATCGTCTTTTTCGAGGTCTACACAAGGATAGGTAACCAATTCGATGGGTTTTGAAGGAAAAGCAATTTCTGACCCTGACCTAATCTAGTTTCCGCCATTTAGTTTTGAATTGTCATAATGTTACTCGCGGTACTAAAAAAACCAATCGTTGGACACCACATTCATCTAAATCAAAATCCATTCAGCCGTTGTGGTAACGAGGAAATAAAAAAACTCAATCATGAAATTGAAACACATTACCCTTTTTTTTTGCGTTTGCTTAGTCGAGTAAAGGACCGCGAATACTAACCATGGTAAGCCAAATTTACCCAATAATGTTGACATCCATAGTAGACTAAAATGACGTTGGAAATAACTGTGGACCATTATTTGTAAGGAGCGTTCTTTTCTCTGCGTTTCAACTGGGAGGAGTAATCCATATTCCCACATATTATATTCAACGTCTTCCCTCTGTGTCTTTATTTTATTTTTGATTTAAAGCGGGACATGTGGCGCTGAGCCACTTATAAGGTGTCTAACGACGCTGTTCATTCGGTTGTATACGGGGATTGCGAATGCCATGCCGGCCTGACGGGTAATCTATTCACGCCCCTCTTGAAGGAACGAGACGGTACCTGGGAGAGCAGGGAAAGTTCCAGCGTTTGTTACGCATCACAATCGAATCCGATTGGTACGCATCTGCGGTTAATCCAGCGTGTAGGGATGCAATCCCTGCCCGGTGCGCGTGCGGTGTGGTGCGGAGGTGGAAAGGGGACGACGGGATCGCATTAAGAGTCTATACAAGCCCGGATAATGGACGGGATAGGGTTATAGAGAATCGGTGAAAGAACGAAAGGGACTGTCGTATTCGATCACCTAATCGTCAGTGTAAATTTTGTAGTTTTTTTCGGTGTTTTCAATGAAAAAGATTATTATTTTTTTAATGTTAAACCTATAAAAACTGGGATCAATTATTATTATGCAAACTTTCAAAGTGGATGGTTGAGAAGAGCGGAAGACCGCGTGTGGTGGCGTGCCTTGGGAGAGGCCTATGTCTAGCAGTAGACCGATACAGGCTCATGATGATGATGATTAAAGTTTCTTGATTGAATTTAATGTATTTATTGATTAATAGCGGTTTTTGGACGGTTTGAAGATATTTTTGAAAAAAAATTCTGTCGACAAAATTTTATGTAAACATGTTTTTGCCAGATAAAATAACTAGCGTTAGTTCTCTACTTTACCATATATTTATTACAGAGTGGTTCTGACAGTATTGTTGATATACAGAGGATTATTCGACATGGAGTAACCGATAGAACACACTTAGGGAGCCCATATCCTCACGGAGTTGCAGTGGTTCTAGACCGCGGAACTCTTTGGGGTCACCAACCAACCAGTCACACGCTCGACGCTGGATTGAGTCCAGAGGCGCAAGCTGGTATTTGGCAGAACCATCTCACAAGTGCGAATAGTTTCTACTCCAAGCAGGACCTGATCTGCGATTTATACAAAAGCAGCTTTTGGCCCGGCGCACCTTATTGAATACGCCCAGGTTTTAAGAACTCTGCTTGGCCTTGCTCTCGATATGGCGTCAAAATTTCAGGTCGTGCGACAATACGACTCCGAGGACCACGAGGTGGTCGTTAATTTGAGCGACGGGTGCGAACTTCGCTCTCTTCGAACTGAACGCACAAACTTGTGCCTTGGAAGCGTTGAACTCGACCAAATTACTACGGCCCCATTCGGAAAAAATAGAACCGAGTGTTTGGAGTTCGGACACAAGTCTTCGCGTCCATTGTGTATGTACGTTCGCTCATAAGTCATACATAACTCATGAACGGCCCAACATATTCGCTACATATGAAATGCGGCATATCTCCGCCAGGTTATAGGCTACATAGCATTACGCCATTATTCACATGAGCTGAGCAGTGGGGTCGAAAGTGAACGCAGTGGAAAAAAAATCTACAAATTCGTTTATAGCTTTCATGTGATTTACTCGAAAACTACTTAACCGATTTACACAGAGTTTTCACCGACTGTACATATAATACAAATGATGTATTTGCCCACGATCTTCTATAGGTATTCATTACAATATCTTCGGAGCGGCTGCGATAGCAATATTTTTTTGCAGAACCCCACTTACGCTGGGGAGAGTCGAGCCCGCATATTTTACCGCAGAAAGAAATATAATATCGCAGACATTGATATTCGCGAACGGAGTTCATGCGTAGCCGGCGGCTGTTTGTGGCGGCTCTAAACAAGATATGTAAATCCCGGCGGATTAGGACCAATCCTTTCCTTTGCAGAGCGTCTCGGCGAACGAAATCGGGCGTTTAATGCCTCCGATGTTGTAAGCATACGACGTGACGGCGCGACGACGGCGAACGGCGGCGGCTGACGAAGGCGGGACTGATGGTGAATGGGTAGCATTTTAATGTACTTATTGTGGATGCAGTTATTGGTGGATGAGGAAAATTGGCTAGGTTTTTCAAGTAAATGTCAAACGGTTAGGCAGCCGTTGTTGAACTGATACTGCGCATTAATAATGAAAAAACATCTGGGGTGGCCGATGAGAAACCTTCACACAACCTCCATTCCTTTCGGCCACCCCACTGAGAAGCCTTAACACTTGTTAGGGGTGGCCGATGAAAAAAGCAATTCAGACGAAATTGCCATCGACCACCGGGTGTGGTGACCTTGGGGGGTGGCCAATGAAACCCGCTGATGTAAATACATACATACCACTCGCTGTATACCGGCAATCGGGGTAAGCAGAGTAATCGGTGTTGTGCTGCTGGTACTTTTGGAACGCAATAGCGTCCACCACGTTTAGCAGAGTATTAAGACAAGATCAAGCAGCAAGTAAGGCACGAAGATTCACCTGCTGCATTACTCGATGGAAGTGCTAAGGTGAGAGGTGGCTAGCCTGTCGCCCCTTAGCACTTCATCTTGGTCTTATTCCTTAGTCGCCTTTTACGACATGCGCGGGGAGAAATGCAGTGGGGCTATTCTTTTTAAGTACCGACCCCATACAGTACTATAATGTATATCTCGCTGAGTGGTTGGGTCAAGGGCCAGATCCAGAAGGCAGCCCTGCTCGACTCTGCACGCATCGTCCGGAGGTTTCTCTCCCTAGGGCCCGACCATCGGTAGCTTGGGTTCGCCCCGCGCCGCCGGTGGTGGAAACTCCGTTTGTTTTGTATAAATTTTGGATTTAAATTTTTTTAAATATAAAAATGAATTATATAAAAAGAAATGTGTTAATAAAATAATAATAATTAACTACTGTAGAATTTATATGTAATAAATAATACGCAGATGACCAACGCCGCCGGTGCCTTCACACTCAGCTATGTTTTGAGACACACTCTTTCATTTGCCGTTTTCATTTGCGCTTTTAAGATTTGCATACTCTCACCGCGCAGCGAGTGCGTCCACTACACAAAACGAATAAAAATTAAAATGCAACTCGCCTAACTGCATTAGCCTTCCTACAAACAGCGGAAATAACGAAGCCTCGCTTGGAGGAGCCTGCAAATGTACAAAGGAGATTGAAAGCAGGCATTTTGAGAAAGCTGGAAAAGAGAGTCTGGCATTAGTACAATGTCTCCTTTATTTGATAACTCGTACTGTGTAGGCAGTGGCAAACACTTTTGTAAATGTAGACTAAGTGGACGTAAAAAAAAAAGTATCCAGCGAAGTTTCTTGCCAGTTCTTCTTCGCTGTGATAATCGAACTGGCAAAATGCTAAATGTTAAATGTTAAAATATGACGAATCCGAGTGCAGTGTACTGTCTATGGATGATGAATGAATTTATGTAAGCAGTCACTAATGAAAACTCATTAAATAGATCAGAGTACTTTTTTTGCCAGAGGTACCAGAACCAATACAGATGCGCCGTGCCCGGTACCAAATTTTATGTTATCGATCAATCAATACTAATAAAAATCTGCAAGAGATGGCATTGGAGTAAGTTACTTTATTTTATGAGATTGTAGACTCTACATATGATACTAAAAGTAAATTGACGATTTTTAGAAATCTTTTATGTATGTACGTATGTTCCTCCATAACTCTTAAACCGATCATCGGAATTCGATTAAACTTAGTACAAGCACATTTAACTGTACGTCACACAGCAGGATAGGCTAAATACAATTCAGTTCCGGTTACGTAAAGATGTGGCTCTCATACAAACCGAATTTTCCGCGCGCCGAAATAAAGATACGGTAGCGGGCTTAATTACTTTCTTCTTTTTAAATACGAATTTCACGCGAGCGAAGCCGCGGGCAAACGCTAGTATTGAATAAGGACCTAAAAGTTGCCTTGAAATGTTGCGTTGATTTCACAGTATCTTGTGAACTTTTTTTTTATTTTAATACGTAGCGTAGGTAATAATATGCGCTTGTTATAAAATTTAAAATCTTAATTAGGTTTATAAAAGATTTTAAGACCATTTACTAACTCAACAGATTATACGTAGTTATTTTATCGTAATATTTTTCTAATATATTTATTTGTATGTCAATTCCTAACCAATATTGTTCGCCTGCATATGATTCTCCCACATCCCGGTCAGGTTAGTTAGAATATAATGCCTCACGGCATTTAGCTCGCCGATTGTGCCTAATTTGTATAATTGGTTTTCAATAAAGAATATATGAATGCCTGCGCAGCTCTGAGTTTTTATATTTTATTTACTTAGCGGTCCCCTGACCCCTTTTTTTTTATGGAAACTGACACGGTTGGCTACATCACCTACAACGTCCGTGATGTCAGCCCATAACACCGGGTGAACTAGGTGCCATGTCAGTGCTTCCCCCTTTGATCGTGCCGGCTACACTGAACTGGTCGGAAAACACAGACTAATTATAGCCGTTTGGACCGACGTTTCATTCAGTGCGGTGGTACCAACCCGGGCGGGTTAAACCCTACCACCGAGTAAGATTAGGAGGGAAGGGACCTACAGTTTTACGAGGAATCCGAACCTCGGTCAGCCTCCAACGGTCAGCGGTCACCCATCCAAGTACTGACCGCGCCCAGCGTTGCTTAACATTCAATAGCGACAGTTGACTGTCTGCACCACTGAGCTATCGAGGCTGACCTTTATGTAAGTAAACGGAAATTATTTTAGACTTTTTAAGGGTCGGGGTTTTTAAAATTTATAATTTAACTTTTATTTCAAGCTTTTTTAAAATAAAAACCGCATGCAAATCAGTCCACTTTTTAAATAATTAATGTTGTTATTACTTAATTACTTGATTACAAATATAGCAATCGTCCCGATTAAACCAGCTTTCTAATAATAAAAACCCGCATCCAAACCGGTCCTCCGTTTGGAAGCTACGATGCCATAGACAGACACACCCATACATACACACACACGTTAAACTTATAACACCTTTCTTTTTGCGTCGGGGGCTAAAAATGTACCAGAAGTCCACTTTAAATGTCTTTGGCACTTATTTAAATATATTTGGCCAAATGCGAGTACCGGTTGATGGTGTATTGTTTTCGTCAGTAATAAATATGTATATATTATAGGAACTTTCGTACGTTTTTAATGAAAGGAGATTTTGTAATATAATTTATTCCTATAATATTTCAGGATGGCATCTGGAAGGGGAAGAATTTCTCTAAAGTTGGGAGTGCCTCTCCGTCGTCGTCGTCGTCATAGTGGAGCTCTCGCTTCGGTAATGATCGCCGATTTGCATCCGTCGTCGTCGAGAATGTTCGAGGAGCGCTGCACTTTTTACTGCCTCAAATTTTCTCTATCACGAGAGCCAGATTTGTGATTGTTTTACTCAATTTTATTTTTACTTTGGAAATGTCTTTCCAACCGTTTGTTTTGTGTCTTATAGATTACGTATGGATAAATGTATTGACAATATAATTAAATCTATGAATAACAAAAATGAATTTACCTGAAAATATAGACTGACTTATTATATTACGTGACTTGACGGTTAGCGAATTCCTATGCATTCGCTAACAGTTATTATTAAAGAAATCGTAAGTGCAATAAAATCATAAAAAAGAAGAGACGAAGAAACATTGTCAAAATGATATGTCACTGATTTTTTTTCCCCGAAATATATTTTTTGTTTGTTTTTGGGACAAAGAAGACCAGTGCGGCCCCACACGCAGCGAGTTGAATACTTGGTGCGTGTACTTGCACCACATCAGTGTAGTTTTTCCAAAGAGTGTTGTAAGCGATTGCGACAAATCCGCGACTGAGACCAGTACCCTTATCACCTACACCGCGTACTACGTTACGCCGTGTTCTCCGCATCATTTTGTATGGAGAAACGGAGCAGAGCCTCTAGTGTTGGATTTGCGAACTTCTTTTCTCCATACAAAATTATGCGTACAACACTGTGTAGCACCGCGTACTACGCGGATCGTGATATTAGATCTCGTGATAAGGGTACAGGGCAACATATTGCAATAAGATAAGAAAATATAAATATAATAAATATAAAAAATGTATCTGTATAAAATGTAGAGATAAAATTATGAACCGAAATTTCATTACTAACTAAATTCCTAAACAGTTGAATAATATTCGTGTAATGTTCAGGGCTTATTTAAATATTCACCTTCTTACCAAGTCCATATTAGAGATTTCAGATGTGAATAACTGAAGAATTTTTTGTACGGATTTCGTGTGTGTCCCGCGGTAGCTCGTGTTGAGGATTGCTAGAAACGCGAAAGGAAATTCGTTTTTGCCATAAAAATGCTTCTCCTATATTTTTATTTTACGCTAATTGCTTATAATCGTTGCCTGATTACTTCAAATTTTCGAACGGAATTGTTTTTATTAAGTTTTGCTCATCGAACCGGATAAAAGAAATTGTGACAAATTCGAGTACAGTCTGACTGCCATATGAATGATCAATAAACAAAAACGGGGTGTGGCTGTGTCGTGGACACGGCCGTGTGTTTTACGTGAATACGTGTACGTAAATGTCAAAAAGTTTTATATGCAATAGTGTTAGATTTTATAACAAAATACCACAGGAAATAAGGAATCTAGGTGAAAATTCTTTCAAAATAACCCTGAAAAAAATATTAACCAAAAAAAGCTATTACAGTATTAAAGATGCCTTAACTGACGAATTTTGTGATTCTGACACATAATAAATTAAGTACAAAAGTATGACATAACGTAATGTTCTCTACTAACTCTAAGACAATGGGTACTTGTGTATCTATTTTATTTTTTTTTACCCTCGACATTTTATACTACATTGTAGTATGTTACTTGCTTACTAACAAAATCAAATAATGACTTGATAAAATTTCTTATCAAATTTGACGATGGCACTATACACCGGACTTTTTACATAATACCTATATACTTCAGAAGTTGTCAGAATCACATGATAAATAAATATAATTAATGATGATTCATTTGATAACTATTTTAATATTGTTTAGTTTGAGTTTTCATTATGTTTTTATAGTTTCTTGTTCACTGTATGGCCCTAGTTGGCTGAAATAAAAAGCTATGATGCGATATGAATGTAATTAATTAGTTATGCGATAACGACATGTGGTGGTTTGTGACAGAAACCAGTAGTCCATATAATTTCATAGTAAAAATGTTTTCACTTTGTCATGTGCTGCATGTCACAAATCAGCACATGCGTGTCTAGGCAGTGGCAAACATTTTTGTATAGACTAAGTGGACATTGAAAAAATTTCCAGTGAAGTTTCTTATCAGTTCTTCTTCGCTGTGATAATCGAACTGGCGGAATGTTACAATGTAAATATGACAAATCTGAGCGCAGTGTACTGCCAATAGATGCTAAATAAACAATAACGGGTAATATTTTCCTAGAGCGTATTACGTAACGAATTCTTTGATCATTTAGCTATCGAGTGGTGTAATTAAATTTTGGATGTAGTTGATAGATATGAAGCTGCAACACCAAACTGTATCCCCCGATTTTGTTATCATCAGTTTTCTGGATTGGCTCCCACTATGGAAGCAAATTTAAAGACGTATTCACGTCAATACAACAATACAATACAATTCCTCTGAAGTCGATCAAATGGTGTTCAAGTTGCATCAGGGTGTTAAGCAGTGAACTAATTTCTCGTATCCTGGCCTACCCCGCCCTCGCCCCAGCCTCCGTCGTCGCTGCCCGCGTCGCGTCGTCGGCGGCGAAGGCACAGGCTAGGGCGGCCCGCCGGGGCGGCACGCCGCTGTGGAGGTTTTGGACACAGGTGGTAAGCTCAAATTGTAGCCGACTGGGTTGATACCACCGTACTGGACGTAAAATGGCCGCATAGCAGCCTCAGTTGTGTTCGTCTAGTCCAGTATAGCCAACAATCCAAAGGGAAGTCTCCGGTATGGCACCCACCTTCTCGGAGGTGGTACTAGCTGGTCGGAGCATGCGCTTTGGCCCCTATAATTCAGCTATACCGGATTATATAAAAAAATATATAAATTACAGTTTACTTTTATATTTGGCACCATAGACGTATTATTCCTCCGAGTATTTCTCTATGCTTGGGACTATATGAAATGGCTAGGTATACTTCAGATTCGAGAAACGGAAATGACGTGTGAACTATGAAATGACGTATATTTTATTAATAAAACATTAATAAAATATAATAAAATGTGTTGTCGAATTTGTAGTATGATTGAGTATGTGAAATAGGTATCTATTATAAATATATATATACCTTAAGCATTTGTAAGGATATTATTAATTCATCTAATTATAAAAACGTGCGCAATTTTCTATCGACAAAGCGCAGCGCGCAGATTCGCTTCCCTAAGCCATATAACTTTATTGCCCAACCGGCCACGAGGTTTTGATAATACTATAGTAGCTATAGATTATGGCACGGGGCACGGGTGATATTTTTGACATTGGAAATGTCTTTAAGTTCGCTCCAGTGTAGGCTCCGATTTCACGGATCTCCTTATATCTCGGAGAGTTGTGAAGAAATGATATTCAAGAAAGGCTCTAAAGACGCGTATTCATAAGGTGCAAAGAGATTTATTCGAGAAAGTAAAAAACGAAAAAAATTATGGCCAAAATAGTGAAAAAATAAAATTGTAATTTTTTCCGAATTTTTGATTTTGGCGCTCGATATTTTGGAAACGAAGAATGATATAAAATTTTTGAGAAAAACTCCTCTGGACAATTTTAGTCAGCTACAATTTGAGCCTAAAACAAAAACGATCGGGTTAAGGGTTTGCCATGTAGCCTAACCTTTTTGAAAAAAGTCAAAAAGTCAGAACAAATTTTTTTTGGAATTCCGTAGATTAATTTCCAATGTGCTCGATAGTCGTGTGAGGCACGAAATCTGTGATTTTTTTTGGTCATAATAGTTTCATAAATTAAATTGTGGGCTATAGGTATACAAGGGTATACGGGTGTATATAAGGCTCAGGGTCAGTCAATCAATTTATTAGCAGCTCGGACTTAGAAGGTTTAAGTAAAATAAAAATCCGACTTCGACAACCATAACAACTCTTTACAGGAAAGTAAAAACATCTCAATAATGTAAGGCCAAGTAAAGGGAAGGCAGCCATAATAGATTTCCACAACAACATTCAACAATTTTGGCATTAATCTTTCTCCCTAGTACATGTGTTGCCAGTCCCCTATATAAACAGAGTGCAGGTTTGGTGAAAGTGAAATATGAGCATCCTGGTAACACCCCCGCTTTGTACGAGCGAGCACCAATTTACACACGAAAATGTATGCAGTTGCAAATGGAGTAACTTTTCAAAACTACTTGCAATGGAAACGAGCACTTCCGTGCCGTTAGGGCAATAAAACACGTGAAGAATGTTGAGCACAGCACCTTTTGCTTCGATTTTTAGGGTTCCGTATCCGGTACGGGACCCTATTACTAAGCCTACGCCGTCTGTCTGTCTGTCTGTTTGTCTGTCTGTCCGAGGGCTGTATCTCTTGAACCGTAATAGGTAGCCCGTGGAAATTTTCACAGAATATGTGTTAGGCCGATATAACAATAAATAATAAAAAATAAGAAAAGAAGGAGCCGACTCTTCGTTTAGTCAAGGAAAATGTTTTCACGGTATACTTACATTTCACTAATTGATTCACAAATATCCAAAGGTCGACTAGAAGAAATCTCTGTTAGAGATATGTCCGCCTTTCCACCTAATGTAAATTTTATATGAGTAGTGCTCATTTCTGCAAAATGTTTTTGAGCAATAAAGTATTTTCTATCTTTTTCAATTCAAAGATTGTGCGGACCAGGATTAAACAACAAAATCAAAACAAAAAGTCTTGTTTAACGGGAGCGCAGGGCATTCCGTTACAAAGCGTCCCCACAAGATCGCGCACCATCCGCGGCCGGCACGGAAGCGCAGCTCCGCAGAGATTTATGCAAACTTCTTGCTAACTAATAATTAATTAAGAGCAGACGCAGCACTAAGGAATGTGTGAAGTGCCGCCCACTTCATTACGCAAACTTCTTGGTAACTAATAATTAATTAAGAGCAGACGCAGCACTAAGGAATGTGTGAAGTGCCGCCCACTTCATTACGCAAACTTCTTGGTAACTAATAATTAATTAAGAGCAGACGCAGCACTAAGGAATGTGTGAAGTGCCGCCCACTTCATTACGCAAACTTCTTGCTAACTAATAATTAATTAAGAGCAGACGCAGCACTAAGGAATGTGTGAAGTGCCGCCCACTTCATTACGCAAACTTCTTGGTAACTAATAATTAATTAAGAGCACACCCAGCACTAAGGAATGTGTGTCGTGCCGCCCACTTCTTGCTAACTAATAATTAATTAAGAGCAGACGCAGCACTAAGGAATGTGTGAAGTGCCGCCCACTTCATTACGCAAACTTCTTGGTAACTAATAATTAATTAAGAGCAGACGCAGCACTAAGGAATGTGTGAAGTGCCGCCCACTTCATTACGCAAACTTCTTGGTAACTAATAATTAATTAAGAGCACACCCAGCACTAAGGAATGTGTGTCGTGCCGCCCACTTCTTGCTAACTAATAATTAATTAAGAGCAGACGCAGCACTAAGGAATGTGTGAAGTGCCGCCCACTTCATTACGCAAACTTCTTGGTAACTAATAATTAATTAAGAGCACACCCAGCACTAAGGAATGTGTGAAGTGCCGCCCACTTCATTACGCAAACTTCTTGGTAACTAATAATTAATTAAGAGCACACCCAGCACTAAGGAATGTGTGAAGTGCCGCCCACTTCATTACGCAAACTTCTTGGTAACTAATAATTAATTAAGAGCACACCCAGCACTAAGGAATGTGTGAAGTGCCGCCCACTTCATTACGCAAACTTCTTGGTAACTAATAATTAATTAAGAGCACACCCAGCACTAAGGAATGTGTGAAGTGCCGCCCACTTCATTACGCAAACTTCTTGGTAACTAATAATTAATTAAGAGCACACCCAGCACTAAGGAATGTGTGAAGTGCCGCCCACTTCTTGCTAACTAATAATTAATTAAGAGCAGACGCAGCACTAAGGAATGTGTGAAGTGCCGCCCACTTCATTACGCAAGATGGTATTTGGCGGAAATTAAGCAAAATATTTAAACTTATTTAAATAAAGTCGATATGTACATAAAATACCATAATACGTTTATTTCCAATTTCTCGTACTATACGTTACTTTTGTACTGTTTTGATTCCTAAACTGGCAACAAAATAAAGACAAAATATAAACTCATGCCTATCGATTTTAAAACGTTAAACTATTACATATTTATTAAACATAATGAAAAATGAAACTATTTATTTCATCCATTTATTTACACATTTTTTTTTATATTAATTTTACATAATATTTACAAACTTAAAATCTAAAATTAATACAAAAACAAATGGAGTTTCCACCACCGGCGGCGGGGCGAGCCCAAGCTACCGATGGTCGGGTCCCAAAGAGAGGAACCTCCGGACGATGCGTGCAGTGTCGAGCAGGGCTGCCTTCTGTATCTGGCCCTTGACCCAACCACTCAGCGAGAGCCTCTCAAGGTGGTCGTCGAGGCTCTTCGCTATCAGCCCATGCGCCGAAACGACTATGGGCACAACGATCGTCGAGTCGACGGGCCACATTTTGGTAACCTCATGCTGCAGATCCAGATATTTTAACATCTTCTCTGCTTCCTTACTGACGAGGTTACCATCGTGCGGCACGGCGATATCGACGAGCGTTGCGCGCCTTGCCTCCCGGTCTACTATCACAATATCAGGCCTGTTCGCGAGAATAGTCCTGTCTGTGATAATGGACCGGTCCCAGTAGAGTGTGACATGACCGTTCTCGAGAACTGGCGGTGGATTGTACTTATAGTAAGGCACCTCGGTACCCACAAGTTTGAACTTTAAGGCAAGTTGCTGGTGGATAATCCTGGCTACTAGGTTGTGTCTATGCAGATACTCGGTGTTGGCAAGCTGCGAACAACCGGAAATCACATGTCTGAGGGACTCGCCAGGTTGGTGGCAGGCGCGGCAGATCTCATTGGTGCCGTCCTTCATTATGTGTTTCCTATAAGCTATTTTTTTCTTTATTAATTTCTCGTTCCTAGAGAATCAGCCAACCATATCGAGTATACGAAATTTTAACGGGGTCTTACTTTTAGATTTACAAGTGCGAGTCGGACTCGCTCACCGAGGTTTCCGCAGCACAAAAAAAGATAATTGTGGGGAAAAAAGTTTCTACGTTACTTCGTTTTCGAGAAAAACCTCTGTGATGGACGGACGGACATGGGATGATCTTTTAGAAGAGTTCCACTTTTACCTTTTTTAGGTACGGAACCCTAAAAAACAACTACAAATTGATAAAGCATCTAGTTGTGAACTATTCGTCCGCGAGTAATCCCCAGCCACTCCTCTCCCACCCAAGCCTCGTTTCATGCTGACTCCTCTCAGCTGAAGCCTTCAGCGGCTTATTATATTTACTCACTCCTCAGCAATTCCCGCGGAACCCTCCGGAACAAAAGTTTTGATTAGAACTGCATCCGTCGGGATTGTTCGAGCGGTTTGTTTGTGTGTGTGTGTGTATGTTTTTTTACTTCGAGAACTGAACTATCTACGTCGGGAAATTATTAATTAAACCCTATCAAACGTGGCGGTCATGTTTATGTTTTACAAAGCACACACTGGCTGGTCAGATTATAAGGACGAACTTGAGTAATTTTTCTAGGATAAATGGGGCTCGAAAAGTTTTTGAACTAATTTTCATTTCTCATCAAGTTCTCATCTCATACCTAGTGCGTCATAAAGTGCGGCTTACGGAGCATTTGAAAATTATATACATCGTTTGAATTTAATACTTGTAGGGATGAAGCCCGGATGTAAAAAAAAATACAAAAAAAAAAACAAAAAAAATTAAAATTCTGAATTTTCAAGTAAGTATGTGCATCACGATAAAAACCATTTTTAACTTGTCACCGTTGTACGTGTACTCACACTTGTACCGTGTGGGGCCGGTACTTTAAAAGAATAGCCAACTGAATCTCTCCCCGTGTATGTCGTAAAAGGCGACTAAGGGATATGACTCCCTTCTTATATTACTAGGTGGTAGGGTTTAACCCGCCCGGGTTGATACCACCGCACTGAATGAAAGGTCGGTCGAAACGGCTATGTAAATAGTTTGTGTTTTCCGTCCAGTTCAGTGTAGCCGGCACGATCGAAGGGAAGCACTGACGTGGCACCAAGTTCACCCGGTGTTATGGGCTGACATCAAGGATGTGTAGGTGATGTAGCCAACCGTGTCAGTTTCCATAAAAAAAAAAAAAAAAACTCACACTGCAAGATAAAGACGACTAGTAACTCGCGTAAGGGATAATTAAAAAAATCATATCGCCCAAACAATAAAAAAAACATCCCCAGATATTGAGTCAATCTACAATATAAAAATATAAAAGTTTAAAATATATATTAGAAATATGTTTAAAAGTGCCCTTTTTAAACCCCTAAAAACGGCTATTTTAAGCGGTTTTTTGCGATTTTCTCAAAAACTCTCAAACTTTTTAAATATGTTTTTAATTATATATATCTTTTTAAATATAAAATCTTTGTACCGTGTAGGGCCGGAACTTTAAAAGAATAGCCCCACTGCATCTCTCCCCGTGTATGTCGTAAAAGGCGACTATAAGGGATATGACTGCCTTCTTATATTACTAGGTGGTAGGGTTTAACCCGCCCGGGTTGATATCACCGCACTGAATGAAAGGTCGGTCGAAACGGCTATGTAAATTGTTTGTGTTTTCCGTTCAGTTCAGTGTAGCCGGCACGACCGAAGGGAAGGCTGACGTGGCACCAAGTTCACCCGGTGTTATGGGCTGATATCACGGTTGTTGTAGGTGATGTAGCCAACCGTGTCAGTTTCCATAAAAAAAAAAAATTGCCCTCGTCGATACGCGTCATTTGACAACCTAAATATTTACGTAGCCTTAAAACTCACGACACCAGGGCTAATTCGCACTCTCGCTGAAAATTGGGGACTATACTGAAGCGATCGAAAAGACATTTCCAATGTCAAAATTTGGTCAAACCACCTGCCTTTCATCCCTCTTGCCCCCATACAAATCCATAACAATCTTCAGCCCGCTCGGAACAGCACAAATCTTCCCCGAACGCACCGCTCCTCAAATTCGCTCAAAATATTGAACGGTCTTACGTTGATTGTGTTTCCAGATTCCTACAACCTGGGTGTCTTCAAAAGGTGTCCTCCAAAGGGAACCGCGCGTGCTGTCGTGCCAAAGCGTTCCTCACGCAGAAAATGAGCCTCGCTATCCAGCAGCGGGCGAACGCTGTGTTAATTCTTGACACAATTTAATTCGTCTGAAAGGAAGAACACTCTGTGCTTAATTAAATTAGACAATTTTTATACACACATTTTGTACAAATTTTCGTTGTCAATAAATTGAATTCCTTTATTAGTAGAGATAATATTATATATTATATAAGGTTGACTGCGTAAGATCTTTCTGTAACGGATAAGTCCGCCTTTGCACCTTATATATGCTGTTGAATATTTCTTGGAGCAATAAAGCATTTTTCCATCTATCTAATATTAACTAGGTACAGTATTGCGGGTAAATTCGAATTTATTGTCATTTAAATCCCAAAATGTCCCAGTACTCACTGAAATCCACACTTTGTACTATACCACACACATGACTTGCTACTTGTAAAGTTGTAAGTCTACTTTATTGTAAGTTTACTATTAGACCATACTAGTTTGCGTCTACCTAGGTGAATACATAGTTTATCCCTATGGCTAAGCCGAGAAGGTAGGGCTGATTGTGCGGGTACTCAAAAGGTGTTCCCCTGTTGTGCTGGGGTCGATTATCTTGAGGACTATTATTTTGTCGCATTAAAATTTCTCCAAGTCCGGAGGGCGCGCTTCAAAATTAATAATTTTAAATTATCATTAAACACCATCGCGATAATTACTGCTCGCGAAAAACCTCAAGTGTTTCCCGGCGGGGGCGGGGAGGCGGCGGGGGCGGGGGCGGGAGAGTCAAGTTCGTTCCAGTTCTCATCTCTCTTGAAACATTGGGAAAGTTGTACGAATAGAGACAAGAGTAAATGAGACGCGGTAAACGCATAGACAAGCTCCCTCTAAGAAAGATGTAAGGTTGAAAGTTGCCCAGCGAGCAATGGAGCGAGCCATGCTGGGAATATCGCTACGTGATATGAAGGTGCGTAACGAGGCAATCCGCCGATGCACCAAAGTAGTCGATATTGGACACCGGGTGGCCAAGCTCAAGTGGCGGTGGGCTGAACACGTTAGCCGAAGAGACGACGACCGTTGGAGGAACCGTGTCCTACACTGGCGGCCGTGGACAGCAAAACAGAGTGTGGGAAAACGACCCGCCAGGTGGGACGACATCAAGTATGTCGCCTGAAGCGATACGGAACCACCGCTTTGGAACTACGGAACGGGAGGACTGGAGGAAAATTTGAGAGGCGTATGTCCAGTAGTGGACGCTTACACGCTGATCGACTGACTGACTGACTGACATGTGCATGTTTAATATGATTCGTCATCAATTCATCATTAACCGACTTAAAAAAAGTGTTTTAAAAACATTGAAGCGACTTTAAAAAACAATTAGAACCTAAAATAGAAATTATTAAATAATTAAGTTGAGGGCGGTACAAAAGCACTAAAGGGCTTCATTCATAAATTTTCAGGTGTGTTTTTTGTGTATGTTTTATTAATAAATAAAATAAATAAATGAATGAACATTAATTATTTCCATCAAAAAACACTTTAGAAGATTGGAATCAAGATAGGAGAAAAAAACCACATATAATATAACAGATTAAATCAGATAAAACTGCATGTAAATTGTTTCAGATATTTTCGAGTTACCCGCTACAGATAGACGACAGACAGACAAAATAGACGTTGCGCTTTATATTAGCGTAGAAGGGATTTCCTAAAATGTGACTTTCAGTCTTGATATTTCTGACGCATTTCCCCAACACGTGCGAGTCTCCGCGCTCTTCAGCAGGAGTCGCTCCCTGCTCTTATCTAGCATCCGCTCCATTTGTTATGCAAAATTTCATTCCAGCTCGCCAACGTTTGCAAACTGTGTCGGTTTCATACTCCCTCCCTCCTTCTCCCTCACTCCCTCTTCCTCCTTCTTTCTCTCCTATCCTCTTTCTCCACCTTCCTTCCTCACCGACCTCTCCTCCCAGTCGATGCGCCGGCGACGCCGCCGCCGCCGCCCCCCGGCGGCGGCGCCGCTCGAGTAAAAATGCCAATTATTGATAAACTTTTGTAGGCGCAGCGCAAATTTATTCATGAACTTCCGTGAACCGAAATCACTTGATTGCGGATGTACCTAACGACGAAGTTTGGCGGAGTCTGTGGAGTCGGAGAGCGAGAACTGAAACAATAGGAGCTTGACAGAGTTATTAGAATAGAATAGAATAGAAACTCTTTATTGCACACAATGGAAAGATGAACAATATACACGAGTAGAAAAAAAAATATACAAGAGTGCACAAAGTCGGACTTATCACTGCAAGTGGTTTCTTCCAGTCAACCTTTGGGTGATGAGGAATAAAATACAGAGAAAGAAATATGGGTAGTGCAAGCGAAAGGAGGAAGAATATGTGATTTATGATGAATATACCTACATGTAACATACATACAATATAATTATACATAGAATATATTTATTTTTATGATGAATATACCTACATGTAACATACATACAATGTATAGAACATAGATACTACATACAAATAATACATATATTATGTAGGTAATTACTTAGTTATAATGTAGGTATGTCTCTTTTTTTTGTATGGAAACTGACACGATTGGCTAAATCACCTTCAACATCCGTGATGTCAGCCCATAACGCCGGGTGAACTAGGTGCCATGTCAGTACTTCATTTCATGTCGGCTACCACTGAACGACAGAAAACACGAACTATTTACATAGCCGTTTCGACCGACGTTTGGTAACACAACCCGGACGGGATAAACCCTACCACCTAGTAAGGTAAGCAGGGAAGATACCTACAGCTTAACGTAGAATCCGAACCACGGTCAGCCTCCAACGGTCGAGCGGTCACACATGTAAGTACTGACCGCGCCCAGGGTTGCTTAATAACAGTCGACCGACCGCACCACTGAGCTATCGAGACTGGTGCAGTGCGGTTTAAATATAATATGACGAATCCGAGCGCATTGTACTGTCTCTGGATGATGAATAAAGAATAAAGTGAGTCTAAATGATTTTTAAGTACCGGACCAGACCGGACCACGCACGGAGACAATTAGTTATTCGTAGAATGTAATAAAATTAACCGTAGGAAATAAGGCAAACACCAACGTAGTCGATATTGCTAAGAAAACTAGCAAACTGAAGTGGCAGTGGACTCGGCACATCTGTCGTAGACCCGATAACCGTTGGAGTGACGGATACTCGAATGGAGGCCACGTATGTACAAGCAAACGTAGCGTGGGACACTCCCGGGCTAGACGGACAGACGTCGACCTAAAACCAGCTTTCTAATAAAAAAAACCGCATCCAAATCGATCCATCCGTTTAGAAGCTACGATGTCACAGCCAGGCACACCTTTACACATACTCCCACATACAAACACACACGTTAAACTTATAACACCCCACTTTTTTCGTCGGGAGTTAAAAAAGGTAGCTGGAGGTGGATGAATGAGAAGAACGAAGGAAAACCGCGTGTGGTGGCGCGCCTTGGTAGAGGCATATGTCCAGCAGTTGACGAATACGGGTCGACGATGCGAGTGTAGCGAATCGAACGTTAACAATTTGAAAGTTGCCTTTCAAATTGTTAACGTTCGATTCGAACATAAAAGACAGCGTTGCCCCCCCGCGGCCACGGAGATACATCGATGTAACTATATTACACTTTGAAATCAACAGTTTGAAAGTTAATTGTCAGCAGTTTTCTTCTTCAAAGGCTTATTTAAAACTCGGCTTCGTCAGCCGCAGATGCCTCCCCACCTCCGCTTATCAAATCTATTGTTAGTTCAAGTATGAAATGAGGCGATTGTCCAAGTTCTTAATTAAACCGCGAATTTCGTCAAAACTCCGCCCGAACTCGAATTAATTCGTCGGCTTTTTGTGGCTTCATTTCCTAATTGAAAATTTTATTGGAAGGCCCTCGGCTCCCGCAGGTGTGAAATTCTGTCGGGCCGGATTCCCTCGTCAGCGCGGAGTGCGGAGCCGGGAGCGGGGAGACGAGGGTCGAGCTCACAGATGAGAGAGATGATGGCTAGTAGCGGAATCAGGCGTGGCGTAGCGCCTATCGCCGCGTTGATGGGCAAAACTGACTATATAGGAGAGGATGTAGAATAGTGATTCTATTCAATAGAAGTTTAGTATAACATTATAACACATAAAACATAGCAATATATAGGACAATAGAAAGGGCGCAGGCGCAGCATATATAGCCCCACTGCATCTCTCCCCGTGTATGTCGTAAAAGGCGACTAAGGGATATGACTCCCTTCTTATATTACTAGGTGGTAGGGTTTAACCCGCCCGGGTTGGTACCACCGCACTGAATGAAAGGTCGGTCGAAACGACTATGTAAATAGTTTGTGTTTTCCGTCCAGTTCAGTGTAGCCGGCACGACCGAAGGGAAGCACTGACGTGGCACCAAGTTCACCCGGTGTTATGGGCTGACATCACGGATGTTGTAGGTGATGTAAGCCAACCGTGTCAGTTTCAATAAAAAAAAAATTAAAAAAAAAATATGGCCACTTGCGAGTATCACAAGGGCCGCTGGTTTTAAGCCTAACCTACACTAATAATAAAATTAAATCTAAAAGAACTTCTTTAAATTTTTTACACAAATTTTTTTATTTAAAAATGTACACAACATTACACAACCAGTTCACAAACAAATTAAGATTTCATCATTCATTCAATGTAGACGTTGCCCGTTCAGAAACTGCATCTCTACCCACCCTTAAAAACGTGACTTAAAAAGGACAAGATGCCCTGCTGAAGAAGGAGGCACGGTCCTTCCACCATATGTAGGGTAGTAGATGTCAGTCAGGTAGTAGATGTTCGTGCCATGCTTGCCGTCAGATAGTTATCTTATTCTAATACTTTGCTAAACATGATGGTCGGTGTAGTGATGTAGATTACCTGAGTTCTTGCGGCACAACACCGATTACTCATCTCACTCCGATTGTCAGAATATACCGTGTGTGGTATGTATGTATTTAAATACTAATTAATATTATTAGGAAAATATAGTTGTGGTTTTGAATTCTCGAGATAACGGTTTTCAGCAGCCACGGCTCGCAATTATAGCGCGAAGGCTCTGCAGTGGAATAGAACCTCCTTGGCTGGTCGGAGGCTTCGCATAATTGATGTACAAGAGCGGGCATGCAGATCCAACAGATTGCATGAATTATTCAATCGAACCGATCGTTTGAGGAGACGATACTAGCGATCCTGCATCGGTCGTCATACCACCCTGCCAAGCGACAATCAAACTTATGCCAATTTAAAATGTTCTGTATTTAAAAAAAAATTCAATTGCATGAACTTTTCTCACGTCTCTCGTGTTAGCCTACCAATTCCACTACCACATCAATAATTAACTAGAAAAACATGCCTTAATGCTATGAATAAATTAAGCTCGCCTTTTGTGCCCACTTTTTGTAACAATACCTTGGTGTCTCAATCGCCTTCCATCTATCTATCTATCTATCTGTCTATCTTCCTTCCTTACTTATAATAAAATCCAACGTCTGCTTTCTGTCTGAGTGTCTGAGTGTATGTCTGTCTGTCCGCTTATAACTCGAGAACCACTGAACCGATTTTAATAAAAAAAAATCTACGGATAGCTTGATTCTTCCCATCAACTATAGGCTACTTACTATCACGCTAAATGGCTTATGAGGTTAGCAGTGAAGTGAAATATGAGAGCGGGCGGAGCCGCGGGCACAGCTTGTATAATATATTTTTTTAATTTTTTCGAGTTTGGAAAAATCAACAGGAATTTACATCTAAAACAACAAGGTAATCCTTACCTTTAATAAAATCCAACGTCTGCTTTCTGTATGTATCTATGTATGTCTGTCTGTCCGCTTATAACTCGAGAACCACTGAACAGATTTTAATTTAAAAAAATTCTACGGATAGCTTGATTCTTCCCATCAACTATAGGCTACTTGCTATCACGCTAAATGGCTTATGAGGTTAGCAGAGAAGTCAAATATGAGAGCGGGCGGAGCCGCGGGCACAGCTTGTATAATATATTTTTTTAATTTTTTCGAATTTGGAAAAATCAACAGGAATTTACATCTAAAACAACAAGGTAATCCTTACCTTTAATAAAATCCAACGTCTGCTTTCTGTATGTATCTATGTATGTCTGTCTGTCCGCTTATAACTCGAGAACCACTGAACAGATTTTAATTTAAAAAAATTCTACGGATAGCTTGATTCTTCCCATCAACTATAGGCTACTTGCTATCACGCTAAATGGCTTATGAGGTTAGCAGAGAAGTCAAATATGAGAGCGGGCGGAGCCGCGGGCACAGCTTGTATAATATATTTTTTTAATTTTTTCGAATTTGGAAAAATCAACAGGAATTTACATCTAAAACAACAAGGTAATCCTTACCTTTAATAAAATCCAACGTCTGCTTTCTGTATGTATCTATGTATGTCTGTCTGTCCGCTTATAACTCGAGAACCACTGAACAGATTTTAATTTAAAAAAATTCTACGGATAGCTTGATTCTTCCCATCAACTATAGGCTACTTACTATCACGCTAAATGGCTTATGAGGTTAGCAGAGAAGTCAAATATGAGAGCGGGCGGAGCCGCGGGCACAGCTAGTACAAAATAAAATTGGATATGTAAAGACCCAGCAACATTTTTCACATAGCGAACAACTAAAAACCCGTTCACAAAAGATTACACATTGCATTCCAGCAGACTAGGAGACAACGTATCTCTTCCAGCATCCCTGCATTCACCTGGAGCGCATCACTCCGATGTTGCATCCGAGTATTAGCTCGCTACTTAGGTGTGAGGCGTGAGTTCTAAGTTCTGAAAACCTTTCGAGTGGAGACCCACCCGTGCGTCTTCGCAAGAACCGTGCGGAGCTTTTAGCGGCTGACAACGATCTCACTTAAATCTAATAGATGAGCACCTCAGAGCGACACGCAATACAAACCACCTTACCGAATTCAGTGTGGCCAATTTTCACTCACGGGATTATTTTCAAAATGTTATAAATTACCTACTATACTTGTTTTTATTAGGAACAAATGTAATGACTTACTTCCATTAACAGAACGATCTTGTTCAGTTATCAGGCCAAGTGCGAGTCGGACTCGCGCACCGACTTTTCCGTACTACCACATAAATTGTCGGTTTTTATTATTGGTTTACTTTAGAGTCGCACTTGCACGTATCTCGCGTATCACTCCATCTATCGGTGATACTTTTGGTTGGTATGACGTTACCCATAGCTGGCTGCTTTGCATAGAAAAAGGTCGTAAGTCGGTGTTGTTTTTTTAATTTAAAAAAATTTATGGTAATAAAATTTCAAATCTACAACAATAGTGTTCTGTGCTTATGGTTTAGTTATTTATTAGTGCAATAAAAATTTCGTTTTATTTATTCATTTTTGCGTCAGATGAAAAATATCGAAATTAAATCATTTTTTTCATCTGATGCAAAAGTGAATGAATAAAACGAAATTTTTGTTGCACTAATAAATATCTAAACCACAAGCCCAGGACACTATTGTTGTAGATTTTAAAATTTTATTAGGTACAATTAATTTTTTTAAATTAAAAAACCACACAGACTTATGACCTTTTTCCATGCAAAGCAGCCAGCTATGGGTATCCTCTTAAATGTTTGAATAATACGGTACACAGCGTTCTTCTGCTAATTATGATACTTGTATGGTAAATTTGTATGTACATATATTATCCTTTATGTTTTAACACTTTTTTTTTTTTTTTAGAATATACACTATATTAACACATATTCTGGGATTTCAATCGGCTACCTATTACGGCTCCAAACATACATCCATCGGACGGACAGACAGACCGACGGCGCAGACTTAGTAATAGGCTTCCGTACGGGATACGGAAACCTAAAACACATTCCCTCATACACAATCGGATTTTTTCGCAACCCCAAGAATATCATATCACACACGATTAATCCCGACAATCGGGGTAAGCAGAGTAATCGGTGTTGTGCTGCAAGAACTCTGGTAAATTACAGCACAACACCGACCACCACCTTTCGCAAAGTATTCGAAAAAGATTCATATTATATAGAACGAATATAACTTTATTTGTAGAGCCATTCGAACGACGAATAACTACGGAAAATGACACAAAAATGTCAGAGCTCCGCTCATAAGACAAGTTCCCACCTGACAGAAAGAGAGGGGCGTAAGCAGGCGGAGGGAGGGCGTATGCTTGCCTGTCACACCGAGTAGAACAATTGCCCTCATCTATAGATTTAGGTGAGATCTTTGGTGGCAGGTGTGCATTCACACTCACACCCACTGTCTATCCCTGCAGTTACCAACGTAATAGAATAGGAAAGATGTACATCCTTAGTCTTTTTATATGGCGTATTAAACAATCCTGACGCTCCCGACTACCTTCGTTCTCGCATCCTCCCCCTATCCTCTCACGGCCTTCTTCTCCGCTCTAGTGATGATAACATCCTAGGGATTCCGCGTCACGCTTCTGGTTTCTACACCGATTCATTTACTGTCCATTCTGCTCGTCTATGGAACCCGCTGCCGCACTACGTCCGTCACTCCTAAACCACAGAATAGAAAAGAGTCCCAAACTTTAAATTCTTTTAAAAAATCATTGAAGAAATTCTAATTTAACTAATTTTCCTTATTTTTATTTTATATTATTAACTTGTGGATTAGTATAGTATAGTATGTATTATTTGTATGTAGTATCTATGTTCTATACATTGTATGTATGTTTGTATTTTATGTATTGTAATAATAGGTGTGTATGTAGGTATATTCATCATAAAAATAAAACACTTATTCCTCCTCCTTTCGCTTGCACTACCCATACATCTTTCTCTGTATTTTATTCCTCATCACCCAAAGGTTGACTGGAAGAAATCACTTGCAGTGATAAGTCTGCATTTGCGCACTCCTGTATTGCTTGTTTCTTGTCGTGTACTGTTCTTCTTTCCATTGTGTGCAATAAAGAGTTTCTATTCTATACATACGAGATGGACATACTTATGGTGTTCGTACCCCTTTACGTACGCCGCCGGAGCTTTCAACAGTAATTTAATGTGTAATTTGTGTGGTGGGCTAACACCACGGGTGGGTGCAGTGGGAAGTAGCCAACAATGTCAGATTTCATATAAAAACCGGCCAAGTGCGAGTCGAACTCGCGCACCGAGGGTTCCGTATCGCCATGTCATGGTCAGCGCCACGCACGCCATCTATGGATTAGTTAAAATGCTTCATACTTTTCGGTAGATGGCGCGCATACACTTTTTAGTTTCTTGTATGGGGACGCCCGTGAATTTTTTACTATTTCTTTTTTTTTATTTGTTGTTATATCGGCCATAGTAACACATATTCTGTGAAGATTTCAACGGGCTACCTATTACGGTTCAAGAGATACAGCCCTCCTCGGACAGACAGACAGACAGACAGACGGCGGCGTAGGCTTAGTAATAGGGTCCCGTACGACGAATACGGAACCCTAAAAAAAGAAATACTATGGAATATGCGTATAATATGGAATATGGTAAAAGGCGACAACTTCAAATAGCATCGGTCTAATTTTAGGTCTAGTGCGCACGCGGATAAAATCTCAATGCTGATAATCGCAACACAATGAAACGATCGAATTTCAGTCTTACCGCCTAGACAATAAAGCTCAAAATCGTTCACTTAGTGTTGCATCCTTTCACTGCGATCTAAGATGGGGACTACGCGTGTTAGAGCAAAATGGGTTAGATTTATGGATCCATTTGCGTGCCTGTAGTGTAGCGAGTAGTGTTCTCGTTTGATTTAATGCAGCATTTAGTTGAAAGATGTCGCGTGAGGGCTACACTATATCCCAGTTGGGTTTGGAAAGTACTGCAATTCACCTTTAAGTGTTTTTGAGTTTAAGGGAGTGCGCAGACGAGCAACTGTCCGACGACTTGATTATTCATTATCCACGATTATTCTCTCTCTCACTCTGCAGGCAGTGCGCGCTCAGGAACAAACGAGAAGAAAACGAGTTGGCCAACTAAAACCGACGGCCGCTGTAGGTGAAGAAGTCGGCGGTCGGTCCCAACTACAGAGAGTGTGCACACGGAGCCGATCCGATTTTTAAGCTGGGACCACGCCCCCAACTTTAAAAAAAAACTGTACAACTACCTAGCCGCTACTGGCCGACTCAACTCAATCGCCGCGCGACTCATTTTATAGCACTTCCACAATTAAGACTAATGTAACGACACCATATATATTACCATAAAATTCATCAAGCCGTTTAGGCTACGGCGAGTACACTACACTACACTAGAAAAAATTTACACTACTTTTTGCATCGCGTAGTCGGGTAACAAAATGTTCACTATTACCTATATTCAATTTAAATTAAATTAACGAAAGCTGTATACCGGGTCCTTCAAGAGGGGCATGGCATTCGCAACACTCGCATGCGACTGAATGTCCATGGGCGTCGTTAGACACCTAATGGGTCCACCCATTTACACTAATTTTTGCATCGCGTAGTCGGGTAACAAAATGTTCACTATTACCTATATTCAATTTAAATTAAATTAACGAAAGCTGTAAACCGGGTCCTTCAAGAGGGGCATGGCATTCGCAACACTCGCATGCGACTGAATGTCCATGGGCGTCGTTAGACACCTAATGGGTGGATAAGCGCCACATTTCGAGCTTTCAATAAAAAAAAAAAACCAATACTCGTAGAATAGACGGCACGTAACTTGGCCTCTGTGCGAGAGGGACGGCGTTATACGCATGCGATCGTTGGTATAACGCTGTCCCGCTCGCACAGAGGCCAAGTTACGTGCCGGGGAGTATACCGTACACGCAGTGACAAGGGAATAGCTAATAAACAACATATAACATTTATGGGCTGAAAGGCTCGATGGTTTTGGGGAATCGCTGGCGGTCGCTCTGGACATATCCAAAGCATTCGATCGCGTCTGGCACCGGGGACTCTTAAGCAAGCTTCCGGCCTACGGTGTCCCTACAAAACTGTGCACCTGGATCTCCAGCTTTTTGAGTGGCCGGTCGATATTTGTCACCCTAGATGGTGCCTGCTCGGCCGACTACTCAATCAATGCTGGTGTTCCACAAGGATCCGTGCTGTCGCCTACGCTGTTTTTATTGTTCATCAACGACATGCTCTCGCTCGGCGAAATACACTGTTACGCGGACGACAGCACGGTGCACGAAGGGTTCATCAAGGACTGGAAGGGTAGAGAGGCCTCAGCAGCAAACGCGAGACGCGAAACTGTTGCTCGGGTTGACCAGGTTCTCGAAAAAGTATCCTCTTGGGGGAAGAAGAACTTGGTCAACTTCAACGTAGCCAAGACGCAAGCTTGTGCCTTCTCTACTAAGGCTGATCCGTTTCCTCTCCAAGCCACTTTTCAGGGCAGCCAAGTCCCCAACGATGGTAGTCTGGGCGTCCTGGGTATGGAGGTGTCCAGGGACGTTGGGTTTCGATCGTTCATAGAGTCCAAGGCGAAACTAGCGTCTCGAAAATTAGGAGTCCTTTACCGCTGTCGGCGATTTTTCACGCCGGTCCAACTGCTTACACTCTACAAAGCACAAGTAAGACCGGTGATGGAATATTGCAGTCATCTTTGGGAGGGTTCCCCTGAGTACCTTCTTTCAGCCTTGGATTCTATTCAGCGACGAGCCATTCGCCTCATTGGTGACTCCGTACTCACAAAGGACCTTCAACCTCTAAAGCACAGACGTATCGTTGGGTCATTGAGCCTGTTTTATCGGTACTACTATGGCCGCTGCTCTGACGAACTTGCTTCCCTTATCCCTCCTCCTCCTGTTCGCCTTCGCCAAACCCGCCATACTCTCGCGGAACACCCGTTTGTAGTCGACAGAAGAGTTCTTCGAACTGCACGATTCTCTAAATCGTTCTTGTGCCGCACTGCAAAGGTGTGGAACGGGCTCCCAGGAAATATCTTCCCCCACTCCTACAATCCACAGATCTTCAAATCGCGGGTTAATAGCCTTTCCCCAGCAACATTAGTCCACCTCCAAGCCGGACTGGCACCTCCTCGGGGGTGAAATTGGCTGCGCCTGAGGTTGCGACCTCGGACAGAGCCACCCAGTTCGGTAGCAATAAAAAAAAAAAAAAAAAAAAAAAAAAAAAAAAAAATATATAAACACCTCGCCCCACAACAGATCCGCTCGTCTGAACAGCAGCCAGTCCACCTCACAGTAATTGCAATCAATTTGTTAAATTTAACGCAACACACCCTCTCCCCCCCCCCCCCCCCCCAACCTCCACCCTCTCCGCTCCCCTGCCCTAGCACCTCTCCCCCCCGCAGCCACCGTCGTCGCCGCGCCGTTGGGCTCAATTATTTGGTAAATTAATGTTGCGGTCTAGGTGCACACAGCACCCCCCCCCCCCCCCCCCCTCCTCCCCTTTCCCACCCGCCGCCGCCGCCGACCGGAAGGTAGAACATACAGGCCGCTCCGATTTATGCAATTTTTTTTATATTTTTTTTATGTATTCCGATATGGGTGGCTGGGTCGGAGGGGCCAAAGCGCACGCTCCAATCAGCCAATATCATCTCGAGAAGATAGGTAGGTGCCATACCGGAGACTTCCCTGGATTGCTGGCTATACTGGATTAGAGGTGAACTCAACCGAGGCTGCTATGCGGTCATCTTACATTCAGTACCGTGGTATCAATCCAGTCGGCTACAATTCGAGCCTACCACCTAGAAAGGGGCAAGGGATCAGATCCAGAAAAAGTACAAAATTAAGGGCGGTCCCCATACAAGAAACGTAATTTTTTTCAACGTTTGCTTTTTTACTCATTCGTAAAAACGGTAATAAATGCGTCAAACTTGCTGTGGTTATAGTGCAAACTCTAAAGTATAACATCAAATAATAAACACCGGCTAATTAGGTGTTGGTATGGAACCCTCGGTGCGCGAGTACGACTCGCACTTGGCCGGTTTTTTATTTTAATTTCGCACTACCCTTGTACCTTATTAGGTTACCTACTTAATAATAACGACATTCTACTTTTTAATTCGTTGGTTATGAGACTTAAGTGGAATTGTATGTAATATAAGGAAAAATAATAAAAAATATACATATGTCAGCCTCGATAGCTCAGTGGTGCAGACAGTCAACTGTCAGCCTCGATAGCTCAGTGGTGCAGACAGTCAACTGTCGCTATTGAATGTTAAGCAACGCTGGGTGCGGTCAGTACTTGGATGGGTGACCGCTGACCGTTGGAGGCTGACCGAGGTTCGGATTCCTCGTAAAACTGTAGGTCCCTTCCCTCCTAATCTTACTTGGTGGTAGGGTTTAACCCGCCCGGGTTGGTACCACCGCACTGAATGAAACGTCGGTCTAAACGGCTATGAATATAGTTTGTGTTTTCCGACCAGTTCAGTGTAGCCGGCACGATCAAAGGGGGAAGCACTGACATGGCACCTAGTTCACCCGGTGTTATGGGCTGACATCACGGACGTTGTAGGTGATGTAGCCAACCGTGTCAGTTTCCATAAAAAAAAAAAAAAAAAAAAAAAATATACAATAATGACCTTCAATAAATAGGTTTTCCGAAAATAGTGTTACTCAAGACTTACTATTCCGAAGGCACAGTGTCGCGTTGGGAAATTTCCTGTAACACAAATTTAGTTTACCCGTAAAATAGCTAGACCATTCCTTTGTGTGGTCTAACCTTATTCTGAAAATACTCCGAAATAAAAACGGAGATATAGCGGGAGAGGAGAGCGCGAGCGACATTTTCCAAAATAATATCCACTCATACAATTTGGATAAATACTCATAAATCATTCATAGCAGCTACGTGTAATATTCCGCTGGTTGCACTCGTAACAAACAGAAATAAACCTACTTCGTGTTGTGTTCAGGTTATGTTATGTCTGCTGGTTAGGGTTCCGTATCCGTCGTACGGGACCCTATTACTAAGCCTAGTACTCAATAAGGTGCGACGGTACTTTACGCCGGGCCAAAGGCTGCTTTTGTACAAATCGCAGATTAGGTCCTGCTTGGAGTACGCTCGCACTTGTGGAATGGCTCAGGTAAATACCAGCTTGCGCCTCAGAACTCGTTCCTGCGTCGAGCCGTGCGACTAGTGGGTGACCCCGAAGTGTCCCGCGATCTACAACCACTGCAACTTCGTAGAAATATCGAAGCCCTAAGTGTGTTCTATCGCTTATTTCATGGGGCGTACTCGGAGGAGCTATTTCACGCCATCCCGCAGTCTTCTTTCCATCTTAGCACAACGCGCACTGGGCAGATACTTATTGCATCCCTACACGTTACAGCGGATGCGTACCAATCGGTCCTGCAGATCTCTCCCAGAGAACTGATAACTTCTTCTGATCAAGAAATGCACTTAATACTCGAAAGGAGAAAGAAGTTGGTGCACGCCAACGGGGATCGAACCTACGATTTTGTCTCTTGATCAAGTGTTGCCTACTGAAATAAAATTTGCTACATCACTACTAACACACCATGTATTAAGGGTAACGCTCGCCCACTGTAGGATAATGTAGTAATGTAGGTAATAGTCGAAGGGGAACCCGTCCTTTATTGCCCTAAATAAAAGGTAAAGGCGACGCTTTTGTAAAGCAAGGGTAATAATCGGCGGGCAATTTTGGAGGCAATTAACAGGAATTAATAGTTTGGGCAATAGTGGTGTAATGAAAATGTTTATGTTGATGAATTGGGGAGGTGTATTAACTTGTAAATTGGTATTCTGTTACACCATAAAGATTATTAACCGGTCATATATCCAGTGGTGTTGAGTACAGACCATTAGGTGGTCTCCAATGATGGTGAGGAGTAAACACCCTACCTATGTCATACTCTATTGTTGGCGTAGAACAGAAATGATAGTGACGCTGCAACTCTTCCCGTGTATGTAAATGACTAGAATAAGGAACAAGATGCCGTGCTAAGGGGCAGCCTAGCCAACTGTCGCCTGGGCACGGTCCTTCCACAGTCATGTAGTAAGTAGTTGAAATGGAATGAAAATATGATGTATTGCTCATTAAAAACATTTGCCCTGCCCAATTCACACAATGCGCACTGGGCAAGGATTGCCATTGAATCGGTTTTGCAGATCTCTCAAGAACTGGTAAATTCTTCTGTTCAAGAAATTGACTTAATATTCGAAAGGAGAAAGAAGTTGGTGTACGCCAAATTGTCATTGTTCTTAAAACCTTACAAGCATTATCCACCATTCATGCCTTGGATCTATTGGAGTATCTTGTATATGGGATCATTTTGTTCTAAAACCTAAAAACATTCTCTACCAGTCATGCCTCGGATCTACTGGAGTATTTTATGTATGGAATAATCTTGTTCTAAAAGTTTGTTGAATTCACTCGAGCACAGATTAAATAATGAGCCGGGTGCAAATCATTTCGAAACTGGCATTTTCTGTAGTTCTGTGTCTGTCAAAATAAATTAAGTCATTCCACTTTTATGAACGCATCATTTCCCGCCAACATAAGAATGAAATGGACAAAATTATTGTCCAAAAAAATTTGTATTTTCTATCACTATAACGTCCTCCGTCGTCCCAGCTGAGAAAGAAGTAATATTTCACTAGCAAGAGGTCTGCGTTAGCATCGCACGAAAGGAAAGAAAAATGCGCCTCGTAACCGGCGAGTCTCCTCAGAATTATGATGGGAGATAAAACAGGCAGAACTGCACCTTAATCCGGGGGAATATGGTCGAAAATAGAAAATGTGTTGAGAGGAAATTGTTACGGAAGAAAATTGTGTTTCCTCTCCATTGTTGTTGTTGAATAATGCGTGCGCTCGAAAACATTTAGAACAAATGTTGCCGCAGCTCGGCCGCGACGTCTGAGTCCGGGGTTGCCAGCGTTCCTCTGGTTCATTCCCGGACAAAAAAGTAGCAGGAGCATCCTAGCAGACTTGGTTTAATGTTCAGGACATTAATCCTGAACATTAAACCAAGTCTGCTAGGGTGTGAAATTGTCTACCGGCGAGTGTTTCCAGATTGTATCCGGCATGGCTGAGTCAGAGGGGTCAAAGCAGATGCTCCGACCAGCCAATATCACCTCCGAGAAGGTAAGTGCCATACCGAAGACTTTCTTCGGATTACTGGCTATACTGAACTGGAGGACAAAACAGCTGAAGCTTCTATGCGGCCATCTTACGTGCAGTACGGTGGTATTAACTCAGTCGGCTACAATTTGAGCCTACCACCTAGTAAGGGGCAAGGGAAGGGACCTACAGTTTTACACCGGTTACGAACGGTGAGGCAGCAGGTGTTAGTGTCCACGTAAGACTTTCAACCTGAGTTGCGTCGAATTAACAAGCTGGATAGGACTTCAATTAGTGCATAAACCTGCTGGTATGGTGACTCTCTGAGCGCGGTTTCGTGAGGTGAGGTCGATTTGGGTCGTGATTTGGGTATTTCGCGCACCTTTGGTTCCTCAGCACAGCCATTCATCTTGTTTTCATAAAAAAAAAACTTCAGTAGGATTTTTTTTTATAAAAAACTGTTGGGCGTCCTCGGCTCAACAATCGATGCTGACGGCACCAAGTGATTCGCGCATCAATAAAAAAAATATAAATTATTTTATTACTATTATTTTAAATATGCAGTAAAGCAAAAAACTAAACATAAAAACCCGGTACATCACAAAATAATTTTTGTGATCACCCGGATAAGTGTCTTTACCCGTTTGTCCGGATCAGTCCCGGACGGCTGGTCACTCTACGTCTGACCCGCCTAGAGCCGTGCTCTACTAACCCTCGTTTTCAGCACCCCCGGTTACATGAAGTGCCACAGTTATTTGTCGGTTATTGTGACATTTCCTATACATTTGACAGGAGATAGCTTTCAGTTACATTGTAGCCGAAGGTGGTGGAACGGCCTTATTCCACTTTAATTCAAATGTCATAGGAAAATTTAAGCAGTAATAGCTAAATTATTACTTCATAATAATACAATTTACAATGCACTTTTTTATGTAAACCAACATGGGTGGCTGTGGACTTCTGCCTTGTCTATATTATAATTATTAACGGTTTAAAATATTAAAATATATTTCATAAACGACTAAGGCATAAGGACAAAATGCTGTGCATGAGGGCGACAGGCTAGCCACCTCTCACCTTGGCACGGTCCTTTCACCGAGTCTTGTAGCAGGAGGGTCTTCGTGCCTTACTTGCTGCTTGATAGTTATCTTGGCCGAATACTTTGCTAAATGTGGTGGTTGGTTTTGCGCTGTAATTTACAAGGGTACTTGCAGCACAACACCGATTACTCTGCTTACCCCGATTGTCAGGATACAGCGTGTGGAATGTATGTATGTAAATATTAAAAAAATTATTTCATACTGGGTGACTATATAAGCTCTTTCAATAGTAGGTAACGATACGTTAAGGGGTGTATGTGTATCAGATACTGATGACGTTCTCATACCAATTTTTTTACGATATAAAAAACCTACTCACTCCTCAAATTTAATACGTGAAGTGCGCGTATTTCACCTTAATAAGTATGTTTTTTATATCGTAAAAAAAAAAATCCGAGGCACCCTCAGAGCGGATTTCCTAGGCGTGACCTACCCTCCTTAGGTACAATCGCGACCGTTACTGATGCGAACCATGATGGGAGGTCTCCCAGTGAGGACCCGAGCATCAGGTCTACAGCGAGGCTAGCACAGCTAGGCAGTTCGGCTCACCTCACGACAGTGTGGCCGCAGCCTAGAACACCCACCCAGAGTTGAAAACGCAACTGAAGAAACGAAGTCTCCGATTAATCCAGTGGTTGAAGAGAAAGGGAGAGAGTTTGAGAAAGTTCAACTCCGTAGTGAACGCGGCGTGTGGCGGATGCGAGTGTGACAGAAGAACCGACAATTTTTTTTCCGAAAAAAACGATATTTATAGAAAATGTATAAATTAGTATGGAGTACTAATTTATTAATTCTAGTTATAAAAAAAAATCTCCCCCAGCCCCTTATTTATTACCATTAGCCCTAAATTTCGTCCGTCTGCTAATCGTGTAGCGAGGAACGTATCACACACACGCACCCGTTATGAGCCCTGTTCCACACCACGCCACAACACGTGGCACCACACCACACCACGTAGCGTCATGCCACGCCGCACGGGGGCTACCCCTCGCTTCCACTCAGTTGCTCTAATGGCGCGTGACGTCATCAATTCGACTGCACTTCGAGTGCACGCTGACGTCATCGACACGCTTGTCTGCGCGCGGCCGCATCACACACGCGCCGGAGCACACCGGGGGAACGAGCTATTCGAATATTCTTATGGTGGAAGCACTGACAGGCCTGATACCCTGTGTATCTAGTTTCGAGTTGAACTGACACAGTGAGGCTAGCCAGTGATGCAGTCATACCTAAACAAATGAAATAGTAAGAATCAAAACTATGCTAAACGAGCTGGCCTGACTTTAATCATTCCTGAACTGAATCTAAGAGAGGTATTTAAGAATCGAAAAATCGAGCTCCATGCTCACAAAAAAGTTACAATGGACCCGACGGTGATGGGAGACGAAAACGTTATGTAAGTTTGATCTATTTCTACGCAGGTATAGTAAAATAATGGAAACAGTATTGGTACTGAAAATACATCCCCGACTATGACAATCGATGGAAGTTATCATTGAGTTCGCAAATTTTCGAATGGGAAAACAATCGAATTGCCGAATTCCCCGGTGTTGCGTCTGTATTTGATACTGTACAAGTTTACCCCCTCGTCTGCCACTGACTGCCTCCTAACTTGCATGTTGGTGAATCTGAGATGTACTTAACGCTGCGGACTAGTACGGTTATTGCTTCTTCATTGCTGGTTCGAGGGGTGGTGAAAAGAGGGATGGAAGAAATTTACTAGAAGAAAAACACACTTAGAACATTTTGGACATGTTATTTCTTTTCCTTTAACTTTGCTGATTTTTTTTAATATGCTACAGTGACTTAAGTGTATATTTAAAATTTTACCCGACTACGGCGAAGCCAAATGAAGGCTTATGAGTTTTATCGTTTCTCATACCGTTCATCTTCAGTCAGCGTTTTGGGTCTATTGCTGGATATACGCCTCTCCAACAGTTCTTCAGTTTTCGGTATTAATGGTCACGTAACTTCTGCTATGCACCGACGCACGCGATGTCGTCTTAGGGCTGATTCACCATCTTCTCCGCTAAAGTGTATCTGGCGACTAACGAATGTATGAGAAATGTCACTGAAATCGGTCATTAGTTACTTAAACCAGTAAAATGAGGATTAAATCGCGATATTTCGCTTTACTTACGAATTAGAACTTTGAACTTGAAGTTGTCATTCATTATCTGAAGATTCAATTAATATCATCAAGTATTTGGCGGGTCTAAGCGCCTTGATTTAGCTAGGTACTAAGTAACAATCTGCCCGTCAACTATAGCTATCAACACACAAGTTCCGACACGCAGTTTTGACGTGCAGTAAGTAAGTAATCCAGCCATCGACTCGACACCCTTGTATGTCGTGCGTGGCGCTCACCACCCGCGGCCACCCTGCGTCCGGTAACATTGCGTCCGCCCCACCATGTTACCGGTTAATCCGATTAACATCACATCGTTGTTGTTACAAAGTAGAGCCGCGCCGGTGAATTGTTATTTTTGAAGATTTCTTCATAATGTTTTAGTTTTTTTTGCGCCAATTTGCGTTTTGGAGTTATTCAACCGAGTACTTATCTGATTGGAATAAACTGGAGAATAATCACGGCATCATGATTATTTTATGAATTATTTATTTTAATAAGAAAGGAAGTACATAAGTAGGTAGGTAAGAAAGAAGGCCGAGTTGCGTTCCTGCGTTACATCCAGTACGGTGGTATCAACCCAGTCGGCTACAATATGAGCCTACCACCTAGTAAGGGGCAAGGGAAGGGACCTAAAGTTTTGCACCGGTTACGAACGGTGAAGCAGTAGGTGTAAGAATGCACGTACATTTTTTCATCAGAAAAAACTCATGGGTACACGCCAACCGGATACGAACCTCAGACCTCTCGCATGAGAAGCCGATGCTCAAACCACTCGGCCACCCGCCGCTTACTACACCACGGTCCCTTCCACGCACCACTTGTTGGTAGATTAGAGTTTGGCTATAATTACTGGCTATAAATTCTGCTATACGACATAGATTCCACCCCTTCCGTACCACTTTAGACCTGACATGTTCCGGCGTCGCGTCACCTAATACTATATACCGTGTCCCAAAACTCAACGTCAAGTGGGAACCAGGGAGTAGGCCAGTTTATGACTATCCAGGGAAAAATAAGAAAAAAAAACTGAGTCATTTAATTTTTGAGAAAAAAATTGAACTGTACATTTTTTTTTTGGTAAAACTACAGGCATTCTGGTTTTGTTTGGGATAATGATCAATAGCAGAGTTATTTAGGCTACCAATAATTTTTTTTAACAACTATATTTGCAAATTTATAGTCGTAGTACCTAAAAATGTCAATTTTCAAAGTTTCTCAAAAAATGCTCATATCATAAAAAAACATATGACTCCGATTTTTTTTCTTATTTTTCCCTGGGTACTCATAAACTGGCCTACTCCCTGGTTCCCGCTTGACGTTGAGTTTTGGGACATCCTGTATACTACCCCGGGCGGTGCTTCCTTTCAGCACGGTTTCCGCAAGGCTCTCGAGGTACTCGAAGCGGGCGGCGCGGCGGTGGGGCGGCGCGCGCGGAGCTAGCAGTGGTTATCGCTTCTGGGAAACTGACCGGAAAGCAAAGCCTTCCACTCGCTTTCAATTGAGCGCGAATGTGTTCGGTAAACTCTTACGGCTGAAGTTGAATGTCTGAGGCCGAAGGCCGGTACAAAGGAAATGTTCTGTAATAAAATTAATTTAAACATGAAATACCTAGCTTTTTTATTATGTAAACTGACACGGTTCGCTAAATCACCTACAACATCCGTGAGGTCAGCCCATAACACCGGATGAACTTGGTGCCACGTCAGTGCCTCCCTTAGGTCGTGCCGGCTACACTGAACTGGACGGAAAACACAAACTATTTACATAGCCGTTTCGACCAGTTTCATTAAGTGCGGTGGTGTCAACCCGGGCGGGTTAAACCCTACCACCTAGTAATATAAGAAGGGAGTCATATCCCTTAGTCGCCTTTTATGACATACACGGGGAGAGATGCAGTGGGGTTTTTACTTGGGAGCGTTAGGTACTTACGCTCGTTTTCCGGGTTATGTCGCTCAATAAAAACAAATGTATCGCAATCTACGCTCTCACTCTTTAAATTGTTTATCTGAACTTACTTTATATGAATTATGTGTGAACTTAGTTATGTGCTTACATTCTAAGTTCTTTTTAAATACGAATTTCACGCGAGCGAAGCCGCGGTCAACAGCTAGTTATGTATATTTGTATAATAACTGTGTGTAAATGTACTAAGCGGCGGGTGGCCGAGTGGTTTGGGCATCGGCTTCTCATGCGAGAGGTCCGAGGTTCGAATCCGGTCGGCGTGAACCAATGATTTTTTTCTGACGAAAAAAAAATTACGTGCATACCTACACCTGCTGCTTCACCGTTCGGAACCGGTGTAAAACGGTAGGTCCCTTCCCTTACCACTTATTAGGTGGTAGGCTCAAATTGTACCCGACTGGGTTGGTACCACCGTACTGGATGTAAGATGGCCGCATAGCAGCCTCGGTTGTGATCTCCTCTAGTCCAGTATAGCCAGCAATCCAGGGAAGTCTCCGGTGTGGAACCTACCTTCTCGGAGGTGATATTGGCTGGTCGGAGCATGTGCTTTGGCCCCTCCGATTCAGTCACCCATACCAGATTACATAAAAAAAAAGTACCGTGTGAGGTCAGTACTTAAAAATAATATCCCCACTACATCTTGTGCATGTCGTAAAAGGCAACTAGGGGATAAGAACAAGACGACGTGCTAAAGGGCGATAGGAAAGCCACCTCTCACCTTGGCACGGACCTACCACCGAGTCATGCAGCAGGTGGGTCTTTATGCCTTACTTGCTGCTTGATATTTATCTTGTCCGAATACTTTACGAAACGTGGTGGGTGGTGTTGTCCTGCAATTTATCAGACTCCTTGCAGCACAACACTGATTACTCTGCTTATCCCGTTTGTCGGCATACAGCATGTGGTATGGATAGATGGGATGAATTAATAACCACGGTAATAAAATACCCTAAAGACATTCTGTTAATAATAATAAAATATTTTTTTGACTTAAACCTAACCAAGAATGTACTAATTACGTTTTGTACCCTTTAAAAGACAAACACATATTCAAAGTTTATTATTCATTTCTAAGTACGATTATTTTTAATACATATGCAAGCGCCACAAACAGACTAAAAAAGTAATTATTAAATACGTATTAATTCTAGAGGGAGCCGGAGTGGCGGCGGCGCCGATCTGGAAGCCGACGACCTGGTCGATGAGCTTCAGTTTGTCTGTGAGCAAGTTGGGCTTCAACTCGAGAGCGTTGCCGATCGAGAGATAGCTGGCCGAGCGCTTGGTCACCGGCGTCCACTTCACTGGGAGAAGCTTTGTCTTCGAAGGTGTCGGGTTTCTGCAAATAATAAAATATATCAATTAATTAAATAATCAGTCCAGTTCAGTGTAGCCGACATGAAATGAAGGGAAGCACTGACGTGGCTAATCGATATTGCATACCGGGTGGCTAAGCTCAAGTGGCAATGGGCTGGGCACGTCAGCCGAAGAGACTACGACCGTTGGAGTAACCGTGTCCTACACTGGCGGCCATGAACGGGAAAACGGAGTGTAGGAAGACCACCCGCCAGGTGGGACGACGACATCAAGTACGTCGGCGGAAAGAAGTGGTTTCGTACCGCTGAAGGCCGGGAGGACTGAAGGAAAATTGGAGAGACGTATGTCCAGCAGTGGACGCTTACACACTGACTGACTGACTGACGTGGCACCTAGTTCACCCGGTGTTATGGGCTAACATTACGGATGTTGTAGGTGATGTAGCCAAGCGTGTCAGTTCACATAAAAAAAAACCTTAATATAATTGCACAATACTGCTAAAGTTCAGCGTTTTTGCGTCCACTGCTGGACAAAGCCTCTCCAATGAAGAAGCATAGCCGGGTGGGAGCTATTCTGAGATCTGCTGGTGGCCTGCGGGCGCACTAAGTACCCTGAAGGAGCGTCGGAGATAGTTTATCCACATAATATAGTCCTTTACAATCCATGTAATTGGATTCAATCCATAAATATTGCTGAAGTTCAGCATTTTTGCGTCAACTACTGGTACGCCTCTCCAATCCAATCCTTTGGAAAAAACAGCTTAACGAAAGTCAAATACTTTGAGGAGTTACACTTTTCACATTAAAAAGGCAGTTAAAAAAAGGTTGTTGAAAGGGGAGCGCCGTCAGAATGCAACAACGTTTATATAAAAAAATAAACTCCATTTAAACTCCAGATTTTATCCACAAAACATGCCTAGCATAATATTACTTCTATTTTAATTTATAGATCTGTCCTTGCAGAAACCCTGAACGCACATCACGCGATAAAATGGCAGGATTATTTCTAATACCTACCTACCCTTCTTAATGTTCGATTTTAGCAGAATTTTCTTCTAAACAACCCCTTAAGTCATCAGAGGACTAGACTCACCCGAATTTGACAAAGTTTGTGAGTAGCGTCGTCACGCGGTCTACAGTCAATCCATCGGCCGTCCTGTTAGAGGACACTCCGTGTGTGAACACATAGGCCCAGAAGTCTCCGCGCCGGGCTCCCACCAGATAGTTGAAGTTGTCTCGTGGCAGGCTCAGTCTACCGTCGTAGGAAAACTCGAATAAATAAACGGGCTCGTTTGAGTTTTTGGCGTTGTATACGGCCGACACGAGAGCGGGATAACCGCCATATATATCAGAACAGAACTTTATGAAGTTGTCGTCGATTCTAATATCATTGCTTCCGAAGTAAGCCTTCTTGATTTTGTCCTGCAACTTCTTCCAAGCTCTCGTATCCTTCTTTTGGGACGTCCGCGATACAACTTTAGATACATTTTGGTTTACTAGCTTTCTAATTTCTGAAAAGTATGGCGCTCTGGTCAGCCCTTCCAAGTTCGAGTATCCTATTATGTAAGGAACCTTTCTGTAGTTATTTTTCTTGATTATCTCTATCGGATGCTTAGTGATGATACTGCTGTCGGATTCTATAGTTTCGATGCACGGTCCAAGCCTGCCGCTTATGTTATAATCCTCCATAGGAGCGAGTCCGAGCACATTCGGAGAAAGTTTCTGAAAGAAATTCAGCAGTTCGCGCGCATCAACTTTACCTTGGAAACCCATCTTCTTAGCCAAATCGTACGCCTGCGTTCTGCCGTCTACGTCGTATACTCCTACGAAGGCGGAACCGCTCTCAGATATAGCTCGTTTGAAAAGTCCATTAGCCCTGTCGGAAAGAATTATGGTATCGAGAGAGACGGCTCCGGCGCCCGTTCCGTAAACTGTGATATTATCAGGATCTCCTCCAAAGTTCGCTATGTTCTGTCGAACCCAACGGAGGGCTGCGACCTGGTCTTTAATGCCGGCGTTACCGGGAGCCTCCGCCGTTCCTAGACACAGGAAGCCGAGTACTCCGACCCTGTACTCGAAAGTGACAACTATGACTCCGTGCTTGACAATGTTCTCTGGTCCTCCGCGATCTCCGCTGCCGATGAACGCTCCGCCGTGTATGTGGACGCAGACAGGTTGCTTCTTGTTATCTCCATTGTAGGGTACGAATACGTTTAGTCTTAGACAATCCTCCTGGTAGATAACGTTTTCGTTCCTGCGCGGGCGCTGCGGGCACACGATGTTCCTCGTCGTTGCGTTGAATATGTTCTGCCAACGTGACGGTGGCAGCGGCGCCTGAAACAGCAAGAATTTACACATCATTATCACATCAAAATGTAAATTTATATATATATACTTTTTTTTTTTTAATCCGGTATGGGCAGCTGAGTCGGAGGGGCCAAAGCACATGCTCTGACCAGCCAATATAACCTCCGAGAAGGTAGGTGCCATAACGGAGACTTCCCTGGATTGCTGGCTATACTGGACTAGAGGAGAACACAACCGAGGTTCATAAGCGGCCATCTGACATCCAGTACGGTGGTACCAACCCAGTCGGCTACAATAGAAAAAAAAAATACTACAATAAACATTCAATTATGATATGAAAACTAGACAAAATAAAAATGGTAAAGTACCTAATGAGTTTATTATTAAAATATATCACAGCATTATGTAACACAAATAATGTAAATAATTTGCAACAATATAAATGAGGTAACTATTTATATGCCAACCGATTCAACTATGGCTTTGCAGAAGAAGCTAACGCACCTTGAATCGATGCTCCTTCATAGGCGTAGTGGCGTAAGGGATGCCGAAGAAGCTATAGTGATTCTTATTATGTTCCCTGAATCCTCTCACCAAGCCTTGATTAGTTTTCACAACCCTTTCATAAGTCGGAAGTGCGGCATTCACTGAACAACTGAATAAAAGTAGGAGTAATAACATTTTTAATTTTATTATGTCTTGTTGGGTTAGAATTAATTCACGAGACGATTGAACGAATGTCAGAGTAACCGACGACTGAGTTGTGCGTTCAAGAATGTTATTTGAACAAGTGTTATTGCGTTAATATTTAAATCGTATGTCAATTGACACAGTATAATGTATTCGGATTTCCTTGAATTGCCCTCGCCCGAAGCCGCTATTTGCTGTAGAAGGAATTCAATAGGAACAAGACATAGTATCAATGTTAGTTTGCTTAAATACTTATTTGTTAATTTTGAAGGCGTAGTTAGTTAGATGTATTTTTATTTATTTTATTTCGAAAACTTACAGCTTTAACAAGATATAAATTTCCAGACATGCCAACAGAGAAGACCGCATGGTACTCTCATCGTCGTGGGTTCCTCTGCTGGCGAAGCACGGCTCGGGTGGTAACCAGCATCAAGCTCTGGCAGCTATAGACACAGTGAGCTACGTGTGCACGACCTGTTCCAGCAAGAGATGTCGAACCTCGGGTATTCGTCTGTTAATTTGTCATCTGCTCCTTCAAATAATTTTTGAAATGAAATGAAATGAATCCATACTGAAGCCTATTACTAACCCTACGTCTTCTGTCTGTCAGTCTCTCTGTATGTCCGTCCGTCCTTACGTTCGATGGCTGTATTTTTGGAACCGTAATAGCTAGCCGGTAGAAATTTTCACGGACTATTGTGTTATTTTAGCGGATATAATAACACATATTAAAACATTGTAAAATGACAAACTAAGCCTGTACGAAACGGGTTTATGGCCGTTTTTAGGTTTCCGCATCCCGTACGGAAGCCTATTACTAAGCCACCGCCGTCTGTCTGTCCGTCCGTCCGTCCGTCCGTCTGTCCGAGGGCTGTATCTCTTGAACCGTAATAGGTAGCCCGTAATAGGTGAGCCCGTACTATGGCGGATATAACAACAAATAATAAAAAAAAGGAAAATGTTAAAAATTGGTATGGAGCCAAGGGGAGCCCCCCTTGGCTCCATACAACAAACGTGCGAAAAATCGATTGGTCACGCTACTGAATAATAGATGGCGCCACAGGCTTTTATACATTGCATTGCTGAAAGACAAAAGATAGGCGGATATTATTGATAGCGGAGAGATACGGAAACCTCCGTGTGCGAGTAAAACTCGCACTTAAAATATTGTTTATGTCTGCCTGACAGGTGCCCATATATTCACGTCCCTCTTGAAGGACGCGAAATTCACATTATGTTTATCTGTTTGTGTGACTGTGTGAATTGTACCAAAATTATTTTTCCCTTACACGATTACTTTTGCCTTACAGTCTAAGTTTACTTCATCAAAGTGAATACTTGAAACTAAGAAAGGATGGATATTTTCTGAGGTATTTTCAGAGCAAAATACACCCCGCCTACAGTAAATTGTCACTCATTTTCAATGACTAACACTGTATAAGCTGTATGGAGGGTCGTGTCATGTGACATTAGAAGGTTTGTATTGGAGCGTCGGGAGAGGTATGCGCCAGGCAGACCGTGAAATGATCTGGAACAGACTGTAAGTAACCTGAGCGCAGCGATGATGCATCTTCCAACTTCACTAAACCCGAACACACACTCACCGGAATTTCCGGCCGGAATTCCCTGACCGAAGCTGCATAGTACGGTTCGCTATGCGCAGTGCCGATTCACGTCCCATACAATTTACCGCCGACAGGAAAATAAGGCCCGATTCCGGCAATTGTGCCTTTGGGCTAACGCAAGATAGCTTCCTTGCCTACTTATTCCTTTTACTTTCAGTTCTATCCCTCATTCATAAACTGTAGGCAGAATATTTTCCATTGCAAAGTGATACCAGCGATCTAGTCTTTCAAAAATTATTTCAGAGCTTGCGTATATATTTACCTTACTATTACTAGAACATCAAGAATGTATAGAAAATCTCTCAGATTACTGTTTCCCAGTGCGGTAGGCAGAGACAACGGATCTACGCGTGCCACGATCCTGACACCTCTGCCGCCTCTTCCACTCTCATAGTAATCTTCCTACATGCTCTTCGGTTACGGGTACTTGCGCACTTGACCCTTTTTGAGCACATGCCCGATCTGGTCCAGGTACGTGCGTCTAGGACGATCTTCCCGACTCTTCCGCTCACATCTCATCTCATCTCATCTCACTAATATCATAAATGTCTTTATAGGTCGTGTCATGAATTTTAATCGTAATCATGAATTTTAACTAATATTAAGCATTTCATAAAACACGCCATAGATGGCGTGAGTGGCATTGACCATGACATGGCAATACGGAACCCTCGGTGCGCGAGTTCGACTCGCACTTGGCCGTTTTTTTTTTTTAACATTTAAACCTTATACGTATAATACAAAACTAATGGTATAGGGTCCTTATGTGAAAGGGTCTTCTTCAAGTACATATTTTTTTATGGTAGGCTATCTTTTCGCATGTCGTATAAATTTTAGATTAAAAAAAAACCTATTTTCGCGAATATCGAACGGCAAATCCTTAAGCCACTTAAGCCACTTTAAGCACTCATTCAATAAGATGAAACTAGCAGGCTTTATCTGCAACGACCACGCTCACTGCCAATCCATTACCTAAACAAGATAGTCGCCCGTATCAGGCCTCACGCACTCTATGTACTTGCGCGCGCTAACTACCTACCGCCCGACGGGCCGCCGGCGGCGGTCTATTTCAGTGGTATTCGTCAGCCACGCGAAGTATACATAGACGCAGGCCCACGCAACTGCGCGCAGCTGCAAAGCAATAAGCACTTTACACTCGATCGTTAAGGTACATTTTCGCACGCAGCGATTGGCGACGTGAACCAGTAGGCTATTAAAGCCCGAAGGTAGGAACATTTTCTATGGAGTGATTTATCTGTTACGAAGTAACTATTAAGTAATCTGTGCCCGTATCGTCGTCGTAAGAAAATTTAGACCTGAATTTAAATAAACTTAATTAAATACTTACACACATACAACACGCTGTATTCCGAAAATCGGGGAAAACAGAGTAATCGGTGTTGTGCTGCAAGCACTCTTGTAAATTACAGCACAACACCTGCCACCACGTTTAGCAATGTATTAGAACAAGATAACTATCAATCAGCAAGACGTAAGGCACGAAGACCCACATGACTCAGTGGAATGACCGTGCAAAGGTGAGAGGTGGCTAGAGTGTCGCCCTTTAGCATGGCACCTTGTCCTTATCCCTTAGTCGCCTTTTATGACATGCACGAGGAGAGATGCAGTGGGGCTATTATTTTCAAGTAACGGCCCCACACAGTATGTTGTATTGTAAGTAATGTTATTTTGGATGATTTTATTCGGTACTGGTAAATCAAGACAAGAACTTTTATTAAAAAATCAGTCAAGCGCGTGTTTTACTCACGCACGGAGGGTTCCGTAGATCCGCTATACCATACCTGTCAAAAACCATATCCGTCTATCTTTTGTCTGCCTGCAATACAAACTACCTGTGGCGCCATCCATTATTTAGTTGCGTGAATATGTACTACTTAGCACGATTCTTGTATGGGGACCCCGTTATTTGTATTATGCAATTGAACAATATATTAAATTCACCCGGTGGTGTGGGCTGACGAGGTTGGATTAACACGTAAGTAATTTCTAACCAACAACTTTAGAGGTAGGGACGTCGGACCTTCCCCGCACCAGCGTAACAGGATATTAGTAAAAACGTACCAATAACATTCGTTACCACCCAATCAGAGCGCGATACCACCCGATACCACCCAATCAGAGCGCGTGCCGTCCCCTCCGCTACCCGCGGAGCTCGGCGACGCTGGTTCTCATATAAGCAATGGACAGTCCGAAGTCCAAACTCTTCTAACGTTCTTGTTTCTACCGACTGATAGTATTTTTATTTAGTAGCTCTTCTAGTATTAACCTTTGTGTGATGTACCTACCTTTTATTGTATTCATGTCATTAAATTGTCAGCGACTGCAGGTTACGCAATCAGCGAGTGCAGAATGATGGAGTGCAGCTCGCGATGCGCAGAGGCGTCAGGCGGCTCAGGTGACGACAGCGACTCCTTTCTTCGGAATCCTTGAACCGTTCACTACTTTACTATCTATTCACCAGTCAATTTAAGTTTCCTACGTCCTTAGTATATGCAGTTAGAAACTGTTGTATATGCTTAGCAAGTTCATATATTATATAACAGACATCGGAATCCGCGGGGCACGAATACGACCTTGTTAGGGATTGACTACGGCGATCAATAAACAATCGACACTGTTATCGATACTCATATTTATTTGTTTATTGTATTTTATTCATTTCATATTTCAGACCTGAATACTTATATACCTACAGTACTTATATAAACATGTATACTTTATGTTAAGGATTAAGTAAATATAATACATATTTATATAAGGTCTTTCAAAATTAGTTCATAGTACGCTAAGGGGGGGTTCTGTATCATATAGGGAGTAATAAAAATTTTATTTTAATATAAAAATGTTTGGACCTTGGGCTTTTTTTAAGTAAAAAATTTTTTTATGTAGGTATTTAAATAAAAAAATAGGTGGTTGATTTTTATAACCTAATCGATTCAGTTTCATAACAGTAACAAAAAAGTCTTCATGACCATTATGGTGTAACACGTGTAAGTTGGTAAAAAAAATTAAATTCTTTCTATTCCATACTAATAAAACTAAAATTGTGATTTTTCACAATTTCTGAAAGAAAGAGATATACGTGTTGGAAGACTTTTTTGTTCCTGGCATGAAACCGAAACGATTAAGAATTTTTTTTTTTACATTTAAAATAAAAAAAAAAAAAAAATTGTAAAAAAAAAATTCTTTGTTCTTCAAAAGTGATCTATTTCCGATACAGAACCCCCCCTTAGCGTACTATGAACTAATTTCATAAGACTAATTTTTTTGGACCTTGGCCTTTTTTTTATGTAAAATATTTTTTATGTGTTTAAATAAAAAAATAGGTGGTTGATTTTTATAGCCTAATCGATTCAGTTTCACAACAGTAACAAAAAAGTCTTCAATATCATTATGATGTAACACGTGTAAGTTGGTAAAAAAAATCAAATTCCATACTAATAAAACTAATATTGTGGTTTGAACAGATTTGTATTGTACCTACAAAGTAAATACAACATTTGTTTATTATATTTTATTTTCTATAGAAATACTCTTAGTTTTAATAATCGACATTATTCCATATTATTCTAAAATAACGATCGATTTTCGATATTTGTGGATACATTGTCCCATCACTAAACAACCTTGAATCATTCGTGCCCCGCGGATTCCGATGTATGATTATATACCATATACTTACTAGGTCCATCCAGTCAGTGTACAGTTCCCGGCAGGATTTTTTTTTATGGAAACTGACACGGTTGGCTACATCACCTACAACATCCGTGATGTCAGCCCATAATACCGGGTGAACTAGATGCCATGTCAGCGCTTCCCTTCATTTCATTTCGGCTACACTGAACTGGACGGAAAACACGAACTATTTACATAGCCGTTTCGACCGAGACGTTTCATTCAGTGCGATGGTATCAACCCGGGCGGGATAAACGCTACCACATAGTAAGGTAAGAAGGGAAGAGACCTACAGTTTTACGTGGAATCCGAACCACGGTCAGCATCTAACGGTCAAGCGGTCACCCATCCAAGTGCTGACCGCGCCCAGGTGTGCTTAACAACAGTCTACCGACCTAGTAAGTGTCATAATAGTCTTCCTGAACGCAGCCCGGCCTTCGGCCTCGCCCTCTGTTACTTACTTTCTTTGAAACGGTTATCGTCTTCCTGAACGCAGCTCGGCCTTCGGCCTCGCCCTCAGTTACTTACTTTCTTCAAGAAGGTTTATAGTCTTCCTGTACGCAGCTCGGCCTTCGGCCTCGCCCTCAATTACTTACTTTCTTTGAGTAGGTTTATCGTCTTCCTGAACGCAGCTCGGCCTTCGGCCTCGCCCTTAGTTACTTACTTTAGTTGAGAAGGTTTATCGTTTACCTTAACGCAGATCGGCCTTAGTTACTTACTTTCTTCCTTTGAAATACGAATTTCACACGAGCGAAGCCGCGGGCAAAAGCTAGTTCATTCCATAAATGTCTTTCGTTAAATTCTATCAACCATTCTTCTATAACCGACCGAAGCATTATTTTCTCAATCCTTGTCACTATATCTTCTTTCAGACCACAACTCTCGCACTATGTATTAGGATGTATTAACATGTATTAAGTATTCAAACAATTATTTCATTTTAAATTCTCGCGCTCAAGTATTTTGCTATTGCCTACTGACATTTCATTATAATTATTCATCTACTCTAATAAAGGTTACATAGGTGAAATCTCTGTAAGGGGTAAGTGCACCTCATCTAAATTTCATAATTCCCTTGTTTCTGTAAATGTTTTTTGGAGCAATATAATATTTTCTATCTATCAATCTAGGCATATAAAATGTTCAATAAAAATAGTGCAACAGATTTTTCAATCGAGATTTACCACGTCGTCTGTACAAAACGTAGGTATGTACGTGTACATACTCACATTGTAGAACTAATTCACTCGCGCCACTCAACTTGCCTTGGCATTGGATGCCGCGTATAAACGCACTTGTGTAAATAGCTCATGTTGGATGAGTGGTCAGGTCGAAGGAAACTGTAAACACTGCGCACTTGCACGTACAATCTGTACTCGACTCTGTCTGGTGATCGCTTCATTCTCACCAATTCAATTGGATGTATACTCACAGCGTAGAAAGAGAGATTTACCTATGCGTACGTACACTCATTACTATCGAATGGAGTAATCCTGTGGGGTAACTCAACCGATGCTGAAATATTGCTAATACTGCAAAAACGAGCGATAAGGGTATTGGCCAGTGTATCACGAACAACATCTTGTAGAGACTTTTTCAAATCCTTTGGTATATTAACTGTGTGCTCTCTATATATATATGAAGTAGTATATATATATGTACGCAAAAACATGAATTCTTTTGAGTCAAATGTCGCAAGTTATAATTATAACACACGTAACTCAGAGCGTTTAAAATCTGTTGCGCATAAATCGGCGATGGCTGAAAAAGACCCTGACGTGATTGGACCCAAATTGTACGAAAATGTTCCTGATACAATAAAATCAATATATAGTGACAATGTGTTCCAGAGTCAGCTGAAAATATTTCTCTTAGACAATCCATTTTATAAGTTAAGTGAATTTTTGTCTTACTGTAAATAAAAATTCTTCTGACTTTGATAATTCAAATTGTTTGTATGCATAAACACAAATTTTATTAATAACTTGACTGAACCCTATGTTCTTTGTTTTGTATTTTATTATCTTTTTTAATGGGTATATTTTTGACTTATTATTTTTAATTTTTTGCTTAGATATAGTATGTTATATTCAACATAATTAAAACTTAGTATGTAAGTTATATTTAAAAAAAGCTCTGTAAGGTTTCTTACCCGGTTCTTCCTTATAGATTGCACTACTGAACGGGAAATCATAAAAAATGATGACGAACCATACTGAATATGCATATGTCTCAATGAAATATTGTTATTGTTGTGTGTTCTTTATGGCGAAATAAATATCTGAATCTGAATCTGAATCTTTATATATATGTAATCATTTGTCTTCCAGCCTGCCTATACTCTCTTTGTCTCACTAGACGTATTGAGAAGCCCGTTGTAGCGAGTGAGACGGATCATGAAAAATTGCAATAAACAATAAAAACTCTATGGACAGTGAGTATGGGGAGATTTGGCAACAGTGCTGTCTAGGTCTAGGGAGTACAGTGACCTACTCCAGTGCCCTTTTTCTTTTGATGCCATTCAAATTGATGTGTTTGGAATTTAACTACATGTAGTTCAATTCTACTAGTTAAGCAAGCATGCAAGTTAGTCATTTTTTTTAATTAATAAAGGCGGACGTTAACCGTCCACCAAATCTGGATGAAGCGATATTCACCAAAAAGTACTATAAAATGACCGAATCTGGGAAAAAGTGTCAGAGCTTTTCGTCTTCAAATATGGACCCCCTTTTGAACCCTGAAGTTACGAAACCCTATCCTGAAACATCCCTGTATAATAAATCATATTTCCCTGTTAATTATTTGAAATTCAGCATCACGTCTCGATACGGATGTCTCATCGAAGCCGCTTCGATTCCACCCACACCGGAAGGTACTGTACAGCTCCCGGCCGCAAATAATGCGTGTCGAGCTTTAGAAAGAGACAATCCTGTTGCAGAGCGTCGTCCCTGTAGCACGAACTCGCCAGTCTCTGTGTGATCATAAGGGACGACTCTCTACAACTCGATTGTCTCTTTCTAAAGCTCGACACGCATTTTGTCAGCCTCTGTAGATTAGTGGTGCGGTCGGTAGACTGTTGTTAAGCACACCTGGGCGCGGTCAGCACTTGGATGGGTGACCGCTTGACCGTTAGATGCTGACCGTGGTTCGGATTCCACGTAAAACTGTAGGTCTCTTCCCTTCTTACCTTACTATGTGGTAGCGTTTATCCCGCCCGGGTTGATACCATCGCACTGAATGAAACGTCTCGGTCGAAACGGCTATGTAAATAGTTCGTGTTTTCCGTCCAGTTCAGTGTAGCCGAAATGAAATGAAGGGAAGCGCTGACATGGCATCTAGTTCACCCGGTATTATGGGCTGACATCACGGATGTTGTAGGTGATGTAGCCAACCGTGTCAGTTTCCATAAAAAAAAATCCTGCCGGGAACTGTACACTGACTGGATGGACCTAGTAAGTATATGGTATATAATATAATATATGAACTTGCTAAGCATATACAACAGTTTCTAACTGCATATACTAAGGACGTAGGAAACTTAAATTGACTGGTGAATAGATAGTAAAGTAGTGAACGGTTCAAGGATTCCGAAGAAAGGAGTCGCTGTCGTCACCTGAGCCGCCTGACGCCTCTGCGCATCGCGAGCTGCACTCCATCATTCTGCACTCGCTGATTGCGTAACCTGCAGTCGCTGACAATTTAATGACATGAATACAATAAAAGGTAGGTACATCACACAAAGGTTAATACTAGAAGAGCTACTAAATAAAAATACTATCAGTCGGTAGAAACAAGAACGTTAGAAGAGTTTGGACTTCGGACTGTCCATTGCTTATATGAGAACCAGCGTCGCCGAGCTCCGCGGGTAGCGGAGGGGACGGCACGCGCTCTGATTGGGTGGTATCGGGTGGTATCGCGCTCTGATTGGGTGGTAACGAATGTTATTGGTACGTTTTTACTAATATCCTGTTACGCTGGTGCGGGGAAGGTCCGACGTCCCTACCTCTAAAGTTGTTGGTTAGAAATTACTTACGTGTTAATCCAACCTCGTCAGCCCACACCACCGGGTGAATTTAATATATTGTTCAATTGCATAATACAAATAACGGGGTCCCCATACAAGAATCGTGCTAAGTAGTACATATTCACGCAACTAAATAATGGATGGCGCCACAGGTAGTTTGTATTGCAGGCAGACAAAAGATAGACGGATATGGTTTTTGACAGGTATGGTATAGCGGATCTACGGAACCCTCCGTGCGTGAGTAAAACACGCGCTTGACTGATTTTTTAATAAAAGTTCTTGTCTTGATTTACCAGTACCGAATAAAATCATCCAAAATAACATTACTTACAATACAACATACTGTGTGGGGCCGTTACTTGAAAATAATAGCCCCACTGCATCTCTCCTCGTGCATGTCATAAAAGGCGACTAAGGGATAAGGACAAGGTGCCATGCTAAAGGGCGACACTCTAGCCACCTCTCACCTTTGCACGGTCATTCCACTGAGTCATGTGGGTCTTCGTGCCTTACGTCTTGCTGATTGATAGTTATCTTGTTCTAATACATTGCTAAACGTGGTGGCAGGTGTTGTGCTGTAATTTACAAGAGTGCTTGCAGCACAACACCGATTACTCTGTTTTCCCCGATTTTCGGAATACAGCGTGTTGTATGTGTGTAAGTATTTAATTAAGTTTATTTAAATTCAGGTCTAAATTTTCTTACGACGACGATACGGGCACAGATTACTTAATAGTTACTTCGTAACAGATAAATCACTCCATAGAAAATGTTCCTACCTTCGGGCTTTAATAGCCTACTGGTTCACGTCGCCAATCGCTGCGTGCGAAAATGTACCTTAACGATCGAGTGTAAAGTGCTTATTGCTTTGCAGCTGCGCGCAGTTGCGTGGGCCTGCGTCTATGTATACTTCGCGTGGCTGACGAATACCACTGAAATAGACCGCCGCCGGCGGCCCGTCGGGCGGTAGGTAGTTAGCGCGCGCAAGTACATAGAGTGCGTGAGGCCTGATACGGGCGACTATCTTGTTTAGGTAATGGATTGGCAGTGAGCGTGGTCGTTGCAGATAAAGCCTGCTAGTTTCATCTTATTGAATGAGTGCTTAAAGTGGCTTAAGTGGCTTAAGGATTTGCCGTTCGATATTCGCGAAAATAGGTTTTTTTTTAATCTAAAATTTATACGACATGCGAAAAGATAGCCTACCATAAAAAAATATGTACTTGAAGAAGACCCTTTCACATAAGGACCCTATACCATTAGTTTTGTATTATACGTATAAGGTTTAAATGTTAAAAAAAAAACGGCCAAGTGCGAGTCGAACTCGCGCACCGAGGGTTCCGTATTGCCATGTCATGGTCAATGCCACTCACGCCATCTATGGCGTGTTTTATGAAATGCTTAATATTAGTTAAAATTCATGATTAGTTAAAATAATTCATACTCTTTTCGGTAGATGGCGCGCATACACTTTTTAGTTTCTTATCTATATGGGGACCTCCGTGATTTTTTTATTTTTTCTTATTTTTATTATTTGTTATATCTGCCACCATAGCACATGTTCTGTGAAAATTTCAACGGGCTACTTATTACGGTTCAAGAGATACAGTCCTCGGACAGACGGACAGACAGACAGACATACAGACGGCGTAGGCTTAGTAATAGGTTCCCTTACGACGGATACGGAACCCTAAAAAGAGCTAAACGAATTGGTGAAGGTGTCGAGATTTTTGTAACACTTTTTAATCACCGAGAAAATAAGTCAGTATAAGACGCATACACGCTATGCGTCCACTGCTGGACATACGCGTCTCCAATTTACCTCCAGTCCTTCCGGCCTTCAGCGGTACGGAACCATTGCGGAACCATTCCGTCAACGCCGACGTACCTGATGTCGTCGTCCCACCTGGCGGGTGGTCTTACGTACGCTGCCAAAATGATATCCACCCTTTTGGCTTCGACGCAGTCGGGTAAAAAGAAAATACCTACACGACAAAATAAAGTAGAAGAAGAAAGAAGCGGACTGTAGGTGACGAAGGTCGGACTTACAAAGGGATTTCCTTCTTTGTACCGACTTGTCTTTACGTGAGTTTTGAGACAAACAAAAAGAAAACAAAGCTCTCCGCAGCCCGGTGCTTCGCCGATTACATCGACGGAGTTGTTTTGAAAGAGAATGTTTTTGAAGAAACATTGGTATAAAAAAAAATACATTAATTAACTACCGGGAAGGAGTTCGCCTAATGCAGGCACGTAGATAGTTAAGAGTTTTTAATTATCCGTTATTTATAAAAAAACCGTCCAAGTACGAGTCGAACTCGCGCACCGAGAGGGTTCCGTATCGCCATGTCATGGCCAGCGCCACCCACGCCATCTATGCCGAGTTTATGAAATGCTTCATATTAGTTCTAATTAATGTTTAGTTAAAATGCTTCTTACTATTTTCGGTAGAAGGCGCGCGCGCATACAATTTTTAGTTTTTAGTTTCTTCTATTGGAACCCCCGTGATAAATCGGCCATAGTATCACATATTCTGTGAAAATTTCAACGGACTACATATTACGGTTTAATTAAGAGATACAGCCCTCGGACAGACGGACAGACAGACAGACAGACATACAGACGGCGTAGGCTTAGTAATAGGGCCCCTACCGGATACGGAACCCTAAAAAAATACGCAAATCACCAACTAGCTGTTATGTATGTCTATGGTCTGCGGAAGCACCTATAATAAATAAAAGAAAGATTAGAGCAGGTTAGAACTTTTCCATTAATCAACCCCAACAAAACACAAAGTCAAGCAAAGCATCGCCGGCAGGAGCGAATAAAGGCAGAACGTAAACGCAGGACTAGGGGACGTCAGAAGTGGCATGAGGGGCCAAACTTTTGGGAGATAAATGTTGAATTGCAACGCCGCCGTCCACGCAGAAACTTTACTGACACGAAATCCCGCTTAGCGCTAAGTCAATAGTGAAAACAGGAAGAAAGTTACTCTTGTAAATTTACTTCCGAAAAGAGTGTCCCAGTCTAGAGTGCCTTTAGTCCCAGGAATATTGCAGAACTTAGCTGGGGCACGTCATACATAACCATCACACCCGCACCGATAGCGAATTGCGGGCCTATTAATAGGCTACTTGGGACGTGCGTGAGTCCGGATACCGCCGATGATGTAGTCTTAACGAGAACAACGCGGTTGGTTTAGGATCATTCGAATTTCAAATTTAAATGTATATTTATTTAAATGGAGAATATTATTTGTGCGTACTGCGTTACCGGCGAATAATGGCCGACGAATTACATTACTGCTATAAAAGTCACATTTTCATTTCAAATTTTTATGGTTCCGTATCCGTCGTACGGGACCCTATTACTAAGTGTACGCCGTCTGTCTGTCTGTCTGTCTGTCCGTCTATCCGAGGGCTGTACATCTTGAACCGTAATAGGTAGCCCGTTGAAATTTTCACAGAATATGTGTTATTTATTATGTATGACCGATATAACAACAAATAATAAAAATAAGAAAAAGTAAACAAATTCACGGGGTCCCCGATATACAAGAAAAAGTGTATGCGCGTCATCTACCGAAAACAGTATGAAGCATCTTAACTAGATGGCGTGAGTATTTTAACTAATCCATAGATGGCGTGAGTGGCGCTGACCATGACATGGCGATGCGGAACCCTCGGTGCACGAGTTCAACTCGCACTTGTTTAAATTATCGAGTGAGGTATAAGTCGATGGTGAGTGGTGAATGGTGAGGCGATGGGAGGAAAACATAGATATGGGACTCGATCGGTAGGTAGGCTACTTGCGATCCCCCGGCATCATAGTGCGGCGTTTGAAGGTTCTTTCAAATACGCCGCATCTCGATGCTGGAACAATTTGCCTCCGCCGATCAGGGAGATCACCAGTAACAAAGCATTTAAAATAAAACTTAAGTGTTATCTTCTTACACAACAGAGGAAGAATTAAGTCTGCTTACCTCACTGTACGTGTCTTTACTATTTTTCTTATACATTAGGTATATGTTTTTATTTAGGAATTTATCTAACTCTCAAAATTTATAATTGTATGCACAAGCAACTATTTATTCTTTAGTACCGATATCAAATTAACTTGTCTAAATTGTATATTCATATATTTATATATATATATAACAAATACATTCATTTATCATTAAAATATTGTAAGCTAGAGCGGAAGTTGTATGTCTTCAATTGTTAATCCTTAAATTGTTCAAGGGCTGGACTTAAATACAGCGCTGAGTCTAGTGAAATCTTCACTAGACTCAGCATAGGCTGTGTTCAGTCCTTTTTTTTCCTTTTTCCTTCTGTAACTGTTTAAATGTTATGTGTTAATTAATATTACTTGTCTTGATTGTTTTTAAATGTGTCTTAATATGTTAAAATAATGTAATGCTGAAGGGAAAAAATAAATATTTCTTATTTCTTATTTCTTAATTATTTTATAGTTAACAATAATTTGATAATATCAGCTCCATAGTACTCGTCTTCTCTATCCCTTAGGGCCCAGAATCCCTAGAGGAAATATGAATTTGAAGTTGGCATATTTATGTTTAACTAAAGAAAAACTAATTAATAATTATTAAAAACAAACAATAAACAGTTTTTTCTCTATTTCGGATTTGCATCTATCTAATGAAGAAATATAAAACATGTATAATTTGCTTAGTACTAACATACAAATGATAAAATATAAAAAATCTGAAGTTGAATTCTAATGTTCGATGCCAAATACGACTTTGGTGACGACAGCATAAGTTTCAATATGGAATCATCCAAGTTGACAAAGCGTAGGAGCTCGAAATTTTGATAATACGTCATCGACCTGGTAGCGAAATTGGTAACGCGATAGCTGATCGTGCAAGAGGTTCAAGTTCGAATCCTGACCCGAACGTATTTTTATCTTTTCTTTCCCTTTGCATCTATGTATTTACAAAATTATGAATATTTTTTATTGCAAAAAAAATATTTGTTGTTTGTTTTTCGCATAAAATGAAGTAAGACTGACTCAGTCTGTCTCCGAATAAAATACACATTGCGAATACATACGCAGTGAGTCACGTCGTGATTCATTATAATGCTCGATGTGGTTTCGATGACTGTTTAAAAATCCGATAATACAATATATATATACGAGTATATATTTTTTTATGGAAACTTACACGGTTGGCTACACCACCTACAACATCCGTGATGTCAGCCCATAACACCGGGTGAACTAGGTGCCATGTCAGTGCTTCCCTTTATTTCATGTCGGCTACACTGAACTGGTCGGAAAACACGAACTATTTTACATAGCCGTTTCGACCGACGTTTCGTTCAGTACGGTGGTACCAACCCGGGCGAGATAAACCCTACCACCTAGTGATGATGTACACGATTAACTCGTGCAATTTTCGACGTATCAAAGCGTAGATAACCTACCTATGGCTGAAATTATACAATCCCTCTTCCTTCCTTCCTTATCCTCCTTCCTTCCTTATCCTTATATTATATTATATTATATTTTATATTTTATATTTTTTATACTTATAACAAAATCCAACGTCTGCTTTCTGTCTGTCTGTCTGTCCGCTTATAACTCGAGAACCACTGAACCGATTTTAATAAAACAAAATTCTACGGATAGCTTGATTCTTCCCATCAACTATAGGCTACTTACTATCACGCTAAATGGCTTATGAGGTTAGCAGTGAAGTGAAATATGAGAGCGGGCGGACCCGCGGGCACAGCTAGTAACTATTATAAATTCCAAAGTCTGCCGTCTGTGTGTATATATGTAGTATGTTCGCTTATAACTCAAGAACGGCTCAACATATTCGCTTACAATTTTTACATATGCAATGGGAGATACCTCCGCCAAGTTTATAGGGTATATAGCATAACGCCATTATTCATATGAGCTGAGCTGTGAGATCCAAAGTGAACGCAGTCGAAAACAATATGCTAATTCGGTTAGATTTACATGGAGTTTTCAGTGCCACGGGCACAATTTTAGTAAACAACAAACATGAAATTGAAAAGAAAACATTGAAAGAGAGCTGAAAATATAATTACTTGCTTTATTTGATTACTAGCTTTTGCCCGCGGCTTCGCTCGCGTGAAATTCGTATTTAGAAGAAGAACGTAAGTAAGTAAGAAAGAAGCCCGAGCTGCGTTCCTGCGTTACATTTATTTTGGCGCGCGGAACAATTCGGTTTGTATGAGAGCCACATCTTAGCGTAACCGGAACTGAATTTTATCCTGAGCCTGAGCCTATCCTGTGTCCCATATAGTAAAATGTGCTTGTACTAAGTTTAATCGAATTCGGACGAACGGTTTAAGAGTTAAGTATGCAGGAACATACATACATACAGAAATGATTTCTAAAAACCGCCAATTTAGTTTAATATCATACATAGAGTCTTCAAACGCAATATCTCATAAAACAAAGTAATTTACTCCATGATCATCCCTTACAGATTTATTATTGGTATTGATTGATTGTGCTGCTTGAGGAAATTATACACTAGATGAAAAGTAATTTGGAATATTCAAACACTATCCATGATTTTCTTTCACCCCTTTTTCCCCAGCCGCACGTATAGCTGAAGACTGGCGGCGTTTCCCTATTTCGACGTTCGTTCCCACGTGCGGAGGAAATCGAGAGGCTTCGACGGAGACGGGAGGTGCGGCAGGTTCGACGTTGACTGATACCCGTCCGTGTTGGCGTCACCGTGAGTGGCTTTCGCCGTCGGGCCGGGCCCGCCCGCCCGGGCCCTGGGGGCGGCATGGAGGCGTCGGCGGGTGCGGGGCGGGCGGGGGGCTGAAGGCCGCTTTATGCGGCTTCCTGTCAACTATTTTGTAAACTATTCCAATGACTTTGAGCGTACCTGCTAATAGTGGGAACTTGTTATACACGGTGTTGCAACCCCAACCTTAAAACCCGAAAGGGGGTGATTCTGTACGTGAAATAGAACAACTTTTGTTCTACGACTTTTTTAATTGAAGAAAAAAAAATGTTTTCTCCATAAATTTTGAGAATAGGTATTTTTTTTTTTTATGGAAACTGACACGGTTGGCTACATCACCTACAACATCCGTGATGTCAGCCCATAACACCGGGTGAACTGGTGCCACGTCAGTGCTTGCTTCCCTTCGGTCGTGCCGGCTACACTGAACTGGAGGGATTTAAAATTTGTATGGAAAAAAATATTTTTTTTTGTTTCAAAAAATTTTTTTTCTTCACAGAAGTTGTTTAGTTTCACATGTAGAATAACCTCCTTATGTCAGTTAAAAATATTACGGGGGCAACTGCAACACCGTGTATAATATAATATAGTATTAGTATAATAAAGTATTTTTTAATTAAACCCCACATGGGTGTCTACCTCACCTACTTCACCCGTGATTTCAGGCCATAAAACATTGGTGAACTAGGTGCATGAGTAATTTTTTAGAAATATTTAAACACGCTCTTCACCAAAAAGCGGGGCCCTTCCACCGAGTCAATGTAGCAGGTGGGTCTTCGTGCCTTACTTGCTGCTTGATAGTTGTCTTGTCGTAATACTTTGCTAAATGTGGTGGTTGGTGTTGTGCTACAATTTACAAGAGTACTTGCATCACAACACCGACTGCTCTGCTTACCCCGATTGTCGGGATACAGCGTGTGGTATGTATCTATGTAGATTTAAACCAGCACTGTTGAATTATAAAATTTGCCTAATTATATCTAATTCTCCCTTCTTACCTTACAAGGTGGTAGGGTTTATCCCGGCCGGGTTTATACCACCACCGCACTGAACGAACGTCGGTCGAAACGGCTATGCACATAAATAGTTCGTGTTTTCCGTCCATCAGTTCAGTGTAGCCGACATAAAATGAAGGGAGCACTGACATGGCACCTAGTTCAACCGGTGTTATGGGCTGACATCACGGATGTTGTAGGTGATGTAGCCAACGTGTCAGTTTCTATAAAAAAAAATAAAAAAAACATATTTCGACACTTTCACGTATTCAAATATTCTTCATTTATTTCCACGTTTTTCTTATATTAATTTTAAGTATTTACATAAATAAAACACTTAAATAAAATCTAAAATAAATATATAAATAAACGGAATTTCCACCACCGGCGCGGAGGCGGCGGGGCGAGCCCAGGCTACCAATGATGGTCGGGTCCTAAAGAGAGAAACCTCCAGACGATGCGTGCAGTGTCGAGCAGGGCTGCCTTCTGGATTTGGACCACTCAGCGAGAGCCTCCGAGGCTCTTACTCGACGACCAACATATCAGTGTTTTTTATCTCGTGTTTACTATTACGTTTGGACATATAATGAATACGTGAAAATATCGAAATAACTAGATATAATTAAAGAATTTTTTTAATTCAACAGTGCTGGTAAAACTCTCTCAAAAATTACTCATGTAAACTCTTCTTGATTTAGTGGAGCGACTCTACATTCCCCTGAAAGAGCACGCAACGAAATAGAAATCTTACATTCGCACCACAACTTGGTAATTAAATTAAATTATGTACCCACTTGTGTTTCAATCGGCATGTCTTGGGAAATTCGTCAGAAGGCGAAACTTATTTCCCACAAAAGTATGAGTAAAATATTAAACTGTGAGACAAGGACGCCGCCCGTGAAGTGTTTTCACTCATTACTGCGCGCGAGCTTCTCAACAATACTCCGTCCTCTATAAAGCGGCGGGTGGCCGAGTGGTTTGGGCATCGGATTCTCATGCGAGAGGTCCGAGGTTCGAATTCGGTCGGCGTGTACTAATGAGTTTTTTCTGACGAAAAAATTTACGTGCATACCTACACCTGCTGCTTCACCGTTCGGAACCGGTGTAAAACTGTAGGTCTCTTCCCTTGCCACTTACTAGGTGGTAGGGTCAAATTGTAGCCGACTGGGTTGGTACCACCGTACTGAATGTAACATGGCCGCATAGCAGCCTAAGTCGTCTTCTCATCTAGTCCAGTATAGCCAGCAATCCAAGGAAGTCTATGTATGAAGTATGGCAGCTACCTTCTCAGAGTTGATATTGGCTGGTCGGAGCATGTGCTTTGGCCCCTCCGACTCCGCCACCCATACCGGATTACATAAAAAAAACTTTGCTAAACGTGGTGGCCGGAGTTGTGCTGTAATTTACAAGTGTACTTGCGGCACAACACAGATTACTCTGCTTACCCCGATTGTCGAGATACAGCGTGTGGTGTGTATGTCTATGAAAGTGTGTTACACGATACGAATTGACCGCGGTAATATCTACATGCATACAAAGCCTGTGAGTACAGTGAGAAGATTTGACATTGTACAGTGAGAAGGTTTGATATTGTACAGTGAGAAGATTTGACATTGTACAGTGAGAAGATTTGATATTGTACAGTGAGAAGATTTGACATTGTACAGTGAGAAGATTTGATATTGTACGGTGAGAAGATTTGATATTGTACGGTGAGAAGATTTGACATTGTACAGTGAGAAGATTTGATATTGTACAGTGAGAAGATTTGACATTGTACAGTGAGAAGATTTGATATTGTACAGTGAGAAGATTTGACATTGTACAGTGAAAAGATTTGATATTGTACAGTGAGAAGATTTGACATTGTACAGTGAGAAGATTTGACTCAGAGGACGGGGTAGCACAGCTGACGATACAAATTAATTAGACGCGAGAACAATACGAAGAGCGGAATCTCGGCGCGCGATGCCAACTTCTTCCCTACGCGCCGCCGCCGCAGATGTTTTCCGCCCCAGGTTCCGCAATTTGAATTGGTAAAATTTTTGTTCTATACAGTAATTTAATTAGATATTATGATGTGATTTTAACTTGTAGACATTTTTTTTATGGAAACTGACACGTTTGGCTACATCAACTACAACATCCGTGATGTCCGCCCATAACACCAATTTTATTGCATAACTTCATCCATGGGTAGGTAACCTACGATTAGACACGTCGAAAATTCCGCCAGTTCTAAATTCAATGCGAAGAAGTACTGACTTCGCAAGTCATAATGTTTTGTTAGTACCTTGTAAGTATTATTTTATAGTAACTTACAATACTAATATAATCTAATATAATATAATCTGTAAGAGATGGTCATGGAGTAGGTTACTTTTTTTTATGAGATACTACATTTGTACACTCTATAGTATGATACTAAAACTGAATTGACGATTTTTAGAAATATTTTCTGTATGTATGTATGTATGTTCCTTCATAACTCTTAAACCGATCATCATAATTCGATGAAACTGAATACAAGAACATTTAACTATACGTGACACAAGATAGACTGAATAAAATTCAGTTCCGGTTGCGCTAAGATGTGTCTCCCATACAAACCGAATAGTTCCGCACGCCGAAGTAAAGGTAACGCAGGAACGCAGCTCGGCGTACTTTCTTCTTTTTAAATACGAATTTCACGCGAGCGAAGCCGCGGGCAAAAGCTATTTAGCAGTTAAAACATGTTCCGATGCTTGAATCCATCATTTCCTTTTCTTGAGGGTTCCGTGCCAAGAATGGTAATAATTATTTTATTTATTTTTTGTTTTATTTTTAGTTGTCTCTTATTTTTGTTCGCTGCTCAACCCCGCAGTACCAAATCGTGATGATAGTGAACGTGAAGACGTGAGAATGTATCCATAGCCTGCGTAGAGAGATTTACTTAACATTGGCGAAAACCATAACAAAATTGGTTCAGTTCTTTCGTAGTTGACAGACGTCCTGCCCTCCTACCTGATTCCGCATACAAACGTCCGCCATGTCATTTCAGCCAATTCAACACAGACGAATGATCAGTTTTACGGCCGGCCAAGTGTGACCCCAACATTTCGCGGAATGGCGCGGAACGGCATGGAATGGCGTGGCGTGTTGTGAAACAATGACGCCATTATGGAAATAAGCGAGGCGGAGGAGTGACTGGAGTGCTCACTGGAAGGAATATCGTTTTGTGCGGTGTTTGGGTTTATTGATCGTTTCAGTAAATACGCATTACCTTTGTGTTGTTGTAGTTTTATACAACGTGTCCCAAAACTCAACGTCAAGCGGGAACCAGGGAGAAGGCCAGTTTATGACTAGCCCGGGAAAAATAAGAAACACAAATCGGAGTCATTTCTTTTTTATGACATGAACATTTTTTGAAAAACGTTGAAAATTTACATTTTAGTTACTTACTATGACTACAAATTTGCAAATATAATTGTTCAAATTTTTATATTGGAAGTCTAAATAACTCTGCTATTGATAACTTCTATCCCAAATAAAACCAGAATGCCTGTAGTTTAAAAAAAAAATATTCAGTAAAAATTTTTTCTAAAAAAATAAATGACTCAGACTTTTTTTTCTTATTTTCCCTGGGTAGTCATAAACTGGCCTACTCCCTGGTTCCCGCTTGACGTTGAGTTTTGGGAAATGTTGTATACGGATTTGGGGATATTCAGTCTAGAATTTTAAGATGTAGTATTGACGGAAAACTCTGCACCTTATAAATACTATCTATTCTTATGTATAAATAAATGTAATTCAACGATGCACTTTTTTATATGTAATCCGGTATGGGTGTCATCACGGATGTGCTGTGCTGATGTAGTCAACCGTGTTGGCTCTCCCATCTGAACCAAAAACATATTTTTTTTATGTCATCCAGTATGGGTGGCTGAGTCGGAGGGGCCAAAGCACATGCTCCGACCAGCCAATAACACCTCCGAGAAGGAAGGTGCCATACCGGAGACTTCCCTGGATTGCTGGATATACTAGACTAGAGGAGAACACAACCGAGGCTGCTATGCGGCCATTTTACAGTCCGGTGGTACCAACCCAGTCGGCTACAATTTGAGCCTACCAGTAAGGGGCAAGAGAAAGGGACCTACAGTTTTACACGGGTTCGGAACGGTAAAGCAGCAGCAGGTGTATGTATGCACTTAAATTTTTTCGTCAGAAAAAACTCATTGGTACACGCCGCCGACCGAATTCGAACATCGGACCTATCGCTTGAGAAGCCGATGCCCAAACCACTCGGCGTTTTCATTTGTAGAGTTGAGCCACCCGGGACGGAGGCGACCGTCCCCCCGTGCGAAATAAATAATGTTGATGCGTCGCATCTGGCGGGGGTGGGAGGTGGGGGGGGGGGGGGGGGGGCGGAGCGGAGGCGGTGCGGCTGGTAGTAAGTAGTACTGTGTAAGTAGTGAGTAGACAGTAAGTGCGGGAATGTGCTTTCCGCTATATGGCATGCAGGCCCTCTCTATGCTGGACTGCCGCCGCCGCCGGCGACCCAGTGAAATTTCTTTACACAGTCAGCATGTATGCGTGCACTGCTGGACATACGCCTCTCAAATTTTCCTCCAGTCCTACCGGCCTTCAGCTGTACGGAACCACTGCTTTCCACCGACGACGTACTTGATTCTTTAAAATTGGCTTCTGTACAACTTTTGTCGAATGGGTAGAGTCGTGAGCCAATTTTAGTGATAAAGATATAATGTACCAATACTAACTAGCTAAGTGATAGGTATGCTTACTGGTGACTGTACACTTAACAGACACCTCTATGTAATTGGAGTAATGTCCACTGCGCAGAGCATGCCTGCAGGCGGACGAGACACCCACCCACGTGCTGCTGGAGTGCGAGCAGGTGGCAGACATAAGGGCGAAGGAGCTGGGAGGCCCTGCTACACTTCGAGAGGCGTGCCAAGATCCAAAGAGAGTATGCCGCCTCCTGGAAGAACTCGGCTGGTTGAAGTAAGGCCGCAGTACGCGCAAAAGGCCTGCGATGGAATGGGCTTAAGCGCGGAGAACGAGTCCGAAAAACAACAACCAACTAGCTAAGTGTCGTCCGGGTCGCCTTTCACCCTCAAAATGGTTGAGGGAGGCGATGGCTGGCCCTGGCGTGATACTCGTGAACGGGTGCCGTTTGTGGAGACTGGCCTGCTCCAACTGGCTCCAACCCGTACCGGATACGGAACCCTAACAATATTACTAAACTTACATTGGGTTAAAAGTTAGCTAGCTAGCCAAATGTTGTTGGCCAATTTATTTATCTTCGTTATAATTAGGGTTTATGCACTGCACGTGACTCATCCCGAATCCTGCATGAAAATTCTATATGCTATGAAACAGAATGAAGTCGAACTTGCTCTCGTGCAGTTTTACTAGGCGCTTGGTTAGCTGGTAGTCTGACTTCGGGAGTAGATGGAATGGCAGCCCGCCGGCATGCCCGTATGTACTTGCGCGAATTTTAGCGACGGCAGGAGAGCCCGCGGAGGCTGGCTGCGCTGGGATTATGGTGTTCTTACATGTGTGTACGTGATTACTTGTTCAACATTTCCGTGTTTTATGGTTGCACTAGCTGTGCCCGCGGCTCCGCCCGCTCTCATATTTCACTTCACTGCTAACCTCATAACATAAGCCATTTAGCGTGATAGTAAGTAGCCTATAGTTGATGGGAAGAATCAAGCTATCCGTAGAATTTTGTTTTATTAAAATCGGTTCAGTGGTTCTCGAGTTATAAGCGGACAGACAGACATACACTCAGACACTCAGACACTCAGACACTCAGACACTCAGACACTCAGACACTCAGACAGAAAGCAGACGTTGGGTTTTATTATAGGTAAGGAAGTATACCCACCTTTGAAATTAATATTAAAACAGTAAATTTTTGTGTTTCCGTACCCGCACGGAAGCATAAATTATGGCTTGTGTAAATGTGGTGGTATGGAAATGTTTATTCCCAATGCCTCCCTTCGCCTCGGAGGTAAGAGCAAACCCTGGTACAGCCGGTACTGTGCCGATGCTATCGAGCATGGTCACGTGCTTGTGCCAGACGTGATCCAAATATATCCGAATTGAAGAAGAACTACAACCGCCTCTCCAGATCCTGCAAGAGGGCTATCGCCAGGGTTAAATTCGGGCATATCGGCAGAATTGGCGATAGGCTGAACCGGCACCCAACTGGGAGCCGTATTCTGGTCTCTCGCTAAATATGTCGAGTCGAATTTCTGCCGCTCCTCACTTCCACCTTTGCAGCGCACCGGAGGATCTCTCGCTCACTCTGCAAAATATAAAGCAGACCTTCTGGTATCTCTTTTTGCGGGGAGCTTCTCCTCCATCCATACCTAGGTGTGAGAACTCCATGTCACAAGCACAGTTCCGACAGAGAACTCGGTGCGCTAGTCCGACACACTTTTTTATTCATCTAGGTATGCTTCTTTTTTATGCTTCTGTGTAAATACAGAACCCTAAAAATGCTTTTGAGCTTTTTGAAGCCTATTAAACGAGGAATCCTCTGTTCATAAGCCGAGAGCAAATCCAGTCGAACCTTGACAACCTGTACATGTGTATGTAGGTATATACAAAAGTTAAGTAAGTTGGAATCAATATCGAAACGTAAATTGTATTTTATGAAAGACTATCAACAGAAACAATCAGCAAAGCCGGTCCTATCGCCAGCTTGTATGATAGAACATATCTCGCAATTACCTCTCCCGATAAAACCTTCGCAGCCTCACTGCACGCGGGTGGTGGCACCCCGTAGCATCGCCCACTAGTGGTCGCGCGATAAATATGTCGATTAAAATAATCGATAAATTTTAAAACAATTACAACGGCGCGGTAGGAGACAATTTATACTCAGCGCACATCGCCCGCTCTCGCCTCCTACCCGCTAGCAGCGCAACTCGCAAACTTCCATGTTCACGTTCGCGTTGCAATAGAACACGTGTGTTGAACGCGGCGTAACGTGAGCAGGCGAGGTTAGGGTGTTCTCGAACTGCAGGAATTAATTATAGTAGGACACGATCGAGCAGATTAGAGAGGCGCATTTGGTTCGCAGTGTGTGGGCGGCTGAGACTTACTGGACGATCGTCTGCCTCGCCCACAGATCTGAGAAGAAATGGCTAGATGCGAGGAACGCGTAGCATATGCGCCAAGCCCGTCAAGCGCATATGTACATAACATATTCCCTTGCCCCTTTCTAGGTGGCAGGCTCAAATTGTAGCCGACTGGGTTGATACCACCATACTGGACGTAAGATTGCCTCATAACAGCATCGGCAGTCGGCTGTGTTCTCTAATTCAGTATAGCCAGCAATCCAAAGGGAAGTCTCCGGTATGGCACTTATCGGAGGTGATATCAGCTGGTCCGTGCATTTGCTCTGGCCCCTCTAACTCAGCTACCCACATCAGATTTCATAAAACAAAAAACAAGAATGATATTTCCACTGTGTGTCACACGGAGCCCAAAATACGTGGTTACGCCAAAGAACATTATTATTACGCAAAAAAGTTCGGCAGCGCAAAATACGCGTTGGGCTTAGGTGGCGCTAACCTTAACGGCCAAAGTTGGCCATAAGACAGAAGACATAGACACATATTTCCACGTTCTCGCAAGCTGTAGACGCCTGCCGATATGCGATCGCTTAGTGGGCGATAAACAATTGCGGCAAGTTGTTTTGTTTGGTAAGAAATTGGCGACATCGTGCAGGCTATCTAGCCATTATTTGTCGGATCTGTGGCCTCGGCCCCGCCGCCCCCGCTGCCCCGAGGGCTGCCGGACTCCATGCCTCGTGCTGCGGTTCCAAAACTCTCCGCTATAACCTAACGAGAATGCAATAGCGGGTTTGTGTAGGTACCTACTCTCTCTTTACGCCGAACAACAATTCCGGATTTTTAAAATTCTGTCTGAAATTGTCGCAATTTTTGGGCTTGAATTGTTCTTTGCGGTTGCGTTGGGTTTTCGCTTCCGGACAAAGGATTAATTTACCGGCACACACTTTGTCTACGGGCCGCGGCGGCGGTAGGATTATCTATCTATTATTTAATTTAGATTTCCGTGCAATTTGTCACTGATTAACGTGCGTACCTAAGCCCTTTTCCAAATGTTTAAACGTGAGTTTAATAATTATTATTGGGAGCTACAGTTCGAATAATTCTGTTTAGATTTGTTTTTAAGAATGTGTTTACATTCTTGATTTACTTAATTGTAATTTAGAGGTTGAGCTAGCATTTTACGCGGAAACAAAGCCAGTCAGCGTGTAAGCGTCTACAGCTGGACATACGCCTCCCCAATTTTCCTCCAACGGTACGGAACTACTGCTTTCCGCCGACGAACTTGATGTCGTCGTCCCAGCTGAGGATGGTCTTCCCACACTCCGTTTTCCTGTCCACGGCTTCCTGGGGGCTAAAAACTCAACAGAACGACGTAATGACATCTAAACTCGACATAATACCTAAAGGTATTCTCTGCCACGCACCTCTAAAGATTTTATTGGATGCGTTGAGTGACGCTCGGTTAGCGACATAACAGCGGGCGCGGGCGTACATATTGTTTTTCACGATCACGAATGCATCCAATCAGTCCGTCGATACACAGCTGAGATAAGGGAAACGATTTGAACGCGCGGATGCGAACTGCGATAGCTTTTAATTAAGTATCCTATGGCGCGTGCGAAACGAAAAGCCGACTAAGTTTTGAAATGAAATACAATGAAAATATACTTTATTGCACAAAAAGTGACAAAAGGCGGACTTAAAGCCTAAGGGCATTATCTGCCAGTCATACCTGGGATTGTGAGTAGGGTAGATGGGTAGTGCGGAAAATTGAATGAGAGATTTTTTTTTAAGGGGTTAAAAATAAACAATAAAACATAGATAATAGTAATAAACACAACTAAATACATTCGTGACATACATAAATAAAAGTTCAAGTTTTGTTAGGTAAATAAATCAAATTCACGACAACCGAGGCTTTAACCGGCGGGTGTCCGAGTGGTTTGAGCATCGGCTTCTCATGCGAGAGGTGCGATGTTCGAATTCGGTCTGCGTGTACCAATGAGTTTTTTCTGACGAAAAAAATTACGTGCGGTACGGTGAAGCAGCAAGTGTAAAAATACACCTGCTGCTTACTAGGTGGTAGGCTCAACTTGTAGCCGACTGGGGCGGTACCACTATACTGCATGTAAGATAGCCGCATAGCAGCCTCAGTTGTGTTCTCCTCTGGTCCAGTATAGCCAACAATCCAGGGGTCTCCGGTATGGCACCTACCTTCTAGGAGGTGATATTGGCTGGTCGGAGAATATTGTGCTTTGGCCCCTCCGACTCAGCCACCCATACAGGATTACATAAAAAAAGCAGAATAATCAGCGTTGTGCTGATATAACTCAGATAAATTACTGCGCAACAGCGACCATCACGTCTAACAAATTATTAGGACAAGATAACTATTAAGCAGCAAGTAAGGCACGAAGACTAACAGTTCCCGGAAGCAAAATATAATGCGTGTCGAGCTTTGGAAAGAGACCATCAGGTTGGAGAGCGTCGTCCCTGTCGCACGAATTGGCAAGTCTCTGTGCGACCGGGACGGCGGCGCTCTACAACAGGATTTTTTTTTTTTTATGGAACCTGACACGGTTGGCTACATCACCTACAACATCCGTGATGTCAGCCCAAAACACAGGGTGAACTAGGTGCCATGTCAGTGCTTCCCTTCATTTCATGTCGGCTACACGAAAAAGGATTGTCTCTTTCTATAGCTCGACGCACATTATTTTCCGGGGTGTACATCTTGTCTTTATCACTTAGCCGCCTATCGCGACACTCTACCAAAGCGACGCAAGTATAGTATTTTTACTAAAATAAGAAAATTATCGCCATTTAGAGAAAGACGTGCTTACCTTTTAAGAGAGGTAATTTTTTGATTACCTCCTTAATTAAAAATTTCGCTAAGAACCATCCTGGTTAAACTAGCTTTCCAATGAAAAAAAAGGCCGCACCCAAATCGGTCCATCCGTTTGGGAGCTAACATGCCACAGACATACAGACAGACGAAGGCGTCAAACTTATTACACCGCTCCTTTTGCGCTGGGGATTAAAAAAATTAAGCAGTTCAATAAAAACTAAAATGTTTGCAGTTACTCCTGTAACTTAACCGCAAGTGTAATCGCAGCTTCTCTCTCTCTCTCTCTGTTCGTTCCTAGACACTCGCTCTGTGTGTAAGGTGAGCGCTGCGCGGGTGTGTACCACCGGTGTGTGGGTGCCCGTGGATCTTGCCGTTACCGTTAAGAGAGCGGAGGGCGCATGTGTTACAAGCGACGGCATTATGCAAACGTGCGTTTAAGCCCCGCTTACCTTCCAACTCACACGCGTTCGGGTCGAACCTAAGCCACCCTAATGAGATCCGTCGACCGGCGACGCCCCGCGCCGCGCCCGCCTCCCCGCAGCCGAAATAGCACGAGAAATCGGAGATTGTGGCTGCTCGGAAGTGGAGATAGGGAAGTTTCTAAACATCTTAAAATATCCACCGCACTGAATGAAAGGTCGGTCGAAACGGATATATAAATAGTTTGTGTTTTCAGTTCAGTTCATTGTAGCTGGGACGACCGAAGGGAAGTACTGACGTGGCACCTAGTTCACCTGCTGTGTGACATCACGGATGTTGTAGGCGATGTAGCCAACCGTATCAGTTTCCATAAAAAAAAAACTGTGACTAGGATTTTGCAGGTAAAATACCATGAACTTTTGTAATTTCACGATACAAAAATAATAAAAAGATTTGTAAAATACGATAAGATTGCAAGCATTATCTTTAAGCCTCCATATTTCATTACAATCCCTATTGTGCATGCACAACCTATCACATCACGCTTATACCAGACGGCATATAACTTGGACCAGTGCAGTATCCGATTTTAGGGTATCTTTGGTGGAGGGCGCGGGATGCGACGGTGGGGAAAGCGCCTTCACACCGAGTGATTGGTTGACCAGTCGCCCGCCACCCTCCGCACCGCGCGAAAGCCAACCGATTTCGATGATTTTTTTATGTTGGAAATGGACTTCATGATGTAGCCAACCGTGTCAGTTTCCATAAAAAAAATCTTCAGGGGTTGAAGTCGGTTTTTAACTAAAATGAGTTGTATTATTAGATTAGAATAGAATGGCGTTTATTTCCTCTTCACATCAGTAATACAGTAGGTGCATTATACACTAAGAGGCTAAGAGGCTAAGAGGAAAAGGGAGCCAGCTCAGCTTGTATGCCGCGGCTCCCTCGCGATGATAGTGGCGCAGCGCTGATCTTCCGCTGGTCCCAACACACGTAAGCATACAACATTGCAAAATAACGTCAGCTATCACCACGTAAAATCATTTAACAATCACACGCACATAAAACACACTAAAAACACGACATAACTTTTCTAGTAGGAAAAAAAAGAACATTTGGATTTACAAATGATCAAAGAGTTTGTATTACGTCGCTGCGCTCCTTCAGCGACGTAATACAAACAAACTCTTTGCAAATGATAAAAAAAATTGTGACAAGTTCGAGTGCAGTCTAACTGCCATATGAATGATCAATAAATAATACAATAAAAAACAATACAATCAAGAAAACAACAATACAATTAATAAAACAACCAAAACAGCAATACAATAAATAAATTTAAAAATTTAAAAACACGATCCCGGTCATAAATATACCTACGTATTGTAAATTAATATTACTTTATTCATATCAGCCATTTATTTTACACCGACTTCATATTAGATTTTATATTTTAATTATTTAAGTTATTTGTATCGATGTCGAAAATAATAATGGTGTTGTTACAACATCATTATTATTTTCAACATCGATACAACTTGTATATTACCATCTGTACCGTGTGGGGCCGGTACTTTAAAAGAATAGCCCCACTGCATCTCTCCCCGTGTATGTCGTAAAAGGCGACTAAGGGATATGACTGCCTTCTTATATTACTAGGTGGTAGGGTTTAACCCACCCGGGTTGGTACCTCCGCTCTGAATGAAAGGTCGGTCGAAACGGCTATGTAAATAGTTTGTGTTTTCCGTCCAGTTCAGTGTAGCCGGCACGACCGAAGGGAAGCACTGACGTGGCACCAAGTTCACCCGGTGTTATGGGCTGACATCACGGATGTTGTAGGTGATGTGGCCAACCGTGTCAGTTTCCATAAAAAAATAACAACATTTTGATTTAACTTAGGATTTCCTTTCGGAATTTTTACTAAAATTTACTATAGTTGCATTTGTGTGTATATAGGTAGGTGTGTCTACATAAGCAAATATTTATTTCTGCTGACTGGTGACACTATAAATATGCAGAATCACAGCGCAGTAATAAAGTTGTGGCGGTAAAGTTTTATGAAGGTCGTTTGTGGAGGGGCGGGGCGGGGCGGGGTGGGCGCGGTAACGGAGAAGCGAGGGCGAGAGGGGAGGGCATATCAAATATTTATTATAGGAAGGTAGGATGTAAACGGTGAGGCGTCCGTGTATCGCCTCTACGTGCTGATCTCTTTAGAAGAAAATTGTCATCCGAGGGTTGCTCGGCGAAAATCACTAACAATTTAATCTAAAAAAATCATCAAAATAACTAACGCAGTAATATGTATTCCTACCCTAACCTTAGAACCTTACATGAGGTGCTGGGTCACCTCAGGGCGCTTTGATTTTTTATTTCTGTTTGTATGATAGCCACAGATTTGAGTGTCCGTGTATTTTAGTTGACTGCCTATACAGGGTGTTTCAGGGTAGGGTTTCGTAACTTCAGAGTCCGAAATGGGTTCATATTTGAAGACGGAAAGCTCTGATACTTTTTCCCAGATTCGGTCATTTTATAGTACTTTTTGGTAAAAATTGTTTCATCGAGGTTTGGTGGACGACGTCCGCCTTGATTAAATAAAAATCAAATGACTGACTTACATACTTAACTAGTAGAATTGAACTGCATGTAGGTAAATTTCAAAAACTGAATGACATCCAAAAGAGAAAAGGGGACTGGACTAGGTCATTGCGCTCCCTAGAACTGGGGCCGGTACTGTACCGTGTTGGGCCGGTACTTTAAAAGAATAGCCCCATTACAATTTTTAGACCTCCCGTCCCGACCAGCCCTTCAGTCCATTCTTCATATCCATGTGGGGAGGTTTTTTTTGTATTGAAAGCGCGACATATGGCGGCGAGCCACCCATAAGGTGTCTAATGACGCCCGTGGACATTCGGTCGTATGCGGAGGTTCCGAATGCCATGCCGGCCTGACAGGTGCCCATTCACGCCCCTATTGAAGGACCCGAGACGAATACTACGATCGCCATTATCTTTCCATTATTCTATGAGAGTGCGGGCTGTAGTGATATTTTTCATATACCTACGGGTACAAAATAAACGTTTCATCGTAAACAAATGGATAAACCTCTTCAGCACAATTTTAACTTACCGCGTCTCAAAAGACTCCGCGAAATATTTATCGTGCAATATCCTCGACACAAAGTGGGCTTTCAAAGGGAAAGGGCTGAAATCCCTCGCGATATTTGAATATCTTGTTAGCGGGCGAGACACAGTGCTGGCTGAACGAAAAAATAACTCAATTTGCGAATATCAGTATATAGGAGCCGAGTCCTCCTCGTATTCTCTATCTATGAGATAAAATAAACAGAAAGAACCATGTCAAATTAATGACTTTTCTAAAGACCAATGATAACTATCCGCCACTGGAATAAGTGATCGTTTGACAAGGTACAGCAGATGCATCTACGGTTTTAGAAGTTGTACAAGCGGGTGGAGTGGTAGTTTGTGTTCAATACATTTCGCCAGGCCAGAGCGACTTTGCTCGGACCTTACGCTCATAAAGGCGCGTGCACATATTCGCAACGCAACATTTGCAATAAATGTTGCAACATATTCGGAAAGTGTTGATCACAGTGCGAGTATTCTTTCGTTATAGTCTCCTTATCATCCATTCTGGAAAAATAACCGAGCCCTCGAAACATTATTTTCCCAATCCTTGCCACTATACTTCTTTCAGACCAAAGCGCTCTCGCACTACACTATTTCTCAATCTATCTTTCATTGTAACTCCACACATACTCCTCAACGCGCGCTTTTCCACAGCATTAATACTGATTTCATGCTTCGTCTGCCATGCCCAACTTTCACTCCCGTACATCAGTGTAGGGGCCAGCCACTCCACCATGGACAGCCAAGTGTGCTCTAGTAGGCATACATTGGCTGCTCATAATAGCGTGCAACGCCCCATTCACCTGATTGCTGGCTTTCACTCCCTTTTCCACATTTTATTCACACTGTCCATCCCGCGTCATATTTGTTGTTAGTTTGTGTTTTTCGTCCAGTTCAGTGTAGCCGGCACGACCGAAGGGAAGCACTGACGTGGCACCAAGTGTTATGGGCTGACATCACGAATGTTGTAGGTGATATTGCCAACAGTGTCAGTTTCCATAAAAAAAAAATCCCAGATATACAAGTATTTTAGTTACTTACGAATAATCAACCCATGCTGCAGTTGGATTGTATGTTGTGTTCAACACTTTACATTTTACTGAGAGTAAGCTGATTTTACAGGATAATGTTATGGATGTCGATCTTCAAAGGGATTACAGAAAATACTTGTAAAAAAGTATTTTGCAAATATTATGCAGTGGGACTATTATTTTTAGGATTCCGTAACAAAATTGTTTTTATGTAATCCGGTATGGGTGCCTGAGTCAGTGGGGCCAAGCTCACGCTCGTAATAGTCAATATCACCTCGGATCGTCGATAGTCAATATCATATCGGAGACTATCCTGGATTGCTGGGCTATACTGAACTAGAGAAGAACACAACCGAGGCTGCTATCATTCATCCAGTACGGTGGTATCACCCCAATCGGTTACCATTAAGCCTACTACCTAGCACAAGGGAAGGGACCTACAGTTTTACACCGGTTTCTAACAAAGAAGCAGCACGTGTAGGTATGCACGTAAATTCCGTCAGAAAAAACTCATTGGTACACGCTGGTTGGATTCGAACCTCGGACCTCTCGCATGAGAAGCCGACGTCCAGACCACTCGGCCACCCGCCGTTCAAAAAAAGAACCCTTATAGTACAACTCCGTTGCTTAGAAAGTTGAAACAGATGCTTATCAAAAGCCCAATGTCAACAACAAAAGGGTGCTGAACTTTTGGTGCGATTTGGGACACGATGTACCTACCTACATTTATCTTATGTATAGTATACCTACACCAATTTTAATATATGTTTTGCAATTTGCAACGCAGGAGACATGGCCAAATAAGTGTTCGGTGGGCCAAACCAACCGACCAAGTTTCCATACATATATTCATCAATTCAACACCACATTCCGAATCGCTCGAGGATCGCCCGCGACCAGTTTTTGTGAGAAGGCGTTCGAAAAGTGCTGCCAAGTCGCTGCTCTGAAGCGCGTCACAGACGACGAAGATATAATATTATTTTCCATAAAGTCACATGGGGCACGAGCCCAGGGCTCGATGAGGACCCCAAAGTGCGAACGTCTCAGTTTACACCGAAAAAGAGGAGCTAAATTTGTAGTGTATTTTACTAAGATTTGCCGTTAAAATTTCTAAATTGAATGCAAATTTGAAACCAAATGAGGAAAGGAAAGATCTGCAGAACCGATTGGTAGGTACGCGTCCGCGGTAAGTCCAGCGTGTATGGATGGCGGTAAGTCCAGGTGACTGCTGATTCGCGAAGCAGTATGTATTGCTGTAAGTTGATTGGTGATTGGAAGAAGATTTGTTGGCGACATCGTACTGTCACGACTGTCATACAAAGCGCTCCTGATAGACATTTCATATCTATGCTTACGTTTTTTTTTTATGGCAACTGACACGGTTGGCTACATCACCTACAACGTCCGTGATGTCAGCCCATAACACCGGGTGAACTAGGCGCCATGTCAGTGCTTCCCCCTTTGATTGTGCCGGCTACACTGAACTGGTCGGAAAACACAAACTATTTACATAGCCGTTTAGACCGACGTTTCATTCAGTGCGGTGGTACCAACCCGGGCGGGTTAAACCCTACCACCAAGTAAGATTAGGAGGGAAGGGACCTACAGTTTTACGAGGAATCCGAACCTCGGTCAGCTTCCAACGGTCAGCGGTCACCCATCCATGTCTGACCGCACCCAGCGTTGCTTAACATTCAATAGCGACAGTTGACTGTCTGCACCACTGAGCTATCGAGGTAGACAATCACACAGTCTTTACTATCATTTCAGTCTTATTGAATTCAAATAAAAATGGTGACCAAAATGGGACATCATTCGGTTGGTGGACACACAAGAGGCTTCTATTGTGCTCCCTCTATTTTCTTTTTCACGTTTGCAGTTTCGCGGCGCTGCTGCAGCTGGGATGCCAATCACGTAATTCGATAGACAGTTTTCATTCTACTAAAAGGCCGAGCGCGAGCGGACGGCTCCCGAGTCGGCCTCGCTGCGGCCGGAATTAGCTCCACTGGTCAAAGTGAAAAACTTTCCGTACTCGTTTCGGGGCACATCCAGCCGATATTGAATTCAAAATATTATATTGAACAGGAATATCGAAGGGATTTTAAAACAATCTCGCAGTTAGTCATAAAATGAGAGTATTTCTAGACATCCCATTGAGCAAGGTGGTGGTGTTGAAAATTTATTTTGATAAACATTAGTTGTGCAGGAGAACGAGAGAGCATTATTTAAATCTATCTACTTTGTCAGCTATTCTTGTGTAGTACGTATAGTTGGTTTCTAGGAAACGGCTCTAACGATTTTGATGAAATTTTACATTTAGATAATGTTTTATTTTTCAAGATACATGTCATCGCTGAGAAAATCCGTTTTCACAAAAAAATTATGTTTTTCAAAATGTCATGTAGTTAGTGCCATCGCGAAGCTCGATCGCCCAGGTACAAAATATTGAAGTGACATAACATTAGTTTTTCTAGGCTAGATACTTCATTTTCTACAATTAACTGGTTACTTGTTGTTTGAGCCTTTAATTTATTTTTGAATATATTATATTGTTGTTTTTCGAGACTGATAGCAGAGTTCTTGCATCACCGATTACTCTGCCTACAACATTTATCGGATACAGCATGATGGTATTTATGTAATTTAACTATACGTACTTTATTTCATACATCTCATAGTTACAGAACCAGCCTCTAGCTGGACGCAAGACAAGGACACTCCCTGCAAACAACACATTTTCCCGCCAAATAAATACGCTTTTTGCGACTTTTTTTTAAACTGATGTACAATAAAGTGCATTTTGATTTGATTTTATATTTGAGGAATTTAAGATCTTTACGACATTGAAAACTATTAAAGCACGCGAGGGGAGACATTGCTTGCAAAGGGGATGGAATCCCTTCCGAACGAAGTGTTCCCCGCTCAGACCAATAATAGTTATAAGTAGTAGAGGGCGCGTACGCCGCCTTGTTCACATTTCGAAGTGTAAGCGGATGTCTCATACCCATAGCAGGTGACCAACTCAGCATCATTGGCCTCACCGAACACATCAGTACCCTAATCACGAGATTTAACCTACTACGCTACGCTACGTACGCCGTGCTCTCCGCATCATTTTGTATGGAGAAAAGAAGTTCGCAAATCTATCACTAGAGGCGCTGCTCCGTTTCTCCATACAAAATGATGCGGAGAACACGGCGTAGCGTAGCGTGGCGTAGTAGATTAAATCTCGTGATTAGGGTACTGAACCCATTGAACCCAAAAAAAAAAAAAATCCAGTAACAGACCAGCGATTGACCAATCTTGCTCTCTTACAGCCATTGAATAATAAAACTTAGCTTTAGTTCTGTAGGTCTTTTATTCAAAGAACCGGGAAAATGCACAACTATTTCCTCCCAAGTACAGCCTGGGGTACTTCAATCAAAAGGGGCGCGAAAAGGCTCCTGTCAGGCCGGTATGGCATTTGCAATCATCGTGCATCACAGAATGTCCATGGGCATAGTTAAACAGCTACTTGTCGGTGAAACGATGCCACATGTAGCGCTCTCCATAAAAAGGTTACTTAGTCAGGCTTATTAGCTCGGTCGGTCGTGATCATAAGCACACCTGAACGCTGTCGCTACTTCGATGGGTGACCGCTCGACCGTTCGAAGCTGACCGTGATTCGGATTCCACGTAAAACTGTAGGTCCCTTTCCCTTGTTACAATACTAGGTGGTAGGGTTTAAACCACCCGGGTTGGTACCACCGCATTAAATGAAATGAATCTATCCAAATTATATCCCTCTTGACTGTTCATACTTCGATAGGTGCTCTTCTATATAGCTATTGTTGTTCTGAGGTTCACCTTCTGTCACTCAAACTCAACATGTCCGCTAGATGTCGCTAGCGTCGCGTCACGTGACGCGTGACGTCACGTCAGTGGGGACGAGAACCAGACGGGGCGGGCGGCCGGGGCGGAGGCTATGTTCTGTTGGACAGAGGAATTTAATAGCGTTTTTAGAAAAATAGAGGGATGCGATAAATATTGGGTAAGTAAAGTTGAAGATACGGCAACAATTTTTAAGAGGGTTTTTGTATTTATGTAATAATATTTTAGCAGTATTTAGGAGTAGAAATTCTTTATGCATACCAGTTGCATCGATAAGTGTGGTATATTTTGGAAATATTCTTTGGCCTTATCGTTTATATACATACATACATTATTTTTTATTTTTTTATTGCTTCCGAACAGGGTCACTGTGTCCGAGGGCGAAGCCTCAGGCGCAGCCAATTTCACCACCGAGAAGGTGCCAGCCCGCCTTGGAGGTGGACTAATAGACACATACATACTCGTACATACATACATAAATACCCTGTCAAAATCATAAATCTCCTTTTAGCTCAGCCGTAGTCGGGTAATATTGATGTAAATAAAATCACAAATACGAAGGCGCTTACTGAATAAATTAATATTTAGTACTTATTTACCCGTATACATATTTTATATAAAAAGACAATACCAATACAATCTCAATTCTAAAAAAATATATGTACATATAAAGTCTCTGACTTTCAGGATATTCAGCATTACACACAGCTCGTTATTTCCCTCACATTTCGTCGCATTTTCAATCATTATTTTCGGATAAGCAGGAAGACCTGCTGCGCCCCCAGACTGCCGCTGTCAAGGTTCAAACCGATTTTACATTTATGAACATTCATCGCCAAATGAACGTTGGCTTGTTACGATATTTTCGTAATTTGTAAAATCGGCACATTTATATCTCAGTCAGCAGCATCAGTGGCTAGACCAGATCGGGCATGTGCTCAAAGGAAAGGATTGACGTGGCACTTAGTTTACCCAGGAGCTATGGGCCGATATCACGGGTGTTGTAGGTAATTTTGCAACGGTTTTAGTTTAAAAACAAACACAAAATTACAAAAAAGTGTGTAGTAACCGACTAACATGTATGAATACATTATGAGAGTGGAAGAGGAGGCAGAGGTGAGCCAGGATCGTGGGACGTGGAGATCAGTTGTCTCTGCCTACCCCACTGCGAAACAGGTGTGACGTAATTCATGTATGTTACATACATACCTGGCACCTAAAACAAAACACAACGGCTTATGATAATAATTCAACGTTTTTATTAATCCTAGAACGGGTTTTAAATTCTGTTGGGGGCAACATGGTGCTGGATTTTTTTGTAAGTACATAATTTGAATTGAAAATAAAATATTAGAATTAAAATTACACGAAATGAATACGGAAATATTGTCGTTAAATTTGTTTTCACAAAACGAGTACTAAGCAGAAAGGGATGAACGAAAAATAAATACGAAAGTACCGTCGGAGCCGCGGCAACACTTTCGAGATGAATATCCGCAAATGTGAAATCGATTCAAGGCTTATGGGGGCTGAGATGGAATCCGATAGTGAAGGCCGCTGACACGTCGGCAAACAAAGATGGCGGGGCGAGCGCTCTCCGATTCCCGTTATTAAGAAACTTGTATAAACAAAACGGATGAAATTAAATACGGTGCTCTTCGGCAGCGGAGTGGCGGCCTCGGCCGGCCTGGTGGCGGGGGATTAGCCACGTAGTCCGCAGCTGCCCTCCGTCACAGAGGCTTTGGCGGGGTAACAGAAAAGGGAACTAGATGAGAAGAAATTGTGTTATATCAATGTAGTCAAGCGGTGGCCGAGTGCTTTAGACATCGGCTTCTCAGGCGAGAGGACCGAGGTTCGAATCCGGTCGGCGTGTACCAACGAGTTTTTTCTGACGAAAAAATTTACGTGCATACTCACACCTGTACCCTAATCACGAGATTTAACCTACACCGTGTAATACGCTACGCCGTGTTCTCCGCATCGTTTTGTATGGAGGAACCACGAGTCAGTAAGCCTGGATGCGTTATACATAGGAGGACAGGGGTAGCCGCGCGCCGGCGCAAACGCGCCAGCGCGTCAGTCTAGCGCCGGCGACCGATCTTAGTCTCCGTCCGCCGCTCAGGCGGAGCGAACGTGCGCGTCTGTCACAAAATGCCTCATTGTGCAGTGCTTTGGTGCAAAAAGTCGTCGAAAAATTCAAACTTGAACACAGATGGAGTCACCTTTCACGAGTAAGTACTTTCATTCAATTTGATAGCATTTTTCGCTTGAATTTCAGTAACAAACATCGGCGTAAATATGTATGGAGAGCTCTTTTCTGCTTACCCATAGGTCGACTATCGTGTTGGATGCAGTTAGCTCTTGTAATTTTTTTTGTTTATTGATAAATATGTATGGATGTGCCGAACTGGCCAGTAATAATATTATTTAGTGTTTATTTTTCTAACATGTGATATTCTTTGGTTACTATGTCAATAAAATTCGAAGGAAAAAGTCTGGTTTTCATTTTCGTCGCTAATATTTTTAAATGTATACAGATATTTCATGCATTCTGCCTTATTGCCAAAGGACATTTCTTCTAGTCAACCTCAGCAGGTTTCCTCGTTGAATATTCGTTTATCGCGTTTTTTTCATTCAACCAGTACCTACCGGTTTTTACTTTTGAGCGACTCTAAGGAGAAAGGAATTAATTTCTTTAGGTCATGCGTCTACCGGGAATATCAGATCGCGGATATTTAGGAGAATTAAAAATAATTGACGTAATAGTTTAAACGTTTGCCTTTAATGTCAGAGATTCAGAATGTATAGAACGTATATAAATGTACAGGATGTATATGTAGATGGTAGGGTTCAACCCGCCCGTGTTGGTACCACTGCACTAAATAAACGTCGGTCGAAGTCACTATGAAAAGTAGTACCTACGTGTTTTCCATCCAATTCAGTATAGCCGGATCGATTAGGGGGAATCGGTGACCAGGCACGTACCTAATTCACCTAGGTATATTTATTTATTTTAGACAGGCAGCCTTGGCTGATGTGTCTAAATCCGGTTTTTCTTCATATTTTTTATTTTATTTGGTTTGTTTGTTTATTTTTTTTTTATGTATTTATCGATCTTGATTATTTTTATTGTTTTAGTTTTATTTTAGTATTTATATATTGGGCTCCCATCATCACTGGTACCAAACCGAAGCATTATTACGATGATGGAGCCATCCGTATCAGTTTCCTAAAAAAAGTTAATCTGTATGCTTAACTATTTTCGCATACATTTTGATAATTTTTATTATGGAATACACAATTGTAGATTTATAATAAAGTATCCGAGGTATCTCAGAACTTAGAACTATGATCGTGTTTATGCGAAAATCTGCAAATTCGCAAAATTGTGAAAGGGGCGTTGCCTTTGTTCATTTAAGAGAAAGTTATATTATTCCCTTGATGTAAAGAAGGGTTAAATATTGTTAAATCCGTTTCATCTTTTCATCGCGAATCGACACAATGAGCGACTTATTGTATGAATCCCGTTCAAATGTATGGAAGACTGGCGTCACTTGGCTACCTACTCGCTCGGCCAATCACGGCGTTCCATGCGCCGCTCCCGCCTCAGACTTCACACCCCTTTGGCGGCTACCTCGGTTCTCATACAAACGATGCCGTATTTCGCATCCAGGCTTACTGACTCGTGGGAGGAACGGAGCAGCGCCTCTAGTGATAGGTTTGCGAACTTCGTTTCTCCATACAAAATGATGCGGAGAATACGGCGTATCGTAGTACACGGTGTAGGTTAAATCTCGTGATTAGGGTACTGCTGCTTCACCGTTCGGAACCGGTGTAAAACTGTAGATAGGTCCTTTCCCTTGCTCCTTACTAGGTGGTAAGCTCAAATTGTAGCCGACTGGGTTGGTACCACCGTACTGGATGTAAGATGGCCGCATAGCAGCCTCAGCTGTGTTCTCCTCTAGTCCAGTATGGCCAGCAATCCAGGGAAGTCTCCGGTATGGCACCCACCTTCTCGGAGGTGATATTGACTGGTCGGAGCATGTGCTTTGGCCCCTCCGACTCAGCCACCCATACCAGATAACATAAAAAAAACAATATTTTTTTGTTACAGATTGGGAGAGCCAACACGGTTGGCTACATCACCAAAGCACATCCGTGATGTCAGCTCTGGAATCTGGAATCTGCCTCTGTCACTGTGTCCGCCCTATATAAAATAGGGTATTCACCGTGGCCGGCTGGCTGGCGACGAGGAGCGGTCACTTTGTCCACCCTAGGTTAGGTGGGTCGCAGTGACCGACTGCTGGCCAGGTGCGAGCGACATCGAAGCCGCTACTGCTGCTGGCGCGCTCCGCAGTCTCTCGACTGCTGCAGCTGCCTGTGTTGTGAAGAAATCAGCTAATGAGTCGCGAATGTCCGTGGAACCGCCTCCTTGCTCGACATCATGCCCGGCTACCGCCGAGGCGATGGTGCTGGAAGAAACATGTCCGCCAGTTTGATTATAACAGCGAAGAATAACTGGTAAGAAAGTTCGCTGGATCGTGTCCTGGTCGTCGGTAGGGCGGCGGCGGGAGGGCTACGGACTGCGAACTATAACACCTTGGTGACCTATGTAGTTGCCATGTTAGTGCTTCTCTTAAGTCGTGCGAGCTACACTGAACTGGTCGGAAAACACATTATTTTACGTAGCCGCTTTGACCGACCTTTCATTCAATGCGGTGGCACCAGTTCGAATACGTTATTTATATTTACATGAAATGCGAACCACGGTCAGCCTCGACGGTCGAACAGTCATATATCTGAGTGATTGCATAATCATCGATTTGGATACGATTACTAAAAAGTTTACGGCGCGACACGTGGCTTCGTTTCACCTACAAGTAGGTGTCTAACAATGCCTATGGACATGGTGATGCACGGGAATTGCGAATGTCATTCCGGCCTGACAGATGCCTTTTAACGCCCCTTTTGAAAAACCCTAGGCTTTTCAAAAGGGGGAAATAACTGTCGCTGGGGAAACTTGGGAGGAAATAGATGGCCAGGGAGTGCGATCGAGTAAGATAATAAGCGAAAAACACTTAAAAAATTTAGTAATTTTTGGGGATTTTAATATTGACATTCTGAATAAAAAATCAAAAGGTTACATGATTTTTATTAAATTTATGAAGTATAATAATTTAAAATATTTGATAAAAAAAAAACGCGAAACACAAACAAATCCTCAACAACGATTGATAATATTTTAACAAATTTAAACATTACCGATTTGGAATCTTATGTCATACCTTGTGATATTTCGGATCATGACGGTATTATATTAAAAATAAAAAACGAACAAACAAATAAAATAAATAGCGTAAATTTCATTTATTCACATGATTACAATCACAAAAATAAACAAATATTTACTGAAAAATTAAAAACTACTGACTGGACAGAAATATATGAAATTAACAGCGGGGTAAAAAAATTTGAAGCATTTCATGATTACATAAGTAAAATAACAAATGAATCATTCCCTATTAAGAAAACAAAAACTAAGATAACAGATACAACATGGGTAACAAAAGGCCTTAAAAAGTCTTTTCAAAGAAAAAATGAATTATTAATTGACCTACGGTTGAATGCCACCAGCGAAAAACATACATTTTATAAGAAGTACAGGAAAATATAAAAAAATGTATAAATTTGGCAAAAGTTTTAACAGATAAAATACAAATAATGAACTAAAACAATATGTCTAAAACAGTGTGGAATATAGTTAAAAAACGTATAAAAAAAAAATAAGTTATAAAAAACTAAAACCCGACTACGTAAAAGCTAATTATGAAAATCGTTTAAATAAAAAAAAAATAGTTATAAAAAACTAAAACCCGTCTACGAAAAAGCAAATTATGAAAATAGTTTAACTATAACTAAAAATAACAAAATAATGTTTTCCATATAATTTATCAGATACAGCATTTCTCTTTTTATATTGATTTTACCTTAGCACTAACTCTATAAATTTTGATAAATTTATTATTTTTAACGTTCTAAATATAGAGCCGTGGTCGGGCGTTCTTCGTTCAACAAGAGAAGTGAGGCCATCGTCGTGCATTATTAGAGCGCGGAACTTAGGACGGCCATCGCCATTGTGTCATACTGGCATCTTTTTGTAAGATCAGTCAGAGCCAATCTAAAATTATTATAAGTAGATACATAGGTACATACCGAACGTCAACGGCTATAATGCACAACGAGACGGTCTCACTTGTCTTGTTGAACGAAGAACGCCCGACCACGGCTCTATATTTAGAACGTTAAAAATAATAAATTTATCAAAATTTATAGAGTTAGTGCTAAGGTAAAATCAATATAAAAAGAGAAATGCTGTATCTGATAAATTATATGGAAAACATTATTTTGTTATTTTTAGTTATAGTTAAACTATTTTCATAATTTGCTTTTTCGTAGACGGGTTTTAGTTTTTTATAACTATTTTTTTTTTATTTAAACGATTTTCATAATTAGCTTTTACGTAGTCGGGTTTTAGTTTTTTATAACTTATTTTTTTTTATTTTAGGCTTTTTTAAAAACTGTTTGCATACTTTAAATGTTGTATGTAACTCGTATATTGATTTTTTTTATGGAATCTGACACATCACCTACAGGCTACAACATCCGTGATGTCAGCCCATAACATAACACCGGGTGAACTTGGTGCCACGTCAGTGCTTCCCTTCGGTCGTACCGGCTACACTAAATACATAGCCGTTTCTACCGACCTTTCATTCAGTGCGGTGCGGTGGTACCAACACGGGCGGGTTAAACCCTACCACCTAGTATTATATGAAGGAAGTCATATCCCTTAGTCTCCTTTTACGACATACACGGGGAGAGATACAGTGTGGCTATTCTTTTATATAAGTACCGGCTTGATACTATCCGTCCGTTTATTTGTCGTGATCTCTATTTGAAACTAAAGTTTTCTGCAAATAGCGCATGAGTGAGTACCTACATATATATACAAATTATGTATAGTTGAACGATGTATAGTCTTGAAGTAAAATGAAAAGTCAGTCAGAGCAAGACCGAAGACTGAGCTGTGTAAGTACACGATTTTCTTTGTCTATGTAAGTAAATATATCTGGCTGGGGTGAAGCGGATTCGGGAAGTAAGTAAACCAATCAGTTCAAGGCCGAAGACCGAGGGAGGTTTCAGGTTGTAGATAGTTGAATAATGTACTCACTCGAAGCAGGTAAGCCACTAAGGCGAGGCCAAAGCTACTGATATTATTTTTATAGTAAGCGCGACATGTGGCGCCGAGCCACCCATAAGGTGTCTAGCGATGCCCATGGACATTCGGTAGCATGCGGAGGCTGCGAATGCCATGCCGGCCTGACAGGTGCCCAGGTTGAAGGACCCGAGACTGTACTTGGGGGAAAATATTTCTCTCTGTTTGTATTTCAACAGGCTCTGATTTAGCTATGTATTCCTACGGAGTTGCAGTGGTTTTAGATCGCGGGACATTTGGGAGTCACCTACTATTCGCACGGCTCGACGCTGGATCGAGTCCAGAGGCGCCAGCTGGTATTTGACTGAGCCATCCCATAGGTGCGAGCAGTACCGAATCTGCGATTTATACGGCCTTGCCCTCGATGTCACGCCGGAAGTTTAGATCGTGCGAAAACTCGACTCGGAGGACCCCGAGGTGGTCGCAAAATTTAAGTGACGTGCCTTGGTAGGAAGGAGCTGGTGTGAACGCCGCTCTCTTCGCACTGAACGCGCAAACTTGTATCTTGGAGGTATTTAACTTGAACAACTTGCTACGGCCCATTCGGAAATAGAGCCGAGTGTTTGCTCAAGTTCAGACACAAGTCTTCGCCTCTTCTTATCCACATCCCGCCTAGTTGAAGGGTAACTGGTGTAGAACCCGTGTTCCGTACTCGTGTATGTATAACAATGATATGTTGCCCCCTGAATGCTACGCCCACGCCTTCAACGTTAGCAAGGCTCAGTGCTGCGCATTATCTGCGAAGGTCGATTTGAAGGTCCTTTTGCTTTCCAAGCCAGTTTCTAAGTCAGCGTCATACCTGTCTGGAAGCACCTGAACCTCCTGGGCACCGCCATTTCCAAAGACGTAGGTTTCCGGCAACTAATCGAGTCTAGCGCTAAAACTGCACCCAGAAAATTGGGAATACTTTTTCGCAATCGGCGGTTCTTCTCTTCCACAATATCCCGCTTAGCTGAAGGGTAACTTGCATCCGAAAATATTGTAGGTATTAGGTATATTTAATGTACCTACCTTTTTTTTTTTATGGAAACTTGACACGGTTGGCTACATCACCTACAACATCCGTGATGTCAGCCCATAACACCGGGTGAACTAGGTGCCATGTCAGTGCTTCCCTTCATTTCGCGCCGGCTACACTGAACTGGACGGAAAACACGAACTATTTACATAGCCGTTTCGACCGACGTTTCGCTCAGTGCGGTGGTACCAACCCGGCCGGGATAAACCCTACCACCTAGTAAGGTCGGCGGTCATCCATCCAATAACTGACCGCACCATTAAGCTGCCGAGGCTGACGATCCCTTAGTGGACTTTTACGACATGCGACGGGGAGAGATGCAGTGGGGTTATTCTTTTTAAGTACCGACCCTACACGGTACACCTACACTACATATTATGCTTACACTAGGTACCTACATGGACATTTAATTTATTTTATTTTTATTTTTTATTTTTTTTTATTGTTAGCTCGACATATGGCGCCGAGGCACCTATAAGGTGTCTAACGGCGCCCATGGACATTCGGTCGTATTCGGGGGTTGCGAATGCCATGCCGGCCTGACAGGTGCCCATTCACGCCCCTCTTGAAGGACCCGAGACTGTACTTGGGGTGAAATATATGAGCAGGGAGAGCGTTCCAGAGTTTACCAGTTCTGTACAGGAAAGATCTGCAGAATCGATTGGTACGCATGCGCGGTAAGTCCAGCGTATATGGATGCAATCCCTGCCCAGTGCGCGTGGTGCGGAGGTGGAAAGGGGACGGCGGGATCGCGTTAAACCATTTAATACCAATTTATTTTAGCATAGTACTGTATCTAATAATAATATTATATATCTATATAAAATTTGCGGTAGATCAGTGAGTAAGTATGTAGGTATATTACCAACAATACCATGTCGCTTCTTCGCGTCGTCGTCGCGCGTGGGTGGGGGCGCGCGGCGCAGGGCGCGGGCGACCACGGTTCATCGCGAATAATCGCGATTCATACATACATTCGCTACACATTTTGCTCTATTTCTCTGTACACATAAGTTTAATAGATAGCAAAGTATATATTTTCGGAATCGTAGTTTAATTATCTTTAATTTGATACCCCACTCAATATATTTTGAAAAAATAATTTGACATTTTGACGCCGTGCGTCCGCCATTTTGAATTTTGAAAATTGTTATATAGCCTATGACACTCCCGTGAATAAGACGAATCCAATAGCACAAGAATTATTCAAATCGGTCCAGTACTTTAGGCTGTAGAGTGGAATATAGATAGTCACATACATACATACATACATACATACATACATACATACACGCCAAACTCATAACCCTTCCTTTTTTGGCTTCGCCGTAGTCGGGTAATAAAGCAAATATTATTAAAAATGAAAACTTTCCACCCAAACACAACATCACAACTGATATGTATGCCGCATTTTTCCAAACATTGGGCTCGCGATTTATTGCCGGCGGAGACTATAACGCTAAGCACACTGACTGGGGATGTAGGGTTTCAACGACCAAAGGGCGTGCACTTCTAAAAACCATCAACCAACTAAATCTTCGAATAGCTTCAACTAAAGAACCCACATACTGGCCAACAGACAGGAAAAGACTGCCCGATCTCCTGGACTTCTGCGTCACAAAGAATATACCGCAAAGTCGAATAACAGCAGATTCCTGTTTCGAACTCACATCTGACCATTCACCGATTCTAATAGCTGTTCGAGAACAATATTTAGTTAAACCCAGAAAATGCACTCTCAGCAGTCGAAAAACTGATTGGATAAGTTTTGGCCATTTAGTTGAAAATGAACTATCCATCAAAACAAGCCTTAAGACTGAAGATGAAATGACATGTGCTGTAGAAAAATTTAACATGTGCGTGCAGAATGCAGCTTGGGAATCAACTCCGCCCCCGAAAGAGATAGATACAACACAAAATTTCTCAAAAGCAATCACTATGAAAGCTGCCGAAAAAAGAAACCTGCGAAAAATTTGGCAAGCAACGCGAAACCCATCAGATAAGGTAAACCTTAATAAAGCTACTAAGGAGTTAAAAAATATGCTAGACCGTGAACGAAACAGAGGTATTCAAAACTACCTGAGAAGCCTAGATGCAACTGCTGCCACTAACTACTCCCTGTGGGAAGCCACAAAGAAGATCAAACGGCCGGCAGTTCACCAACCTCCTATACGGCTTGCAGATGATAAGTGGGCCAGAAACGACATAGAAAAGGCCTCAGCATTTGCCAACTACCTTTACAACGTGTTTAGCCCGCACCCATATGAAGGTTCATCAGAGAATATGGAAGAAATTGAATCGGTACTTCGTGGACCTGACATTCCTGGCAAACAAAAATTCAAAACAATTGTTAGCACTGAAGTGATGAAAACTATAAAAAGTATTCATTCCAAAAAAGCACCAGGATACGACCTAATCACATCAAGACTTCTTAAAGAGTTGCCCCCAATTGGAATACAATATCTAATACATCTCTTCAATGCAGTGCTTAGATTGAATTTCTTTCCCCCTCAATGGAAGATCTCTGAAATCATAATGATCCTGAAGCCAGGGAAGCCTATGCATGATCCAAAATCGTATCGGCCCGTAAGCCTTCTGCCCATGCTGTCCAAAGTAATGGAGCTGCTACTTATGGCGAGACTTATGCCCGTAGTAATAACTAAAGACATCATTCCAAACCACCAGTTCGGATTTAGAGCCAAACACGGAACGATTGACCAGGTGCACAGATTGGTGGAGAGAATAAATCAATCTTTCGAAGACAAGGAGTACTGCTCGGCGGTGTTCCTTGACATATCCCAGGCCTTTGATCGAGTTTGGCACGACGGACTACTTTATAAAGTTAAAACTATGCTCAATGACAACTGCTTTCAAATCCTCAAGTCATACCTGAGTGACAGACACTTTCGAGTGAAAACCGGAGATGCTGTCACTAGCTACACTAGTCTACAGAGGATCAGGGCCAGTGTCCCACAAGGCTCAGTTCTCGGTCCTATTCTTTACCTAATCTTCACAGCAGACCTTCCAACCACAGGAAAAGCACTCACCGGAACTTTCGCCGACGACACTGCTATTCTTGCATCGCACTCTGTCCCCGAACATGCCTCTCAAATATTACAGAATAGCCTAGACGAGGTGTCCACCTGGCTCAAGAAATGGAGGATAAAAGCCAATGAAACAAAGTCCGTCCATGTAACCTTCACCCTACGGAGAGGGGCGTGCCCGCCAGTCCGACTAAACGGTGTCCAGATACCACAAGAAAAGGATGTGAGATACCTGGGACTATACTTAGATAGTAAGCTCACCTGGCAAAAACATATTTTCACAAAGCGCAAACAACTAAGCCAACAGCTCAGGAACACGTTCTGGCTGCTAGGACGCAGCTCCCAACTGTCAAGACAATCAAAACTGCTTATCTATAAAAGCATCTTGAAGCCAGTATGGACCTATGGCATTCAGCTATGGGGCACCTCAGCTAAGACCAATATCGCCATCATACAGAGGTTTCAATCAAAAATGCTGCTCATGATCATGGATGCCCCATGGTTTGTTACAAATGATACGCTCCATCACGACCTTGACATACCGACAGTGGAAGCTGAAATAAAAACATTAACAAAATCCTATCAGAAAAGGATCGAGCAACATCCCAACGAGCTAGCCAAGAATTTGATGAGAGACATGGAGATACCCCGGAGACTGAAAAGGAGGCTGCCGCAGAACAACCTTAACATCATTTAATGGAACTGTGACAGTGGTCACAAACCGTTCGTGACAATAAAAGAAAATCGACACAAAACATTTGGATATCCCAACAAAGGGATAGGGGAATGAAATAGAGAAGTTTAAAAAAAAAAATGAAAATATTATATTACTAAATAATGGTAAGGAAATAACTGATCCGAAAAGAGTTGCACAACTATTTAATACATTCTACATAAATGTTGGTAAACCTGACAGTATAAACAAAGATAATAGCTATATAAAATTACTGAATAATAATAATAAGAAAACAACTAACTCTTTTTATTTAGATTATTTTACTATTAGTGAAGTGGTAAAAACCATCAAAAGTTTAAAAAACAGCAAGAGTATAGGCTACGATGGTCTGAGAACGGACATATTAAAAGAAAATGCAAATATATTAAGTGAACCCTTAACAAATCTGTACAATTCTTGTATTAACCATGGTGTATACCCAGATGCCCTAAAGATTGCGAAGGTGATCCCTCTTTTCAAAAAAGGGGACAAAAAAGATGTTTCCAATTATAGACCGCTATCCATATTATCACCTATAACAAAAGTTTTTGAAAAAATTATAGCTAATAAAATTCTTCTATATCTAGAGAAACGTGACTTATTCACGAATAAACAGTTTGCATACAGAAAAAATAAATCTACCACGAACGCAATTAAGGAACTAATAGGTAATGTTATCGAAAATTTGGAATTAAGAAAAAAAAACTGCTGGACTGTTCTGTGACTTGAGCAAGGCCTTTGATTGTGTGTGTCATAGCATTTTATTAAAAAAAATAGAATATTATGGAATACGAGGACCGCCATTGGAACTGCTCAGATCATACCTTACAGACCGAAAACAATATGTTGAAATAAATTTTTACAACAAACAGAGTTCAAAAATACCTATCCAGTCTGAATTAGAAACAATTAAATATGGTGTACCGCAAGGCTCAGTCCTAGGCCCATTACTATTTCTTATATTTATAAATGACCTTCCCAATAATGTATCTAAAAGTGATATATATTTATTCGCTGATGACACCAGTTGCACAATAAGTGCAAATACAGAACATAAACTAATGACTAACATGAAAATAACTCTAGATGAATTAACAAACTGGTTCGACTGTAACAACTTAAAATTAAACATGAACAAGAGGCATTATATGTACTACAAAACAAAACAAACGTAGATGATAGAGAGTTCAATACACAGTTAGAAAAAAAGAATGAAGTAACATTTCTAGGAGTAGTGGTAGATAACAGCTTAAAGTGGAAACAACAAATAGATAAAGTATGTAAAAAACTGGCCGGTGCATGCTATGCGCTAAAAACACTTAAGACCACATCAGCAATGTCTACACTAAGGATGGTATATTTCTCTTATGTTGAATCTGTCACTAGATATGGATTAGAAGTGTGGGGTGCAGGAACAGATGTAAACAAAGTTTTAAAGTTACAAAAAAAGGCCCTAAGGATAATTACTGGTTCAAAATGGGATGCGACATGTAGGCCACTCTTTAAAGAATTAAAAATATTGACTGTGATTAACCTATATATTTATATACTAAGCCTCGAAGTGTATGCAAACAAAATTGATTTGATCAAGGAAGGAAGTCAACAAGCTAGATATGTTTTAAGAGATAGAAATAAATTTATTGTACCTCGGGCCAGACTAAGAATATTTGATCAAAAACCCTTTTTATACCCTTCAGGAATATTTTAAAGAAGGCCTACATACTCTTAAACCGACGAATGTGTAATTTATTTTATTAGTCATCTATTTATTAACTATTGGGAAAGGTATTTATAGATATATTTTATTATTTTCTTTTCTCTTTGCATTTGAAACAAATGTATAATTTATAAATTATCAATTTTCTAATCTTTATAAATGAAATGTATAATTAAATAAATGTATAATCTTTAGTTATGAGCTGTAAATATTTGTAATAAATAAATAATTTTATGAACATGACAAATTCCCTATTGCACGAGCAAAAATGTAATTTCAATCGTATATTTTATTTAAATGTTGATTTTATAACTAATCTGTAATTGTCATGTAATATTTAATATTTTTAAAATGTGAGAGTACTTGATATATTTCTATTTATTATTTAGTTTAATCTGTCAATGATTTATTTGAATGATTAATTAATTTAGTCGACTTGTTGATTTTATAATGCTTTTTGTGTTTTATATTTAGTATGTACAAGTTTAGAAGCAATTTTTTATTTTTAAGTGATGTGTGTGTATTGCTTATCTCTGCTCTGCTTGTATTGTGTTTTTATTGTGAATATTGTCATGCCTACGGGTGATATCACAATAAAGAAATTGAATTGAATTGAATTGAATCCACATTTTCCCGGTTGTGTAACTAAAAGACCTACAGAACCGATTGGTGCGCATCTTTGGTAGGTCTATAGGTATACTTCCACTCGGTTTGTATGTTTATATGTTTTCTGTGTTCTTTAGGTACAACTATATGCGCTAGAACGTACGTGAATAAAAAGTGGCTCCCTCCGAAGTTATTATTGCGAAGTACTTTGCGTTCAGAGTTTCCCCTGCCCTCGACCCTCCTCCGTCACCGCGCCACCCTCGTCCGCCCGCCCTACGACACAGTGCAGACATAGCGGCGGGGCGCTGTCTTGTGCGACACATGAAACTTCACTCGACCACCTTTTGTAGGAATAAATGTATCTGCACAGATAAATTTAGAATAGAATAGAATGGAATGGAATGGAATGGAATAGAATGGAATGGAATGGAATGGAATGGAATGGAATGGAATGGAATGGAATGGAATGGAATGGAATGGAATGGAATGGAATGAAATGGAATGGAATGGAATGGAATGGAATAGAATAGAAGCCTCAATAGCTTAGTAGTGCGGTCGGTCGACGGTTTTTAAGCACACCTGACTGCGGTCAGTCCTTGGATGGGTGACCGCTCGACCGTATAGGCTGACCGTGGTTTAGATTCCACGTAAAACTGTAGGTTCCTTCCATACTACCTAGTGGTAATACTAGGTGGTAGTATGTTTCCCAAATACTTTAATGTGGGTGTCTTCAAGCGGCTTGACAGCCTATAGCAACAGTCCGCATATCTGCTGGTACGGCACCTAACTGAGCGTGGTTTTATGGTAACTGAGACGGTTGGCCTCACCTACAACATCCGTGTGGTCAGCCCATAGCACCGGGTGAACTAGGTTCCGTGTCAGTGCTTCCCTTCATTTCATGTCGGCTACACTGAACTAGACGGAAAATACGAACTATTTACATGGCCCTTTCGACCGACGTTTCATTCAGTGCGGTGGTAACAACCCGGGCGAGATAAACCCTACCACCCAGTAAGATAAGATGGGAAGGGACCTACAGTGTTACGTGGCATCCGAACCACCACGGTCAGCCTCCAACGGTTGAGCGGTCACCCGTAACGTCAGCATTTCAGTTACTTAAACATAAAATACTCGTACAATAAAAGTTATTGACTCTAGACCACATTATTCGGTTGGAGTAATTCAGTTTAAAATTCGAATGCTGACGTTTCTTCTCCCTCTTCTCTGCCGGCGCCCGCGGCTGACGAGCCCGCGAATTTGAATACATATTAAAGCGAGTGCACATAAAACAGTACGAGGGAGGTGTATGCATTTTTACTGCCCGCCTGAACGTAAATACACAGGAATAACTCAGTTCCTACCTCCCTTACAATCGCTCTGACGAGAAAGCGCAGTTCAAAGATTTGAACTCTTGATTGAATTTTAGGCGCGCGATTTCGCAATGAGGACTGTTTTAAAATTCCACGTAAGTTTGCAAAAGTGTGCAGTTCAAAGTTGAACAGTGGTGAATGATAATTTAGGTACTGCTCTAGAGGCGCATTTACGCGACGGCGAGCACTCAAGAAGGCTGTTATCGCAGGGTAAAGCAGCGCAGCCTCGTGTATGGACTGTATGGATGGAGTAGGAAGCCATTTTGCGAAATTATGAAACGCTATAGCTTGGAAGTCGAGTGAATCGAACAACGATGCGGTTCGTATTCCACGCCGCCATATTGTTAAGTCTTTTAATGTTTTGCCGCTTTTGATGAGCGCTTTTAGGGGAGCTCTTGAATGTTACATGACGGTGAAGTGAACGACGAGAATTTTTTCAGTTTTATTTCACACCATTCGAGAATTGTGTGTAATGTAATCTAAGGTAGGGACAGGTGGACTTGTGAATTATACGAAACATTTCAAGAGATCAGTTATATTTTTATTTAGTCCGGTACATTGTCGATATTACTAATACACCAGATGTAGGTAATGTAAATATGCAGAGTGGTCAGATTCTTCAGTATTCACATTTATGCTGTAAATAATAATGTTCTTGAGAGCGCTAGTATGCGTTTATTTATTTATGAGTAACTATAATACTTATATTTCCCCCAAGTACAGTTTCGTACAGTTTGTACCGTGTGGGGCCGGTACTTAAAAAGAATATCCTCACCGCATCTCTCCCCATGCATGTCGTAAAAGGCGACTAAGGGATAAGGACAAGATGCCGTGCTAAAGGGCGACAGGCTCGCCACCTCTCACCTTGGCGCGGTACTTCCACCGAGTCATGCAGCAGGTGGGTCTTCGTGCCTTACTTGCTGCTTGATCGATTTAATCTTGTTCGTATACTTTGCGAAACGTGGTGGTCGGTGTTGTGCTGTAATTGACCAGAGTACTTGCAGCACAACACCGATTACTCTGCTTACCCCGATTATCGGGATTCAGCGTGTGTGATATGTATGTATGTACAGTTTCGGGTCCTTCAAGAGGGGAGTGAATGGCCACTTGTCAGGCCTGCATGGCATTCGTAACCTCCGCCTAACACCGAATGTCCATGGGCGTCGTTAGACACCTTATGGGTGGCTCGGCGACATATGTCGCGCTTTCGATAAAAAAAAATACTTATAAAATACTAACAAAACATTGCGAGCGAATTACGACGTTCGCGCGGAATTTTCGACGTATTCCAGAGTAGGTTACCTACATAAGATACATAGGTAGGTAACCTACTCTGTAACTCTATTGTTTAATTTAATACATAGGCTATGTATTAAATTAAACAATACATAATAAACAATATGAGTGACTGAGTCAGAGGGGCCAGAGCACATGCTCCGACGGGCCAATATCACCTTGGAGAAGGTGCTATAATGTAGATTTTTTTTTTTATGGAAACTGACACGGTTGGCTACATCACCTACAACATCCATGATGTCAGCCCATACCACCGGATGAACTTGGTGCCACGTCAGCGCTTCCCTTCGATCGTGCCGGCTACACTGAACTGGACGGAAAACACAAACTATTTACATAGCCGTTTCGACCGACCTTTCATTCAGTGCGGTGGTACCGACCCGGTGGGGTTAAACCCTACCACCTAGTAATATAAGAAGGGAGTCATATCCCTTAGTCGCCTTTTACGACATACACTGGAAGAGATGCAGTGGGGCTATTCTTTTAAAGTACCGGCCCCACACGGAACATACATACATAGGCTATGTATTAAATTAAACAATACATAATAAACAATATGAGTGACTGAGTCAGAGGGGCCAGAGCACATGCTCCGACGGGCCAATATCACCTTGAAGAACGTGCTATAATGTGGATAAAAACTTTATTTGAGTGTGCCACCTAGTAAAGGGCCAGGAACTGTGAAGTTGCTGAATGCACCGTCACAATAAATAATCGGTGGACGTCGTCGGCCGGATACGAGTGTCTTAGGGCAAAAGCACAGAGCATCAAATACCTACCGCGCGCGCCCCCTACTAGAGACGCCCTATGCGATGATATTTGAAACCCAAAAACTACACGCAGTGCTGCTAGCGCTTCGTATGTGTGTGTGTGTGCTAGTATCGACACTACACACAAAGAGGAGCAAGTTAGGCACACGCACAAAACAAATGCACACGCACAACACACATATGTAAGTCATAGGCCACGCCCACAGGCTTCAACGCCGTTGTAGAGAAATCGCGCTCAGGGCGCCTCTAGGAGGGGCGCGCGCATTTGATGCTCTGTGGGCAAAAGGCTCACTATCTCACTGACAGCTGTTTTGGTGGTTTAAAAAAAAATAACCAGGGTTAAGCGACGCATCTTCTATAAATTAACCCTAACCTAATGTTGAGGCGGCGCATTTCGTTTTTGTTACGTTTCGTTTCGAGCAGAGTGTTCATGAAAGGAGCCGCCTTGTCTTTCGGGTGTCGTATTCGACACGACAGCCGTCGTGAGATAGTGAGCCTTTTGCCCCCGAGACAGCCTCGATAGCTCAGTGGTGCAGACAGTCAACTGTCGCTATTGAATGTTAAGCAACGCTGGGTGCGGTCAGTACTTGGATGGGTGACCGCTGACCGTTGGAGGCTGACCGATGTTCGGATTCCTCGTAAAACTGTAGGTCCCTTCCCTCCTAATCTTACTTGGTGGTAGGGTTTAACCCCCCCCGGGTTGGTACCACCGCACTGAATGAAACGTCGGTCAAAACGGCTATGTAAATAGCTTGTGTTTTCCGACCAGTTCAGTGTAGCCGGCACGATCAAAGGGGGAATCACTGACATGGCACCTAGTTCACCCGGTGTTATGGGCTGACATCACGGACGTTGTAGGTGATGTAGCCAACCGTTTCAGTCTCCATAAAAAAAAAAGATACTCGTGCGTGGCCGGATTTGTACCTTCGACACCCCAAGACTACTTTCTTCGAGAAAGTATATCGTTTACCTAAATACGTTTACTGTTTGGAGAAAGTCCATGTGGAGAACGCACCGTGGTCTTCGGCCTCACCCTCGAAACTGAACACGAACCCTCGTTGAGCTGCTGTCTTCAAAGTTATCATCTTTGATCGAATCTCAGGGAAAAATCTATTATATAATTCGAATTTAAGGTGAGCGAAGACGCGCTCTAAGCCAGTATTCTACATTTTCTTAGAAACAGACAACAAGAGCAAAATTCCTTAACCTCATCACTACAGTCTTTAATTTAAATCTCTCCTCCAACCACATACTCCTGTAACCTGACAACAAAGACGAAGAATAGAAGCTGGCTGGGGCGGAGCGGGGGCGGAGCGGGGGCGGAGCTGGGGTGGAGGGGCGGCGGGGAGGAGGCGACGAGGGAAGCCACAAACCTGCTCTAATTTATCCTTTCCGTCACCACGGAGCTGCCTCGAATTGAGTACGTAAGGTGCTGTACTCACTTGAGACATGATGGTCGTGGATCTGCATACACCTAGGTACATACTACATACATAAGTGCATAGCATTTTTTTATGGAAGCTGACACGGTTGGCTACATCACCTACAACATCCGTGATGTCAACCCATAATACCGGGTGAACTAGGTGCCATGTCAGTGCTTCCCTTCATTTCATGTCGGCTACACTGAACTGGACGTAAAATACGAACTATTTACATAGCCGTTTCGACCGACGTTTTGCTCAGTGCGGTGTTACCAACCCGGCCGGGATAAACCCTACCACTTAGTAAGGTAGGCCTGGTTCCCAGTGGGGTAGCCAGAGACAACGGATCTCCACGTGCCACGATCCTGACACACCCCTGAGACCTCTTCCACTCTCATAATGTACATCACAAATGCTCTTCGGTTACGGTCACATAGACCTTTTGGAGCACGTGGTCTTGGACATAATTCCATAGGTACACGCTGCATCGCGACAATCTGGGGTAAGCCTAGTGATTGGTGTTGTGCTGCACGACGCCGACCAAAACATTATGATAAGTATTTGACAAAGGACAACTCTGCAGCAAGTACAGCATCGTGCGTGACTGTGAGTAATGTACATCGAGCTTTAGAAAGAGACAACCCGGTTGTAGAGCGTCGTCTCTGTCGCACAGGGACGTGCGAGTTCGTGCGACAGGAACGACGCTCTACAACCGGATTGTCTCTTTATACAGATCGATGTTCATTACTAACTTTCGGGTACTGTAAGGCACGAAGACATTCAGTATGAAATGCATCCGTAATGTTAATGACAGTCCTGCAGAATTGTAGGTAGTACCACAAATTAATTTCGTAAGTATATCATTTTCCTTGCCATTTTTCCCCCTTGTTTTCGGCTCCTACCTGCACGGACTGTTTGCTTGGTCCGAAAAAACCTCGAGCATCACCTTTTATAGGTATGAATAATTTTCACCACGGAGTTTTGAGTGTCGTAGCCACTCCAGGAGTGTTGCGTGGTACTTCAAGAGTCCAAGTGCGAAAGAAGAGGAGCGTCCTGGTACCAGGTGAAGACCATACGGAGAAAAATGCGGTAAGCGGTACGAGCTTCCATGTCCACACCCAACACTAAGCAAGAAGAACTCACAAACAAGTCGACACGTCGGAACTCTGTCCAAGCAACACTCCCACCATCTCTCTTGCACGATAATGTAGTGAATTTGCGCGAGAGAGACAGAAAGGGTACCCTCACTTGGCACCGCGAATTATAGCATAGCACGATGGATCAATTTTTATTATACTGGATCGATCATACATAGGCGAGCAGAGTAACCACGCACGGGCGTCAGGCTCACTGACTGCCTGAGCGCGTGCGAACTGCATCTCGCTCACTCACGAAGGCACTCGATCGCCTTATCTCTTTCTCCTCTTTAAGTGTGTGTAGGTGAATTCGTAGACGAGGAAAGAAATACTGTGCGACTGCGTGATCGACAGAGATGGAAAAACATCGCATACGCAACGTTCCCCGCTCCCTCGCCGACTTCTTACCCCTTTCGCGGCGACCCCGCCCCGGTTTGCTTTGTTGACGACGTGAATGATGGATCCAGTATAATTGATCCATGATAGCACGACATCATCGCGCCATCGCGCCACATATCTCATAGCGTCAAGTGGATGCCGGGCTCGACACTGGAGGCAATTTGGCTAATTAAGCCCACCTCACAGCGAGTGCTGCGAAGACCCGTTATGCTAAATAAGGGTTCTTTCACAGTTATTTTGGATTGAAATTATTCAACAGAGCGAGCTGCAGGCCCCTACCCCGTCGCTCCCCTCCCCGTGCCGGCCGACCGATGTTTCAGGAGGCCGACGACGCACGGAGATGATAGATAGATAGAAGTTGTCGCTAGCTATAATTTCTAGTTAAACAGTGCGCGGAGTAGCGCGGGTGGTGATGGGGAGGCACGACTTCGTAGTCGCATTATTTAACTCCGCGTGCGCTGGGTCGCGACCACTTCGTGGACCCGCGCGACTGATGATATATATTATATTTTTATTGAACACCAATTTATACAAATTAGGTACAATTAGCGAGCTTAAATGGCGTGAAGTATTCTATTCTTACTAACATTTGGGATGTGGGAGAAGTACCGAGTGAGGGGCCGTTACTTAAAAAGGATAGCCCCACTGAATCCCTCCCCGTGCATGTCGTAAAAGACGACTAAAGGATAAGGACAAGATGCCGTGCTAAAGGGCTACAGGCTAGCCACCTCTCACCGTGGAACGGTTCTTCCACCGAGTCATGCAGCCGGTAGGTCTTCGTGACTTACTTGCTACTTGATAGTTATTTTGTCCGAATACTTTGCTAAACGTGGTGGTTGGTGTTGTGCTGTAATTTACAAGAGTACCTGCAGCACAACTCCGATTACTGTGCTTACCCCGATTGTCGGGATACAGCGTGTGGTATGTATGCATGTGGTGTACATTGTTTGCATAAGAATCTTTTTGGCAATGTATTAAACTGTAAAGAAATATGATAAACTACAAGGTAATACTACATAAATACTTTAATACGCGCATGTATATCTAAACGTAACGCCACGCCTACTTGGACGGCGTAGGACCCCAGTTAGTGACGACGCACCCAGTTGCTTAGAGCAGCTCCTCTCTACTACCTTCTCTGCGGCCCCCACTGACCGATGTTTCAGGAGGCAGACGTGAGAAGCGGAGGTGAAATTATTGCGATGGAGGATTCTGTGTGGGAGTGAAGCAATCACGCGATTGGTGTAAAGAAATATGTTGTACTCGTATATACTCGCACCTATATCTTTAGAGATATTGAAGCTTTTTCATTCAATTTTTTTTATTTAATTTCTTTTCATTGCATTTAATCTCTTTTATGTGGTTATTGTATATGTAAGTTTTTCACATTTAGAGTTGAATTATTTCTTTAAGAGCGCGCTGCGTACCTCGACTCCCATAGTAACGTAATCGAACGATTAGGTACCCACTTCTAAACTGTTTAGCAGAGGGTAAAAATCTTATTTGTGTCGTTTTTAGGGTTTCGTATCCATACGGAAGTCTATTACTACATAAGTCTACATCGTCTGTCCGTCTGTACGCCGTTGGATTCGTCTCGATAGTGCGCGTGAGATAGTGACATTTCTCACATATATTTGACCAGAGATAACTGGCAGTCGCATAGCAGCTGCAGGTGGTGAAATCGCACCTTAGTCGCCATTCACCAATATGCGCGGGGAGAGTTGCAGTGGGATTATTCTTTTAAGTACCTTACCCACAATTCCCACAAAGTCAGTTTTACTGTGTGCAGACTTAAGTACCTATAATAATTCAATACATAAAATTAATAGTTTATTTATAAGTATAATCTAATAAACGTTTTTGGCGTGGTATAGAATATTTATTTAATAAATAACAAAAAAGTAATAAACTAAAACTGCTATGATGAGCGCAAAATGTATAAAGTCGCAATGTCTATGAAACGGCTCCTTCGAGACAAAATTAACATCTAGTGACGGAGCCAATGTTTGTTATGTGCCGTTTGTAACATAACTTAATAAATTTCATTTCATTCCATAGTATTTAAGGTTTCATCAATAAGGCACAGTTTGTTATTAATATTTTACTTATATACAATAATTCTCATTTCTTTGCATGATGCTTTGCATTTTGACACGCAAAATTTATTTGAAACAATGTGAGCGACCGGATGAGAGACCCTGTCTCCTGTAGCTCAGGTAATCCAATTTTGGGAAATAAGGATCATTTAAAAGTACTCTATTATGTAATGTACAAAAAACATTTTTTTTTCTTTCTTTCTTTCTTTTGCAAATTTTGAAATAGTTAAAAAACATAACACAGCTTACAAAATGTTCAAACAACAAGGCAACGAAACGCGCAAATAATATGAATTGTCGCCATTTTCCGACCCGCGGGCGGCGCGGGTGAGGTTCATTACACACGCACAATGCCGGTACCTACGCGGGAAACACGCACACCTCCCACTCCAATAAAGAATTAATTAAAACCCTCATTTTCAACAAATTTACAACTTCTACATCCTATATTATGAATAATTAAAAAATAATTTGGGTCCTCGCCGGGCGGGGCGGCGGCGGCGGCACCGGCCCGGCATCGGAGCGGGGGGGGGTCGGGCGAGAAAGCCGCGCCGCCTACCGCGTATTAACGGAAACAAAAGCGACGATTTAAACGAAAGTGCAAATAAAGGGGTGTTTTTGTCTACTTAATTGAAGGGAGCGGAGCTCTGTTTGCTGTGGAAGAGCAAATAGAGGTTTCTGCACGTACGGCGAGGCTGCGGGCTGTGCCCATCACAGAACATATAAAAAAAACTGGCCAAATGCGAGTCGGACTCGCGCACCGAGGGTTCCGTACAACCGCGTAAGCAGGCTAGTTTTTATTATTTTGTTGTTTTAGTTTACAGTTCGCACTATAATCAATCACACTACGTTTGATGATTGTATTGTATGTACTCGTATTACAGTTTTTACTAAAAACAAGATTAGTTAAATAATATAAGTGGGATTCGAACCCACGATCGTTGGACCAAAATTCTGTACATTCTACTGTACAGGCTAATGGCGGTTATGGACGTTGAGACGAATATACGATTTAGTTACGTCCCAATATAAATGCAAACTAGAATATGTGGCGCCGCTGCGCTGTATCTATTATTAAGTAAGGTGACTTAATCGATTCCTTAGCACGATTCTTGTATGGGGATCCCCTCATTTTTTTAAATTAGATACTTGTTGGTATATTCGCCATAACACATATTCAGTGAAAATTGCTACCTATTACGGTTCAACAGATACACACTCGGACGGCCGGACAGACGGACAGACGTAGGCTTAGTAATAGGCTTCCGTACGGATACGGAATCCTAATAAAAACTGGCCCATTATGTGGTGGTACGGAACCGTCTCGGTGCGCGAGCTCGACTCGCACTTGGCCGGTTTTCCTATTGCTCCTGAATGGCTGTGCCCAAGGTCGGAGCCTCGGGTAGGCGATGCAAAGTCGCTGGGAAAACTTCTACTCGTGTTTTATACTCTGTGGTTCCAACCCCGCCCCCGTCGCCTCCACCGCCCTCGCGATCACGAGAACACGAGAGGGTATGCTCTCTCGCACATTACACCTTAATAGGTATCGATATCTCATATCCAGCCGTATTGCCGACGCGACGAAAGTATTACGTAATGATGTTCCGTGCATCTTCATTTATCTTATCTTCCCTTCCAAAAAGCTCTGAGTACAACGCTAGGGTATACATGTATAATTATTATGTACTCCGGAGTACAACCATCTACACCAGTGTTTTTCAATCTGTGGGTCGCGACCCCTGGGGGGGGGGGGGGGGGGTCGCGAGACCTTACTCGGGGGGTCGTCGCCGGCAAAAGGAAAAAGACAAGGTTTTACACTACAATAAAACACAATTTATGCAATTTCAGTGAGAAGGATGGGCCTGTTTATTATGTCTGGGATGTTTTTGTTTATTTATTGTACTGTCTGGGATGAATATAGGTGCCAAAATAGAGAAAATAATAAGCATAGTGTTTTAAATTACTAACTTTTTTCTGTCTATGGCCTAAGGGGGTCGCGAGAATTTTTCAACCTGTAAAGGGGTCGCTTATTCAAAAAGATTGAAAAACACTGATCTACACTAATATTATAAAGAGGCAGAGTTCGTAAGTTTGAATTTAGTAGGTAATCTCCGAAAATACTCATCCGATTTTTTTAATTCTTTGACCAATATTTTGAATGGACCTTCAGGATGGACATAGGCTATGCAAGCGATGCCGCGGGCAAAAGCTAGGAATACAAATAAATATACGTACTTACTTGTCCATCCAGGTTTGATACAAATACCACAGATTAAGTAATAGTTCAAATACTAAGGGTACGAGGAGGGGCGGCGCGCGGACGGGGGAAGGGAGACGGCCGGCGATCGCTTTTCTGTGGTTGTATCAATACGCATGATGTTCACTATACATATATAGAGCGTAACGACAGATCTAGACGAAACAGTAATTCCTATACTTTTATTAGCCTCGGTCGGTAGTTCGGTGGAGTCCCGGCAACGAATTAAAAAGTGTGAAAGTAGAATGTCGTTGGGTCCCGGTGTGCCGAGCAACCATTGAAGGTAGGCACCGTCTCCTCGAATGGAGGCCACGTACAAGCAAACGTAGCGTGGGACGCCCCCCGGCTAGGTGGACAGATGACCTAAAAAAGGTAGCCGGTAGTGGATGGATGAGAAGAGCGGAAGACCGCGTGTGGTGGCGTGCCTTGGGAGAGGCCTATGTCCAGCAGTGGACCGATACATGCTGATGATGAACGTCTCATTACCTCGCGGTAATTACAAGTAAGCCATCTTCAGTAAGAGTTGATTTTCATTCAACCACGGAAATTAAATTTAATCATTTCTTCATCTTCATCCATCCATAAGCTACGGAAATCTAATAAGAGATTTACAAATTTGCATGTTTCGATTGCAGAACCACTCCGTAATCGTGGGAGTCGAGCACCACGTCTCGTCGCAAAGCCGATTGTTATTCCGAGTGACTTTCGGCAGATTCTGAAACAAGATTGTTTACTTGAAACGTTAATGAAATTTTCGAGTTAATCCGAGCGTTAATCCCCGCTCGCCGGGCGGCACAAATTGAATAATTAGCTACAAATTCAGCCGGGGCGGTAGGCTGCTCAATTCTCTGGACACATTTTTTAGGACGTTCCATTGTGGGTCGCATCTCATCGCAATGTGGCGTCTGTACCGGTCATTCCTTTGTAAAATTTAATAATATAATTTTTGACATTCAAAATGTCTTTTCGATCGCTTTAGTATAGTCCCCAATTTTTTTTAATATGAATATGTTAGTATTTAGAGGAGTAGAAGTAATCATACAGTGAACAGGTGCGCGCTGTTAGAATCTGGAGTGCGTTCGCTCGTTGAGTTCGTCGCTTCAGCCACACCAGGATATTTTCACGCTCACAGTCGGCGACTCGCTATACGCTTATATTTGAATACGCCCTAAAAGTCATTTTCAATGTACCCGAAGGTCATGTAATGCATGAGATCTGTGATTTTTTTTATTATTAATCGAAATAAAATGAAAGTAATTAAATGAAATGAAAATATATTTTATTGCACACCATGCCTGGGATTCTTGGTAAGTTATTTAGTAAGGACATACAATTCACACACAGAAATACCTGTGACCTTAGTCTGCAGCGCTTCAATGTCTACCTCTTACCTTCTGTACCTATCTCAGACTGAAAATATTGTGAGGAAATTCGAAGAAAAAAAATTCACAGATTTCGTGCCTTACACGACTATCGAGCACATTGAAAATTAATCTACGGAATTCGAAAAATTATTGTCGCTGAGCGACACGAGAAAGTCGGGATAAGGAAAAGGTTAGTTGGGTTCTGATGATGTTGCCGGAAGGAAGCCATAGGAATTCCTAAACTACACATGATAAGCCCATCGTGTTTGGGCTCGTTGGATTTGTCTTCGCAAGTACTCTAGTCATATGTTATTTCCAGGGTCCTGATGATGGAGCCGGAAGGAAGCCGTAGGAACTCCTAAACTAGACATGATAAATCGACCGTGTTTGGGCTCGTTGGATTTGTCTTCGCAAGTACTCCAGTCATATGTTATTTCCAGGGTCCTGATGATGGAGCCGGAAGGAAGCCATAGGAACTCCTAAACTAAACATGATAAATCCAACATATTTGGGCTCGTTGGATATAGGAATACAGGAATATAGGAATATAGGTTAGGTTAGAAGATGCGTCGTCGATAATCGCTAATAGAGAAATAATAGGCAGGCTGCACTTTATTACTTCGTTATCCGCTACACAGAACCGTTGGCGATCGATTTTGGCAATGGAAGACATTCCGAGTTCTAAATTCAAACTACCTACAAGATTAATTTATTGTGTTCCGAGTTCGAATTTAGAATGCGGGAATGGTCTGCCATCAATTTGTCTGTTCGATGTTGTACAATTCTTTTGTGTTCGGTCGCGGACGACGACGCTAGTTCGAGTCGCGACTTAAATGGCGGAACTGAATTGCGTTTTTGCAGTTGCCGTCGTCGCCGCGTCGGCCGCGCCTGACACGTTGAGCCACTTTCCTAGAGTTTGGACCGCGGACGGTCTTCGGTCGAAATCTTGGAGATCGACAAAGGGCTGAAACTAACACGAAGCGTCTTTCACTCAAGCAAGACACACCTGCTCCTATAAGATATGTATGTATACAGAATGAACAAGGTTGTTTTTATTATGGAAAGCGATATGGTTGGCTAAATCACCTACTACTTTACACTTGTGATGTCAGCCTTGGTGAAATAGGTGCAATCAGTGCTTTCCTTCCTCTCTCTCTCTCTCTCTCTGTCGAATCAGACTATAGTGTCAGCGGCTGAGACTAGCTTTATTCGTCAATACGGATTTCCGTGAGTACAGGCCCTGGAAGAAAAACGCGGCCTATTAAGCCGACTACGTTCATCGCCGTTTCGGCCGACCTTTCTAAAAAAAAATTATACACTTGAGCGGAGCCGTGGGCAAAATCTACATATGTAGTTAAATAATATGAAGCATAAAAACGTCACAATAATTTAAAAATTACATTTAAGCATTTTTTTTTAATGGAAACTGACACGGTTGGCTAAATCACCAACTACTTCCGTGATGTCAGCCCATAACATTTTGGTGAACTAGGTGCCATGTGATTGCTTCCCTTCGGTCGTGCCGGCTACTCTGACGACGGAAAACAAGAACTATTTAAATAGCCGTTTCAACCGACCTTTCATTCAGTGCGGTGTACCAACCCAGGCGGGATAATCCCTACCACTTAGTAAGGTAAGAAGGGAAGGAACCTACAGTTTTACATGGAATTCGAACGGTATTAAATTTATTTTAAATTCAATAGAGTTTTTAGTAACAATCAAACAACAGTGTAATGAAATGAAAATAGTGAAATGGAAGACTTATCTGAAAGGCAATAAGCGGGCACCCATTGTGTTTTATATTGCGCGAATATTGAAGAAAAGAGAATGCTATGAACATTTTGCAGTTGGCATTCAATACAAAGTCAACCTAGCGAGTGTCTCGCCCAGAAATCAACTTTTTTCCCTTCCTTCCGAGTCAATAATTAAGTTGTTTGAAGCGAAAAATGTTGATTTGAATCGGTCCGGTGCTTGCTAATTTATGCCCGGCCCATTATTCGTCGCTTTCAGCTGCGACCTAAATGTTGATTGGCTCGTGAGATTCCACTTATTTTGCCGCCGTCCGCGCCGTCGTCGTCGCGTCGGTGGTGTTCCAATTTTGAAATTTTGAAGGAGAATGGGTTTTCCGTTCTAATAAATATTGGATTTTGTTTTCATTAATTCCATTCTTGCTATAATTTTGTATATTTGTAAGCTTGCTGATGACAGTAAAGTTATTCCATCTTTCTTTTATGAATACCTAATAATTATATGTAGGTTCATTTTACATTCATTTAATATTCACTTGATCGTTGTTGTGCTGTAATATACCCCAGTTATCTCAGCGGAACACCGATTCTTCTGGTTACAAAGATAATTTAATATTGAGACCAAAGAACTATTTTTATATGGAAACTGACACAGTTGGCTACATCACCTACAATATCCGTGATGTCAGCGCATAACGCCGGGTGAACTAGGTGCCACGTCAGTGCTTCTCTTCATTTCATGTCGGCTACATTGAACTAGACAGAAAACACGAACTGTTTACATAGCCGTTTCGTCCGGCGTTTCATTCGGTGGGGTGGTACCAACCCGGGCGGCATAAACCCTACCACCTAGTAAGGTAAGAATGGAAGGGACCTATAGTTTTACGTGGAATTCGAACCACGGTCGGCCTCCAACGGTCGATCGGTCAACCATCCAAGTACTGACTGCGCCCAGGTGTGTTTAATAACAGTCGACCGACCGTACCACTGAGCTACCGAGGCTGACAAATACGATATGAATTTTTAGTCCCCGCTCTCTTATAAAATGCATAATATTAAATTAAACTAAAGGAAAGTAGGTGGGATTACCCTAAGTGTAGCGACAGAGCGGGTGTGTGATAATATCTCCAGTGGTTATTAAAAGCGCCGTTCCGTCCGAACTCTCGCGTGAGAATGTAAGTATCCACTTAAGATAAGCTAAAATTCGAAACCGTTTCAACAAACAACTTATCGGGACCACCCGCTTTAGGAGATGTTATTGGAAACACATTACCTACCGACTCTTTCGATTACGTTCACTCGGTAAGCACTTACATAAATGTACCTAACTTTTAATTCGTTAATGAAATAAAAATCATACTTACCACACGCTGTATTCCGACAGAGTAGGCGGCTGGTGGTCGAGTGGTTTGGGCATCGGCTTCTCATGCGAGAGGTCCGAGGTTCGAATCCGGTCGGCGGCGTGTACCAATGAGTTTTTTCTGACGAAAAAATTTACGTGCTTACCTATACCTGCTGCTTCACCGTTCGGAACCGGTGTAAAACTGTAGGTCCCTTCCCTTGCCCCGCTAGGTGGTATGCTCAAGTCGTAGCCGACTGGTTTGGTACCACCGTACTGAATGTAAGATGGCCGCATGTTAGTTCTCATCTAGTCCACTATAGCCAGCAATCCAGGGAAGTCTCCGGTATGGCACCTACCTTCTCGGAGGTCATATTGGCTGGTCGGAGCAGATGCTTTGGCCCCTCCGACTCAGCCACCCATACCGGATTACATAAAAAAAACAGAGTAATCGGTGTTGTGCTGCGCAAGTACTCAAATTTCAGGACAAAACCGATCACAACGCTTAACAAAGTATTCGGACATGATAACTATCTGCACTGTACGAATCCTTAGCAGGTCATGAGAGGTGGCTAACATGTCGCCATTTAGCACGTTATCCTCATTCCTCAGTGTCGCCTTTTACTACATGCACGGGGTGGCATGTATTGGGGCTAAATTATTTTTAAGTACGGAACCACACGGTACCCTAAAGAAAACTATTTTTAGGGTTCCGTATCCGATACGGGACCCTATTACTAAGCATACGCCGTCAGTCTGTCTGTCCGAGGACTGTATCTCTTGAACCGTAATAGGTAGCCCGTTGAAATTTTCACAGAATATGTGTTATTATGGCCGATATAACAACAAATAATAAAAATAAGAAAAAGTAAAAATTCACGGGGGTTCCCATAGAATAAAATAGAAAGTGTATGCGCGTCATCTACCGAAAAGAGTATGAATCATTTTAACTAGTCATGTATTTTAACTAATATGAAGCATTTCATAAACACGCCATAGATGGCGTGAGTGGCGCTGACCATGACATGGCGACACGGAACCCTCGGTGCGCGAATTCGACTCGCACTTGACCGGTTTTTTTTCAAGACTAAAAGTTTGCCTAATTATGCACCTGCTCCTTTTACGTCCAACACAAAAGAAAGTCCATTGTGAGAAACCTAATCTCCCTTTAGCAGCTTTCCATTGTGAGTCTCCTTACCGACAAAAGGTCATTTTACATTCCGTGCATGCTCTCTCCTATAGGACAGAACGTTTTAGATAGAGCTTCAGGCGGCAAACAATTACACAATCTCACTTCAGTCCAGCCAGCGCCAGCAGCGGTCCATTAGGTCGGCTGCCGGCTGCCGGGACCTCCCCCTGCCCCCCTTGCTGCGCTATCAGGACCTCTGATTTATTACCCCTGCACCGATACCACTATAGGTGGCGCAACTCACGACGACACATGATTTTTTGATCATTTTAGGTTTCTGTACCCCGTTCGGAAGCCATTACCAAGCCTACGCCGCCGTCTGTCTGTCCTACTGCTGTATCTTTGGAATCGTAACAGATAGCCGCTTGAAATTATTCACAGAGTATGGGTTCTTATAATGGATATATAAAACGAATAATATAAAATAAAAAAAAAAAACAAGGGGGTCCCTGTACAAATATCTAAATTTTAGGAACAAACATGTTTAATTTCATAAATGTGCCTAAAGGTCAGGTGTATTTTTTTTTGGGGTAACTGACACGGTTGGCTACAGCACCTACTAAATCCGTGATGTCAGCCCATAACACCTTGGTGAACTATGTGCTTCAGAGCTTCCCTACGGTCGTGCCGGCTACACTGAACTGGACGGAAAACACGAACTGTTTACATTTTTCATAGCCGTTTCAACCGACCTTTCATTCAGTGCGGTGGTATCAACCACCTAGTAATGTAAGAAGGGAAGTCGTTGTCTTCGTAAGATGCGACAGCTAGTCCGCAAGTGGGCTCTATGCTTCAGCAATTGATGACAATACCTTCTCGGAGAATACCTTGGACGATATGTTAAACTAACTTCAAATGTTCAAATTGAATTTTATATCCGAGAACTTTTTTCCATCATTTTTGTGTGGAGTTTCGCCTTCTAATAAAAAACAAATAAGTAAATAATAAAAAACAAATAAGTAAAAAACAAATCAAATTCACTCAAATAGTCACAGAGAGTACAGACACGAAAATACACTGGCACGTTTTGTACTAGTCAAGAGAAGAATGACCAAGAAATGTACACTATACCACAGATTAAGAAATAGTTACAACTGTACCGGCAAAATCGAGTGATTCGTTGGAATCTAGCCATGGGCGCGGATAATTAGGTATAGTCTTTGGGGCTATTTTTAGTCGGACCACTAGTAGTTAAATTTTAACTTAGCAAAAACCAAAAAGCGATTATTGACTTGCGATAAATATCCTAAAGTGTTTCGAACGCGAACGCGTTGAGGGTAACAATAAGTTATTCCACAATACTCCTGTCCCATTTTTCTCGAAAGCCAAAAGTTCCGAAGACTTCCAACCACTAAAATCCAGTGCTCCCGACGATCAAATATTTTGAAATTTCATACGCCCAAAAGTGATCATGAAAACATCCTCCAATTTTTTTTTATGTAATCCGATATGGTTGGCTGAGTCGAACGGTTCAAAGCACATGCTCCTCCAATTTAATGGCGTTAAACGCGTTAAACTGCACGACGAGAATTAGCAAGAACCAATTAAGCTAAATTTACACATTGATTACACGGTGTCGACGCAAGATGCAAGCCGCTACATCCCCCTACGCCTGAGGCTCTACCGGTCGATCGTATTGAACGGCTACATGAATATGTATGCAGTTGTTATAAAACACTGTCAACTGGATTTTAATGGGCGAGAAGAAAACTGCGGTATTAATACCAAAGAACCGAGAATGTATATGGCTCCTCCTGTAAACGAATATTGGATATCGATAGACACAAGAAAGCATCTTGATATGGCCACATATGGCATATTTATTTCATTTATCACGATTACATCTCGCCGTAAATTCATGAAATCAGTAATTATACCCCCGCATACGACCGAATGTCCATGGGCTTCGTTAGACACCTTATGGGTGGCACGGCGCCAAATGTCGCGCTGTCAATAAAAAAAAATATATATTTGTCAAGGCCAACATAGATTTAGATTCAGATTCAGATCAGATTTCGCCATAAAGAACATAAAACATTAACAATATTTCATTGAGACATAGGATCTCACCACCTTCTGATAAAATGTATCTGCTAGTTTTATCTCCTGTCAAATTTATGAGAAATTACATTTTGACCGATAACTGTTGGATTAGACTTAACCGGCGGTGGTGGAAAAGGTCACAGGTGAAATAGTGTAAGAATTCGTTTCTACATAATTCTGCAATCTATTTAATAACAACAGGGTTAATGAGAGTAATTTTTCATTAAGTGCTTCGTATTTATCTGTGTTCACTTAAGTATATTATGTAGATATTTCTTATGTAAGTACTTTAATATTCTTAATGTTTCGTAAAATAATAGCTCACTCTATTTCCCAATTGCACTCTCTAACTAAGAATAACTCCTCATATCACGTCTCTACCTTCTACAGCAAAATTGGCTACCTTAGCACATACCTTAAGTCCGCCGCTCCCAGCTATCTCATCCACAACTCCATATATTTCTACAGCTTTGCTATCCTCAAGGTTCCACCGTCGAGCCATCGCCACTGTGCCGGTAGCTGCCCGCTCCGGTATCTCTGATGGTGAATCCAGTAGCGCAGAAATCGAGCATCGAATAAAAACAACAAATTGTGGTGACCGTCATTCAGTGCGGTGGTAACAATCTGAACGACTAAAGATAGACTAAATATACCTATTTTTTACATATATATATTTACTGACTCTGAATATGAGAGATATCGTTTTGGATCAGAAAAATTGCGAGGACAACAAGTGCTTCAAGATGTGAATGGAAGAAGAGAGACAGAGATTGACAGAGAGCTGGACAGACGAGCTGCATGTATAGTGAATGAGTCGGAATAGGATGTAGTGGAATGAAAAGGAATAGCCAACACCAAGTTATCGTTTGACCTTAACGATAGCCGGCCTTAGAGTAGAAGGGACCTACAGCATTCGTGGAATCCGAACGGAACGGCAGCCTGAACGGTGCATCCAAATTCCGAAAGCTCCGTGTTACTTCGACGATCGCAAGCCAATGCACCGCGCCACCGAGTTGTCAAGGCAGATAACGATTCGTATTCGATTCTCAATTACCTCCTACTAAATTTGCCTCCTGATCCTTCCCTCACGGTAGCGTATAGACTAGCTCTATAAATTCAGATATCATCGCCACGGCCGCAGGAGATTCTCCGTCGGCCAGTATCTCATCGTTACTCCGTCGCCGGTTCGCCCACAAAGGCGCCGGTGGCGTGTTCTTACTTTTATTATGTCGTGACAAACGACATTCAATAGCTGAGGGAAGTGGATACCGCTACAATAGTGTTTGAAGCGCTGAGTTATAGAGCTGTTAAAGTGTTAATCCTGTTCAAGCTTTTCAGAATTTGCATGAGTAGCCAAATGTTTTGCAGTTAATATAATCTTTACTCGTCTTCCACTCCAGTCCGAGGAGAAATTCCGCGATATCAGCGTTACTAAATTTATCAGACTAATGATTTTTGTAGAGAACGAGTGCACGCATTAAATTTTTTTTTGAATATGTGATTGGGCGTAGAATCTTGAAGTTATGTTTACATTCGAATGTAAGCACGAAGGCGTGTCCACAAAAAGCATATCGATCTGTTAAAGACCAATGCTGGATATAAGACACTCTCCACCATTGGCTTTGATCCTTTACGAGCTGAACTATAGAAGAACTCCTTGAGTTTCAGTTCTCTTAGTTAATTGGCCATCTCCTGATGATGCATCTTCTCTTCCACTCTCCGATGCTTCATGTCGTCTTTGTCGGGTCTTTATCCCACCTTAAGTGTCCGTATGCCGATCTCCTCAGATCCGTCTTGGGACCACGACGCGTCGCGGCCTCTGGAGACGGTGAGAAACTGCCGAGAAAATGCGAGGGGTATAAAATGTAGCAGCCACTGTTTTGTTCTCAGTTTTCGACAAAATAACCATCGATAAAATCGTACCTTCTATAAAGTCCACTTCCTGTCAGTCAGTCAGCGTGAAAGCGTCCACTACTGGACATAGCCTCTCCAATTTTCCTCCAGTCCTGCCGGCCTTCAGCAGTACGATAATGATGATGGCCTAAATCTTTGTCAAGGCAAATCATTAGATTAATATAATTTAACAGTACTTTTCGTCACAAGAACGTCCTTAATATTCAACTGCCAACTCAATATATCCCTATGCTATCCAGCTTCCCCTCTTATGCATCCTCTCTTCCGCTTCCTGGCGTCGTATGTTCTTTAGCTGCTCTTTGTCCCAGCTAAGTGTCCGTGCGCGGATCCCCGCAGACCCTCTCGCGATCCCGCCGCGGCGTCTGGAGCCGGTGAGAAATGACCGAGAAGAGGCGAAGGGTGTCATTAGTGTAGCCGCCATTAGGGATTAAGCACGCCTGTCGTCCCACGCCCGCGCTGGACAGCCTCGTGGTAGTGATGCCCTTAATGCATAGTCGATACGTCTTCTGGGCCGCGATCCGATAAAACAATTAATTCTATTGCGAAAACATCTGGGTCACGCGGAGCAAGAGCTGTTGGTGGTTAATGTGCTGTCATTATTTCTTCTTGACCGAGTGTATGTTCTGGACATTTTTAGGTTTCCGTATCCCGTACGGAAGCCTATTACTAAGCCTCCGCCGTCTGTCTGTTCGTCCGTCCGTCCGTCTGTCTGAGGGCTGGATCTCTTGAACCGTAATAGGTAGCCCGTTGAAATTTTCACAGAATATGTGTTACTATGGCGGATATAACAACAAATAATACAAAAAAGAGAATATTAAAAATTAAGGGGGCTCCCATACAACAAACGTACCGAATAATCTATTAGTTACACTAATGAATAATAGATGGCGCCACAGGCTTACATTGCTTTGCTGAAAGACAAAAGATAGGCGGATAGATACGGAACCCTCCGTGCGCGAGTAAAACTCGCACTTAACAGATTTTTTTTTAATAAAGGTAATCTACGAATATGTTTTCTGACAAATGTTAAGTTTATAAACAGCATTTGAGACTGCCTTAATTAAAGACTAGCTTTTGCCCGCGGCTTCGCTCGCGTGAAATTTGTATCTAAGAAGAAAGTAAGTATATAATATTTCTAAAAATCGTCAATTTAAGTTTGGTATCATACAATAGAGTCCACAAACGCAGTACCCCATAAAACAAAGTAACTTACTCCATGACCATCCCTTACATATTTATTATTAGCGTTGATTGATTCGAATGATACGATGTCTTACAATCTTCTAAGATTTCATAAGGTGTTTTTTTATATAAAGTGCGACATGTGGCGCTGAGGTGTTTAACGACGCCCACGGACATTCGGTCGTGTTCTTTTCGCCCATATATTGATCGGCGTGTTGAGGCCCTGTACAGTTATCGATATTATCGCGGACATCACTGCGGAGTCTAGCCGGTGCAGCGCGAGTGCAGCGCCAAGAAAGCCAAAGCGCCTCGCTTCAGATAATTGCTCGTCGCGGCTCACACACGTGGGCACTCAAGCCGAACCCACTCACTCTCCATCATCTGCAGCTCTACACGGCGACCTGGCCTCACTATGCTGTACACACTACATACCTACGTGGAAATACTAGCAGGGTGATCACAGGAATCGGTGTTGGGCTGCGAGAGCTCTATTGAATTACAGCACAACGCCGACCACCACGCTTGGCTAAGTATTGGGACAACTTGACAAGACAAATTATATCAAACAGAAAAAAGGCACGAAGACAGCTGTTATCTACTGCATGACTGTGGAGGAGCCATGCCAACGTCAGCCTCGGTAGCTCAGTGGCGCGGTTGGTTAGTCAACTGTTATTAAGCAACGCTGAGCGCGGTCAGTGATTGGATGGGTGACCGCTCGACCGTTGGAGGCTGACCGTGGTTCGGATTCCACGTTAAACTGTAGGTCCCTTCCCTTCTTACCTTACTAGGTGGTAGGGTTTATCCCGGCCGGGTTGGTACCACCGCACTGAACGAAACGTCGGTCGAAACGGCTATGTAAATAGTTCGTGTTTTCCGTCCAGTTTAGTGTAGCCGACATGAAATGAAGGGAAGCACTGACATGGCACCTAGTTCACCCTGTGTTATGGGCTGACATCACGGATGTTGTAGGTGATGTAGCCAACCGTGTCAGGTTCCATAAAAAAAAAAAAAAAATGCGAGAGTTGGCTAGCCTGTCGTCCTTCAGCGCGACATCTTGTTCCTTAGCCGCCTATACGACATGCACGGGGAGAGATGTATTCAAGTAAATTAATGTCCCACCTAACCTTTTCTTGAATTTATTTAATCATCATTGTAGAATATAGGTATATAATACATAATATTACAAAAGAAATTATTCGCACACTAAAAAATTATAAACAGTGGATCACGAAGAAAACATAGAGAAAAAATACAATAAATACAGAGAGAAACATAATAACAATAGATTGACTTATCACTAAAAGTTATTTCTTCCAGTTAATCTATGGGTGTAAGTAATTAAGAGTAAGGGAAGAAGAATAAAATGCAAGGGTAGGTAAGACGTTAGAACAGGAAAGTAATAACATACAATATAAATAAATATAATATATGTACAAATATTTACAAAAATACACAAAAAGAACAATATTTCGCAAAGGTGGACGTAGCGATTTCATAGAATCAAATTGTATACCTCCATCCATATCCAACCGATGTATCCTCACATCCAGTAGGTATATACCTGGCGCTGCAATATATAACTACTTGTACCTACATGTTGTACCTAACTTCCTACATCTACGTCGCGTCGCCGATCTGCGGAACAAATTGAAAATAAGTAAAATTAGTACTTACCTATCCAGTATTAGTACTTACATATACAGGATGTCCTAGATCGACCGAATTTGCTTACCACCACAGGAATGCTCATTTAAGCTTTAAAACAAGCTCAGTACCATTTTTTCCTAGTATTCTTACTTTTCCAGATGAGAGGTTTTATGTGTCATGAAAGTGCCGTCAAACCCATTTGAAACATATACCTTATAGACCTAATAGA